>CM077194.1:35155838-36355838 GCA_039654625.1 Rhinogobio ventralis
AAATATAAATGTAAAAGTAATGCAGAAGTACTAACTTGCTGTGCATAAAAAGCAACAATGTCACAAAATGAGTTGCTTTTTATAATAATATAACTTTTAAAAGTTCCCCAAACACTGCTCAAGAATTGTTGAATGGTGAAGAACATCGGCAGGCTGCAAAAATGATAAATGTGAGGTTTAGAGGTCATGAAGAAATCCATGTTAGTGAACTTGCCCATACTTTCACGTTTAATTCATTATACAAGCATTATACTAGCAAATTAAACAGTCCTCTGAATTTTTTTTTTATCTTTCTTATACCATTTTAAATAGTTTGTTCTGTGTTCGCTTTTCTCCAAAACTTAGTCAGGCTTTAGATTATTTAGTCTGGTGCCTTGTCACTTCCTAATTATCACATGCACATTTTGGCTAATTATTATTTTTGAAAACAAAAAAGCAATTTTCGACAATTTCCATACTTCTTTAGTGACTACACAAAGTATGGTAGTGTTTATATAGTAATTCATCCCTCAGGTCTCTACACAGAACTGTAAACCATTCCCTTCTGTGTCACCATGTGCTTCTGGGTCATGTGGTCTGTCAGGGTTGTCTGGTGTGAATCAGTGCCTCATAGATGGCAGATATGAGAGTTGGACGTACTGTATCAACACAGTAAAATTATCTGACGTACAGTTTCTCTGCCGTTGGCACTGCTCAAGCTGTCTTAGATTCTTTACAATGCCAACAATAAAAAGTTCACTTTAAACATAGTTTGTTCGAGAGCAAGATACCAGATCAAACAAAGATATTCCTTAAAGTGCACTGGTAAACATTAGCAGGGGCCTTCTTTGAGCCAGGTCAGGGAGCTCCGCCATAAGTCAGCCATTCTCAAATATATGAGGCGGAAAGTGACAACCACCACGCGCGTCTGCCCACACGAGTGCCTGTTGGAGAACTGAAAGTGAGCAGGAGAGATTAACCAATATGTAACCTGATAGGCTTTCTTGATACTCCTCTCTCAATCTCCTCTGATCACTAATCACAGCCACATGTGCAGAACCTGACCAAACATAAAAAACGAGGTGGAAATCTGTACATGAGCTTCTTGTAAGTATCTCCATATGGCCAGGTTGTGTGTACTCAGCAGGAAGGGCAATGAATAAGAGCCCCACTCATGGCTAACCCCAGGTGGATCATATATAAATAATAGCGCCGCCTTGACAAGTAGTCTTAGCATTGACTCTTGGCTCTCGCAAAGTCTTTGAATTTCACCATTGCATGTTATTTGCTCTACAATAAAACTTTCCTGATGGTTGCTATCTCTCAAAAATATTTAGGCCTACATTTAAGATGTATTTGAATTGCATATAAAAGTTCCATCCATTTGTATTACAGTTTTAAATAAACAAATAATGCATATTTGTCAGTCATACTTAAATAAAGCATGTAAGATTTAAAAGTACGAATGAATTAAATGTGTTTCAAATATACAATATCCAGGATTATTTATTTATCATCAATCCTTTCCATCCTAAACATTTGAACTATTTGAAAATTGCTTGTTGTAATTTATCAAATGATGATTAAATGAGAGAGAAAAGTTATAACCTGTATATGTACAGACATGAAATGTAGTTGAACACACTTTCTGCATTTTAAAGAGCTGGTTACAGCGGTGGAGTGATGCTATACAGTCTCACTAACAGATATCAGATTGTAGTCTGCTGCATACTCAACAGCCTTAAGATCATGAAAATTGCATTCAGCACATATTTTGTGCTTATTTACCTGATTTGCTTTTGCCTTGAATTGTGTGCTGAAAACAATGCAGAAAGCATGAACTACTAAACGACAATATCAGCATGTACAAATCATTCTATCCACAGTGTTTTTTTTCTATTAGTGTGGCCTTTAGTTTCAGTTAGCACATCTTATCCTCCAAAGTGACGGGCATTTATACTGTGGCTTTTGCAGTTTGTCATTTAAGATCACTCCCATTTTGTCTGCTTTGCTAGCAGAGCATATAAATCAGTGTCTAGGGAGCTTTCCTGAACTCTTTCTCTACTCAAGCCCCCTGGTCGCTGCTGGAAAAGTTAGCTAATGAAGAAAATCATGTCCATATGTTATATGCCAAAAGCATATGCCAGAAGTACCTTTTAAAACACAACACTTTCTTGTTAAGTGGAGGGCAATTTTCCGAATGCATGCCTTGGGCAAACAGTGCTACTTACGTACAGTACTTATCATGAGGGCCAGAATAATAAAAAATGTATGAGATATTTAAACACTTCTCCATTCCCTAACTTGGACTAAGCTGCTTCCCTCAGATTTTGACAGGGTTAGTTAAGGGACTAAAGTTCTATTTCTTGTTTAAAAAAATAATAATCAGTGTTTGAGCTGAAGGTGGAGGGCTGAGAGGTCCTGCTGATGGTCTGCTGATTTATTGCACTGACATAATGTGATTTTTATTTGGTTTAGTCTGAAATGTGTAAAGCCACTTAAGTGCACAACACATCGGCTGAATCCAAAATTACCCCCTATACCCTCAAATAGGGCATTATTTGAGGGGACAGCCATTTGTAGTGCTGTCCGAAACCATAGTGGATGTTATCGAGTGCACTCATTCTATCCCACATTGCACCACGATAACGAGTGTACAGCTGATGTACACTCAACGGCTGTCCGCATTCACTCCGTCAAGTGAACTGTATTATTGGACTAACGTAGGGAATAGTGATTGAGGGTTTAGGGGGCGATATCAGATTCAGCCATCATTATTTGAGGAATTTACAGAACTGCCACCATGGATTAATCACTGCTTTGAGGTCAGGTTAAGATATTGTCAGGCTAGGGTGTTGCAAGGCAGGTTGAATGACTAGAAGGAAAAACTGACTTTAATATAACCCACGATTGTACACATCGATACAAACACCTAACTTCAACAATAACAGTCAAAGAACTAAGGAAAAGGCAGGGCTTAAATACATGGGGAGTAATGAGGATTAAACAACAGGTGAACGAAATAAGTAACTATGGGAACAAACTAGAGCATGAATGAGTAATCAAGAAAACTAATAACAGGAGAGCAAACAGAGAGAAAACGGAACTAAAAAAAACATACACTATATTGCCAAAAGTATTGGGACACCCCTCTAAATCATTGAATTCAGGTGTTCCAATCACTTCCATGGCCACAGGTGTGTAAAATCAAGCACCTAGGCATGCAGACTGCTTCTACAAACATTTGTGAAAGAATGGGTCGCTCTCAGTGAATTCAAGTGTGGTACCGTGATAGGTTGCCACCTGTGAAATAAGTTCATTCGTGAAATTTCCTCACTACTAAATATTCCACGGTCAACTCTTAGTGGTATTATAACAAAGTGGAAGCAATTGGGAACAACAGCAACTCAGCCACAAAGTGGTAGGCCACATAAAATCACAGAGCAGGGTCAGCGCATGCTGAGGCACACATTGCTCAGAAGTCGCCAACTTTCTGCAACTTTGTGGGAACAGTTTGGGGATGGCCCCTTCCTGTTCCAACACGACTGTGCATCAGTGCACAAAGCAAGGTCCATAAAGACATGGGTGAGCAAGTTTGGTGTGGAGGAACTTGAATAGCCTGCACAGAGTCCTGACCTCAACCCGATAGAACACCTTTGGGATGAATTTGAGCCAGGCCTTCTCGTCTAACATCAGTGCCTGACCTCACAAATGCGCTTCTAGAAGAAAAAAAAAATTCCCATAAACACACTCCTAAACCTTGTGGAAAGCCTTCCCAGAAGAGTTGAAGCTGTTGTAGCTGCAAAGGGTGGTCCAACTCCATATTAAACCCTACGTATTATTAATAGGATGTCATTAAAGTTAATGTGCATGTAAAGGCAGGCGTCTCAAAACTTTTGGCAATATAGTGTATATATATTTTCATGTACAAAGATCAATTTTTATTATGTGAGGGGAAAAAGTGTGGTATTATAAAAACAGATTGTTGGCTAAATTAAGTCACCTTTTTATTGTTACTGTACTGAAGTCAAAGTTATTTATTAAAAAAGACATTACTTAATTTTGAATGATATTTTAATGCATTATCATTTTAAAATAATTTCCATTAAATTCTAATTTATTTCTATAGTAAATAATGTTCTTGAGCAGTTTCAGATTGCATGATTATATCAGTGAAATTGCTAACCTAAATGCAACCAGATTCTGTTCCTGTTTATACATCCACTGGCATTGAGATGCAATTTTACCTGATCTGTTAAAAAGAATAAATTCATTTATCCTTCCAATTGAACACAGGGGAGTTTTAGACACAATTTGAGAAAAATATCACCACATAGATGGAAAAAAACTTGTAAGGCTACCAAACTAAATGTCTGACAATATAATTTCCATTAAGGAAAAAGTTGTGACCGATGTTTTCTTTAATAAACGTTTCTCTTTGATTTAATTAGCTTATGTCGCTTACATCAGTGAGGGTCAAATTATCGTTATACAATGTGATTTTAATCAAGTTGCAATTCTTCCTCATTTTACCTGCCAAAGTCAGTTTCAACTCACACTTGACACTTTATAAGTGTTAATTTGAGACCCTGATAACAGCGATTGAACTGACAGAAGTGATGTGGTAATGTGCATGCAAAACAAAACTACATGAGTATTCTTTTCACTGACTCTTTTTTTCTTTTTCTTTTTTTTCTCTCGCTCTCTCTCTCTCTCTTTCTCTCTCTCTCTCTCTATTCTCTCTGTATATTTACTTCTCTTTTATGCCCTTTTTACTGGCCTTTTTTTTTTTTGGCAAAAGGAAAAACAGTAATATGGGTCAAGGCCTGTGACCCAGCTTAAGTGTCCTGCAGTGATTGTACAGTAGCTATAGAAAAGACAGCACAAAAATACAACTGAACATTTTGTTGTTTTGTAGGGTCCCCCTGGTCCGCATGGAAACCCAGGTCGTCCAGGGACCCCCGGGCCAAAGGTACGTACCACTGAATACAGTAATGTGAGGCCATTTCCTTGTTTAATTTAGTTTAGTTTTGCATTTAGTTTTGCATTTAGTTTTGCTTTTTTCTGCGCATTTTGTTGTTTTATGTTGTAACGCATGTGATGAAATTGATCAGTTTGTTTGGACATACCATAAAAAGCTGTCTTCAATGCACGTCTTGAACTTATTAGTGAATTCTACAAACTTAAAGAGGATATAAACATATATCATAGGATTAAACATACAGGGGTTGGACTGAAACTGAACTGAAACACCTGGTTTCCGACCACAATAATTTATTAGTATGGTGTAAGGCCTCCTTTTGCGGCCAATACAGCATCAATTCGTCTTGGGAATGACAGATACAAGTCAGGGGTACAATGTTTGAACCATTATGTGCACATGGTTCTCAAGAAAGGTTTGGTAGTCCTTGGCAGGGATGCACCCATCAAGCACAGTAGGGAATGGCATGATATTGCAGCCCAAAACATCACTGATCCACAAGTGTTTTACTCTGGGCACACAACAGTCAGAAGAGGGGCTTCTTCACTCCTCCCACAAATGAAGGTGGACTCATCAGAAAACAATACATGTTTCCCATTGTTTATAGCCCAAGATTTGCACTGTTGGCACCAATGAAACCAACATTTGGCATTGGCAAGAGTGACCAAAGGTTTGGCTATAGCAGCCCAACCATGAATATTGACTCTGTGGAGCTTGTGACAAACAGTTTTGGTGGAAACAGGAGAGTCGAGGTGTGCATTTAATTCTGCAGTGATTTGGGCAGCTGTGGTTTTAAGTTTTTTGGATACAATCTGGGTTAGTAATGAACATCCCTTTCAGACAGCTTCCCCTTGCGTTGAAAGTTATCCTGTTGAATGTGGTTCATCCTATGTGGTGGTATGCCGAAATTACCCTAGATACCAAAGCTCTCGAAACAACACAAAGACTTGCTGTCCTGGTCACAGATGAGCCAGCAAGACGCGTTTTGTCCTGTTTTGTCCTGTTTTGAACTCTGATATGTCTCCCATTATGTTGTGTGGATTGCAATATTTTATGTGCAGCTGTGCTAGTGCTTTGCTAATTCAACCTTCACACTCTTCTCTTACTGATGGAATGTAAAATCAGTGAAGATTGGCTACCAGGCGCGCATATATAGAAGTTAAACCTCCAAGACTATATTGGCCAGTGTTTCAGTTTCATTCTGCAACCCCTCTACATGAGCTTTGATCTACTCAATGGCTTCTATTTATGAGCCATGTGTGCTTTAATTAGCACTTGAATAAGTGATTGTGTTTTTTTACAACAGTGATATCACAAGGTATTTTATGTATTATTTTTAACAATAAAAGCATACTACTGCAGTACTACTATAAAAATATGGCTACTTTGGGACCCAAGAGAAAACCA
Source organism: Rhinogobio ventralis (assembly GCA_039654625.1). NCBI lineage: Eukaryota > Metazoa > Chordata > Actinopteri > Cypriniformes > Gobionidae > Rhinogobio > Rhinogobio ventralis. The sequence goes on from CM077194.1 coordinate 35,162,206, forward strand.
ATAACTCTTCCATCTACATTTAGCTGTGGTAAATTAAAAGAGAAACAATAAAAGCACGAGTAGCTGAATTCTGATGAAATTTAGGATGACGTATGAGTTTGACGACATCATTGGACCTGTTTATTTCCATTCACGTTTTTCACAGTTGTTCATTTTACCACATCTGGCTGCTTGTGGCAGTCTTACAATAGACCAGGAGAACAAATATCCTTCTTAGCCATATGAAGACGAGCCCAAGTTAAAAATGTTCCTCTTTTATTATGACTGCCAAATGGGACAAAAATGAGACAAAAAGGACAGAATGAGATCCACAGAATTAACACTTAGTTGCAGCGTGTTTGTTGTGGGATTCCAAGCAGGCATTTCTCTTTGAAATAGTAGTAAATTTGTCATTCATTGAGCAGTAATTCATCAAATGATGTATAAGAGTGTGATAACTGGCATATATCCAGACACATGGTGTAGACAAGCACGCTTTTGGCTTTTAAGAGCTGAGGTGTCTGAATCACAGTGTTGGAATGATGTTGTACAGTCTCTGCAAAGTATGAGTCTCCTGAGTCTTCCACAACCAAACCCAAAACTGACCCGCAAGATTTATGCCATTTTATTGGCATGTTTGCACTGTTGCTTGATTTGCATAGTTACTTTTGTGAAACAGATGCAAAAACAATGATGAAAGCATTGTCAAAAATCATTCATTGCGAAAGTATCCTACTTAGGTTAATTGGAGAAAAATATATATTAATAGTTTTAGATGCTTAAAACACAACCATAAGGCATGGTTTCACCCCATTGCCTGAAAAGGCAGAAGAATGTAGTTTGTGAACCTCAGTGTCATTGCAGAGACTTACTGTAAACGTATTCTTCAAGCGTTCATGGGTCACTCTCTTGTGTAAACAACACTCCTTTCCTTTGCGAGCCTTCATTACTCTTATCCATAGAAAAATTAAGAGAGGAATCCTGTTACAGTCTTCTGTTTGGAATAGATTTGAGAGCAGCGGTCACAATAACTCCCCAGTAAACGCCTCATTTCCTGTGTGATGTATACATTATTCACAATTGGCAAAACAAGGGTGAGTTGTGTGTCACTGTTGGTAGTTTGCAAAGTCTTTTCATTTAAAAGCCTTTTAAAACAACATACTCTGTTGAACATTTATGAAAGCTTTGTATAATCTAAACACACCTCTTTGTACTATTTTACATTTTTCCACAAGTAGTAGTTTGGATCCCACATACATATTAGTTGTTTGTCCTCTGTGTGTTACAGGGAAAAAAGGGAGACCCTGGAATCTCACCTGGCAGAGCAACAAATGGAATAAAGGTTTGTGGTTCCATATCCCCATTATTCAGTATTTTTAGATGTTATTACATGTACAGTATTGTTAATAATATTAATCATAATGTTCTTTAGCTTATGTACATTTTTAAGTGGTTGCAGAAAAGAATATTTTTCAGTATAGATAAAATAATGTAAGTTTATGCATTATTCAGCACACTGATTTCTTGAGAAATGGGACAGAAACTGTTATTGTTTTCTGAAATGTTTTTGTTCTTCCCTTTATTCTTTAATGAATAGAAAGTTAAGTAGAACAGCATTTATTTGTATCTTTTGTAACATCCTTAATGTATTTACTGTCACATTTGTCATATACTGTCAATGCATCCTTCGCATATTTTCTTTCTAAAAAAAAATCTTACTGACCCTAAACTTTTGAACAGTAGTGTGGAGTATATCTATCTATGTTTATGTCCTGACAGATGGAAGATGTTAATATAAAACAATATTCCTCTTTTATAAGTTTTCACAACTGTATTATGTTACGTTATAAAAAAAAATATATATATATTTATGATATCAGCCAATATCAAAGTCAGCCTCATCATGAACATTCTCATTCTATATTTCACCTTCCCAAGACAAGGAAAAACACAGATTTTGTGTGAGAAAATGAAAAAAGAATGAGGTTACAACATAACACAGAATACAACATACATTTTAGTTTTTAAAGTCCCACTGTAGTCAATAATTGTATCCCATCTTTGATCACCAAAATGACATATTTTAAAAAAAAAATCCTGTGAACAGGAAAATAGCTTGAATGTAACTACACCCTTGCTTCATTTAGTACACGCAGAACCATGAATATGCAAATTAGCCCCGCCTCCACTCACTCACACCAGCTAAGAGATCCACTCGTTCAACATTACTGTTAACGCTGCACAATGCTATCACTCGTCGGCCACATAACGGTAATGAATATCATTAGACTTTTTCTTGACTACGTTATCGAACAGCTAATAATGTGTTGCTAAAGTTACACAAACTATGTTCAGTTTGCCATTTCAGTCTGGCTTCTAAACACACAGAGGAAAACAACTAATACTCACACAGAAAAAATGTAAAATAGGCCATTACAAAGAGGTGTGTTTAGATTATACAAAGCTTTCATAAATGTTAAACAGAGTATGTTGTTTAAAAATCAGCATCCTTAGAAACGTTTTGAACAACTCAGAACATCAGTAAAGAAAGGCAAATAGTTCATCATAACATTGTAATATACATCATATACATAATTCACCCGCTATGGGTGAACGTACACGAAATGCACGAAATCGTGTACAGTAAGTATACTAGGCTTCCCTTAAGACTCTGCTTCAGAGAATATTTAATGAAATGCTAAAGCCCTCCCACACTTTGACGTGATTGGTTACAAGGTAGTTTGTGACATAAGAAACACTGCAATTTCACTGCGCTTTTGAGTTTTAAGGAGAAAATACTCAGCAATGGTGTTGATGGATGAATCTGCATATGGTTTGTCTTAAAGCATATTAAAAACACCACATAAACATATAAATAACATTAAAAACTTGATTTTCACCACAGGGTATCTTTAAAAATGTTTAGTTTTATAGCCTGTTCTGTCCCAGTACTCAAGAATCAGTGAGCAAATAAGCACAATGAGTTGTGTGGTGTCTCTGAATTTGTTAACATTGCCAAATTTACCATACCATAAGTAATTTTCAGTGTCCTCCATTATAGGGAGACCCTGGGATATTAGGGCTACCTGGACTACCCGGTCAAGCTGGTCGGAAGGTAAGAGGGGTTCTTTGATTCATCTATTATAAGGAGACTCCACCAAGGTCACGTCACAGAACAGATCCAAGAGTAGTCCCCAATCCAGATGTTTGGAATTGTTCAGCACACTTAATTTGCAACAGCAAAGCATTATGTTTTTCCAGGAAACATTATTGCTTTATCAGCCCGATGCTAAAGTAATCCCTCACATGAAATCATACCACGGCATATTCTGGATGGTGGTACATAAGTCTAACTCAGTAAATGTGAAACAGAACTGCGACTAAAATCAGTTGTGTGAAAACCCCATTTGAAAAGGTTCTTGTAGAAAACCTCATGGAAGCTTAGAGCATTTCCCCTGCTTTTCTGGAGAGAAACCCAATTTGTTTCAGACATGTCCACCTGACCTTGGTGTCCTCAAACACTGCTGTGAATGGGATAGCCAGCGCATGACCTCATTGTATTCCGATTCCAAGGGATGTCTGTGGAAAATTCCTTGTAGAAAACAGTGGTTTACCTCCACGTAGTATGTGTATTTTATTTTGAAATGTGCTTTACCTAACTGGACCAAATAGGTGTCATTATAGTGCAACAAAAGAGGTAAATGGATACCAAATCAAATGAACCGACAGCACTTTGGCCAGGGCAGAAGGTCTGCTTCAAAAGTCATATTTCCAGTGAACATATACACAGTCTACACCGCTGAGATGAAGTTGACTCTGCCAGGTCCCCTTACTAACACTTTCAGCCAGTCTGCTACAATCTGTCTAATGCCAAATTGCAAAGACGTTCTCCGAATGGGAAAATGAGCTATTAAGCTTTTAGGAAACTTTCACATATGAGGCAGAGTGACATTTTCAATTGGGTTTTAAGAATTTGGCATACAGTACACTGGCATACAGTACATGATTCTAAGAAGTAATTTTATGTGCTGTTGAGTAGCACATGCAGGCACACAACACACACAAAGAGACCCATACATGCACATCATATTACATCAGCAGTTTTACATATATTCAGAATCAATGGTGTTTAAAAGTGTTTGTTTGAACGTTTGGATCAAAACGACTCCCTGAAACATAGTAAAGGAATGGAATTACCTGGCATTTTCTCTGCCTCCATGTGTTTCCAATCACACAGCCACAGAAATATTAAAAGCTGGTGGAAAATAGTTGCAGACACTACTTGTGTTAAATTACTGCTGGCAGCAAACCAGAAAGTTATTCCATCCATGGGTCTTGGCCAGAGAGAAAATCGTGTAACAATAAAACAAATGAAAAATATACTCAAATGTACTGTAAAGTAACACATGTACAGTAAGTAGCAGTGACACATTTGGTCATATGAGCAGGTAACAATTGGTTGGAATTGAGTTATGCTTTTAATTCCAAAATACTGAGCCATGTACAGTCTTTCAGTCCTTTCAAACTAGGGATCAGCAGATGTGCACTCTGGCACATCTGGACAGTGTGTCGTAATAGGACAAGCGTAGGCTACTAACGTCTGCTTGGAGATTTTGCTGCTCCACCCCTTCTCTTTCTCACTGAGGCTCACTGGGACCCTGTTGGCAACGGTCGTTTATACACCGTTTTTGTCATTTGGTTTATGTAACTATTTCATAGACCCAAGCTGTGAACAGTGAACCGCTGCATGTCATGTATATGTTTTCTGTGATGTTCCCTGAAATGATTTCTGTAGAACTGACTCCACTTCATTACAAGCTCCAGATTCCTTTCTTCTTACTCATATTCCCACACTCAGCTGCTCTATGCTCAGTTGCCCTTCCTTATCAGGGGGTTGACCCAGACATAGTTGAACCAGTTTTTGTTTTCGAAGTATCTAAAGCAAGCATCACTATAATTATTGCTCCTAATCGGGTATAATAAGAATTTCAACAAACTCCTTACCCTGAGTATTAAACTGGTTACACTTTACAATAAGTTCCCATTAGTATCGTTAGTTACTGCATCAGCTAACATTAACTAACAATGAACAATGCATTTGTTCCCATATTAATTCATCTTTGTTAATGTTAGTTCATTGTTACTTCATGTTAGCTCAGGTCCATTCAAAATTATTAACAAACTCAACTTTTGATTTTAGTAATGTATTATTAAATGTTGAAATTAACATTAAAGTGCCCCTATTATGGTTTTTCTAATATTCCCTTTCATGCAGTGTGTAATATAGCTGTCTGTGAATGTAAACGTTCTACAAAGTTGTAAAATCGAAAGTGCACAATAAATAAAGTTATTGTCTCTCAAAAGAAAGAATCGACTCTGAAACGCCTAAACGAGTCGTTTGTAATTCGAATCTCACTGCGTTAGGGTTCTACTTCACTAGAAAAGACATGCATAATGCCCCTCTATGTTGTGCGTTGTCTGCCCGCGAACAAATTGACTCGCCCTCAAACACGTCATCAAATCTCGGAGTTCAATGCGAGATCCGCAAAACGCTTGCTCTTAAAAGATGGGTCAGTAGTAGTGCCCAGTTTATTTGGACCAGCTTGCTCCTCAGAATCACAGCCTGTAAGTATGATTAATTATTGATGTATATATTTTATACCGAGTGTTCAAATACGTAGTTTTGTGTTTTATATTGTGTATGTTTCCGGCTAAATCATGTTATACTGCCTTACTGAAATTGTTTTGCAAATCAGCAAAAAAAAAATTATGAGAAAAAGTGTTTTTTGACCTTTGATGCATGCAAACCTCTTGTAGGAGACCTCCAAAACAAAATCAGGAACCTTTAAAATAGCATAAAAGGGGCACTTTAACTAAGATTAATGCATGCTTTAGAATTATTATTAATTTTTAGTTCATGCTAACTAATATAGTTAATGTTAACAAATGGAACCTTATTGTAAAGTGTTACCATTGAACTTTTGTGCTACAAATGTGAATGACCTCAAATTGTGTGGCTTTTTGAGTAGAGGTGAGCAAATACTTTTCTTTGTGATCAGACTTGCCTTATTTTGCTTGTCGGACTATACAACTGGCAATAAATCCCATATTTTTTGGTCTGGTTTGCTGGCTTTGAAGCTGGTCAGGCTGGGATTCCAGCTATATCAAATGAAGACAAGCTTAGTCTGGTTTGGAAGCTGGTTTGAGGTGTCTCTTTTAAGCAGGGGGTTGACTCTTTTGATGTGCACCAGTAAGAAACCACCTAGCAACCACTTAAAATGCCCTATCAGCCCTATAGCAACACAATAAAAACACTTTGAACACCTTAGCAGCTGCATGGCAACACCCTGGCAACCATCCACAAAAACCTAGCATTATGTTTTGCACATTATGCTTTGTACGGGCAAACACCACTTGCGTTTATTTATAAAATTGTAAAAAAAATATTGACATTAGGGCCAACAAGAAGCCTGGGACTAGAAACACCCATAGCTTATTCTGAAAACAGGTAAACCATAATTAAACTGGTACAGTAAAGGAGAGAAGAAGACCTGCTACTCCTCCACCATGTGCTGACATTATGTGGCATGGTTTAAACTAAAAACCTAGCTGAATTGAAAGGAAATTAGCTTTAGGAATCTTTAGCCGTAGGAATTGGCTGAAAATAAATCTTAGACTGGGATAAGACTGCTATAAAACCATTAACATCACATTCTCTCGGCTAAAAATTTAGTTATTTTTCTTTCCTTTATAACTGGGCTTTTGATCACGTCATTCCCTGCCACCTGTCTGAGCAATAGGAATATGTTCATTCAATATCAACAAACTCAAGACTTTCAACCACATCTGTTACTGAATATCAGTCTCATAGATGTTCTTGGTTCGAATAGCATAATTATATAAAATTTTATTCTTTGCGAATCCCTGTCATAGATTTACTGAATGAGAGAAAAAAGGGCCAGCTTCTGCAGGGGGAAAAAAATACTTTTGCTTTTACTCAGCTAGAGGTGAATGACCATTTGGGAGCAAGACTGTCCTTTGGCATCGACTGTGAAATGGAACTAGAACAAGCTGCGTTTTTTGGAATTGGAGGCATCCATTCATAGTTACCTGGAAGAGCATCTGTGTCTGTTTTGACTCTTGTCCTTTTTTTTCTGTAGCTAAGGTTTACGTAAGAAAAATAGTGCAAAACAGTCAGAAGAAGACGGACTATATTTGTTTTGGACCAAAACTAGATCTGTCAGATGTTTCTAAAGATAAAGTATATGAAGTCTAAATTGAGGAAATGCTAAGCTATCTTGGCTAATTTAGTAGCGCTCGATATCAACAGCAATCACATAAGAAGTTAGTGATTACACTTATGAATCAGTTTCCCAGTAAATAAATTTGAAGTGCTGCTGAGATATTGTATTAAGTCTGTCTGCTGCTCAACGTTACCATCGTATGGGCTTTGTGAAGCCAGGCAGAAAAAAAAATTGTAATTGTTTTCTGCATGAAATCAGATTTTTACAAATCAAATTTGCATGTGGCTTGACCTCTGATTAAAGTCAGATTGGATTTCATGTCAGATTTCAGGCCGTTTAGAATTCGGCATGTCATGCACAATGTGCCATACAGCTGTGCCCACATTCACTCATGTTCACTTATTAACTGAACTACTGTACATCAGGGGCATGTGGTCCATATAAGCTGCGAATGCTCTGCATACCCAAGCCATTCGTGGACTCGCTGATTAGTATTAACACTATAAATTCCCTTGTTTGAGGTTTACCCTAAAGCTTACATGATCAAATGTTGGCAATACGTATGTAACCCTTCGTCATTTATTTATTTGCCAAACAGTAATTTTCTTCAGCTCTGTCAGAGTTCTGGGGAAGCAGATTTTTTTCTTCTTTTCTTTTATTAACCAAAGAAATCATTGTCCTACATTCACATTGGTTTGCTGGCATATGGGGGATTTCAGCTGTCTGGTGAATCGCTCACCCAAGAGGAAAAAAGTTCTTACTGTTCTCTACTTTGATACAAAACTAAATCAAGTGAAATAAAGTCATAACTGAACATATTTTCATAATGTTTCGTTTTCTCCATAAGGAAATTTATTTTTAACGAAAACTTATAAAGACAGACTGTTAAAGACAGACCTACTAAAGTAAAAGAGCCAATCGCTGATTGGTAAAGTCATTGCAGCTGCTGTTAGAAGCTCCGGTTCCCATAGAAACCTGAGACTCGCGCTTAGGACTGCACATGCACAGGTTTAGCTGAAAAATGCTATTTGAGCATAAGAAACAACATTTATGGGACAGTTCATGTCAGATTTTGTTGCCAATTTAAAATATCTTATTTAATAGTGAATTCGCACGCAGTTTGAGATTCCAGGATTCACCCATTCAAATAGATAGGACTTGGTCTTGTATGCCCGATAGCTGCCCAGAGGCGTTGGAAATATGGCAGCCGAGTGAACAGACTTTCCTTGATAGGGACTTTGTCTGAATGTGACCTTGTAGTGGATTGTAAAAACAAGGCATGGTTTAAGCAGACTAAATGGCTGGACAGGTCAAGGCATACGTCACCAGAAGCTGTTGTTCATCTAGTTATTACATTTTCGTTTGAAATTCCAAAGAAAAAGCATCTATGAATTAGTCATAATAAATTAACATGCTGTAACGGTGTGTAACACAGAGTCCACTGTAGGCAAGTTTATTTAACCCAAGCGCAGTTTATTAAACTTAAATCAAAATGCAAAACATAGAACAAATACATAGCTAACCATAAAGCTCACCAAAACAGTGGGTTACAAGACCAGGACACATGGCAAACATGAGGGCTTAAATACACAGAGACTAATGACAAGAGAAGGAACACCTGTGAACAATGATTAACCAATGAACCAATGACATGACAACACATGAGGGCATGGGAATCACATGACAAAACCAGGAAGTGCATGGCAGGGAACATGGCTGTAAACATGACAAACTCAACACATGAAACATTACCAAAAACACCCTGTGACACGGTGAGTCCACTGCAGGCAAGTTGATAGAACCCAAGTGCAGCTTTATATACATCCAAACATGATCAAACATAGAACAGAAACTTGGCGGCGCATGGCAAACATGGCATGACGAAAACTCACCACCAGTGGTTACAGGTAACAATCACAATACTAGACAAAGATGCATGGTAAACATGAGGGCTTAAATACACAGAGACTAATGACTAACAAGACACACCTGTGAACAATCAAGACGATGAACCAGTGACAGAAATGAACTGAGAACCCACATGACTAAATCAACCAATGACAACATGACACGAGACTAGGGAAGCACATGACATGATCACATGAGGGCACAATGGAATCACATGACAAACCAGGAAACATGACTGATTCAACTCAAACAGAAAACATGAAACAAAACCAAGACACTAGACATTACACATGCATTTAGAAAACAGAATTTTCTTTTCATGCCGACTTTAATAAAATATACAAAATAATAATAATAATACAAAAATAACTAAAACAGTAAAAAAAATACAAATATAAAAAGAATGAAGTATGCAAAATTAAGAATTAGAAAAAATATTAATAACAATAGCTGAACAACAGTAAGCAATAATTAAGAAAACTTTTACAATGTAAAAAAACACTTAAGATTTTCTTGTGACTTGATTGTAACCATACAAAACTATTGGTGATAGTGTAAATGTATAGTGGTGATAGTGTATAAGGTGTAATGGAGTTTCATACGCCTCTAACCGGATGAAAATGTAACTATAATGACAAAAATTGCAAACATAGAAGGGAGACTTTATCTTCTGAAAGTCCACCACACGCATACAGCGTCATACATGTGCTCAGGCTAGAAACAATTGCTTCCTTTTATTACGGTCCCTTCAACTCACACATCTGGGATTTATTTGTTCTCTGTTTATGCATGGCACAAGCATAAGCACCAATGGCAAGACACATTCTCTTGTTCATGGCGATGGAGACTGGTCCTGCTTCCCTCTCTGACTCTTTAGTTCTACGCTAGGGACTTCTCTCTCCTTATGTAATCTATTCCATAGTTTAGGGGGAGGAAGGGCATTGTTCATTGTCCTCCTCAGCAGAGCACTCAGTTCCAGTGTGGGGATCACAAGCCCGTGTGTATGCATTTAACCTGTCTTTGATCGCTTGTGCCAGCCTATGATTTGTTTTGTTTACTTTGAAGGGTCCTTACTAATTAGGTTTCTGTGAGCAGTTTTTGGTAAAGATATTTGCCCCAGCAGGCACAGATAAACACAGAAAACTGTTGATGGAACAGTTGGCAGACTTGGCACTGTCACAGAAGCTGCAGAGAGAACGTTTGCTATTAATCACATACAGTAGCCTCAAAATGTATTTGTAAAATGTATTTGCATTACTAAAACTTAAAAATGTATGTAAAAAAAAGTTATTTTGAATTGTTTAATAAAAAAAATTGATGCACTAATAAAGATATATGTTACACCTTTGTGAACTAGGGGAACTGACTTCATAGATCTACTAAAAAGACCATTTGGTTAAGATCATTGAACAAGTGTGCATTTAGTTTTGTGAAAAGCTCTGGCATTATTTGTTTGCAAAATATTTATAGAATTTTTTTCTATTGTAATTAAATTCATGCATTTTTATATGTCCAAAAGTGTCTAAATGTTTTTGGGAATAACAACACTGATTTCTCAATGTTAAGTGGTCTCTTAATTTTTTCCAGAGCTGTATATCTATATTTACACTACCGTTCAAAAGTTTGGGGTCAGTAAGATTTTTAAAATGCTTTTGTAAGAAATCTATCATGTTCAGCAAGGTTGCATATTTCAAAATAAAGTAAAAACTGTAATATTGTGAAATATTACTACAATTAAAAATAACAGTTTCCTTTCAAGGAAACTTCTGCGCTGCTGACGCTATGGGGACGTGCCCGCACAGAACCCGGTGTCTGAGGCACATGTACAAACACACCATTCAATGGCCGACGCAGTGCGATGACGTTGCAATGTGTGTCCAAGCATTTAAGAAGGACGTCTGAGAACACGTCATAATCTTCTTTGTCTTCAGGAAGCCGCCTGTTTGTCAGATAAAGCTGTCCTCCGAGGATTAGGGGGGGCAAAGGCGGCGCAATAGGAGAAAGCCGTACACAGATCGGGGAGCTCTGGGTGTGGTGAAGAAAGAGGAGAGCAGGGCTGGGCTGGGCCCAAGCTCTCGTCCCCTTTTTTCATTCCCTTCAGCTTCTCAGCTTCCCCTTTCCAGGAAAGAGTTCCTGGGGAGAAGAGCAAAAAGATGCAAGTTCTTAAGCTAGCTCTCCTTATGAAGAACTGAGGGCAAAACAAAACTGTATTAAAAGCCACACACTGATCTGGGTGCTGTGTGGTTGGGAGCTCTTGTGGCAATTAGTAGGGCTGGGGCGGTCTAAACAGAGGTTGGGTCCACTTCTCTTTGGCTCACCTTTGGCTTGGCTTGCTCAGTTTGGGGACACAAAATTTTCAACTAAATATCCAAATAAATGTAATTACTAAACTAAATTAACTATATCAACTAAATTACTGATCTACTCATATGGTCGCTATATGACAATTGAAATGAGATGACTGACCAGTTTTCTCCAGAGCGGCTATACAGCCGAATCAAATTCTGTTGCATTATTTTCCTGTTTAACACTGTGAAGCTGCTTTGAAACAATCAGCATTGAAAAAAGCGCTATATAAATAAAGTTGACTTGACTTGACTTGACTCACCCGAAGAGTGGACTATAATTCTTACTGTAGCCCGAGAAGCAGGCTGGTTTGGTTGCAAGGCCCGCTCACCCTCTTTAGTGCTTAGATTGTTAGCATGGTGTAGTTGGTATGGCATCGCATACTGATGCAATGTAGAGGTTCCCTCGAAAGGGAACGTCTAGGGTTGTGCTGCGTTGCGCTGCCATGCTTTGGTCATGCCTGTGCGTCTTCCTTCAGACAATACGAATCTGATTAAGTGTTCTCAGGCACCTTTCTTATATGCCTTGGCGCACCTTGCAACATTACCACACTGCGTCGGCCATTGTATGCCGTGTTTGTACACATGCCTCAGTCACCGGGTTTCACAAGGGTGCATCCCCATCGTGTCAGTCTTTTTCTTAGTGAAACCAGGGTTACATGCGTAACTGTTTCTATTTGAATATATTTTAAAATTTAATTTTAAAACGCTGAATTTTCAGCAGCCATTACTCCAGTCTTCAGTATCACATGATTCTCTAGAAATCATTATAATATGTTGATTTGGAACTCAAGAAACATTTATGATGTGATAATTTTTTTTCATGATTCTTCAATTCAAAAGAACAGCATTTATTTAAAATATAAATCTTTTGTAACAATTTTTTTGTTGTTTTTACTTACACTTTTAATCAGTTCAATACATTCTTGTGTCATGGTCTTATGATTTGTGTTCTAGGACCACTGGCATGCACAGATGTTCCGGGGGCACCACAATACGGTCGAAAGGGCACTTTACTATTAGCGATTAAAGGGGCAGGGGCTCATGTGTATTATCATGTACTAACAGTGTATTATCCCTTATGTATATATATAGTGTGTGTGTGTGTGTGTGTGTGTGTGTGTGTGTGTGTGTGTGTGTGTATTACTCACAATGCACATCTTATTTCAGAGAACTGAATCTTATCATAGAATTTCCATTCTTTTTCTTGAATTCGAGTCACTGGAAGTTTCCTCTCTGTTATTGTGATCCCAAAGGTTACTGCCAATTGCCTAGCCAAGACACATAACACCACATGACTTTTCACTCACTGTGAAGGTGTCGATGATGTCTTCATTACATTTACAGTCCCTATAAATTTTCATAGAAGGAGCGGTTCTTGAAGTGGTACCTCTGCCCATTGAAGATTGAGTTTCAGGAATGGTTCTCTTGCATTAAACCACTGGTCCCTTTGAAGAGCTCCATAGGTTGATTCTGATTTGTTTTGTAGGATTTTTGTTCTTCTGAATGTAATGGTTCAAAAGTCTGTTATCATGTACTCAAGTCATTACAAATCTAAATACAATGTACACAGCAGTTTGGACATTCTGTGAAATATCTTGGTTTCAACCATTTTTTAATACAATACTAGCAATGGCTGTGGTGCCCCCTCAAAAATTGAAATAAAAAAAATAAGTGCATGACATCCCTTACAAGAAATGTGTAATGAAGCAGTTACAGTACATAGTCCAATAATGCTGTAACTCTCATAAAAATAATACCTTTGGTATTGTTACCAAACAAGCATAAAATGCTGTCTTCCCCTCATTATGAGCTGATATGAGAGTTAATTGGCCTGTCCCCAGACAGTTTAACCATCTGCTCAGCCGTTAATGAGTTGTTATTGGTTTGGAAGTGGTTTGCTGGTTGTGTGGAATCTGTTGATGTGAACTTTGAGACCTGTTAAGTTTCTCTACATTTATTACTTTCCATCCTTCCATCCAGGGAACATTTGTTAGCCGCAGGGATTGTACATGCTGGTTTCACTTTGTTCTTGTGATTGAGCTCATTGGCATACAAAAATTGTCATCTCATCATGTCAAAAAAGAATGAAATTGCTTGTGTAATGAGAACATACTGTCAGCCTAAGGTAATTTAATAGCAGTTTGCGGAAAATTATTCAGTTCCTGTAGAATGTTGCCTCTTTATGTGGAAACCCCCCAGGATATGATTAAACGCATGTTTGAGATGTGACTCCCTTAAAGGCACATTATCCTTGCTGTAATTTACCTCCTCTTGTTTGACAAACTATAAACGGGGAGCCTTTATATCCTTTCGCAACACCCAGTCTCTCTTTCTCTCTGCTTAGGGACAGAAAGGACATCCTGGTCCCTCTGGCCACCCCGGAGATCAAGTGAGTTCCCATTCACATCAATTTTCTTTTCTTTTTTTACTTTCTACAAGAGGAGAATTAGAGGAATTAACAAGAAATTTAATAAAACTATTACATTTACATCCATGATCAAAGTACACTCCAGGGGCCATATTACAAAAAAATCCTAAAGGATTTTTACTATATATACCAGTTACCACAATAACCATACCTCTGCAAACTTTCACAGCCCAAATCCATTCATTTCAAGGGGAATCAGCACTATAAAGAATTTTGTCTTTGGTGGCAAAGAAATGTCCCTAAGTTTTCGTGTTTGCTAGCTTGCAAAATATTTTTTTAGAAAATTACAAATTCATTTATAAATTCAGATCTTTTACGACTTAAGCTGTGATGTTTCTAAAATACAGCCCCTGAGTATTGGATGTAAATTTTAGAACTAAAAAAATATACAGAATCACACAAAAGATTAAATGCATTATTTTTTGTCACATTACTCTGTCACACAATTAATAACACTAAATTAACAAATGCAATTGACATCCCTATTAAAATATGCATATGACAACTAATCTTTCATCTAATCAGGACAGTCTTGCTTTGCTGCACAATTGAGATGCACTCCAAAGCATCCACACTAGCATACAGAGTAAATGACACACTAAGCAGTGGACACAGTAAATAGACACTGTAGAACCAATTGTATACAAAAGTTAAGTTTGGACATCAGTCTGTCTGACAGTCTGGACTTTCCTCTGATTTCTGGAATTGAATTTCTGGAATTTAGAGTTGTTGAGTTATAGTAGTATAATAATATTTAAAATGCTTTCATAATCTCACAATTCTCTGGTGGGCCACACACGCTCTGTATTTGTCATATTGACAAAAATGGCAACATATGAAAGCTATTTACAGACATGCATAAGAATAACATGTTGTTTTAATAGAAATGCTTTTAACTCCTCTCTCTCTCCATTATGCTTTTTTATCTTTCTTTTTGTTTGTTATGGCTCTCTACAAGAAGAGCTTCCAATGCTAATGACATATTTATTGTAATGGATATTTTCCTCCTTATTCTTTTTATTCTCTCTCTCCACAGGGAGAAAGAGGACCGGATGGAAGCCCGGGTGCCAAAGGTTATCCTGGCAGGCAGGTGCAGTAAATCTTCTGTTGTGCTGCTGACTTGCACTGTACTCACAGATACGAGTATAATAAGACTAGTAGTGAAGTGTCAGGGCTTGTATTGGAGACTAAAAGAGCTTGCTCTGCCAATATGACCCCTTGTTTTGACATAATTTTTGAAAAATGAGAATTGTTTTTGGAATTAAGAGGCAATGAAAATGGATTAATGTGCTAGCACTAAATGAATCATTTTTGGGGTGCCAAAGGCATGAATGATACCTGATCTTTGGAAAAGTCATTTGCAAAATATGATTCTCCTCTTAGATTTTCTCCCACTGCTGAGCGTAAATGTAATTAGTGGAAATTATTAGATCTGCCCCAACTTTTCCTTGTGAACCACCAGATTTACATATTGCAACTGCAATTTACCCAATAAAAGTTTATTATTATAGAACTTTACCATTAGGCATGTTCTTGAAAATCCTATTGGAATTTAGTTTTTCATCTGATATAACTCTTTAATGTTTTATTCCTCTTTAATATTTAATGTTTAATTCCTTAAAGGTACAGTAAGCGATTTCTGAGATACACTGGCTGTGTAAATAGGAGAAAAAACGGTCACACTTTAAATTAGGGTCCAATGCACTATTTACTAACTAATAACTACGACTTTTGCCTTACTTTCAATAAACTCCTAATTACTGCTTATTAATAGTTAATAAGGTAATTGTTAAGTTTAGGTATTGGGTAGGATTAAGGGATGTAGAATATGGTCATATATGGTCAGAATAAGGCATTAATAATACTACTGTTTGAAGGGGGATATACTAATATACAGCCAGTATCCTAATATGCATGCTAATAAGCAATCGTTAATAGTGAGAATTGGACGCTAAACTAAAGTGTCACCCAAAAAACAAAGTGGATCTTTAATTCACTTGGCCAAGTTAGGCTAGAGCACTAGAGCATATTTGCAAAATTTCAACAGCATAACTCTGTTTTGACCTCCATAAAATGGAAGTCTTCATTTTATGATTCAAATTCTTTAGACATAAAATTATTATTGAAATATGAAATATTACATTGTTTGTGTTTTTGTAGGGTTTACCAGGGCCTATAGGAAATATGGGACCAAAAGGCACACGGGTAAGGTTTTTTTATTTATTTATCAGAAATCATTTGGACTGTGTTGGCTATAAATTATTCATCATGTATTCACTGAGTACAGTTAAGATATTTAGCATTCCATGTTTGCTCCTACTTATAAATTTGCTTTAAAGTGATTGAGCATTTATGCTCGGAAAGTTTTGTAAGGGATGCTGCATATTTGGTATTGAAACCTTGCTTTCCAGTTTGGAAACTGTGAAAGGCACCAGAAAAGGAAATGATTGTAGACATTTAAGGATCAGTTATTGGAAGTTGTTTTCATTATAAAACCTCAGAACATCAGCTCTGACAGTATACCGCTTTCAGGGATTTGTCAGATGGGTTTTACATTATAATTCCACTAAAATTTTAAAACCAGTTTGGTCTTGTAAAGTATATGGCAGCAGTGTACATCCAAAGTCATTTACCTCTTGTTATTCTTTTTATTCTCTGCCCTAGTGCCAGAAAGATTTTATGTATGTGTTAGCATTATTTTTATGTTAATGTTTTAACATTGTAATTTTTTTTGTAATGGTTTTTGATGTTGATTTTTACTATTGTATCATAAAATGCATCATCTCATATTTCTTTTGTCTTTTTCTCTTCATGATTTCATTGTATGTTCATTTGCATTAACCTTGTGACCCAACCTTAGCCATCCTGCTGAATGCCAGTGTGATCCCTGGTGTGAGGGTATGTGCCCTTGGACTACATCGTGGAAGCCAGCACCATGCAGTCCATGGGCATATACACTTGCCTCAAGGCCTAGATCTTCACCGAGCGACCACTGTCCTCAAAAGACCTTTGCAAATCAATCTGCAGTTTAGCAAGGGATATTCGGACCATATCACTCTAACACTCTAACATGTCTCTCTGTTTGTTTCTTGTCTTCTTACACTCCCCTGGTTTAGGGCTTCATTGGAATCCCAGGCGTCTTCGGTTTCCCTGGACCTGATGGAGAAAGAGTGAGTTTTGCTGTTGTTTCTGCACTTAAGTCAGTTTTACACAAAGAATTGAACAGCAAATATTTTGAATTTGAATAGAAATATTTAAGCATTGTACAGATATTTAAATGAGCCCAGACATAACAGTCTTATAGAAAAAAATCTGTTTTATTCTAAATCGAGTGGGTCGCCCCTTCATGAGATCAGCCATGTAAAAAAATGCTTACTTTAAGTGCTTTCAGCCAGTGTTTACAAAGCATAAAAGTACATCTGAACACAGCCAACAAGCCAAACAATATAATGACAAACATGAGTGCAACTATAATAACTGTTATTCAAGTTTTGCATTAAAAGTCCATTGATGTTCCCTGAAGTCTTTAGTAAAACTGTGTGGCATGATGGAGATGTATAGTCTTTGTTTTAGTTGCCCCTAGATGAAATATTACTGGAACAACTCCCACACTATTACACGTGATACATGTATCATTATTCCTTTCTAATGGTGGCTTGTAAATCCAAAGCACTTGCTTTGAATAGGAAGCCTGGTGAAAGGGGCACGCTCCACTAAAACCACAGAGATCCCCCTTCAAACAGTAGTTAGTCTCAGTTCTCACAATATTTGTTCAGGAACCTCGAGCTGGTGAATTCCGGCCTGTAATACTTTGTGGAAATGGCAATTTAAGCCCCTGGAGCTGGAATATGGCCTGCTGCAGATTAGCCAGATCATGTCTCCTATTTTCAAGCCCAGAGGGGCATAGTTCATAGAGACCTGAGAGACCCTTTTGTGTACAAAGAATAGAAAAACTAAAGACCTTTCAGCATTCTTTTGCATCCACTTGGATAGGTAATCGATTAATTTTTTTTTGTTTTTTTTTGCCATTTCTGTCTCTTTTTACCTGTCTTTCCTTGCTTTCCTTCTCTCTGCTGTCTCCTCTTAGGGTTTACCTGGTGTTCCTGGGAAGAAGGGCAAGATGGGTAGGCCGGTAAAGTTTTCTCTCACCATCCTCTCTAGACAACCTCTGAATGACTTGCCTCTGTGTTAATTGGATAGATAGATAGATAGATAGATAGATAGATAGATAGATAGATAGATAGATAGATAGATAGATAGATAGATACAGTGAACTAAACTCAGTCATACCATTATTGTAAGTTATAATGCAATTATAATTTTTTTTGTTCCTGACAATCTCTCCTGGAAGCAGACAGAGCTATCTTATTCTTTCTGGATAAATACTACTTAATTATCACTAATTATTAGCAAAAGTCTTTACCATATGTACACCCATAATCATTCTCTATTTACCAAAATGCTCTGAGCCTCAATATTTTATTTTCTACAGAACTAGACATTAAGAATTCAAGCTCATCTTTTTCCAAAACAATTACCAATTATGTGCAGTTCAAAGCACAAACGTGGTGCCAAGCACATATTCATCTGTTCTTAATAAGCAATTCTCTAACTCTGCAGTTCTGTTTGATAGGCAGCATATGCACCTCGGCCATAACTTACTGTTTGCCTTGTTGGAGGACAAAAAAAGATCTCCACACAGCGCAAATGTTGACTTTGGCTTTCAGACAAGCACACGTTTAGCACACAGTGGAGTGCGACGTCATAGCTCTTGTCCTCTTATATAACGCAACAGTAGATAGAGGGGAAACAGCGCTGTCAGCGAATCCCTGCCGGTCCTCCTCTTGCTTCTCCTGGCTGTTGCCAGTGCAAGGAAACACTCAGCCATGGAATTTCCTGCAGGGCTGACAGAGACGAGAACTGAGCTTGTTTCTGTGACTCGACATCAGGCTCTGTTTTCACAAAACAAAACTTCAGTGCAGCAGCCATATGCTGTTGGGGAAAAAAAATTATCAGTATTTTTGTCTTGTTTCCCAGTAAAACTATCTAAACATCCTTTAAAACTATAAAGGATATATACACACCGATCAGGCATAACATTATGACCTAATATTGTGTCGGTCCCATTTTGCTGCCAAAACAGCCCTTTTTGCTTTGTGGCATTATCCTGCTGAAAGAGGCCACAGCCACCAGGGCATATTGTTTCCATTAAAGGGTGTACATGGTCTGCAACAGTGCTTAGGTAGGTGGTATGTGTCAAAGTAATTCCCAGCAGAACATTGCCCAAAGCATCACACTGCCTCTGCCGGCTTGCCTTCTTCCCATAGTGCATCCTGGTGCCATGTGTTCTCCAAGTAAGCAACGCACACGCACCCAGCCATTTATGTGATGTAAAAGAAAACGTGATTCATCAGACCAGGCCACCTTCTTCCATTGCTCTGTGGTCCAGTTCTGATGCTCACGTGCCCACTGTTGGCCACAATGCCCACATTATAAAATAAATATTTTTCTCCAAAACACATTGACCACAATTATTGGCACCCCTAGAATTTTTTTCTAAGCAAATTATCTCTGAAGTATATTCCCATCACAATGAGTAAAGCCAAAGAATATAGTACTGATGTGCAGCAAAAGATTGTTGAGCTTCACAAAATAGAAAGTGGCTGTAAGAAAAAAAGCTAAAGCATTGAAAATTCTCTTTTCCACCATCAAGGCAACAATTAAGAAGTTCCAATCAACTAGAGATGTTACGAATCTGCCTGAAAGAGGACATGTGTCTATATTGTCTTAATGCACAGCGAGGAGGAAAGTTTGAGTGGCCAAAGACTCTTTTTTTTGCTGAATTTTTTTTGCTGAAGGTCCTGGACATCTTGTTCAGATACAAGGTATCATGGATTCTAGCAAATACCAACAGATAAAAAATCTAAACCTGACGGCCTCTGCTAGAAATCTTATAATGGTCCGTGGTAGGATCTTCCATCAGGACAACGATCCAAAACAAACATCAAAATCAAAACAAAAATGTGTCACTGAGCTCAAAATGAAGCTTCTGCCATGACCATCCCAGTTCCCTCAATACCTCTGTATTCTGTTTAGAGCAGTTTATTTTTGCATTACAACAAATTAGATATTTTAATGTCTGGTCAGTATTTATTATTAATCATTGCTACATGGGTGGCATGACTGAAGTGCAAATGCAAAAGAAAAATCAGGTATTTGTCCTAACTTCCCATAGTAACCACAGTAATAATAATACAAAAACATTCATTTTAATTTGTTTTATTCACTTACTCAAATAGTGGTAAAACAATTCTGGCCACTGACATATCCCTTTTCCAGAGCATGTTGGCTGTATATGAAATATTGTTGGTGGTTAGAACTTATTCTATCCTATTGCTGCTTTCCTGTGGCTGCTTTTTGAGATCCAGTTTTTCAATATCCCATGATTATGGAATGGTTCTGGTGTTACAGAGGTTTGTGCAGGATTAAAGCGAAGAGACAATGTTTACCATGTGGGAAACTGGAAACAGCAATGCACAAATGGTATCTGCCCTGAGTCTAAGTGCGTTTTTTTTCCACGTCTTGCTCTGCTAAACTCTGCTGTCTCTCACATTTGTGTGCTCAGGGCTTTCCAGGAGATTTTGGGGAGCGAGGACCACCAGGACCTGATGGAAACCCAGTAAGTAGTGTTACATCAACCATTTGGCCGACTGCCATCTGGGGCAACTTCAGTTTTCTAATGCTCAGAGAGTTTCAACCATAGATGTTTGGGGTTATATTTATTATCAGTTTTGGTGTATTAGAATATTGCCACACAGCGGGAGAAATGTTCACCAAAAAAGTCTCCTAGACTTTGCATGCACCCTTTTTCTGCCTGCCATACACTGTTATGGACATATGATTATACAAGATGACCGGGCCACTTAAACCACTAGACTCTAATAAATACCTTTGATTTCTGCCACCACAATAACATACACAAGCCAGTTGGGCGTCCAGTGTGTGCCACTCAGCGTTGAATAACTCCTGTAATGAGGAAATCAGCTGTCACTATCGGAGTCTACAGCAGAAATCTGTTTCTGCCATTACAGGGGTTGCTTCACTTCTGATCGTTTTAACATATTCTTTAGCTAATATTTCATCCTTGCTGTGTTATTCATGTTTCCATGTACCATTATATTGAAATAAGTATTTTTTTTTCTGTCACTTATTTGCATATTATGAATTGCATAAATGTAATATTTTTTGTATTGTCAAAAATTATTAGTACAATCTGCAGAAAAGACAAGTGGAAAACCGCATTTTACCAGCTTGTTAGTGTTATTTCCTAAGCCAATCATCACAATTACTTACAGATAGCAATTTGAACAAAACTTATAACCTCAAATATTAAACGGCACATAACTCGTCCCACACCATGTCAGTCTTGTGACTGAATTAAATGAAGTTAAATGAAACCCAGAT
Organism: Rhinogobio ventralis; assembly: GCA_039654625.1. Lineage (NCBI taxonomy): Eukaryota > Metazoa > Chordata > Actinopteri > Cypriniformes > Gobionidae > Rhinogobio > Rhinogobio ventralis. The sequence continues at coordinate 35,183,577 of CM077194.1, forward strand.
GATTTTATTTCTTCTGTAGAACACAAAAGGAAGTAATTAAACATCTGTTTGGGTAATCGGTACAATAACAATTTATATATAGAGACTTCAATCTATAATCAATTCAATTCTTAATAAAGCACCCCAAAAAAATATGTGCTTCTCTGACATGCTCTGATCATTTTTGTTGAAAAAATCTCTTTAAGCAATTTTAACAGTAAAATAGTAGCCTCTAGTCCAATAGGTGAAAATGTTCACCTGCTGCTTCCGCTGTTTCTGCCCACCAACATAATTAATGCATTTCAAACACCTTTACCTGTTAAAGTTGCTTAAATATCCAGTTGTTTTTCTTAGAGCATTTTTTGTTCACTCTACTGAACATTTATTAAATTATTTCCTTTTGTGTTCTGCATGGGAGAATAAGTCATGTGAATGAGTAAATGAAGTTTAGTTTTTGGATTAACTGTCCCTCAAAGTTCTTATTATGAGTAATAAGTGTAAGTGCTCAATCATGACATGTTATAAATTAATGGTTTAGGTCTTATTGTGAACAATTTGTTCATGCATGTTTTTTTTTTTTCTTTCTTTTTTTACTATAATGTACAGTAAAAATGTCATAGCTTTCGCTGAAACAACAGACGTCTCTCTGGTGACATATGCCATACTTCTCCAGTTACATGGGGTGTGTCTCAATCAACTCCCCTAGTCCTTTTAGTGCACTGAAACTTTGCTAGTCAGGTAATGAACATAATCTAGCTAACAATTTATTTACGGCTGAAATGTTGCATGTATATGTCACAAGCAAAGTATTTATCATAATGTACTTTAAATAACATTAAAAGTAATATAAGTTTGGCTGTTGTTCAAAAATACCAGTAGTGATGTTGTACAATGAGGACGTTGTCAGAAATAGAGTCATCAGTGTCCCACTGTGTAGTGAGCCAGGGTCCTTACTGTCCTTACCAGTGCCTGAATTTGTGTGCACAATATACTGGCTCACGACCTAGGAAGTTAGGGTTTAGATTGAGACACACCCTTTCTTACAATTGACTGCAAGCTTGCATTCAGATCTGCCTCCATCTAATCAACAGCTGAGTAATATAATCAAGTCACCACCCTACATTTTTCTTTTTCAATAATCCATTTTACTAGGATGTACATCACAATATGGTATAAAAGATCTATCACTACTTCAGTTACATTGCGACTTTAAGGTTTTTGTAATGTCTGGATGCAGAATATCATTAAGATGTTCTGAAAAGGTCAATTTGGGCTGATTACAAGCCACCTAGCAACATCCTAGAAACTATTCACAACTCCCTAGCAACAACATGGAAACACTCTAAAAACTACTCATTTCAAATACACACTCATGTGAACTAACTTCGTCCCCGCTAACCCACTTTAGCTTTCTGTAGCTTAGCTTAGCGCTAACCTGACCACCTGACCCTGTCAACGCTGCTGCACTGTAACCCTAACCATATCACAAAACGGACATGACATGCACGCCTTCACTTCAATCCTTTTCCTTTATCAGCAGTCACTCGGCAAGAGCAGCCGACCCCGTAACATCTCTCTGCTCTGTTTCAAAGAACAAGGAGAGCGAAAATACACAGGGGATTTTTTTGGCCTGCCGCTGAGGGAGGAAGTTGGTATGGCAGGTAGCAGCCGACCAGGCACGCCACACAAGCCCCTCTCTGTACTCCACAGCGTGTCTCTTTCATTGGCTCACTGAGGGGTAGATGCAAGCCACAGATTAGCTTGCTATCAGAGAACAGAGGTTTCACCCCCCTTCTCCAGCATCCTCTTGTGCCAGTAACGCTCATTGTCTGTTCTCTGTTTTTCACAGGGAGAGATGGGTGCCCCAGGTCCTGTTGGCATCCTTGGTTTTATTGTAAGTGAAACAACATTAAGTTATTAAAGGGTTAGTTCACCCAAAAATGAAAATTTTGTCATTAATGACTCACCCTCATGTTGTTTCAAACCCGTAAGACCTTTGTTCATCTTCGGAACACAAATGAATATCTTTTTGATGAAATCTGAGAGATTTCTGTCCCTCTGTTTGCAACAGACACTTTGTCACTTCAAAAAGTTCATAAAAAGATCATAAAACTAATCCATATGAATTGAGCAAATTTTCCAAATTTTCAGAAGAGACACGATCACTTTATATGATTAACAGATTGAATTTAGGCTTTTATTCACTTTTAAACCTTGATCAGCAAACATAAACAGAAGCTTAACTGAACCTGCTTGTATATAGTTGAACAAACCTCATTGGTTAGGAGGTCAAACAAGCTGCGCAACACATGAGAATGAACCTTATTGGTTCTTGTGGAAGCTCAAATGTGCTGCGTAAACACACAAGAATGAACCTCATTGGTTCTTATGGAAGCTCAAACGTGCTGCGTAACACACGAGAATGAACCTCATTGGTTCTTGCGGAAGCTCAAACGTGCTGCGTAACACGAGAATGAACCTCATTGGTTCTTGTGGAAGCTCAAACGTGCTGCGTAACACAAGACTGAACCTCATTGGTTCTTATGGAAGCTCAAACGTGCTGCGCAACACATGAGAATGAACCTCATTGGTTCTTGCGGAAGCTCAAACGTGCTGCGCAACACATGAGAATGAACCTCATTGGTTCTTGCGGAAGCTCAAACGTGCTGCGTAACACACGAGAATGAACCTCATTGGCTCTTGAGGAAGCTCAAACGTGCTGCGTAACACACAAGAATGAACCTCATTGGTTCTTATGGAAGCTCAAACGTGCTGCGCAACACATGAGAATGAACCTCATTGGTTCTTGCGGAAGCTCAAACGTTCTGCGTAAACACACAAGAATGAACCTCATTGGTTCTTATGAAAGCTCAAACGTGCTGCGTAACACACGAGAATGAACCTCATTGGTTCTTGCGGAAGCTCAAACGTGCTGCGTAACACACGAGAATGAACCTCATTGGTTCTTATGGAAGCTCAAACGTGCTGCGTAACACACGAGAATGAACCTCATTGGTTCTTGCGGAAGCTCAAACGTGCTGCGTAACACATGAGAATGAACCTCATTGGTTCTTGCGGAAGCTCAAACGTGCTGTGTAAACACACAAGAATGAACCTCATTGGTTCTTATGGAAGCTCAAACGTGCTGTGTAACACGAGAATGAACCTCATTGGTTCTTGCGGAAGCTCAAACGTGTTGCGTAACACGAGAATGAACCTCATTGGTTCTTATGGAAGCTCAAACGTGCTGCGTAACACGAGAATGAACCTCATTGGTTCTTGCGGAAGCTCAAACGTGCTGCGTAACACACAAGAATGAACCTCATTGGTTCTTATGGAAGCTCAAACGTGCTGCGCAACACATGAGAATGAACCTCATTGGTTCTTGCGGAAGCTCAAACGTTCTGCGTAAACACACAAGAATGAACCTCATTGGTTCTTATGGAAGCTCAAACGTGCTGCGTACCACACGAGAATGAACCTCATTGGTTCTTGCGGAAGCTCAAACGTGCTGCGTAACACACGAGAATGAACCTCATTGGTTCTTATGGAAGCTCAAACGTGCTGCGTACCACACGAGAATGAACCTCATTGGTTCTTGCGGAAGCTCAAACGTGCTGCGTAACACACGAGAATGAACCTCATTGGTTCTTATGGAAGCTCAAACGTGCTGCGTAACACACGAGAATGAACCTCATTGGTTCTTGCGGAAGCTCAAACGTGCTGTGTAACACATGAGAATGAACCTCATTGGTTCTTGCGGAAGCTCAAACGTGTTGCGTAACACGAGAATGAACCTCATTGGTTCTTATGGAAGCTCAAACGTGCTGCCTAACACGAGAATGAACCTCACTGGTTCTTGCGGAAGCTCAAATGTGCGTAACACACGAGAATGAACCTCATTGGTTCTTATGGAAGCTCAAACGTGTTGCGTAACACGAGAATGAACCTCATTGGTTCTTATGGAAGCTCAAACGTGCTGCGTAACACGAGAATGAACCTCATTGGTTCTTGCGGAAGCTTAAATGTGCGTAACACACGAGAATGAACCTCATTGGTTCTTGCGGAAGCTCAAACGTGCTGCGTAACACATGAGAATGAACCTCATTGGTTCTTGCGGAAGCTCAAACGTGCTGCGTAACACATGAGAATGAACCTCATTGGTTCTTGCGGAAGCTCAAACGTGCTGCGTAAACACACAAGAATGAACCTCATTGGTTCTTATGGAAGCTCAAACGTGCTGCGTAACACACGAGAATGAACCTCATTGGTTCTTGCGGAAGCTCAAACGTGCTGCCTAACACGAGAATGAACCTCATTGGTTCTTGCGGAAGCTCAAACGTGCTGCCTAACACGAGAATGAACCTCATTGGTTCTTGCGGAAGCTCAAACGTGCTGCGTAACACACGAGAATGAACCTCATTGGTTCTTGCGGAAGCTCAAACGTGCTGCGTAACACACGAGAATGAACCTCATTGGTTCTTGCGGAAGCTCAAACGTGCTGTGTAACACGAGAATGAACCTCATTGGTTCTTATGGAAGCTCAAACGTGCTGCGTAACACGAGAATGAACCTCACTGGTTCTTGCGGAAGCTCAAATGTGCGTAACACACGAGAATGAACCTCATTGGTTCTTATGGAAGCTCAAATGTGTTGCGTAACACGAGAATGAACCTCATTGGTTCTTATGGAAGCTCAAACGTGCTGCGTAACACGAGAATGAACCTCATTGGTTCTTGCGGAAGCTTAAATGTGCGTAACACACGAGAATGAACCTCATTGGTTCTTGCGGAAGCTCAAACGTGCTGCGTAACACATGAGAATGAACCTCATTGGTTCTTGCGGAAGCTCAAACGTGCTGCGTAAACACACAAGAATGAACCTCATTGGTTCCCTTTCAGTCAGTACACTACGAGTTACGTCAGTTACTGACGGAATGGGGGTTTCGCCTAGAAGCCAATCGCCTTTGAGCTCTACAAAACGAGCCAATGGCATGAAAATGCCATGGGTCTGCGGAATTTGCATGCCGCAACCCCGCCCCACGGCGTGGGTATAAAGGGCGTTGCGTGGCAATCTCGCATTATGTTTCTGCTTCAGAGCCGAGTTTACTGCCTGAGCGCTTTCCTCTTCAAGACGAGTTTCTCTCCAGAGTGTTGGTGTTACGGCACGTTCCAGCGAGTTCCGCATTTCCTGTCTGATCTGTGCAGTGATCGAGCACAGCGTGCGCATTCTCCCTGGGTGCTTCGGCATTCTGCAGAGTTTTTCACTCCTCTCTAAAAGAGCTGCACGTGGCACGTCTTTTTAAAGATGGCTCGCCCGTGCTCCGTTTCTGGGTGCGGTCGACTGGTACCTCCGTTTGATGGTCATGATCGCTGTTTGGCGTGCTTGGGCCTCGTGCACGCTGAACGCGCGTTCATGGATGAGTCATGTTCTCACTGCGGGAACATGACCATCTCAGTGTTGCGATCGAGACTCCATGATCTCCGTAATGGGGGGAGAGTCCCCTCTACCACACCCCAATCTACTTCTTCCACTGGAGGGGGTACTTTGGCTGGTGGTCAGGGTGATCTGAGGGTTACGGTGTGGAACAACCCGACGAATCCTCCTCGGGCCACACCCCCCTCCTGCACACTGCAACCCGTGGTGTTGCCTGATGAGGGCGCCGGGGCTTCCCGTTCGGGGCCCTGCGTTTCATTTGGTGCACCCGCGGAGGATGCTATGTCGATCGCCGCATCACAAGGTGGGCTGGACTCCTCCGGAGATGACGATTCGGCTATGTTGCCTCCTTCGGGAGTCCCAGCATTGCCCGAGTCCGATCCGGAACTCACAGCCATGCTTGCCCGGGCGGCCGAGACGATTGGGCTTGTGTGGAAACCTCCGCCATGTCCCGAGCGTTTCCGGCTAGATGATTGGTATCTGGGGGCGGCCCGTACCGAAGGCGCCCGTCAGCCCCCAGTGCCTTTCTTCCCGGAAGTGCATGAAGAGGTGTCGAAATCGTGGAAGTCTCCCCTGACTTTTCGCGATCGCTCGGCAACCACTTCCGCCTTCACTGCCCTCGATGGCGGCGCGGTGAAAGGGTACACTGGGGTTCCCCCTGTTGAGCGCTCTGTTGCGATGCAACTGTGTCCTCAGAGTGCTTCGACATGGCGCAGTGACCCAAAGCACCCGTCCAAAGCCTGTAGATTCACGTCCACGTTGACGGCGAAGACCTACAGAGCTGCGGGCCATGCCGCGTCCGCCCTGCATGCCATGGCCACCCTACAGGTCTATCAGGCCAAGGTGCTCATGGACATGCACGAGGGCAATGCTGACCCTGCATTAATGCAGGAGTTGCGGACGGCCACCGACCTCGCTCTACGAGCGACGAAGGTGACCGCTCGCTCTCTTGGTCAGGTGATGTCCACTTCGGTGGTCCAGGAGCGACATCTATGGCTCAACCTGGCTGATATGAGAGAATCTGAGCGGACACGTTTCCTCAATTCTCCCATTTCCCAGGATGGGCTATTTGGCGGGGCGGTTGAGGACTTCGCCCAACAGTTCTCGACCGCTCAGAAGCAGACTGAGGCAATTAAACACATTCTGCCCCGGCGCCCAGCTGCTGCCTCCACCCAGCCGCCGGCTCAGATGCCTCAGTCTGCTCCCTGCCGAGGCCGCCCTCCTGCGACTCCCGCCCCTCCTGCCCGGCCCCAGCAGCAGCCTTCACCCGGGCCGAGGCGTGGAGGACGTCGCAGAAAGGCGGCCCCGCCCGTCCCAGCCCCCCAGCCTGCCAAACGGCAGTCTAAGCGGCGGTCCTGAGACGGGCGGCTCGGAGGTGACCTCGGTTCTTTCCCAGGAGATGGTGGCAGGACCACTCCTTCCCCCGGTGGAGGGCCGGGGGAGAATCTTTTGTTTTCCCCTTCCGCCGCTGGCCTAACGGCCGGCGGTACCCTATCAATGGTTAAAGAAAGAACTGACATTCTCACCTCCGAGCCTCAAGAGGGCGCGGCTGGCAGTGCGCGACGCCCCATGGCCTCGCCGCTCTCGGCCCCCTCTGTCGCCAGCCCCCTGGCAGACGAGACCCCCGTGGAACGCTGGTCCTTCCCTGGTCTCCTCTGTCAGGGCGCGGAATTCTGCCCCATCGGGTGTACATTCTGCCCCATCGGGTGTACGCCGGTGGTTCGCATGACCCCGCTGGTTCAGTTCTTGGGAGCCTGGCTAGCGCTTCCCAACCTGTCCAGTTGGCTCGCTCGCACCATCCGGTTCGGCTATGCGATTCAGTTCGCTCGGTCTCCTCCCCGCTTTCGGGGAGTCTGCTACACCGTGGTGGGTGGCAATGCCCCTGTCATGCGTGCGGAGGTCGACACCCTACTGGCGAAGGGTGCGATCGAGATCGTCCCTCCAGCCGAGATGAAGTCTGGCTTCTACAGCCCTTACTTCATTGTACCCAAGAAAACCGGTGGGTTACGGCCAATCCTGGACCTGCGCGTCTTGAACCGAACCCTGCACAGGCTTCCATTCAAGATGTTGACAGCCAAACGCATTTTCGAGTGCGTTCGTCCCTCGGATTGGTTTGCAGCGATCGACCTGAAGGACGCGTACTTTCATGTCTCCATTCTTCCTCGACACAGACCGTTTCTACGGTTTGCCTTCGAGGGGCAGGCATATCAGTACACGGTTCTCCCCTTCGGGCTAGCCCTGTCCCCTCGCGTCTTTACGAAGATTGTCGAGGCAGCCCTTGTGCCGCTCAGGCAACACGGGGTTCGCATCCTGAACTATCTCGACGACTGGCTGATTCTAGGCCACTCTCGGGATCAGGTTTGCGAACACAGGGATCTGGTGCTTCAGCACCTCGCCCGTCTGGGCCTTCGGGTCAACTGGGAAAAGAGCAAACTCCCCAGCGCAGAGGATCTCTTTTCTCGGTATGGAAATCGACTCGGTCGCCATGTTCGCGCAGCTTACGAGCGAGCGCGCGCAGTCTCTGCTGACTTGTCTTCGCCAGTTCGAGGGCAAGAGTGCGGTTCCACTGAAACTCTTTCAGAGGCTCCTGGGGCATATGGCGTCAGCAGCCGCGGTGACCCCGCTTGGTCTGCTCCATATGAGACCGCTTCAGCACTGGCTCTGCGATCGAGTCCCGAGATGGGCATGGCAACACGGCACCCTCCAGGTCCCAGTGACCCGAGCCTGCCGTCAGACCTTCACCCCGTGGTCGAACCTCAGCTTTCTACGGGCAGGTGTTCCCCTAGAACGAGTTTCCAGGCATGTTGTTGTCACAACAGATGCCTCTTCCACGGGCTGGGGCGCCATGTGCAAGGGACATGCTGCCGCGGGCTCCTGGATAGGACCCCAGCGCCTATGGCATGTCAATTGCCTCGAGTTGCTGGCCGTACGTCTTGCCCTGCACCGCTTTCGAGCCCTGCTCAAGGACAAACACGTTCTGGTCCGTTCAGACAGCACGGCGACAGTAGCGTACATCAACCGACAAGGTGGTCTACGCTCCCGCCGGATGTCGCAACTCGCCCGCCATCTCCTCCTATGGAGTCAGAAGCATCTGAGGTCGCTTCGTGCCGTTCACATCCCGGGAGACCTGAACTGTGCAGCCGACGAGCTGTCGCGGTTCCAGCCGCTCCCGGGGGAATGGAGACTCCATCCCCAGACGGTTCAGCTGATTTGGGAACAGTTTGGCGACGCACAGATAGATCTGTTTGCCTCCCGCGTCTCTTCCCATTGCCGCTGGTACTATTCCCTGACCGAGGGGACCCTCGGCACGGATGCACTAGCGCACAGCTGGCCGCGGGATCCACGCAAATATGCGTTTCCCCCAGTGAGCCTTCTCGCACAGGTTCTGTGCAAGATCAGGGAGGACAGGGAGCAGGTCCTTTTGGTCGCCCCATATTGGCCCGGCCGGACCTGGTTCTCAGAACTTGTACTCCTTGCGACAGCACCTCCCTGGTCGATCCCTCTGAGACAGGACCTCCTGTCTCAGAGACGGGGCACCATATGGCACCCGCGTCCCGACCTGTGGAACCTCCACGTGTGGAACCTGGACGGGACGCGGCAGGTTTGAGTACCCTGCCACCTTAGGTGGCGGCTACCATCACTTCCGCTAGAGCCCTGTCTACCAGACAGGCCTATGCGTTGAAGTGGAACCTCTTCGTCACCTGGTGCTCCTCTCGGCGAGAGGACCCTAGAAGATGCTCGATCGGGTCCGTGCTCTCCTTCCTCCAGGAAGGGTTGGAGCGAAGGCTGTCTCCCTCCACCCTGAAGGTCTATGTGGCTGCTATTTCAGCCCATCATGACCTGGTGGATTCTAAAACGGTTGGACAGCACGACCTGGTCAGTAGGTTCCTCAGAGGTGCGAGGAGGTTAAATCCTCCTCGCCCACCTCAGGTACCCTCTTGGGACCTAGCAGTGGTCTTAGCTGCCCTGCAAAAGGCTCCCTTTGAGCCATTGCAGTCAGTCGAGCTGAAGTTCCTTTCATTGAAAGTGGCGCTCCTGACTGCTTTGGCCTCCATCAAGAGGGTAGGGGACCTGCAGGCATTTTCGGTTGACGAAGCGTGCCTGGAATTCGGGCCGGCCAATTCTCACGTCATCCTGAGACCCCGGCCTGGATACGTGCCCAAGGTTCCCACCACTCCCTTTAGGGACCAGGTGGTGAACCTGCAAGCGCTGCCCTTGGAGGAGGCAGACCCAGCCTTGGCACTGCTCTGTCCAGTACGCGCCCTTCGCGCTTACGTAGACCGGACGCAGTGTTTCAGGACCTCAGACCAGCTCTTTGTCTGTTACGGAGGGCAGCAGAAAGGGAAGGCTCTCTCCAAGCAGAGGTTGTCCCACTGGATAGTGGACGCCATTGTCCTGGCATATCAAGTCCAGGGCATGCCATGCCCCCTCGGGGTAAGAGCACACTCCACCAGGAGTGTTGCCTCCTCTTGGGCTCTAGCGCATGGCGCCTCGCTAACAGACGTTTGTAGAGCTGCAGGCTGGGCGACACCCAACACATTCGCAAGGTTTTATAATCTCCGAGTGGAGCCTGTATCCTCTCGTGTACTCGCCCCTACAGGCCAGTAACCGAACAGGCTCAGGTGTCTTCGCTTGCTGCGCCATTCCACTCCGCGGACTGGATGCGTGCGCTATTCCTCTCAGGTGAGCTTCCCCAGTAAGCCCTGAGCTCCTCCAGCACTGTCGAGGTCGTCACCAGAGCGAGTGCCCTTTTCAGGCCACCCCTCGTGTTCGGCTAGGTGCCTCCGTGTGCTTGGTTCCCCCGCTGGGTAACCCCCACATGTGTATTTCCACGGTAAGTCTCTTGTAGCTCGTGTCTTCCCTTGGCAAGACACCTTGCCACGCCTGGGGTTGAAATATTCCACCTTCGGCTGGATACCCCAGAGTGTTCCCTATGCAGCTCCTTCGGGTCATAGGTGTATTCTTCAAGTCCCCCCCTTTGGGTTGGCATTGTGTTGCATTCTCCACGTGGGATATGCTTCCCAGTGTACCTTGGTAGCGTTGAGCCTAGCCCCTCGTTCGTGTCACACTCACGGCAGGGAGCCCGGGTCAGCGCAGGACGCTGGAAGACAGCCGTCATGGCGAGATTGTATTGGGACCCCCATTCCGTCAGTAACTGACGTAACTCGTAGTGTACTGACTGAAAGGGAACGTCTCGGTTACGTATGTAACCCTCGTTCCCTGAAGGAAGGGAACGGAGACGTTACGTCCCCCTGCCATGACCGCTGTACCGCTGGAACTGGCCGGGCGCTCATGCCTCGGCTCTTCAGCAGGTAAACATAATGCGAGATTGCCACGCAACGCCCTTTATACCCACGCCGTGGGGCGGGGTTGCGGCATGCAAATTCCGCAGACCCATGGCATTTTCCATTGGCCATTGGCTCGTTTTGTAGAGCTCAAAGGCGATTGGCTTCTGGGCGAAACCCCCATTCCGTCAGTAACTGACGTAACGTCTCCGTTCCCTTCCTTCAGGGAACGAGGGTTACATACGTAACCGAGACGTTCTTATGGAAGCTCAAACGTGCTGCGTAACACACGAGAATGAACCTCATTGGTTCTTATGGAAGCTCAAACGTGCTGCGTAACACGAGAATGAACCTCATTGGTTCTTGCGGAAGCTCAAACGCGCTGCGTAAACACACAAGAATGAACCTCATTGGTTCTTATGGAAGCTCAAACGTGCTGTGTAACACGAGAATGAACCTCATTGGTTCTTGCGGAAGCTCAAACGTGCTGCCTAACACGAGAATGAACCTCATTGGTTCTTGCGGAAGCTCAAACGTGCTGCGCAACACATGAGAATGAACCTCATTGGTTCTTGCGGAAGCTCAAACGCGCTGCGTAAACACACAAGAATGAACCTCATTGGTTCTTATGGAAGCTCAAACGTGCTGTGTAACACGAGAATGAACCTCATTGGTTCTTGCGGAAGCTCAAACGTGTTGCGTAACACGAGAATGAACCTCATTGGAGTCTTATGGAAGCTCAAACGTGCTGCGTAACAAGAGAATGAACCTCACTGGTTCTTGCAGAAGCTCAAATGTGCGTAACACACGAGAATGAACCTCATTGGTTCTTATGGAAGCTCAAACGTGTTGCGTAACACGAGAATGAACCTCATTGGTTCTTATGGAAGCTCAAACGTGCTGCGTAACACGAGAATGAACCTCATTGGTTCTTGCGGAAGCTTAAATGTGCGTAACACACGAGAATGAACCTCATTGGTTCTTGCGGAAGCTCAAACGTGCTACGTAACACATGAGAATGAACCTCATTGGTTCTTGCGGAAGCTCAAACGTGCTGCGTAAACACACAAGAATGAACCTCATTGGTTCTTATGGAAGCTCAAACGTGCTGCGTAACACACGAGAATGAACCTCATTGGTTCTTGCGGAAGCTCAAACGTGCTGCGTAACACACGAGAATGAACCTCATTGGTTCTTGCGGAAGCTCAAACGTGCTGTGTAACACACGAGAATGAACCTCATTGGTTCTTGCGGAAGCTCAAACGTGCTGCCTAACACGAGAATGAACCTCATTGGTTCTTGCGGAAGCTCAAACGTTCTGCCTAACACAAGAATGAACCTCATTGGTTCTTGCGGAAGCTCAAACGTGCTGCGTAACACACGAGAATGAACCTCATTGGTTCTTATGGAAGCTCAAACGTGCTGCATAACACACGAGAATGAACCTCATTGGTTCTTATGGAAGCTCAAACGTGCTGCGTAACACGAGAATGAACCTCATTGGTTCTTATGGAAGCTCAAACGTGCTGCGTAACACGAGAATGAACCTCATTGGTTCTTATGGAAGCTCAAACGTGCTGCATAACACACGAGAATGAACCTCATTGGTTCTTATGGAAGCTCAAACGTGCTGCGTAACACGAGAATGAACCTCATTGGTTCTTATGGAAGCTCAAACGTGCTGCGTAACACGAGAATGAACCTCATTGGTTCTTATGGAAGCTCAAACGTGCTGCGTAACACGAGAATGAACCTCATTGGTTCTTATGGAAGCTCAAACGTGCTGCGTAACACGAGAATGAACCTCATTGGTTCTTATGGAAGCTCAAACGTGCTGCGTAACACGAGAATGAACCTCATTGGTTCTTGCGGAAGCTCAAACGCGCTGCGTAAACACACAAGAATGAACCTCATTGGTTCTTATGGAAGCTCAAACGTGCTGTGTAACACGAGAATGAACCTCATTGATTCTTGCGGAAGCTCAAACGTGCTGCCTAACACGAGAATGAACCTCATTGGTTCTTGCGGAAGCTCAAACGTGCTGCGCAACACATGAGAATGAACCTCATTGGTTCTTGCGGAAGCTCAAACGCGCTGCGTAAACACACAAGAATGAACCTCATTGGTTCTTATGGAAGCTCAAACGTGCTGTGTAACACGAGAATGAACCTCATTGGTTCTTGCGGAAGCTCAAACGTGTTGCGTAACACAAGAAGGAACCTCATTGGAGTCTTATGGAAGCTCAAACGTGCTGCGTAACAAGAGAATGAACCTCACTGGTTCTTGCAGAAGCTCAAATGTGCGTAACACACGAGAATGAACCTCATTGGTTCTTATGGAAGCTCAAACGTGTTGCGTAACACGAGAATGAACCTCATTGGTTCTTATGGAAGCTCAAACGTGCTGCGTAACACGAGAATGAACCTCATTGGTTCTTGCGGAAGCTTAAATGTGCGTAACACACGAGAATGAACCTCATTGGTTCTTGCGGAAGCTCAAACGTGCTACGTAACACATGAGAATGAACCTCATTGGTTCTTGCGGAAGCTCAAACGTGCTGCGTAAACACACAAGAATGAACCTCATTGGTTCATATGGAAGCTCAAACGTGCTGCGTAACACACGAGAATGAACCTCATTGGTTCTTGCGGAAGCTCAAACGTGCTGCGTAACACACGAGAATGAACCTCATTGGTTCTTGCGGAAGCTCAAACGTGCTGCGTAACACACGAGAATGAACCTCATTGGTTCTTGCGGAAGCTCAAACGTGCTGCCTAACAGGAGAATGAACCTCATTGGTTCTTGCGGAAGCTCAAACGTTCTGCCTAACACGAGAATGAACCTCATTGGTTCTTGCGGAAGCTCAAACGTGCTGCGTAACACACAAGAATGAACCTCATTGGTTCTTGCGGAAGCTCAAACGTGCTGCCTAACACGAGAATGAACCTCATTGGTTCTTATGGAAGCTCAAACGTGCTGCGTAACACACGAGAATGAACCTCATTGGTTCTTGCGGAAGCTCAAACGTGCTGCGTAACACACGAGAATGAACCTCATTGGTTCTTGCGGAAGCTCAAACATGCTGCCTAACACGAGAATGAACCTCATTGGTTCTTGCGGAAGCTCAAACGTTCTGCCTAACACGAGAATGAACCTCATTGGTTCTTGCGGAAGCTCAAACGTGCTGCGTAACACACGAGAATGAACCTCATTGGTTCTTGCGGAAGCTCAAACGTGCTGCGTAACACGAAAATGAACCTCATTGGTTCTTATGGAAGCTCAAACGTGCTGCGTAACACGAGAATGAACCTCATTGGTTCTTATGGAAGCTCAAACGTGCTGCGTAACACATGAAAATGAACCTCATTGGTTCTTGCGGAGGCTCAAACGTGCTGCGTAACACACGAGAATGAACTTCATTAGTTCTTGCGGAAGCTGTAACACGAGAAGTGATCATGTCTCTTTGGAAAATGTGGACTAAACCGCTCAATTCATATGGATTAGTTTTTACAATCTCTTTATGAACTCCTTTAGGAGGGACAGAAATCTCTCAGATTATATAAAAAAGATCTTCAATTGTGTTCCAAAGATGAACGAAAGTCTTACAGGTTTGGAACGACATGAGGGTGAGTAATTAATGACAGAATTTTCATCTTTGGGTGAACTATCCCTTTAACATCTAACTTCATGGCTATGGTACTTTCCCTGCTGACAGTGATTTCTGTTGGCATGTAAAAAATAATGCATGCAGTGGAAATTTTTAAGCTTGTTTATGCTTTTTATGTTTCATGGCAGGGTGATATGGGTCCTTTTGGAATTGTGGGTCTTCCTGGACTAATAGGACCAAAGGTGATTGCATTGAAATTATTATGAACATCCATGCTGAAAAGTCTGTTTCAAACTAGCCTAAAGGGGTTTGCTAGTCTTAGCTGATTTAAGCTGATTTAAGATGGTTTGGCTGTTCTCCCAGCCTGATAAGTACCCAAAAAACCTCTTAAACCAGAAAAACAAACCAGCCGAAACAGTTTGGCCAGGCTGGGAGAAATCAAAGGAAATCTTCGTACACTACATTGGAATAACAAAAATAATTTTAACATGATTATTTTAACATACAAATGACACATATTAACTTTAAACAGATATCAATATTAGTATAGAGCAAATACTAGGTCACGCATCTCATCTTAAAAATCAGCAAAAAATCCAGCATTGCTGGCCACCAGCATGTGCTGGTGATAGATTAGCTACACAATCTCAGTTTTGCTTGAGAACAGCATGACTATGCTGGTCCACCAGCTATATTAGCTCTAATAGTATAAACCAGCCTGGACCAACATTCATGGTTTATGCTGGTTTTTTCAGCAGGGACAGTATTACAGTCACTTTCTTTTTCAACACATTTAATGACTAACATATTAATATGGATTCTTTTCATAACAGCAAATATTGCAGACATATTAGTTAAACTTAATTCCATTTGCCTTCACGGGGCATCAGTTCGTAAAACAATGGCCTATTGTACAAGTTCTTCTTAATAACATTTGTCTCTTTGGTGTCTTGCAGGGTGTGCCAGGAAACCCAGGGGAGCCTGGACTGAAAGGTGATAAGGTGATCTGAATGCTCTTTATTAGCTTTTGCTTCTTCTTTGCTACAGAGGTCAGCTGTAACATACCACAAGTCATCAGTCACAGATACAAAAAGTTTGGGTTCAGCAAGATGTTTTTCCAAAGGAAATGAATACTTTTATTCAGCAAGGATGCATTAAATTGATCAAAAGTGACAGTAAGGACATTTGTAACGTTGCAAAAGATTTCTATTTCAAATAAATGCTGTTCTTTTGAACTTTCTGTTCATTAAATGACTGTTGCACAAAAAATTAAGCAGCAAAATGGTTTTCAACATTGATAATAATAATTTCAACATGGTTAATAATGATAATAATAATTGTTTCTTAAGCTCCACATTAGCATATTAGAATGATTTCTGAAGGATCATGTGACACTGAAGACTGGAGTAATGATGCTGAAAATGTATCTTTTCCATCACAGGAATAAATTACATTTTAAAAAACGTATATATATTAAAAAAACGTACTTTATTTTAAGGTGTCCTTGTTACAGTGTAATTATAAATTTAAGTACTAAGAAATATTAATTAACAACATGTACAACTATAGGGTTAGAGTTAGGATTACTGTTTGGTTTTGGGTAAATTGCATGTAATTATGCATAATTTACTGTTATTTCAATAGCAAGCACATACTGTATAAAGACACTGTAAAAAAAAAAGTGTTACTAATTAATGCATACATTTGACAGTAATACCGGTTTTACCATATTTTTGATCAAATAAATGCAGCCTTGGTGAGCATAAGAGACTTCTTTCAAAAGCATCTTACCAATCCCTCACTTTTGAACGTTTCTGTATGTTAGAGTGATAACACTTACTCTGCACATGCTCAGTAGAGTCCTCTCTCTGTCTGTGATTGTAAATAAACAAATAAATAATTCGATTTTGAGATATTTGAGACTTTTAATTTAAAATAGTTATTGAATTTTAAAAAAAATAATTACTTAAAAATAGAAAAAAAGAAAAAATCATTATAGTTGATTATTTTGATGTAATCCTACTCACTATTTCTGATGACTAAATGACAATGACCTATGTAAAGGTAAAATTAATTCAGTGATATTAATAAACAATAAAGCAATGATATTGTTGTTGAGGCATGCATTTATTTGAGGTTCAGCACAGGCTGGTCAAGGTGTCAACAGTTTAGCCTCTGTCCTGCTGCTCCCCATTTCTGTGATAGTCCATGTAGTCTCTCTGTCTGCCAGCTGGCCAAGTGCTGACAGCTCTGTACTTAAATGTTTTGTTGCTAGACAAGATATACATAAGGCTTTGTTTTGGACAGCTACTCTGATCTCCATGTCTATGGTTAACTTCAGGCAGATTGTAACATGACCATAGATATAGTAGAACTTGACTAATGCTGTGATTGAGCTGCTGGGGCATCCAGACTTAAAGTGGGCATGAAACGGGAATTGTGTTAAGGCCCGTTTACACCAAAAACGATAACTATAACGATTACTATATTAGCGTCCACACCAGTGGACGATAACATTGTGTTTATTATAAGCACGTGCTGCAGTTATGTCGTCTGCCGCTTTAAATGCTTGATGATGGGTTCTGACTGGCTGTCAATGTTTTTATAATTTATCAGCTGGACAAAAATTGTTCTGAAAGTGATTCCAGCTATTTAGTTTCTCTGTGCCATTATCGTTATAGCTGTGCTTTGTGCTATTATTTTATATTTAGAACACTTTTTAGAACTATATCTTTATATCGTTATCTTGGTGTGAACAGGCCTTTAGACCTCCGTATTTTGACGTGGCTTCTCGAACAAGAAAAATGTAGGGAAGAGCTGATTTTGTCCATCAGGAATTGTTTTGATCGTTGTGGTTTGCTATTGCTGCGATCTCACATATGAGTGACAGGTTACCTTAAACGTCATCAGAGAAGAGAAGAGATAGGAGCTAGAAGGTTTATAAAAGAAGTAGGGAGGAAGTTGTTTTGATTAAAGTTTATGAGGGCACAATAATTTAAAAAAAATAATGATGTGCTGCAATACTACTATATCCTATAAAAAACAAGAATTGTCGATTTTGATTTCATGATGACTTTAAAGGCCATAGTGTGACGTTTTGTTGTCTCTGTTGACAGGGTGAAGTTGGGTTGCCAGGTGAACCAGGGGAACCCGGATTTCAAGGTGACAAGGTATTTCAGTTAACGGCTTTTCTTTTGATTTATTCACACAGAGCGTATGCGTATGTGCATGCATTTGTATTTGTGTGCATTCAAAAACCCCAAATAGAGGTTTTTATTTGAATAACTATGTGCTGATGATTAATTGAATTTGCCAGGGTATTCAAGGCTCACCAGGTTTACCAGGAAATCGAGGAAAGCCAGGACCACAGGTTAATCCATAGGCTTTTTTACATTTCATTGTGTTTTACCATGTTGATTTATCTGTCTTTAGTGCTGATTTGAGAAAAAGCCAAATTATACCAAGTTCTTTTGTCTTTAGGGGAAGCCTGGAGATCGAGGCCCAGATGGTTTGCCAGGCCCACCTGGCCCTGAAGTAATTGTGCTATCACTTTAGGCCAAGTATACTTTACAAAGACAAATCATTGCCTTGTGTGCATTTAAGGACTAACAGTTTTTTTTCCTACAATACACATCTAATTGCAATCCAGCTGTGTCTATTGTTGGATCATATTCCTCCCCGACTGTAATTCAGTTCTCACACAAACTCATGCACAAACACAATAAAATTAAGTAAAAAAATGGATGAGAAAGGCTTTGGAGACATTTCAGCATGTCTTTCAGCTGCACACAATTGTGCTTTCATGTTTTAAGTCTACAACAAAATGTAGCCAACTCACAGACTCACTTCATAATAGTGTGATTGTAATCCACTTGGCTTTAGTAGTTCCTTCATTTTGTGTTCATTTAAAGTCATTGCAAAGAAATGGACATTAATTTGCTCACACAGTCCTCCAATAACTTTCAGAGCGAGAAGTTGTAGTTGTGAGAGAGGGAGGGAGAGTAGAGTAGCTGTGACAGAGCGAGTCTTCTTAGATAAAGTATAATGAATGTATGAATCAGAGAAGACTTTCTCTTACTGTCTAATGTTTTTTCAGGGTTTTCCAGGGGATATTGGACCACCAGGACAGAATGGCATTGAGGGCCCAAAGGTGTGTATCTCTCTTCTTCAGAGTTTCCCAAAATTTGTAATTGGGTCCCATATTGTAAAATGGTGGCAGATAAGCTCATTTTTAGATACTTTCCAGGGGAATGCAGGAGGGAGAGGGATTCCAGGGCCTAGAGGAGTTCCTGGATTTGAGGTAGGACCCGCTCATTCCTAAACCAGTGGAAAGCCTGACAAGAAAATCTGTATAAAATCCTGAATTTATAGCTATAAACCTGTGTTCAACATAAACATGTTTATGTGATAATTATCCCTGGTGTATATAACTATATGTGTCATTAACTCTTTCCCCGCCAGCGTTTTTAAAAAAAAGTTGCCAGCCACCGCCAGGGTTTTTGATCATTTTCACAAAAATGTAATGGCCCATCGAATATTTTGTTGTATGAATAACATGCAATATATCAAAAGAAAGAATAGACCATCTGCTTTTAAACAAAAAAAACTTTTTATTCCAGCTTCATGCATTCCTTTTTTATCAACACTTAAATATGGGTTTCATAAAAAAAGCAACATTTTGAACAAAAAAGCTGAGAAAATCACGTTTTTGTCAAAGACAACAGATCAGATTAAGAGCGATGATCAAACACAGATGGAGTAGATCGTGTCTATCAACACCCCTAATGCTTGCACAGTCCTATAGCTCGTTCTGGGTCGACATTTCATTCAGTAACATTAGGCAGTTTTGATTTATATGCTGTTTAATGTTGATGATCACGTTATTTTACATATGCATCTGCTTACATACGATCGTTTGTTTTATTGCGTCTCCTTCGCCTGTGTTTTGATCAGGAGATTCAGTACTCATTCAGAAGATGCTTAATAGCACCCCCTACCGTTTAACAGTGAAAACACAGAAACCCGGAAAATTCGTGTTTGGCAGGGAAGCGTTTTCTCACAAATAACGGAAAATTCCGTGTTTAGCAGGGAAAGAGTTAAAAAACAAGCAGGATTCAAGCAGAATCGAGCAAGCGGGTTTGAGCAGGATTCGAAACCGGGTCTCCGACGTGGGAGGCGGGCATGCTAACAAGGTTGCTAAAGACTGCGACAGATTTGTTTAGATTGTTGTTAAAAAGAAACGTCTGTTTGCAAGCTGTGCTTGTTGCTACCAGGCACAACTTTCACAAAATTCAATCAGTGAGATCAATTTAGAGAATTTTTTTTTTTTATCACTAACATTTAGATATTTAAATCAAATAAAACGGCAACAATAAAAATAACTAGCTAGGTTAGCTGATAACAAGCTGTCACACAGAGAATTCTGGTTAATATCAATTTACATTTTTTCAATTATAAAATGATGTTCTTTTTCTCTTCTAAAAACTGTATATTTAACATTATTTTACTGTAAAAATTACATTTAATGTCTCATTAGACCTATTACAGTTTTTCACCGTATAGAGTAATGGAATGTACCGCTAACCATTTAACAGGTTTTTAACCATAGCATTTTTACAGACTTTAACATTAAAATTGTGAAAAAAATAAAAATAAAAATGTATAGTGTATGACCAAGAATATAATGTTTAATATCTCAGAAACTACACCACATTTTATAGGGATCATTCCTGTTTTAACACTCAAATGAATGTACACTAATATATGGAAAAAGTATTGGGACACCTGACCATTACACCAACAGGGACTGTAATGACATCACATTCTACAAACACGATTCCAAAAAAGTTGGGACACTTTACAAACTGTGAATAAAAACAGAATGCAATGATGTGGAAGTTTCAAATTTCAATATTTTATTCAGAATACAACATAGATGACATATCAAATGTTTAAACTGAGAAAGGTATCATTTTAAGGGAAAAATAAGTTGTGTGGCATCCCCTCTTCTTTTTATAACAGTCTGCAAACGTCTGGGGACTGAGGAGACAAGTTGCTCAAGTTTAGGAATAGGAATGTTGTCCCATTCTTGTCTAATACAGGCTTCTAGTTGCTCAACTGTCTTAGGTCTTCTTTGTCGCATCTTCCTCTTTATGATGCGCCAAATGTTTTCTATGGGTGAAAGATCTGGACTGCAGGCTGGCCATTTCAGTACCCGGATCCTTCTTCTACACAGCCATGATGTTGTAATTGATGCAGTATGTGGTCTGGCATTGTCATGTTGGAAAATTCAAGGTCTTCTCTGAAAAAGACGACGTCTGGATGGGAGCATATGTTGTTCTAGAACTTGGATATACCTTTCAGCATTGATGGCGCCTTTCCAGATGTGTAAGCTGCCCATGCCACACGCACTCATGCAACACCATACCATCAGAGATGCAGGCTTCTGAACTGAGCGATGATAACAACTTGGGTTGTCCTTGTCCTCTTTAGTCCGGATGACATGGCGTCCCAGTTTTCCAAAAAGAACTTCAAATTTTGATTCGTCTGACCACAGAACAGTTTTCCACTTTGCCACAGTCCACTTTAAATGAGCCTTGGCCCAGAGAAAACGCCTGCGCTTCTGGATCATGTTTAGATATGGCTTCTTTTTTGACCTATAGAGTTTTAGCCGGCAGCGGCGAATGGCACGGTGGATTGTGTTCACAGCCAATGTTTTCTGGAAGTATTCCTGAGCCCATGTTGTGATTTCCATTACAGTAGCATTCCTGTATGTGATGCAGTGCCGTCTAAGGGCCCGAAGATCACGGGCATCCAGTATGGTTTTCCGGCCTTGACCCTTACGCACAGAGATTGTTCCAGATTCTCTGAATCTTTGGATGATATTATGCACTGTAGATGATGATAACTTCAAACTCTTTGCAATTTTTCTCTGAGAAACTCCTTTCTGATATTGCTCCACTATTTTTCGCCGCAGCATTGGGGGAATTGGTGATCGTCTGCCCATCTTGACTTCTGAGAGACACTGCCACTCTGAGAGGCTCTTTTTATACCCAATCATGTTGCCAATTGACCTAATAAGTTGCAAATTGGTCCTCCAGCTGTTCCTTATATGTACATTTAACTTTTCTGGCCTCTTATTGCTACCTGTCCCAACTTTTTTGGAATGTGTAGCTCTCATGAAATCCAAAATGAGCCAATATTTGGCATGACATTTCAAAATGTCTCACTTTCAACATTTGATATGTTATCTATATTCTATTGTGAATAAAATATAATTTTATGAGATTTGTAAATTATTGCATTCCTTTTTTATTCACAATTTGTACAGTGTCCCAACTTTTTTGGAATTGGGTTTGTAAATACATAGACATTAATAGGAAGTTGGTCCCCCCTTTGCAGCTATAACAGCTTCTACTATTCTGGGAAGGCTTTGACAAGATTTTGGAGTGTTTCTGTGGGAATTTTTGCCCATTAATCCAGAAGAGCATTTGTGTCAGGCACTGATTTTGGACCAGAAGGCCTGACTCACAATCGCCGTTCCAGTGGGCTCCGTTCATTCCAAAGGTCAGGTCAGGGCTCTGTGCGGGCTTGTGTCGAGTTTTTCCACACCAAACTCATCCAACCATGCCTTTATGGACTGTGCTTTGTGCACTGGAGCACAGTCATGCTGGAATAGAAAAGGGCCTACTCCAAACTGTTACTAGTTGGAAGCGTAGTATTGTCCAGAATGTCTTAGTATCGTGATCCATCACTCCACAGAACACATTTCCACTCCTCCAGAGTCCAGTGGCGGCATGCTTTACACCACTCCATCTGACCTTGCATGCAGCTGCTCGCCTATGGAAACCCATTCCATGAAGCTCTCGCCACACAGTTTTTTGTGCTGATATTAATGCAAGTGGAAGTTTGGAACTCTTCAGCTATGTATTCAGAAGAGCGTAGGCGACTTTTCACACCATGCAACTCAGCACTCGGTGACCCTGCTCTGTGACTTCATAGCTGAGTTGCTGCTATTCCTAAATGCTCCCACTTTCCAATAATACCACTTACAGTTGACCATGGAATATCACAAACTGACTTAATGCAAATCCTATTACAGTACTATGCTTGAATTCAAGAATAAAGAGGTGTGTCCCAATACTTTTGTCCATATTGACCTTATGCACCAGATAAACAATCGCACAGCCATCTTTAGTATTTTGTACTTGAACTTCCTTTTTTGTGTTTGCTCTGTATATTTCTATGGCATCGCTGTTGAAGAGCAATTAGCTGGTGAAGTGGATTTACTTATTGTAGAGTTAACGAAAGTTATCATGAGCATTGTCATGTTTGAAGCAGATATCATAACAAATGTCAGTTGAACAGGAAGATTTTAAATCTGTAAGATCCTTGCCTTTATGCTATGGAAATGAAAACTGGAAGACAAAACACAATGAGCGCAGTGCTGAAAAGGGGCAGGGCTACAAGGTCTATAGTGTACACTCACCTAAAGGATTATTAGGGACACCTGTTCAATTTCTCATTAATGCAATTATCTAATCAACCAATCACATGGCAGTTGCTTCAATGCATTTAGGGGTGTGGTCCTGGTCAAGACAATCTCCTGAACTCCAAACTGAATGTCAGAATGGGAAAGAAAGGTGATTTAAGCAATTTTGAGCGTGGCATGGTTGTTGGAGCCAGACGGGCCGGTCTGAGTATTTCACAATCTGCTCAGTTACTGGGATTTTCACGCACAACCATTTCTAGAGTTTACAAAGAATGGTGTGAAAAGGGAAAAACATCCAGTATGCGGCAGTCCTGTGGGCGAAAATGCCTTGTTGATGCTAGAGGTCAGAGGAGAATGGGCCGACTGATTCAAGCTGATAGAAGAGCAACTTTGACTGAAATAACCACTCGTTACAACCGAGGTATGCAGCAAAGCATTTGTGAAGCCACAACACGCACAACCTTGAGGCGGATGGGCTACAACAGCAGAAGACCCCACCGGGTATCACTCATCTCCACTACAAATAGGAAAAAGAGGCTACAATTTGCACGAGCTCACCAAAATTGGACAGTTGAAGACTGGAAAAATGTTGCCTGGTCTGATGAGTCTCGATTTCTGTTGAGACATTCAGATGGTAGAGTCAGAATTTGGCGTAAACAGAATGAGAACATGGATCCATCATGCCTTGTTACCACTATGCAGGCTGGTGGTGGTGGTGTAATGGTGTGGGGGATGTTTTCTTGGCACACTTTAGGCCCCTTAGTGCCAATTGGGCATCGTTTAAATGCCACGGCCTACCTGAGCATTGTTTCTGACCATGTCCATCCCTTTATGACCACCATGTACCCATCCTCTGATGGTTACTTCCAGCAGGATAATGCACCATGTCACAAAGCTCGAATCATTTCAAATTGGTTTCTTGAACATGACAATGAGTTCACTGTACTAAAATGGCCCCCACAGTCACCAGATCTCAACCCAATAGAGCATCTTTGGGATGTGGTGGAACGGGAGCTTTGTGCCCTGGATGTGCATCCCACAAATCTCCATCAACTGCAAGATGCTATCCTATCAATATGGGCCAACATTTCTAAAGAATGCTTTCAGCACCTTGTTGAATCAATGCCACGTAGAATTAAGGCAGTTCTGAAGGCGAAAGGGGGTCAAACACAGTATTAGTATGGTGTTCCTAATAATCCTTTAGGTGAGTGTATATTAAACATACTGTATCTCAGCTTATTATAAGCTCATTAGAATCCCATGTGTTTTCAGAAGGCTTTTGCTCATAGGCATATCAATACAAAGATCAAAAACATTAACATCCTCATCAATTTAATTTTGTTAATTTTCTAAAATAATAATGATCTTTTTTTAAACCACAGGGAGATCAGGGCCCAGTAGGACCAGCAGGGGCTTCAGGACTAGAGGTGAGTGCCCTCTTGAGATACCCACTGGATATCTTGAGTTAAACTAGCTATCGTCACATCCACATTAGCCTTATAGACTACTGACACTATAAGGAACTCCACGGCTCATGACCGGAGGCTTTCCTTCAAAGCTTTTGATGATGGTTCATGTTTTGTTATAATAAGCTCTGTTGAATGTACATCTCCATAGTTCATGATTGCTTATGGTGCTTGCAGTATTTGTGATCAGTCTATTCCAGCCTGTTCATTTTGCGATTGTGGCATCAGCAATCATTTTGCTTGGCAACTGGTCAACAATGCCTCTTTTTCTTGTAATTTTGTTATGTTATTGAGCATTTAGGGTAATAAATAATAAGCATCGCACACTTCTGTTGGTTTATGTCACTCTGCAAAGACTTCTATAATGTGTGAGTTTCAAAACCCTCCAAATATAAAAAATTTCCTCTCTCCCAAAACAATTTCACAAGAGTTTGCTGCTCTGAACGCTGCATCCGGACTTGACCCCGATTCAGCAATGATAGTATAAATTGTTGTGAAGAATAATCTGTCCTCATGCCAAAGCCTGTCGTACAAACAGCTGCCTGTATCTGGCAGCAAGAGATGAATTCAAATTAACGGTTCATTGCATTTAACCAAGTTTTTCATGTACAGACCTTGCCAAAGATCCCACAGTTCAGTCTATCCAAGTGAGGGTAGTATGGATAATTTAGCTAATAAGACAGGGGTCAGACATGACCAGAGAAAATCTATCCAGGCTCCAACATAAACACTTCTTTGTGAGACTCAAGGCGACTGATGCTTTTGTTTCAGAGTTATTTAATAAAGCTGCTCTCTCTGGGAGAGCTGATATGTTGGTTAGTGGAGGAGATTGGTTCCAGGAACAGGAGATAATGAGATGTCAGGGAGCAGATTTAGAGGATTGGGAGTCCAGTACTATGGGTCATTTCTGCTTTCTGTTTAGGGCAGACCTGGGAGGAAGGGTTTCCCTGGAAATCCTGGGGACGATGGAATAAAGGTAAGAATTCATCACAGCCAAATGACCACTATAATTTAGACTCTAATTTTCCTCTTAAAAAGGTTTCTTCAACTATGGCCCTATGGAAAATCTTAACTAACTACTTGATTTAATTTGTCCATTAACAATGTGAAACAATGTAAATACAGTACATTCACTCATTGTTTATTTCTTAAAAAGTCATCCTTTCTTAATGAAAGTTCCTTGCACAGTGTTATTTCATCATGTTTAACAGCATGCTGTATTTTTTTTATTTTTGTAATAAATATATTGAGAACTTTAAAGTCCCCATGCAATCAAAATGTAAGTTTTTTGTCTTTCAGTATGAAATGTTAGCTTTTAGTTAGTTTTCTATAAGCTAGTGTGATCCAAAACAATGACAAAATTTGCATTTAGAAGATATAAGCATTCAAAACTTGCAGTCTCTCACTTCAACCAATATGGATCAATGATTTTGATGACATCACTCTGCACTTCAGCTTCTTATCAAATTTTTTTGTAAAAATGCTCTCTAAAATCTGAAGCGTCCCGCCCCCTACATTATAAAAACACACTGAAGCTGCAGCTGAAATCGGTCACTTGTTCACACAGTTACTATTTTCTATATGATGAATGGCACATAGTGCACTATAGGGTATAGGGAACGATTGAAACTGTGTAAATATGCTTTCTATTGGGGCAAACGAAGTATCGTTTCACGTCACGCGAACCGCCGCTGCACGCACAAAGTCTGCTCCGCGGCAACAACTTAAAAGTAGCCCAATTCTGGCAACACTGGCTCTGGCCAAGCTGTGATATAAATGCTATCGGCTATTTAGAAAAGGGGAGGAGCTGCTCGATAAGCTGTTTTTCTGTTTCAGTGGAAATTACGTCAACACATTGAATAATGCTGCGTGTTTCAAGGCACTTCAGTGGGCCTTTAAGGCTAATTTCTAGGATAAGGATAAAGGATAATTTCTAGCTTTTTCTATATTCTGAATACTCACAGAAAGGGCCATACTCCGGGTTTTATAAATACAGAGGTCCTAAAATTGAGCTCACTGGTAGGTTTGGGGTGTTTTGTTAATGTTTCTTTTCTCATCACATTGACAGTTACAAATTACATTACATTAATCACATAGATTATTATTTATTTTCAATTCAAAATGGCGAAATTAGACAAGTTTATTAGTTTGCATTCCTGATTATTTCTGTCAGTCGTTTAACATTTATATCGTAAAACAGCTGTCAAATATTACACTTTTAGTTTCGCTAGTTACATATTATCTTGCGCTTTATGACCGTTAACTGAAGTGTCGCGCTGGAATTCGAGCTCAGCAGCTTGTGTTAACATTGATTTGATTGGTCATCTTAAACATTTTGACATTGACAAGCGGTTTAGCATCAATATATAGGGTCATAGTTGAACACCCTTTACTTTTTTTTTGTTCACAATAATTTATGAATGAGTCCTCTTTTTATTAGACTTTATTATGTTGTTAATGATTAAATTTAACAACTAAGTGAGTTTTTGTATTACAAATTGTGGCCCTTTGCTCTAGGGAGAGCCTGGAATCACTGGGAATCCTGGGATGCTTGGTGAGAGGGTAAAGGAATTTTCATATACATTGCTGGTACCTTAATAAACATGTTTTAAACTAGAGTTAATAATCTTTGATTGTTTTTGTCATTTTTTTATTGTGTTCAAAAGGGTCTTACTGGTTTCATCGGACCTTTTGGTGAGGTGGGGCTTGCTGGTGAAAAGGTCAGTAGGTCATTTGCTTTCACAGCATTCAACCATGTGTAATCAAGTTAAATTCTGTTTAACCTTGGTTCCTGTTTCTGTGGCACGTGTTTTAAATCAAACATCAGACATGTATGTTGGTTTTCTATGATGGTCAATGTTGCCTTTCCTTGATGTTAGTATTATCTTATATTGTGTTGTTTGGCTTAGATGTGTTTCTTGTGCTCTCAGGGAGATCGTGGTGAGATGGGTCTGCCCGGGCCACCTGGAGAAAAGGGAGCGATGGTAAGGAGTAAGTCTGGATCTCGTCTCTGCTCTCAGGGGAACTCTAATACCCACTTAACCTTGAGCAGTCACTATAACTCAAACAGCTACAATGGTTGGAAAGTAGCAGTGTGTGGGAAAATGCCTCATCAGCCATTTTCCATTCATGAGATAATCAGCTAGACCACTGCAAGAGTCATTTCCCTTTCAATGACATAAGGAAATTGTGGCCATTTGCTGTGTAAAGTGGTTTGGGCTTTTCCAAAGAAATCCAAGAGCAACCTTCCAGGCTTTTTCAAGAAGCTTTGTCGTCATTTCAATGTTTCAACAGTTCCAATAACACGTAAAACTGTCTGCATGTATTTGGTGCCCATGGCAATCCAAATAAAAAGTTTGTCTTAATTTCCATTGTTAACTTTTGTGCACTTGCCAACAAACAACATAGGAATTTTCCTCAGTGTAGTTTTACATTAGAATGTATCATGCTTATGAGAGCCCTTTCTTCTACACTTTTTTTTTAACATTGTTTTTCAACACTTGCAACACTGCATAAGATATTGAGGTTTTAATAGATTTATGTATTTTGTCTTACTGCACTGGCAGATTGTTTCCACTTGTTTTTAACTTGTTTGTAGTCTCAATAAATGAAAAAAATCTGCCATTGCAGCAAGACAAAATACATTCTTCTCTGAAAGCAAAAAAACAAGTCAATATTTTATGCAATGCAATGCAATGTCTTGTTGAAAGGATTTTTAGATATTTTAAATGGAGAAAAATACCCATTAATAATAGAATTTTTACTTATTTAATGGCATAACAGTATGACAACTTTTTTTATTGCCACACCACCAAGTTTAACTGTTAATGCTATTCAGCACTCAAGCTGATTTGGTACATTGGTACAATTAAACAATTACAACTGAATGTATAAAATTACACTATATCTTTTTAAGGTATCAGAGATTATTGCTTATATTAGAGATTATTCTACAATGATGTGTCTGTGATTGTTTTTTTAGGGACACCCAGGGGCTCCGGGTGAGAGAGGTCCATCTGGACCAGCAGGTACACCAGTAAGTCAATGTTATGTATTCTATAAACTGAATTTATTTATTCCTGGCCAAGAGTCTCTGCAAAAAGTAACAGCAGCAAAGATCGCAGCTCTGTTTTGTGTCTTCCTTTGCTGTTGTAACTTCCAGGTTTTGTGCAATCATCTTGGACCTCATTTATGACCGGTGCATACACACAAAACAGGCCCTGGAAGACTTCCTACTCATAAGCTGTGATTTATTAAAAAATCTGTACGCAAACTCTGACCCATGCATACAAATATTTTGGAGATAGAGCAGTTTGGCGACACCGATGGTAAGCTGAGGGACTGACGGCAAATGAAGGAAAACCACTTTAAATCCTCATTATGAGTCCCAATCATAAATACAGTGCATGTTTACAAT
Source organism: Rhinogobio ventralis (assembly GCA_039654625.1). NCBI lineage: Eukaryota > Metazoa > Chordata > Actinopteri > Cypriniformes > Gobionidae > Rhinogobio > Rhinogobio ventralis. Next base: position 35,212,258 of record CM077194.1, read on the forward strand.
AACAGTTTAAATAAATTAAATTTAGATTAAGATTTAGATTTAGATTAAATATGCCATTCTAATTAGTTCACTTAAATTACATGAAATCATTATCCAGAAGTTACAAACATTTTTATGTTCTAAACAAATATTTGTAGTGGATGCGATGCTTTTGAACACTTTTCCTGTGGCATGCTGTGTTTTAATGTTTTAACTAAAGCGAGGATTGCTTGGCGTATGAAAATAGCAGAATTCATGGTCTGAGAAAATATTTTTGCGCAAATAATGATCAATAATGTGCAATAAGGCTGTTTCCATTAAAAATATAAAGCAATTAAACATACTATTTGTCCAGTTGAAAAAAAAAAAAAAAAAACCTTCTCTGAAATTTATTTTATACTATTTTAAAGGGATCCCCTGGTGTTAAGACTTGTATGGCTTAATATAACATAAATGATGTCTTACTGAAATATGTAGTAGAAAACCCATGAAAGATCTACGTTATTTAAAAAATCCATTATATATTTGGACAATGGGAGGCGCCATTTTGTTTGCGTTCTAGGTCGATGACGTAGGATGGTTGCACTTAGCAATCAACTGGCGCTACCCATAGCTATTTTTACCACAACTCAAAAAATGTTTCAGAGTTAAACAAAACCAACTAATTGCTTTGTAATTGCATTTAAAACACACTCAAACACACATGTACACACAACTGTCTCAATCGAGGTGTTATGGGCTGCCCTCGTCAGTCTCCACGACAGGGGCTGAATCTGAAATCGCCCCCCCAATACCCTTAAATAGGGCACTATTTGAGGGGACAGCCATTTGTAGTGGTGTCCGAAACCATAGAGGACATTCAAGTGCACTCATTCAATCCCAAAATGCACCGCAATAACGAGTGTACAGCCGATGTACACACAACGACTGTCCGACTTCACGCACTTGTTTTCATTCACTCCTTCAAGTGAACTGTATTAGTAGGTGCACATAGAGTTTGTGTGCACATGTGTGTTTTAAATGCAATTACAAAGCAATTAGTTGGTTTTGTTTAACTCTGAAACATTTTTCGAGTTGAGTTGTGGTAAAAATAGCTACGGGTAGTGCCAGTTGATTGCCGAGTGCAACAATTCTAAGTCATCGACCTAGAACGCAAACAAAATGGCGCCGCCCATTGTCCAAATATATAATGGATTTTTTAAATAACGTAGATCTTTCATGGGTTTTCTACTACATATTTCAGTAAGAGACATCTTTTATGTTATATTAAGCCATACAAGTCTTAACATCAGGGGATCCCTTTAAGGCAAGGATAGGCTACTGAATGATTTTTAGCAATGTAATATGACGGCACATCCGTATCTCATATTTTCCTTATGTCTTGTATCGTTAAACATAGTATCATGTGGACGAATATGCTTATGCAATTGATATGCAGATGAAGATATGCATAGTAAAACTAGGCATTGTAAGCTCCATATATGGTTATTTTGGGGAGGAGACGAGGTGGAGATGCATATACGCACAATCTTCCGCTGATTGGATTTTGCACAGGTTCTGGCTTACGCATAGTTTTCTAAATCTGAAAACTTTTGTGCATACGCACACTTTTAGGATGAAATTGAAAGTTTTATAAATGAGGCCCCTGGTCTGAATCTTTCTAGGTAAATCCAGAGTACAAAAGCATCTTAAAAAGCCAAGTCTGTCTCATTTCATGCAATAATCAAATTAACATTTTACCTCTGTACAGCACCGTTTACATGCTCTCATTACAGCTGTCCGTGCACATTGATGATAGACACAGACACTAACGGAATTACTGTTCTCCTGAATGAAACCCAAAAAGTCATTTCACTACTTTGCTCTACTCACACAAACGTTGACGTCATACAAGCGTTTGGCAGGAAATGCCTTTTAGAGGCACTCAGATGACCCTGTGAAGAGGGCAGAGTGCAGCAGAGTACAAACATAAACACCAGCCTTTGAAGGACAGAGCTTTCACCGTGCAGTTGTAATTGGGTCAAATTATGTTTGCTTGCCTGCCAGAGACTCTTGCCAGCTCTAGCTGGTTTTTCTGAGGGAACATTTTCTTGCTGTTTGCTGCTTGATTCAGGACTCTGTTCTTGTCCTCTGTTCTGTGTTCTCTAGGGGCCTCCCGGTTCTAGGGGCATCAGCGGCACCAGGGGACCCAAAGGCAGAAGGGTAAGAACTGATCATTATGATATCAGTAATGATGATCCTTGCATAAACATGTGCTTTGGAAAGATAAAATGTTCAAGAATTAAAAGACAATTAAGTAAAACAGTATAATGTTCAAGCCAAGCTCATCTGCAGAAGTCTCAACTTCACAAATTTATCCATTAATGTATTTTTGTAACCTCTCTAGATGATTATCACTGTATACTGGAAGCGATTCATGTTCACATAGGCCTGTAATGAGTTTTGCATTGGCATATAGTTCTGTCATCTTTGGATAGTTTAGCATCCTGCTGATGCAGTGGATACTGGAGTCTATATTGGGCTATATTTCCTGTATATGACAGTATGACAGTATCATGGCAGAAGACCTTGACAGATGGTGTCTTCAGCTCTGATTACATTACCATTAAAAACTATAAAATTACACACCACTTTAATGTTCAAATTACCTGTATTTTGAACTTTATCCTCAAAACTTTGAGTATTGATAATGTCTACAATGCACAATCACAAAACATTATCACAAACCTATCACTGATTAGGGAAAGTACTACTTCACATTATGTTAGTTTGTATTAAAAAAAAATTAAAGACCAACTGCAGTTGGACTAGGCATTCTTTAGAAGTGAAACAAAACTATCACAATGAAGGAGTCAATGCCACCCACAGGGATCTGCTCCGAATCAACGTGAGCAACGGGAGTTGAGGGCAAACAGAGGACAGACTCGCATCAGCTGGATAGAAGTGGCCATACTCATGAGCAGCTTAGATCATTTTGAATTTACAACTGTGAAAGTCAAATTTTAGTTGTTTGTTGCACTGGTGTTATGGGTAATGGGAACCTGTGGGGGTAGCTAAAGAGTTGGGAAATTCCCAAGCCTGAGGATTGGATTATGTCAATGCTGTCAGATTTATGACGATTCTCAACAGACAAGAGCATTGAGTAGAAAAACTCTTCAAGTCACTATGAGTTGCCATTTGCAACCCATTTTACTTCCGTAGTTTGACGTATTGACGTAAAAAATAAACACAATATTTCATGAGAAAATTTGTAGGATGAGTTGGTTTTATTTTTCGGGAATTGATCGGATTGTAAAAAGTGGACATTCTGTTAGCTAATTGGCTTAGCTAACCCTATCTAATAGCCTGCAGGACCTACATGAAAAGAGCACATTTTATTTAATGTCGAACCATTTCTTTGTAATATCCTGCATGATCAATCATTCACAATAAGACCAAGAGCATGCATTAAGAAAGTTAATAGGGTCTAAGCTTCACACTTAAATGAATTTCAGCATAATGTGTTAATTCACTCTCTAATAGCTTGCAGGCATCCCATCAGAAATTTCAGCACTCATAGCAGTCTTTCTTTACATCACAAAAAGACATTTTTAAACTAAATTAACCATTACAAATGAAACATTACTCCTTCAACAAACAAAAGATGAACGGCAGTAGGGACTGAATTACCAATGATGGAGAACGCTGAGGTCTGGGATTTGAGCCTCATTTTCTAAATGCTCAGTGCTGTTAGTTCCCATGGCATTTATCTCACTGCTCTTCAGAGGTTATAATATTCATGTAATTTATTGAGGAATAGAAAGTCGTCTAACCTCTCGGACAAATAAAAAATAATTTTGATAAATATTGATTATAGGGTGAATTGTTCAATGGATGTGATGTCCTCCTGTAAGTTTTTTGAGAAAAGTATGTTGGTATATCAAGTATATCGGCTTGTTCAAGTTTAAGTTGTTCCAAACATGTATGAGCTTCTTTCTTCTGTTGAACAAGAAGATATTTTGAAGAATGTTGGTGACCAGACAGCTTACAGTAGCCACTGACTTCAATAGTAGGAAAAAAATACTTTGGAAGTCAGTGGTCTGGTTACTAACATTTTTCAAAATATCTTCTTTTGTGTTCAGCAGAAGAAAGAAACTCATACAGGTTTGGAACAAATTTAGGGTGAGTAAAAGATGACAGAATTTTCATTTTTGGGTGAATACCCCTTTAAAGAATATTTTATTTTTTACCTCTTTTAGGCTGTGTGTTCACCAAAGCGTTTTCCCGAGGCTAGCATATTTTTCAAATCGTTTTTCAAATAGTTTTCAATGGGAGCACCGCATTTTTAAAACTGTCTATTTCATGCTAAGTGCGTTTTTTACTGTTCGCCGAGAGTTAAAGAATGTTCAACTTTGGGTAAAATGCTGCGCTCATAACTGTTACTTTTTACCCAGCTGTCCAATCACAGTGGAGGAGGGGCGGGACAGATACAACTGCCACATTCTGCTTGTACAACGTCAACAGATGACAACAACAAGCATAATAACAGAACAAAATAATTTAAAACAAGAGCCAGAGCAAATACTTTACATTGTATCAACATTTTTAAACAATACAGAAACAAAAACAATCTGTGGATATTCCCTATCATAGCAAGCAAAGCATCTCAACTGAAAAAAAAAAAAAAAACGCTGCACTGCCAAAGCGTTCTTAAGCGCCCACAACTAGGTGTTTTCAGTCAAGTCAAGTCAAGTCAAGTCAAGTCAAGTCAAGTCAACTTTATTTATATAGCACTTTTTACAATGCAGATTGTTTCAAAGCAGCTTCACAGTGTTAAACAGGAAAATAATGCAACCGAATTTGATTCGGCTGTACAGCCGCTCTGGAGAAAACGGTGATGTCATCTAGCTCATTTCAGTTATCATATATATTTAAGTAATGTAGTTGATATAGTTAATTTAGTTTAGTAATTAAATTTATTTGGATATTTATTTGAAAATTTAGTGTCCCCAACTGAGCAAGCCAAAGGCGACAGTGGCAAGGAACCAAAACTCCATCAGGTGGCATAATGGAGAAAAATAAACCTTGGGAGAAACCAGGCTCAGTCGGGGTGCCTGTTCTCCTCTGGCCACCCCGACTGGCACCTTCAGCAGAACGCCTGCCGTTTTCAGCTGGCTAACAACGCTTTGGTGGACACACGACCCTATGATTGAAGTTTCTGTCTAGGCCTGATTCCAATCAGTCCAAATATTGTCATTAGCCCCTGAAAGGTCAAAGGTTTCCTGAATGACATCAGATCAGGAGAACAGAGGCAACAGTGTTGCATTGGCCCTCAAAACCAAGTCCTTGATTTTCCAGACAAAGAAATCCCTCAAAGTCAGAGATCACCCAGCTGTGGCTCTACATTTTTCATAAAGCTTATGAATCATCACAATGGAAATATAATGGCAGCTTTCCATTCCACTGTAACTGAACTTCCATGATGTGAAAGGCTAATGTTTCGCAGAGGTCTCTAAAGCTGCTTTCATTCAGGTTTTTGCCCCTGGTGAGCCGGAGATTTGACTCGTTCAAGACCATAAGTTATACAAATTACTTTGAATGAGTTGTCCTTTTGTTATATGGGTTTGTCAACCTTTGACAAAATGCCATACTGTACATCTGCTAGATAGTAATAGTAACTCCTTCCTTTGACCCATTGTATCACCTCTGATAACTCAAAATGTCTTCGTTTGTACAAGTGTGCCCTCTGCTGTTCAACTAATTATTTTCTTACACCCATATGTGTATTCTCAATGCCATTCCCACCTCCATTTATTCTATGCAGGGCGAGAGGGGACCAGATGGACCAATTGGAGAAAAAGGAGTGATGGGAATGAAGGTGAAATTACTGTGTAATATCTTACAGGGTTGAGACTGATTAGAACATATCCTTAAGCTAATAGACACCTTCTTTTTGGATCAAGGACATGGAGGTGCACAATTCAAAAACCGACTCACGCTCAATTTTATATTATTACATGGCTTTTTCCTTGTTTTCACAATTCTTTATAAACACAATTAGAAGCTGCCTATGTTTATTTTTATATTGAACTTCACTGGCAGCTTATTTTTTAGATATTGAAACGTTTAGCTTAGTAATTGTTTGCAATTTTATTCTCATGGGTTTATGTCATTCTTTATGTCAACTTCAAAAAGTATATCTGGCTGTGCATAATATAGCTGTACGAAGTAAAATAGTGCATGTTGAAAGCAGCATTGTGATGCTATTCTATGTTTCAAGATTTAACTGACATCCGCCATGCTGGCATGCACTGCATTTTCCCTACCACAGAACAAAACAACATATGAAACACATCTAAATTGTCAGCACAACATTTTTATCAACCTTACAATGAAACAGTGTGCATTGAAGGTTTATCCAAAACATTTCCAAAATGCTTAGTTTTGGTTTGATCAAACAGAATAAAGGAGGGTCATTTTATTTGATTCTCAGTGTGATGCAATGGAAAATATTTAGTGACTGTTTTCGGTTCTTTCCTTTTTCTGCAGGGTCCTGAGGGCCCACCAGGAAAACAAGGTTTCAATGGACAAATGGTAAAACTGCAGTTTTTATTTGTTTTATAATTTTCATTTTTGGGTGAACTATCCCTTTAAGGTGTTTCAACTGTCCCTCGGTTCCAACTGTACGCGGTCTACCCTACATTCCCTGGGAATCGAACCCATGACCTAGACATTGTTAGGTTGATTGATTCAAGACTTACATGCTCAACCTACTGTACAGAACAGACCATGAAAGACCAATGAAACATTTCACAGAAGATCTAGTTTTGCTGACAATGTTGTTAGACGATAGATCATAGGTGTCCATCCTGTGGTGTAGCGTTTAAGTGGAGCGCTGAGATTCTCTCTTGTGTATTAGGGTAAAATTGGTGAAACTGGTGAAACAGGACCAACTGGATTTACAGTAAGTAAATGGAGTAACTGATATCCTTATAATCATAAACTTTGTTAAATGTTCATAAAAACTCTGAAAAACATCCATTTCTAGGGTATTCAAGGGCCAACTGGACCTCCTGGAGCAAAGGGCATCTTAGGAGAACCTGTAAGTACATCTGTTAAAAGGAGCTATTCTGTCAACCCTTTTTTTTCAGTGAAACACAAAAGAAGAAATACTGAAGAATGTACTGGTTGTTCTTGTACATTTAATGAATAGGGAATTGTAGACGTAGCCCGCTCCAACACACTATAAATACGTAGAAAGTGGCATTTATTTAAAATCTAAGGGCCAGATTTACTAAACAGGGCTAATTAGCATGAGAGCGCAATCCTATAAAATTGCCGATTTGAGTGTAAAGTTATGCGCAGCCAGATCATTTCTGTAAAGAACAACGCAATCTACCAAGAGCAGCGCAAATTAGCATCTGGTTTAAGACATGCTTTTTATTGGGCATTAAATAATGGTGCAAATACTAGTAAACTGACTAGCGCAAACCTTAGTATTTGTGTTGCGTGATTTATTTAAATACTCTCCTCCCATAAATTTTGTGCATATGCAATAAGGTCAGCCACAAAAATAAATGTGTCTGTCAAGGTTATGTTCAGTTTGCCTTAGTTATCATGGACTTTTAGTTTGTTTTCATTCATTCTCATGTGTTCCTTTATATGATTTTCCCACCACTCCTTTATTACCATGGTCACTGTCATTATGAGTTCGTTTGGTTCTGCTGTGTTCTATTAATCATCTTGTCTGTTACCCTCACGTTCATTCTCAGTCCGGTCACATTAACAGTATGGTGTGTGTTAGTCTTCGTTTGGATTGTAACCTGTTTGAATTAATTTAAGTAAAGATACCTGTTTGAATCCTCATCTTCTGTGTCTACGTCTTCCTGCCTGCATGTACCCGTTACCGTGTCCACACTTTTTCTGTGTCAATGGATGTTGGAAGCAAAAACAATGTGGGTGGGTCCTCCCCCAGAAATGTTTTTACTGGAGTAGATGCCATTTAAATTAGCCCTCCTTGTTCACTAAATGTCTGGTTCGGGCCAGACAAAATTACGGAAGACACCACATTATTTAGAGTGGCAATAGTGTAGGGGTAAGACGCAAATTGACCCAAGGTTCAAATCTGCCTTTTGCCGAGGTTTAAATCCGCCTTTGGTCGAACTCGCTCTACTCCCTTTTCCCATCACATATCAGATCGGAAAGACATTTATTGTCAGTAAAAATGAAGAAAATATTCGATAAGTGAAAATAAAGCATCTAACGTGTTTATCAATTAGGGGTCTTGTCCCACCCACATACAATGGTTTCGACGCCCATGTCTGTGTCTTTAGTAAATCCTGACAGTAGTTTTTTTAACATCAAATATTTGCACTGGCTCAAACTGTTAGTAAATCTGGCCCTTAATCTTTTGTCAATTTAATGCAAAATCTGACCCCAAACTTTTGAACAGCAGTGCTCAGTTTTGTCTCGTTTCAGTAGCAGTAGTATGTCACATCCAGTATCAATGTCTTCTGTCTCCTAATAGGGTCCTCAAGGGCCACCTGGAGTATTAGGTCCAATGGGTGAGATTGGATCAGTGGTAAGATTCTTTATATAATCTTCAGATATGTGTCTATGTTTTATATTGTACTTCTGTCAGTATTAAGTCAGTTTGCTATTTACTTCTCCAGCTGTGTTATTTCCCATTATACCCCTCTGCCCTACTCTCTTTACTATTTTTTTAAACAAACAATTATCATTATGCCCAAATTTAGCCAATGCCAAATTAGGTTTGGTTCCTGTAAACAATTAAAATGTCCTCAGGTGACACTAGACAACACTTAGCTTGGCTTTGCTAATTAAAATGGTTAACCAAAAATAAGAAACCACATTGTCTTTTTTTATTTTTTATTACCTATTCATTATTCCCACACGTTTTGTTAGCTGTGAGGGACCAAAGACTGTAGCAAGATTCAAAAAGCTAAACACTCAACATTCACAAGTTTCCTGGTTTGTGTGACAGGGTTTACCTGGGAAGGTTGGGGAGCGGGGCTTACCTGGTGAACCAGGAGAAAAGGTGAAATCTGCTGTTTTCTCATACTGAATGCTGATTAGTGTGCTGTAGCCGCTGTGTAATGATGTCATGTCCAACATTTACAGTTGTGAGGTCACTATGATCATATGCAGATGTTTTATACAAAGCTTATCTGGATATAAGTAATTATCCTATTTGAGAATCTCTCAGTAATGTTATAAAATTAATTATGTTGAAATTTCAATACTTGGTCACAAAATGGAGTAACTTTTTTCTATACTTTCTAGGGTGCGATTGGATCTCCTGGGAATATTGGAGAGCAGGGGTTGATTGGACCTCGAGTAGGTTTCTATTTTAGCTGCAGAGGGCTTTATTCAGGAGAGATGCCATGTTTAATTTAATAACACTTAAAATAAACATTTCCAAAAGTGTACAATGAAAAGAATGTAAAACATTCCTTATGAAAAATAAGCGTGCTTAATTATGAAACAACAAAAATTCCAAGGCACTCACTCCTAAGAATTAGTTTTTCAAGTAAATAAAGGGAAAAACAGCGCAGTCTGGAATGCGGAAGAATAACGGTGACTTGACAGGTGACAGGTCAGTAAGAGGTACACAGTCATACGAGCTCTGCCTTCTGAATGGTCCAGACAGCCGTACAATCATAAAACCACCTCTATGCAGAAGATAAATGGCACACGCGTAGTAGTGCAATAAGTCCATTCGTGAAATTTCCTCACTACTAAATATTCCACAGTCAACTGTTAGTGGTATTATAACAAAGTGGAAGCAATTGGGAACAACAGCAACTCAGCCACGAAGTGGTAGGCTACGTAAAATCACAGAGCAGGGTCAATGCAGGGGCGCACAATGCGCAGAAGTCGCCAACTTTCAATGGCTATAGACCTCCAAACTTTGTGTGGTCTTCAGATTAGCTCAAGAACAGTGCATAGAGAGCTTCATGGAATGGGTTTCCATGGCCGAGCAGCTGCATCCAAGCCTTACATCACCAAGTGCAATGCAAAGCGGCGGATGCAGTGGTGTAAAGCACGCCGCCACTGGACTCTAGAGCAGTGGAGACGTGTTCTCTGAAGGGATGAATCACGCTTCTCTGTCTGGCAATCCGATGGACGAGTCTGGGTTTGTCGGTTGCCAGCAGAACGGTACTTGCCTGACTGCATTGTGCTAAGTGTAAAGTTTGGTGGAGGGGGGATTATGGTGTGGGGTTGTTTTTCAAGGGTTGGCCCTTAGTTCCAGTGAAAGAAACTCTTAATGCTTCAGCATACCAAGACATTTCATGCTCCCATCTTTGTGGGAACAGTTTGGGGATGGCCCCTTCCTGTTCCAACATGACTGCGCACCAGTGCACAAAACAAGGTCCATAAAGACATTGATGAGCAAGTCTGGTGTGGAGGAACTTGACTGACCTGCACAGAGTCCTGACCTCAACCCGATAGAACGGAGCCTGCGAGCCAGGCCTTCTCGCCAAAATCAGTGCCTGACCTCACAAATGCACTTCTAGAAGAATGGTCAAAAATTCCCATAAACACACTCCTAAACCTTGTGGAAAGCCTTTCCAGAAGAGTTGAAGCTGTTATAGCTGCAAAGGGTGGACCAACACCATATTAAACCATACGGATTAAGAATGGGATGTCATTAAAGTTTATGTGCATGTAAAGGCAGGCGTCCCAAAACTTTTGGCAATATAGTGTATCAATATTTCACAGATTTAATGCTTTTGTGGACAAAAAGTGCTGTTGGATGTTGATGAACAGATTGAATTTAGACTTTTATTCACATACATTCATCAACTCACACATCAGTTATGGTAAATGGAAGCGCAAGCATGTTCATTTGACATGCGAGAACCAATGAGGTTTATTCTCACGTGTTACGCAGTATGTGTGAGCTTCCACAAGAACCAATGAGGTTTGTTCCCGCACGTCAAGCAGGTTCGGTTGAGCATCTGTTTATGTTCGCTGATCAATATGTGAATAAAAGCCTAATTAAATCCATTCATCATATAAAGCGATCGTGTTCTAAACTAAACCGCTCAATTCATATGGATTAATTTATGAACTTTTTGAAGCGTCAAAGTAGTAGTTGCATCACGTGGACTGTCACTGAGGGATAGAAAGCTCTCAGATTTCATAAAAAAATTATTTGTGTTCGAAAGTCTTACAGGTTTGGAATAACATAAGGGTGAGTGATTAATGACAGAATTTTCATTTTTGGGTCAAGTAACCCTCTAAGTATATATTTTTAAGGTATATTATTTCTGTAACAAGTACTCTTTAAAAGTTTACTTGTTTTCACAAGAGATGGTTTATTAGACACAACCTAGAGACTATACACATTTGTCCCTCACAGCATTGTTTTCATTTGTGTCCAGTTAAATATGGCATCTCTACACTGATTAAAGTCCATATTTGTCTCTTTAAAGTAGTACAGTGAATTTGTTTTTAAATGAAGCTCTCGTTTAGGGTGACCCTGGGCTTGATGGGGAGGCTGGCCTGAATGGTCCTGATGGAGCTAAGGTCAGAAAAATGCTAAATCTTTTTTATTTTCACATGATCACTTAAATTTAAAAAAAATGTCTGTAAACAATGTTTAGTTATTTGCTTGGATAGATAATATTTTATTGACTTTAAGTCTCAACAAGTGTTGTTGTCCTTAGGGTGAAAAGGGGGATATTGGAATGGAGGGAGAAACAGGTGAAAAAGGAGCCATCGGATTTAAAGGAACAGAAGGGCGTCCCGGAGATCCTGGCTTAATAGGCATCAAGGTGTTTGCTCTTTTTTTATTTAGAAATTGTTGTTAGATTTTGATTGTGGTATTTTGCTGACTATTACAGTTTTTCTTAATTACTAACACACTATAACTGATTCATTTTGGCACAATTGACATTCCTCAAAACGTTTAACACATTTCACCTGTTTTCACACACATTACAATTTGATTTCAAATTGGTGTATTTTTGAGATTGTGTTTAGTTGTGAGAAAATGGTGAATTGTTTAGCAATATCAGTGTTTTAGCAATCGAGAAAAACTGTAAATGCTGATAATTGTCAAATTAAGCAAATCTAGACCTGCTGAAAAAAAAAATAGTTTACCTCTAAATTAGATTGTTTTCAGTAGTCAGGCTGGTTTGCTGGTTTTAGAGAAGTCTTGGTAACTTATAGCTGGTCAGGCTGAGAGATCAGCCACCTTACACTGGTTTCAGCAGTTTCTCAGCAGGACTGGTATAAATCGTTTCACTCAAGGGCACTTCATATTGCTGTAGCACATGCTTTGAGTTTTATTAGAGATTGAGTGATGTTGGATGACAGCAAAGACAAACTGCACATCCTTGTGGTAGCTCTGAATGATCAAACTCATAAGTCATTACTTAATGTGTTCATTCAGAGATATCGCTCTATTAAATTTAGCAGTGTGTCAACTCTGTAATGTTCAATTTCAGGGCCCTGAGGGCAAACCTGGAAAATTTGGTGAGAGGGGAAAACCTGGAGAGAAGGTATTTTATTTTTTAAGCTTACATGGTTACCCATCAATGTTCTCAGTACATATCATTAGATATTAGTGTTTGTGTTTTTCCAAGTGTAGAGTATAACTGATGCTTAAATTCATTTCAGGGCAGCAAAGGTCACCAGGGTCACCTTGGAGAGACTGGACCAATGGGAGAGCAAGGTGCCATGGGTTTTATCGGGCCAAAAGCAAGCAGAGGAACTACTGGGTTTATGGTACATACTTGGTTGTTTTCAAAGGGTTGTTTTCTGCGAAATCATTTTAAACGTTTAACGTCAATGCCGTCAACCGAAATGGCATGAGGTCCGTTGATTGCAAAGGTCTGATGATGTCACAGAAGGAAGAGAGAAATAATTACAAATGCTTTTCTCTGAAAAAGCCTTTTCTTTGCCAGAGATATATTGTTCAATTTTCAAACATCTTGTTTTACATCAAAAGACCATAGAAAATGCTGATATTTATGTCATAATGAACAAAAGATTGTAGATATTGTAAAGACCTTTTTTATATTAATTATGTTTTGTTTTGGCAGAGAATTCAATTTCTGATTTTGCTATCTGAAACTAACTCAGATCCCATGGCTATCATTTTCAGGGTGCTCCGGGAAAAATGGGTCAGCAAGGAGAACCAGGTTTAGTGGGATATGAAGTAAGTGTTATTTATCTTAGACATGCCTTATAAGACTTTATTTTACCCCAGCATAAAGTGGTACAAAGTTAAAACAGCTGCTTTGCATTAGGTGAAGTTCTTCTGAGATAATAAGAATTGTTAGAGCTAGTTGACTTGTCTTTGGGCGCTCAAATGGTTCCATACTCCACTTCTTTTCTTTTCTCATTTATTTTAGGGTCATCAAGGACCACAAGGTCCAATGGGATCCCCAGGACCAAAAGGTGAAAAGGTAAAAAAAAAAGATTGCTTATTAGAAGCTAGTTTCAGAAACCCAAGAAATCTAACAGATGTATGTTCTTTGTATTTGAATAATAAAAATAAACGTGTTTTCCCAAAAATCTGAGGTTAACCTTCTTTTAAATTACCTTCCAGATTCTTATAAACTCTAATTTATTGATGTCATTTTACCTTAGGATATACACAGCATATATATATATACAATATTTTAGGTAGAAACACTCATAAATCATAAATTATTTTCAGGGAGAGCAAGGAGATGATGGGAAGGTTGAAGGTCCACCTGGTCCTTCAGGTGACATCGTGAGTCAGTCCGCTAGATTTACTACACATTTATGCCTTATTTTGGGAGAATTCTTGATGCCAACCTGATCAATGTTTTTGGTTTTCATTGGGATTCAGGGACCTGTCGGCAACAGAGGAGAAAGGGGAGAGCCAGGTGACCCTGGATACCCAGTATGTTTTTTTTTCATTTTTTTTTCATTTTATACACATATTTGTTAGAAGTAAAATCCAAAATAGATCACTAATTAAATATACTTTCCCCCCGGTTTCACAGACAAGATTTAAGATATTCCCAGACTAAAATACATGTTTAGCTAAGGCTTAATCTAAATCCTGTCTGCGAAACCAGGCCTTTTTGAATTTAAATGTTTAAATCTTAAGGGTCATGAAGGTGTTCATGGAGAAAGAGGAATACCGGGGGCTACTGGACTCCCTGTAAGTGAATCTACCAATAATTACATCTTTAAACCAGTGTTATTTTAATATCTTTAATATATAGTTTTGTTATTATTTTTATTATGATTTTATTTTTATTATTATTTATTGTAGTTAAAGTAATTTATTTAGTCATTTAGTCATTTTTATTTTTAAATGTCTGTATAGTTTTTATTGTTTAAGTTTGTAGTAATTTAAAAATAGTTTTTTAGTTTGTTATTTTAGTACTTCAACTAAATCAAAATAAGAAATGTTTCTTTGGCAACTAGGTATTTATTTTATTTCAAGTCATGAAAATGTTTTTTATGGTTTTGGTTTTAATTAACGATAATAACCCTGCTTTAAACTGAGTTATAAAATATACATTTTCATAATTTTCTTCATCTTATTTTCCCTGTCTATAACCACAGGGAAATGCAGGGCCAAGAGGGTTTTCAGGGCCTAAAGGATCCAAAGGCAATAAAGTAAGAATTTACCAATTTTGTTTTTGACAATTTAGTTTTGTTTATAATGCACAAACATGGCCTCTATTTTAAATCATATAATATCTCAACTGAATAACCAAATTTATTCAGGGTCCAAAAGGCAAAAACGGTCCTTGTGGTGAATCTGGCAATCAAGGGTCCTCTGTAAGTACGTTTCTTACACGCTGAACTGAGTTCAGTGACATAATGATAAACCTACAACAGTTGTGCTTCTCCCACAGGGTCCTGTTGGTCTTCCTGGCCCCAGAGGAGTTGTTGGTCGTGAGGGTCTTGAGGGGGATCCTGGGGTCGATGGAGCCCTCGGGAAAGATGGAGCTAAAGGAATGCCAGTAAGACAATGAATGTAATTCTCAATGCTCTCAATGTAACACTTTATATGGCCCATGTGCTTTTTGTGGTTTGTGATGTTTTGGTTTGTTTTTCCTCTGTTATGTGCGTTAGGGTGAGCATGGAAGCGATGGGGAGGTTGGTCTGCCTGGAAAACCAGGTCCTCGAGGAAACGCAGGTGTACCAGGTCTGCCAGGAATTCAAGGCTCTTTTGGGCCAAAGGTACCTTGCTTATATGGATAGTGACCTTCTCTTTATGTTTGTGTGTCACCACTATCTGCATCTATCAAAACATAAGCTGGTTTTAGCTTTTCACTTTGTTGTGACTTAGGGTGACAGGGGCATCCCTGGCCAAACTGGACCTCCAGGCAAAAGAGGATTTAATGGAGGAATGGGATTTCCTGGAAAACAAGGTGACCGAGGGGTCAAAGGGCAACCTGTGAGTATCACTTCTCTGTTATCGATCCATTGCAAATAGGACAAACGCACCAACAAATGTTGCTCCAATGATGTCAGATTGCTTAAATGATGAACCTCTGAAAAAATCAAACATAATTGCTACAATCAGGCAGTAACTTCTTACAACTCTCTGAAATACTTGATTCTGACTGGACAATTAAGAGCATTTTGACTTTTGAACAGTGCACCTGCCTACATATATACATATATATATGCCTACATATATATACTGTACCCCACCATTCAAAGGTTTTGGTTCAAGGTATTTTTTTTAATATTTTTTTTGGAAAGAAGTCTCTATGCTCACCAAGGCTGCATTTATTTGATCAAAATACAGTAAAAACAGTAATATTGCGAAATAAGTTGTATTTTAATATATTTAAAATGTAATTTGTTCCTGTGATGTCAAAGCTGAATTTTAAGCATCATTACTCCAGTCTTCAGTGTCACATGATCCTTCAGAAATCATTATAATATGCTGTTTTGCTGCTCAAGAAACATTTTTTATTATTATCAATGTTGAAAATGGTTGTGCTTAATATTTTTGTGGAAACTGATATACGTTTTTTCAGGATTCTTTGATGAATAGAAAGTGCAAATGGACAGCATTGAAATATTTTAACATTTACTTTAACATTTTATTAACTTTTTTACATTTGATCTATTTAAAGTCCCCCTGTAGTCAATAATTTTATCCCTTAAAACTTTTTTGATTACCAAAATGGCATATTTAAAACTTTTTTCCTGTGAAAAAAAAAATCTTCATACCTTAAAATAGCTTGAATGTACACCCTTGCTTCATTTAGTATACTTGAATTCATGAATATGCAAATTAGCCCCCACTCACTCACACCAGCACAGAATAGCTGATCCACTCATTCAACTTTACTGCAGTAAACGCTGCACAATGGCAAGTGGAAATACTGGTTTAATTCAGCCATATATGTTTAAACCAGAAACTGATTCAGAAGAAGTGGAAGAGCGAATTATACAGGCTCGTCAGTCGATTTAGGCCTATCAGAATGGTAATGCGTTTTATGTTTCGCTCTCGACGTTGGACACATAGCGGTAATTGATATGATTATAATAATGTGTTGCTAATGTTACAAAAACCATGTTCCTGTTCACCATCTCAGTCTTCCTTCTAAAAATCAGCATCCTTAGAAATGCTTTGAACAACTTAGAACATGTGGAGAAAAGCATATAGTTCATCGTAACATTGTATACATACATCATATACATAAAAAGCTATATTGCTAAATCAACAGAAAAATATACCGGGATAACCTGGCTTCTCTTGAGACTCCTCTGCTTCAGAGAATAGTTAAAGGATTAGTTCACTTGAAAATGAAAATTTCCTTGGACTTCAAGGCCAACCAAAATGTTGAAGGTCCAAATCAATGCAGTTTCAAAGTCCTTCGAAGGGCTTCAGAGGCTCTGCACAAACGATTACCTGAAACGATCGATCGTTTAAAAAAAAAAAAAAAAAATGTATATACTTTTTAACCTGAATTGCTCATCTTGCGCTGCTCTGCGACTCACCATGGATTGCGTAGTCACATCGGAAAGGTCACTCTAGACGTAGGCGGAAGTACCGTTCCCAAGCGAACGTGCGAGGACTAATGCAAATGCCCTTTACCAAAAAACACTCCATCTTCAACTTCAAAATCGTCCAACGTCGTTGTTTTACCTTTTTTTTTTGCTAAAGGCCATTTGTATTAGTCTTCACATGTACGCTTTGTAAACACAGGGCCAGTACATCTGCCCACGTCTAGTGTGACCTTTCCAACGTACGTAATCACTGGCTTTTTTTTTAATGACTGATCATTTTGCTAGATAAGACCCTATTCCTCGTCTAGGATCGTGCAGAGCCTCTGAAGCCCTTCGAAAATGCATTGATTTGGACCTTCAACATTTTGGTTGCCATTGAAGTCTATGATGTGGAGAAAAATCCTGGAATGTTTTCCTCCAAAAACGTAATTTCTTTTCGACTGAAGAAAGAAAGACACGAACACCTTGGATGAGATGGGGGTGAGTAAAATATCAGGAAGTTTTCATTTTGAAGTGAACTAATCCTTTAATGAAAGACTGCCCGGACGTTGACGGCATTTGTTACAACATATTTGTGACATAAAGAACAACTGGGATTTCAAACTGCGTTTTTGAGACTGTCTGGTTCACTGCAGTTTTAAGGAGGAAATAATCAGCAATGGTCCATTGCTGATTATTTGGTGTTGACTTTGCACGTTTTGTCTTAAAGCATATTTAAAACACCACATAGACATATAAACAACATTAAAAACGTAATTTTCACCACAGGGGGTCTTTAATGCATCCTTACTAAATGTTCATTTAAAAAAAATTATAATTTTAAACTTTTGAACAGTAGCGTATATACATGTTTTCAGTCTATTTAACAGTTAATGAATGAATGACAGTGACATTTCTTTAACACTTATTGTCACTAACTGTTTCTGCTACTGTTCTGTTTACATTTTTCTTTAGGGGGATACTGGTCAACAGGGATTTCCTGGGGTTCTTGGGATGTTTGGACCAAAAGTAAACTCACTTATTGCATTACTGTTATCATATAAATTCAAATTTTAATACAAATTTACCGTGTTTACATGTATTTATATGTGTTGCTGGTATTGTTGCTGGTATTGTTGTGAATGATCTGTGCATGTTCCAAATAATTACAAAAAAAGGTTGTCTTCATAAGTTTTCATAATCTTTCTTCAAAATGTAATAATTTCCTTCACATCCTTTTCTAAGTGATGTTACCAAGCCCCTTTCCCTCCAACCACCTGCCATATAGAGACCACAAGAATTCAAATTGAATACCCTGTTTCACATAGAAATGTCACATTACAGAAGTAAAATTATGTACTCTTTATTCTGAGTATTTGAAATGATTTCCTTTTTTTTACCAAAGAAGCTGAAAAGAGTAGATTTCACCACAGATCAAATATATTTCACAAAGTAAAGCTGTTAGGTGCTTAATAATATTTGATGATGCTTACATAAAACCAGTAACTAGTCTTGAGATTAATTAACAGTCTGAAAAGAGAAAACACCTTTATGTGATTCATCAGAATCCAATAAATCAGGCAAGCAGTAATTGTTTACTTCTCATTTTAATGCTAACCCTTCAAGCAAACAATGCAATCTACTGTAGCATTTCATTACAGCTGTAGAAGCACTGTAGCTTAAGATGAAAAATAGCTTCTTAAAGCAGCTTTGAGAGCTCTAGTCATGCACTACAACCAAAAGCTTTGTAATGACATTTGTGTCAGTT
Organism: Rhinogobio ventralis; assembly: GCA_039654625.1. NCBI lineage: Eukaryota > Metazoa > Chordata > Actinopteri > Cypriniformes > Gobionidae > Rhinogobio > Rhinogobio ventralis. Next base: position 35,230,952 of record CM077194.1, read on the forward strand.
TAAGGCCAAACAGTTTTGACCTCCTAAAGTGTTTCTGTCATTCACAGGGGCCACCCGGAGACTTTGGCCCTGTGGGTATCCAGGGCCCAAAGGGTCCTCAGGGTTTAATTGTAAGTACCACTGTGAGAACTGTTTTGAAAACACACAATGAGATGGATGAAGAGTTCTTGATCAGCAACTACTGTAGGTGTTTCTTCTTTTAAGGGGATGCAAGGAGCCATTGGAGCTGTTGGTATCATTGGGCCTAGTGGTAACCCAGTATGTATGATTTGAATCACGCAAGATGTTTTATAGGTGATTTCTAATTGGGTGCATAATCGAAAAAAATATCCTTCTCTTCCTCTCTTTGTATTAGGGACCACAAGGAGACAAAGGAAATAGAGGGGAAATGGTAAGAATCCTTTGGAATGCTGTACTTCTAATATGTATGGTTCCTATATAATCCTGTTTTAGACTGGCATTGACACTGGAATGAACTCGCTTCCTGATTTATCATAGCAAAGTTCTTACTCATTTTTTTAAAGGGGTAAAAGGAAGTTGAAATACTCTTGCAGCAGTATAATGTTAGTAAACATCTCGACACCGCTCACACTGTTGGGAGTGGCATTTAGATTAATTCTTTCCATGCCAGCATTTAAAAAAAAAAAAAACGGCGGAGTTTTTGATCATTTCCACAAAATTTCATGGCTCCCCGAATATTTTGTTGTATATCTGAACAATGCAATATATCAAAAGAAAGAACAGAGCCTCTGCTTTTAAACGAAGGAGAAAAAAATATTTATGTTTTTTTATCAACATAAAAAAGCAACATTTTGAGCAAAAAAAAGTTTTGATTTATATGCTGTTTAATGTTGATGATTGCGTTATTTTACATATGCATATGATTACATATATGCTATTGCTTGTTTCTGCGTTTTCTTTGTCTTGTTTTGATCAGGAGATTCAGTACTTTTTCAGAAGATGCGTAATAGCACCAAGAGATAACTTGTCAATGGCAGGGAAAGAGTTAATATGTAAATATGTGCTGGCCGCTCAAAATAAAATAAACATACAGCACAAATGACAGCAGTGAGAAAACAACAGTTAATAAAGCATCTAATCATAGGGATGTGGATATGTTTGCACAAGCTCTGCAATTTGGCAGTCAATTTGAGTCATGTTTATTTATATAGCACTTTATACAATAGATTGCTTTAAAGCAAGCAGCTTTACGGTATTAAAAACTGTCATTGTAGCTTTCAATTTTTATTATAAAGCAGCTCTCCAGTGTGTTCATGTTTTGTCTTGCGTCTGAACTCCAAATGAACTTAGTTGTGGCCTAATTTTGTTCGCAATTATATCACACTAGTTTGTTCTTCGATTTCGGTTGAAGTATATCGGGGCCTTAAGGGTGTGTCTTAATCACTTCCCAGGGATTAAACCATTTCTAAGGCTGTCCCATTGTCAAAATTTTTCCAAGTGCACTCAAACATTCACTCTACAAGTTCCCAGAATGCACTGGGAATCTTGTAACTGGGAACTTGTGTTGCAGGTAATTGAATCGTTTATGTTCATCATGAACTGATTCACTCTATATGGCAATAGAGAGTGGAATGAGACTTAGCCTGAGACACTTTTAAGCTACATTCAGATTAGTAGGGAGTGAATTCATGGTTGAAAAGAGTTCCCCACTGAAAGTAACATTTTGTGTTTCTCCTTTTGTTTTAAATAGGGTGCTCAGGGACCCAGGGTATGTTTCCCCAATGTCCTTGAATGTTACTACCCATGTATGTTTAGATCAATTAAGTGGTACTATTTAACCAACATAAAAATGTTCTTTTCACCACCCTTTAGGGACCTCCAGGTCCTCGTGGACCACCTGGACCTCCAGTAAGTAGTCTTGATGCATTTAACAAACAAATGAATAGTATGTGTCATGCTTGAGTTTAGCATTTAGCTGAAGCTCATAGTAATCAGTGCTTTGTTTCTTCATCTCTCATTGGTTTATAGGGGCTTCCTGGTATATCTTTTTCTCATGTAAGTATGCCTAGAATATATTAAGGTGTCTTTGTCGGTCTTGGACATTTGAGAGCGTGTGTATGTGACAGGAAGTAAGTGCACAAGACTGTCTGGTAAATGCCAAAGCCCAGTGCCCTTGAAGAGACTCATGAAGAACTAAACCATTTATTCATGATTACTGCATCAGCAACTAATGAAGATTCTATATGATTAATAGATTAAGTAATCATTAAATTGTTATTAGTTAAATGTGTCATATTGTATTAATTCCCTAATAACATATTATATTAACTAATAGTGTAAATTCATATGTTAATTACCACAATGGGTCAAAGCCATGCATTTCAACTTCCAGTTGTCTGCTTTAATTAATCATTAGCTAATGATTTGCAAAGGTATCATTATGTTATGACTTTACTTGTTGAGGCACACGACTGTTAACTAATTCAAAATTAATACAAAACTCATAACCACAATGACATATTACTTAACAATTAGTTATTAGTCATGTTTGGAGGTTCGACATTGTAGGCCTGACTTACAACAGCTTCCTGTTTCATGGCGAAACATCAGACTTTGTCAGGCCGCCACGGACACGCCGTTCAACGGAAACTCAAGATCTTTGCAATTTAACATCACTAAGGCCTTAAGATTAGACTGACCAAATATGATGCTGATCTAATTAAATCTATAGGAGGAGTTTATTAAAGTACAACATCTAGAAAACTGCTAAAATTTTGCAGAGAAAATTCAAAATATCTCACTTCCTGTTGGGTTTTCAGATTTTGCTCCCAGGAACTTTTTTTGTAGGCATTAGGCTTACATGTTACATGTGTTACATGTGTCTACCGAATTTCATACTTGCACGTGAAACGTAGCGCAAACAGCTTAATTTAAATATTGTAGGTGGCGCTATTGAGCCATTTTGCCACACCTAATTAAAATAAAACCCATATCAGACAAATATAGCCACTTTTGACGCGTGTGCAAAGTTTCATGAGTTTAATTCTATTGCTTCCATTATAAGACTGTCTGGATTGCTGTTATGAGCTACCTGAAAATGTCTCACCATAGGATAGTCCCTATCCTTCAAATGCTACTTTGTTCTCCTAAAATAAAAGCACTCACACCTACATGATAGTCGATACACCACATATTGTGTTTGAAAATAAAGACTCTTTTTCTCTTAAATCATTGTACTGTTTACCTTTCTTTATAGTCTTACTCTACTTTGTTTTCTCTTAGGAAAATAAGGCTCTTGGTGCTCCTTCACATGTTTTTGATCCCCGTTCTGCATTAAGGTCTGAGGTAGGTGCCAATAGTGTTCAAAATGTGTAAAAGCTTCTGTATTAGAGCTTAGTTTTAGTTTGCGATATCACTGACCTTAGCAAATTAACATGACCTCAAAGCAGTGAACTCAGCCTGTTCTGTGGCATCTTCACTTAACCTAAATCAGGTTAAACTACTGTTAAATTTTCATGTATTAATCGCTTTTATATTGCCAATGTGTGGACTTGTAACAAAACTTAAAAAACAAGACCATTCCTGACTTCCTAGGGTGTGTATGAATTTTTTATGTGAAAGACTTGGGACATTTTTGCTAGGAAAATCAAAAGGATCTGACGTTTACGTGCTCTCTGAGAGCCTCGTTTCCATTCATTAACACGTGAAAGGAATGCTTATACAATGTTCAGGATAATGCAGAAATATATAATATAATGCCATTCTGTACAGTAATGTCAGTGTCATGCACAGAAAAGGGAGTAATTCAAACTATAATCTCACAGATCTATATATTCTAATCTATAGTCTCAAATATATTTTATAATCAAACTATCATAACTCTGTCATTTTAATGACCTCATCTGTCGACATGATGCCGGTGAATTGCAGAGCTGGTGCAAACATCCACATCGCTATGATCAGATGCTTTCTTAACTGCTGTTTTCTCACTGTTGTCATTTTTATTTTGTGTTTATTTTGCTATTGAGAGGAAAGCGCACAGCACATATTTACTTATTCATCTAAATATCACTGTCAGCAGTGTTATTCGTTAAATGTATATCACTGCAAAGGTATTTCCAACTTTGTTTTAATTCTAAGCAAAGAACTAAAAAAAACTGCAGTTCACTTAACAGCCACCACTTTCACTAATAACATGAATTCTACATATAGCCCCTTTAATGTTATTTTAATTCAAATGTATTCAAATAATAAATTAAAGACAATTGTATGTATCAGTTGTATCCAGTCAATACCATATCAATGATTAAAGGTTTTACCTGTGCAATATATATATATTTTGTATTATTAAAATTATTTATTTATTTTTCAAATTATTGAGAATGGGAACAAAAAATTTGTCCCTTATATTGGTAATATTTATTACCAAATAATGTTTAGAACTCATTCCAAACAACGTGTAGTACCATACCATGGTACGGAACGTCTCGGTTACGTATGTAACCCTCGTTCCCTGAAGTAGGGAACGGAGACGTTACGTCGATGACTGACAACATGGGATATCACATGAGAGCCCAATCACCTTCGAGTGTAAGCCGACACTGGGGGGGGGGTCTCCGATGTTACTGGCTACTTGTGGCGAGCACACGGGAGGATACTGGCTCTACACGAAGGCTATAGAATCTAGCGAATGTGTTAGGTGTCGCCCAGCCCGCAGCTCTACATATATCTGTCAGCAAGGCGCCATGCACCCAGGAAGAGACAACACTCCTGGTAGAGTGAGCTCTCAACCCAAGCGGGCAGGGCACACCTTAGGTTTGATATGCAAAGGCGATGGCATCCACTATCCAGTGGGCCGTCCTCTGTTTGGAGACAACCTTTCCCTTCTGCTGGCCTCCGCAACAGACAACAGAGCTGATCTGAGGTTCTGTGCCCGGTTGCATAAAGCACCTTAAGTGTAATTTTCCCTTAAGATCGCCCTTATGTTTCCCTTAAACTTTAGGGTGTTGCATAAAATAACCCTTAAGTTATCGTTAAGTATATATTTTTCACTTAAGTAATCCCTTAAAAAACGACAAGTGTTGCATAAAGCACCTTAACTGTCATTTCCCTAAGTATAACATAAGGTTTGGAAAACTTCACCTTAAGTGTTACACGGAGCGAGCAGGTTCAATCCAAGTCTTCTAACAAGACACGATCGGCCGCTTTATGTGATAAACAAATTGTAATTAAAGCGTTTATTCACATAAACATTGATCAACGGAAGCGCAAAATGTACGTGCTTGATGCACCATTGGTTCTTGAACATGCGCGAGCGCTTGAGCTACTAAAACAGCCGGAATCATATGGATTACTTTAAATGAATGGACATAAGTGCGAAGAGAATATAAAAAAAAAAAATCTTTATTTGTTTTCCAAAGATGAACGAAAGTCTTATGGGTTTTGAACAACATGAGGGTGAGTAAATGATGGCAGAATTTCTCTAAACTATTTATTTTGTCACCTGGAATTCTCTTTCATATTTGGTTTTCTTTTTTGTTTTCCTTATCCATGTTATGTTGTTTTCTGTGAAAACGTACCGCTATCTGTATTAACAAATAACGTGTCCATGGCAACAATAGAATTTTATAATTGCAAAACCTGGATTGCTGTCGTGAAACACTTAACAGTTTCCCTTACCTAAGAGAACCGTTTAAGGGATTATATGCAACACTCTTAAGTTATTCCCTTAGTTAAGAGGAAATCATGCCTTAAGTCTCATACTTAAGGGAAAAACGTAATGTACTTTATGCAACCGGGCACCGAAGCTCTGCATTCTGTCCATGTACAGGCGCAAAGCATGGACGGGACAGAGCAAAGCTAGGGCTGGGTCTGCCTCCTCCGGGGGCAGCGCTTGCAGGTTCACCACCTGGTCCCTGAAGGGAGTGGTAGGAACCTTGGACATGTATCCAGGCCGGGGTCTCAGGACAACGTGAGAGTTAGCCGGGCCGAATTCGAGGCACGATTCATCAACCGAAAACACTTGCAGTCAGGAGTACTGTCTTTAATGGCAGAATTTTTTAACTCAGCTGACTGCAGAGGTTAGAAGGGCACTCTCTGCAGTGCCATAAGCACCAGGGAAAAGTTCCAAGAGGGTACGAAGTGAGAGTGAGGAGGATGTAACCTTCTCGCTCCCCTCAGGAACCTGATGATCAGGTCATGCTTTCCTAAGGACTTACCTTCAACTACATTGTGATGTGCAGCAATTGTGGCAACATGCACTTTCAGGGTGGAGGGAGACAGCTTTCGCTCTAACCCCTCTTGCAGGAAGGAAAACGCAGTTCTGATCGGGCATCTTCGGGGGTCTTCCCGGTGAGAAGAGCACCACTTGACAAACAGGTTCCACTTCAAAGCTTAAGCCTGCCTTATAAGGGCGCTCTCGCAAAAGTGATCCAAGTCCTCTATGTCCCGTCCAGAGAACAGATGTGGAGATTCCAGAGGTCTGGACGCGGGTGCCATAGGGTGCCCCGTTTCTGAGAAAGCAGGTCCTTCCTCAGAGGAATGCGCCAGGGAGGTGCTGTCGCAAGGAGTACTAGTTCTGGGAACCAGGTCCAGTTGGTCCAGTAAGGAGCAACTAGCAAGACCTGCTTCTCATCCTGCTCCACGAGTCTGTGCAAGAAGGCTCACTGGGGGAAACATATTTGCGTAGGCCCCGGGGTCAGCTGTGCCAGTGCATCTGTGGGTCCCCTCGGTCAGGGAGTAAAACAACTGGCAGTGGGACATGTCCGGGGCGGCAAACAGGTCTACCTGTGCGGTCCCGAAGTGCCTCCAAATCAGCTGGATCACCTGGGGATGGAGTCTCCACTCTCCTGGGAGCACTTGCTGTCGCGAGAGCTTGTCGGCTGCACGATTGAGCAGGCCCGGTATGTGAATGGCACAAAGCGACCTCAGATGCTTCTGACTCCATAGGAGGAGATGGCAGGCGAGTTTTGACATGCGACGGGAGTTGTACGCAACGGCCGCAGTGCTGTCTGTACTGACCAGTACTTGCTTGCCTCGTAGCAGCAATTGCGCTCTGAGCAATCTCACGTCCTCAGCAAACGTGCCCAATGTGAAAGCCCTCATAGTCACAGGTAGTCTGCAAAACATCACAGACCATCTTGACTTTGTTTCATTCCATTTCACAGATGTATCAAGATACTGACCTTCCAATGCTGGACCAGGGAACCGAGATATTTAAGACTCTTCACTACCTCAGCACCCTGATCCACAGCATCAAAAACCCACTGGGCACGCAGGAGAATCCAGCCAGAATGTGCAGAGATCTGTTTGAATGTGAGCAGAAGTTGAATGATGGTGAGGACATTATATTCATTGTGAATTTCATTGTTTTAGCTCAGCGATGTTCACTATAGCTAAATAAAATTAAAAAAAAACAATTATGTAAAATAATAAAGGTAGCTAATAGCCAATTGCAGTTGTAGTTTGTCATGTGTGATAGGAATGAATAGGATATGAATGGACTCATTCATTTTATTTTTATCCTGTTTCTTCACCAAAGGCACTTATTGGATAGATCCTAACCTGGGCTGCTCCTCTGACAATATTGAAGCGATGTGCAACTTCACCAACGGTGGTCAAACCTGCCTTAAGCCAGTTGCTGTGTCCAAGGTCTTTAAAGCTGGCAACCAATAATATAATACCATAATCACCATAATAATTTAAATGGCCATATTTCAGGAAGCTATGATTTTGTGTCCATTTCTCTACAGAATAGTTCACTCAAAATTGAAAGTCTGTCAGCATTTCTTCCCCCTCATGTTGTTCCATTGTTCTAATTTATCGATTATACTGTTATTTCTTTCCTAAAGTTGGACACTGGAGTGAGTCTGATCCAGATGAACTTCATCCACCTCCTGAGCTCAGAGGCTGTGCAGATCATCACCATCCACTGCCTGAACATCTCTGTTTGGGCAGCAGGGGATTCCAAAACACCTTCCTCTAGTGCAGTGTACTTTAAAGCCTGGAACGGACAGATAATCGACTCTGGGGGATTCATCAAGCCTGATCTGATAAAGGATGAGTGCTGGGTATGCATAAAGTAAACGAGGGTTTGTGAGGAAACTGCAGGGAGTTTGTGAACTGATGGAAAGCTAAAATTAAAGTATATAAATGGGACTGTGTAATAATCGCGATATAGCTTTGTGTGATTATCAAATCAAAGGCTGCAATTGGTACACCCCTGGTGTAGCATAATAGTGCTGTTTGGCAAAGTAAAAACTTCTATTTTACACGTCATTATTAGGATACCTCATTATTGCAACTGATCCTTCCACGTTTTATCCTCTCAGATCACAGATGGTCGATGGCATCAGGCACAGTTCATTTTCCGGACACAGGACCCAAACTTACTGCCCATTGTGGATGTCTACAACTTGCCCAGCACTAAACCAGGCTCACATTACCACCTGGAGGTGGGCCCTGTATGCTTTTTATAAAGAAAGCAACAATGGAAGCCTTAAAATACCCCTGATCAACAGGATTACAGAGCTTCTCTTACCCTAGAGGCCAACAAAACTTGCCTGAGTTTTGTACCTCTCCTCTCAAGCATGGACCTCAGCCTTGAAACAAGAGGAAAGAGGAATCTAGAGCAGCTTTGGAGAAAACAAGACTTCTTATGCAAGCAGCTTGAGATGACTGATGCTGTATTTTCAGAGGAAAACAAGGCCTGGAAATGTGGTTAGAGGTTCTTATTAAACTCTGTTCGAAGTCTTAATTTATTCACAGTTGTGTTTTTCGCACATGATCCATTTTGGACAAGCTATAAGGAGCTTAACATTTATTTGTAATTAAGTACTTATTTTGTATTCTATAGTTATACATGATCATGTGTATTTATACATGTACATGTGTGTGTATGTATGTATATTTTCTGTAAAGTGCAATAGAGAATGAACAGATTGTTTTAAAAGATGAATCTTCTGTTTGGCTGTTCTAAGTAAGTGAGGTTTACTGTCACTCATATCATTCAATTCAGGTTCATTGTCGTGTGTACTTGTGTATATCTGTGGGTCACACGTGCACATACACACACATGCATTCATTCATAGCCAGAATATGAGTCAAGGTGAATCCAGACTTGAAAAGTAACATGTAAACATCTACCTCCCATCTCTAATTTTTTGGTGTTTTGGGACAGAAAGTTTTAAAGAAATGGATTCACATGCATTTAACTCCTGTGGTTAGATTTCTGTTTCCATCAAATGTTTTTAACTTAAGTGCCTTTTATACCTTGAAAGGGAATATTTTTGTATACATTTTTTAAAAGGAAAGTTAACAATCTCTTTTTTACCAGCCAAAAATATTTTTAATCTTCTATTATGCCTTATTATTTGAACTTTAAAGGCACAAGAACTCTTTTATTATAGCACACATGGTGTTGTCATAAAGCATTGTGCTTTTTATCATTCAGCTGTAGGCCTTTCCATCATTAAGTACATATTTGCAATTGCATAAGCCCTATCTGACTGCAGAAGTAATTGTTTGACATGGAAAAAATGCTCTGCTCTGTCAAAATTACTGATTTTTGTGTCTTTGTTGAGGTGCGTGTACAAATAACAAACCCGAGTTGTAATATTGCTGTTGCTAATCAAAATGAGAGCACTAGAATCTTCCACTATATTAGGTTTTTCAAGAGCAACAGCTTTGACATCATGGTGAGCTAATTATTTCAATATCTGTGACAAAAAAAGAGTTATGTATGAAATTCTTGTGAAATATTTCTGTTGTTTTGATCAAAACTGTCAGGAGCCATCTTATCTTGCCGCAAGAGGTTGTTAAATATCTGTTCTTTGTATGTGTAAATTTGAGGTCTCACTGTAATGCATGTTGTGATTTCAGAGAAAGAGGTGGATATTCTTATAATGAATATTTTTACATTACCGCCAGCAAAAACCAAAGAACAAAGATTTCAGTTTTGTGTAAATTAAACCACATTGATACCACAGAAATATAAGCTGCCCTTATATCCGTCTGTCTGAAGTTGTTTTGGCCGTTCAAATAAATAAAGAATGATGAAAACATGCTGACAATGTTCATTCCCACCCTCGTTTTGTTCCAAACCCGTATGCTGTTGTTTTTATCAATGAAACACAAAAAAAAAGAATCTTTACGACACTCTTGACCATATGACGACAGTTCAGATTGGCCGATTAAAAAACGTATACGCACTGAAATCATTGGGCAATAGACACACCACCCGTTGGGGGTGCTTCTCAATCGGAAGGCTGCATATCTTGGCTGGCAAGTCAGCCATCGTTCAAGTGTATACTTCGCAGCTTTTAATCACCCACAATCCTTTGCACACATTCCAAATCATGAAAAAGAATGGATGAAAAACGAGTCGGCACTGAGCTTATACCTCTTGAGTTCATTATGAAATGTAAGACAAAAATATTTTTCTCTGAGATGAAGGCATACAAGTTATTTTTAGTTTTGCTGTAAATTAATTACATTAAGCCACTGGGAGAGAGTATTTTTCCAAAATTAAGTATTAATAGTTTTTTCCATGAACGTGGGGGCCCTGCACACTTACTAGACTGTGGATATGTCCGAAATTGCCTCCTTTACCATTAAATAAGCACCCTTGAAGGTAAAGCCATTTGTAGTGATGTCCGAAACCATAGTGGACCGCAATAATGCAATCCCACAATGCACCGCAATAACAACTGGATAACCGATGTACACTCAACTAGAGATGGTCTTAATATTGGGAGATAGGAGGGTCTGTGGCTGACTCCATTGGAGAAAGTATAACAGCTAACTTGGATCATGTGTGTCTTGACAACCAATCACATTACAGCCTTGACGCCATTAGCTGCATCTGAAATCTTAGACAGCTAACGTCTCGGTTACGTATGATAACCCTCGTTCCCAGAAGGAGGGAACGGAGACGTACGTCGGACGTCACCGACGAATTGGGATCACTTCAGGGAGCCCCTATTAGCTTCGAGATATAGAGAACCGGCCAATGACTATTGGCATGCGAGATTTGCATCTCGCGCTTCGCCCCGGAAGCGGAAGCGAATGCAGCGCACTGTTGTTTTTCACTGAGGAGCCGAACTAGTGACTCGCCCATGCCGTGATGGTACAGCAACTGTGGCGATGGGACATACGTCTCCATTCCCTCCTTCAGGGAGCGAGGGTTACCAGGGACGCCGGGCGAACTGAATCGCATGGCCGAGTCTGATGGTACGGATGAGCCAGCGAGACGGGCTGGGGAGCGCTAGCCAGGCTCCCAGCGACCGTACAAGCGGGACCATCGGCACCACAGACGTACCCGTAGCGGGGCAGCGAGGCGGCATGCAGGGACCCGACTCGGACGGCATGAGAGCGGCCTGAAGTGGGGTCTGAGTGAGCTGCGCAACACTTACCTTCTTCTGCTGAGGGGGTGTGCGAGAAGGCTGCTTGTGTGCGTCCCCACAGCCGGCACCCCCTGCTGGCGATTGGAGGCGCCTGAGGGTGACAAGGCATGGGAGCGTCGAACACCGCCAAGCGCGCTCTCTTGGCACCCAGAGATTTTGGAAACTGCTCTTTTTTTGAAAATTTTGAAAATCAAACAAAAGATTCTCCCCCAGCCCTCCTCCGGGGGAAGGAGTGGTGCTGCAGCCATCTCCTGAAGAGCAGTCTCCTCCATCTCTGGGTGGCCCGTCTCAGAGTCTCTTACGACGGCGCTTGCCACCTGGCTTGGCAGCGGCCTGAGCGGGCTGGACGTCCTTCCCGCGGCCGGCTCCACGCCAACGCCCTGGTGAAGGCTGCTGCTGGGCTGGGGCGGGGGCAGGTGGACGTCCTCGGCGAAGGGCAGGCGGCTGGGTGGAGGCAGCAGCTGGCCGACGGGGCAGGATGTGTTTGATAGCTTCCGTCTGCTTTTGGGCGGCCGAGAACTGCTGGGCAAAGCTCTCGAGCGTGTCGCCAAACAACCCGGCCAGGGAAACGGGGGAGTCCAGGAACCGATACTTGTCGGTCTCCCTCATGTCGGCCAGGTTGAGCCAGAGATGCCGTTCCTGGACCACTAAGGTGGACATCGCCTGACCGATAGAACAGGCGGTGACTTTCGTCGCCCGGAGGGCGAGGTCCGTCGGCGTCCGGAGCTCCCAGAGGAGCTCTGGGTCAGGCCTACCCTCGTGCATGTCCATGAGTGCCTGGGCCTGATGCACCTGGAGCAACGCCATGGCATGCAAGGCGGACGCAGCCTGGCCACAAGACGGGAGCCGCGGGTCACCGCGCCAGATGGAGGCGGTCGCCGGACACAGTTGCATCGCGACGCCCCGCTCCACTGGCGGGATTCCGACGTACCCCTTGGCTTGCCCGCCGTCAAGAGTAGTGAGGAGGGAGGAACCACCAGCTCTGTTTCTGGCACTAAATGGTGTCGTCCACGACCTGGTGAGCTCCTCATGCACCTCCGGGAAGAAAGGCACCGGGGCGGGACGCTGAGAACCAGCGCGAGCCGCCCCGAGAAACCAATCATCCAACCTAGAAGGTTCGGGACGTGGTGGAGGGTTCCACTCAAGTCCGACCTTTTCGGCGGCCCGGGAAAGCATAGCCGTCAACTCGGGGCCCGACTCGGCCGTTGCCACTCTCCCAGAGGGAGGCAGTACAGCCGAATCTTCATCCTCCGAGGACCGGAACTCCCCCTCCGATGCAGCGATCGACATCTGTTCGTCTGCTGGAGCCCCGAAGGTCACCACTGGACGCCCATGGGAGGGGCTAGTGATTTCCTCCGGAAGCTCTACCGGCTGCGGCGCTTGTGAGGAATCAGGGGCCTGCGGAGGCTGGCTCGGCGGGTTTGCCCTGAACGTAATCCTCAGGTCACCCAGGCCATCCGTCGAAGTAGGTCTATTATGAGAAATAGCACTAGATCGAGGTATGGGTAGGAGGACTCCGCCTTCCCGAAGGTAGGTGAGTCTCGACCTAAGCGCCGAGATAGTCATGTTCCCACAGTGGGAACATGAACTATCCACAAAAGCTGCCTCAGCGTGCTGAATGCCCAGACACGTGATACAACGATTGTGACCGTCAGCTGGCGACAGGGAACGACCGCATCCAGAAACGCACGGGTGGAATGACATCTTGAAAAAGACGCAGTGTCACACCCATGTTGCTCTTTTGTGAGGAAACGCTCTTTTAGAAGTGCTGAAGCACCCAGGGGAAGACCGCGGCAGCACACAGGATATAAGTGCAGCCTGTGTCTGCACTCACTGTAACAAACGCCCTCACCAAACCAACAGTTTCTGTGAGAACAGCAGTTTGTTTATATAAAGCAGCGGTGGTCTCGCAGTCGCGCTGATTGTGCCGTCACACCAGCACGCAGCGTCTCCTCTCGTTCTCTGTAACACTCTTGCTGAATAGACAGGCAGTCTCGCTCTCCATCAACGCCGTTCGGCTCCGAAGTGAATGACAACAGTGCGCTGCATTCGCTTCCGCTTTATACCCACGCTGCAGGGCGGAGTGCGAGATGCAAATCTCGCACGCCAATAGTCATTGGACGGTTCTCTATATCTCGAAGCTGATAGGGGCTCCCTGAAGTGATCCCAATTCGTCGTGACGTCCGACGTACGTCGAACGTGACCGACTGAAAGGGAACTTGTTGCCTCGCTTAAATGTTTAATGATCATTAATGGTTTAATGATCTACAGCATAATAGAGTGAGCTTTGGGGATAACTAAGTGAATATTCCATCAGATCTCATGGCAATTTGTATGTATTTTACGAGGTGGCTAATTCATACAAATTCATCCGACCTCACTTGTACAAATTCGTAGGATTTTTCAAAAAGCATCATCAGGAATGACCACCTCAAACCCCGTCCCTAAAGCTACCCATCACTGAGGTCTAGACAAATTGTACAAAAATGTACAAGTGAGGTTGTACGAATTAGCCACCTGGTAAAATATGTACGAATTGCTGTGAGATTGCATTGGAATATTCAATTACTACAATAGTAATTTCGTCAAAAACATTTAGGCTATACAAAAACTGATAACTAACCACAACTTTCAGACGCCATCTTTCTGTTTTAGCTTAACTGTCACGGAATGGAATGGAACACACGGGATTGTGGGATATCAAAGACAGCGAAGGATACATCTATGCTGCCTTCAAAAATCAATCAGATGAAGGTATCTCAAGAGACAGGAAGTGAAGTTAACATTGGATTCAGACATGATGCCTTCCTACCTGCGTCCTCCAAAGTCAGCATTTTTAAGATTTCGGACACAGCCAAAAGTTGCACCTGAAAACATGCAGCTGACTTGTTGCCTCGCTGCCCTATCAGGCAATGACTCTGCAGTCAGTGATTACGCACAACCTCAGGAAACTGATTTCAGACAGACTTCTGAGGCAGTGTAATGGTTTAATGATCAACAGCAAAATAGAGCAAGCTTTGGTGATAAGAAAATACTTAATTACTACAGTAGTAATTTCTCACTAGAAATGATATCAGAAGTGGAAAACGTAGGTCAAAAACGTACATTTACACACCAACTGATCAGCAACCGCAACTTTCAGACACCATCTTTTTTTTCTAGCTCTACTGTCACCGAATGGAATGCATAGGATTCTGGGATATCAAAGGCAGTGAAGGATACATCTATGCTGCCTTCAAAAATTCATCAGATGAAGGTCTCTCAGGAGACAGGAAGTGAAGCTAACATTAGATTCGGACAGGCCTTGATGCCTTCCTATCTTGGAATGCATCCTCCAAAGTCAGCATTTTTAAGTTTTCTGGTGCAGTCATAAAATTTGTGCGACAGTCAATCAGTTTGCGGATGCCATATGAATGAGATAAGAAGTGCCATAAACTAAATCAAACCTGTCGCAAAATTGTCAGTGATTTTTCTTATAAAACAGCATTCTTTTTTCTATGTAAACTCTAAAAAAAAATAGATAAATCCAAAATTAATGTTTATGAAAAAACAGTCATTAAATGATAAGCTATTTCCTCACAAAAGCGGTCAGTGAAGCCTCTCCTGCATTAACATCTATAAAAAAATGGCCTCTTGTCTCCTTCCCTGCATCCTTTTTAATTTCGTATCAAATTGTTTAATTAAGGTTTATACATATAGTTTCCATGCCAGAGTTCAAGATAAATATTTTCATCTTACTACTGGATCTGCCAGTTGCAAGTGTACTATATTAGTGGACTAATGTAGGGAATAGTGAATGAGGGTATAGGACACAGCCCGTCTCATTCTAGCGTTTAATGCTGAGGAGGACTCTAGCCTACAAGCCTCCGAAGGACTGGACTAGGAAGGACACGGAAGGACTAGGAAGGAAATTTGTTCGAAACTGATAGGAAAAAAATCTAAATATGCGTTGCGATATGATTACTATGTAATTGGTAAAGGCCTACCCAGAGACGTATGCACACAATCAATAACTAAACTAAAATAACAGTGAGCTTAACTGTCTATTGCTGTTCAACAGTTCTATCTCTGTTAAACTTAACGGTGACACTTTACAATAAGGTTTTATTAGTTAACATTATTAACTACTTTAGTTAACATGAACTAAGAATGAACAATACTTTTACAGCATTTATTAATCTTAGTTAATGTTAACTAATAACATTACTAATAGATTATTAAAATCAGAAATTGTATTTGTTATCATTAGTTAATACACTGTGAACTAACATAAACAATGAACAACTGTATTTTTATTAACTAACATTAAAAAAATATTAATAAATACTGTAACAAATGTATTGCTCAGTGTTACCTAGTTCATGTTACTTAATACATTAACTAATGTTAACAAACAAGACCTTATTGTAAAGTGTTATGAAACTTAATGCTAGTTTTTTTTAGTTTTTTTTAACAGCCAGAGTATTTCTGAGAGGTCACCAGAAACTCATTTCCAAATAGATGGTCATAATTTTGACTAACCCTTGATAAGATCTCAAAATCTTTATGAGGTTGAGTCATTTATAGGCCTATGCGTAAACATTTGCAGTTGAGATACGTGACTGTATGGCCCTCAATAACCCAACCACAGGGACACACACAAGGCCTGTAATATCCGGAGAAAGATATCCATCAGCATTAGCTATCATTCATCTCAAAAGAATGTGCTCAGCTCGATCAGGCCCCCCCGAAAGTATTTTTGAAAAGTTATCAAGAAAGATGGTTTAGAACCAGATGGTGTATTTACAAACATCAGCAGGGGGTGATGGAGTAATAGTAATCAGCAAATCTTTTAAATCTTTTGTCCTGTTTAGATTTAAAGCTATTTTAGTAGATAGTAAATAAAGCATAATTATCTCCTTTAGCATTTGATAGGAGTGAATTCAGGTTGATTGGGAGACTTTTTCCTAGTCATCTCAATGGCAAAAAGTGTCCCAATCAATCTGAATTCACCCTATGTAATAATTATAGGCAATTTTTCTTTTAAAAAAGACACTTTATTGCTATTTCAGGTCAGGTTCACTTATCTATCCATATAATAATACAACACTGCCACCTAATGACAAGACATGAACACAACAATGAAATTTGTAATTATTTAAAAAAATATCCCCCACAAAGCTTGTGATGAGGAATGACTATGGAGATGTCAGTCATTTTTCACTTGATAATTTCCTAAAAGACAGAGTCAAACACAGAGTTAAATGTACATCAGCTGCAATATAAACAATATTTCACATTACATAGTCACATGCTGTCTATACTGTTGATGTGCCATAACTTATATACTTACTTATGTGGAGAGGTATAAGCACTCCTAGTTAGATTTCCCATCTTTGATGATGTGGTGTGTTTTTTGCGTGGGACCAAACCCAGGTCTCCAGTTTTGAAGTGAGAAAGATTAGTAGATTTCTTTTGAAATTCACTTGGTCTGGAGTTGAAACAAAGTATAAGTCACTGATTCACATTGCCATAATCAATTCTTCATACTATATTATGTTTTCCATGTCATTGAAATAAAATACATTTTGTACCTTTTCATGTCAGAGACTTTTTTAAGATCACATCTGCAAGCAGCCTCTGGCATAAATTCAGTAAGAGCAGGACCTGTTCCTAAAGCTGCAGCACTGTCCAGCACAGCCAGCAGCTTTTGCATCATCTGATTTCGTCTTACAGTAAACTTCAGTTTCGAGTCTTCCTCTTTAGGTACCTCCTGTAACAAAAGCAGAGTAAGTACTGTTTATTTACTTCTCTGTAGCACTGAATGATAATGTCTCACCATTAAGGCCTCTTTTAGCGCTATGGCTGCTTCTTCAAGAACTGTCTTTATCTGACCTCTCAGAGTCCTTTCCTCCTCAAGCTCTTTCCTGTGTGTCTTGGCTTCAGCTTTTGTTTGGTTCAGCTCTTTAATAACTGTTGCATGTTTCTTTCTGTACGTGGTAGTAATATGATTAAAATACATGTATTTCAAATCATTTATTTAACTTATAAGTGACCAACCTGAGAGCATCAAGCTCTGTGCAAACTGCAGAATGACCGTCCAGCAGCTCTTGGTGCTCCCGTTTAAGTTTGGCACATTTCTCAACTTCAGACTGCATTTGCTTGCACTTTTCTGTCAACTGATGGACCACCTTAAGAAAGAGTTGTTTCATTTGAGCATTAGGCTATATAAAATGCATGTGTTTCAAAACAGCAAAAAAAATCGCATAAATGCATTAAAGTACCCAGCTAAAATACAGTATGTTCCAAGAATGTGTTCTCCTAACGTTTGAATTGTCCATTTTTAAAAATGTTCCATTTTATCATTTTGCAAACATTATGTGCACGTGTTCAGAGAACATTCAAAAGTAACAAGTATGCAATTTACTAAAACTAAAACGTTTCAGGGAAGAAGAAAAAAACATTCCATGAATGTTTTGAGAACATTGCTAAATACCAGATACCTTTGAAAGAACATTCTGTTAACGTTACTGGAAGAATGTTTGTTCATAACTTTGAGATAACCTTGCCAGAACGTTATCCAAATTCTGAGAACATTCCCTGTTAGCTGGGTATATATGGCTAAATTGGCAACCTTTTGATTAGCAACATTCTTCTTGGTTAGTTCATGCAGCAGCGGTTCTGTAATGCCATTCTCTAATTTGAGTTGCCTTTCTCTTGCTCGTAGAGCATCATTCTCCTTCAGCAGCTCTTGGGTCTTGTCTGAGAGCTGCTGAAGTTGTGCTGTCACAGAGAGGTTCTCCTGCATGGCCCTCATTGTCGTCTCGGGCATCTTTTGGTCTGACACCCGCCGGAATTCAGCTGCTACTGCAGCAACATGTTGCAGCATTTCTTTCTTTAGCCTGTAGAGGTCAAATAAATCAAATGTAATATTTATTTTATTTTAAACATCTTTATTTACCAACTTTATATTTAAAAATATACATTTAAAAAATCTGGTAAATGTATTAAAAAATATTTAATATTGATAACACTTTACATGAGGTAAACATGAGGGTGAGTACATGACAGAATTTACATTTTGGGTGAATTATACCTTATAAATACAGTAAGCTGAGCCTTGGATAAAACAACTCTATATTGCAAATCATATCGTTTACATCAACGCATTTTTATATCACGATATATTGATATAACGATGTATCTTTACACCCCAAGTAATTATGATAAATTATTTATTCATACTAGTGCTGTCAAATCGATGCATCATCTAACATACAAGTTTGTGTTTCTATAATATGTTTGTGTAATCTGTGTATATATATTATATAAACACAAAGTTTTATGCTAGATGCAATTAATCGATTTGACAGCACTAATTCGTACACATCATTTTCTTTTAAATTCATATGCCCTCGTAATCTTTAATCAAAATAACTTCCCCTCCGTCTTGCAGCGACATCACTTATCTTCTCTGATTATACGTATACTGGCATGAGGGCGGAACAACCTGTCACTCACATGCAATCACAGCAGTAACAAACCACAATGATCCAACAATCCAATCAATTCCCATTGGGCAAGATCAATTCCCAACCTACAATGTTTCTTGTGCGAGAAGCCATTTCACTATAGAGGGTATGCACATGACATCACCGTCGTCTGAAGTGACTGTGGTTCCGCCCACAGAGTGGCAAAAAAGACTGAGTGGCAGCATTGGTTTTCAGCTTTAATGCCATGAAAAACACACAAAATTCGTCTAAAACGGGCAATCTGAGGTATATTTTTACAGACTGCCGAAACAGAAGCAAAGGATCGCTGCAATTCACAGAAACAACTGGACTCCAGGCAGCGAAACATGGATTTGTAGTTATCATTTTGTGTCAAAATGTTGAATTTTTGGGTAAAATTATACCCTATATATTGTATTGTTACATATTGTTTTGACAACTCATCAATTAAAATTTTGCCTTCTTATATTCTGCATAATTTCATGATTTTTTTTAAATAAACTGACAAAACTATACAAGTTTTAGGGTTGGACGATATGACGATATATATAACATTGATATAAGTGATCACGCAGATTTAGACCTACTGTACCTATATTGTATTTATATAAAGCGTTCACAGGCATATTTGCTTCATGTATTTCCCAGGCGTCGAAATCAGACACATAAATGTTAATTGTTTGTTTTACTCGCGTCACACAATTTTGCCAATCAGTCCGGCTGAGGAGGCGTGTTCCGGCGGGTATGTAATTGCAATGCATACCCTCTATAGGATATGTGTCACAATAGGGAAGAAAAGACTATTGCAACTTCCGTTTCATGCTGACTTTAATGTCAGTTAATGCATTAACTAATATTAACTAATGATACATTATTGTAAAGTGTCACCTTAATATTTTTAAAGACTATTTATTGCAGAAATGTAATTTTTTTTAAATAACTTATAAAATAAATGTTATAATTTATTTCATTTTTTTGTATGTGTGTGAACTGAGAAAGTTAAAAATTTCTGCAACAAAGTGAGTCCAAGGATTTGAAAGAACCTTAGTGTCTTTTGAATGCAGTACTATACATATATACCAAGCAATAGATCCACTTGTTTACTAATTGAACAAATGCCTCTTTGTAAGCCCTTACATTGCAATCATTCAATGGAAATGATGAATGCACAATATTTATAAATAAGAGTTCAAGTCATATTCATTTTAGAACACATCCTCCATGACCTTGATCTCTGAATGATGAGTATGAACATGTTCACCTGTCATTGTCCAGTACAGCTTTTTTCTCCAGATTATAGATTTGCACTTGATGTTCCCCTTTTTGATTTTGAAGCTGTTCTTCCAAAGACCTGCGTTCAGCCATAAGCTTCTCTCTCTGCATAGAGAAGTCCTCCAAAGACGCCAACTTGCCAGCTGAACACAAAAAGGTAAACACATTTTAATTAGGGACACTGGCAATCTTGATAGGTAGAAAGGTGCATTTATTACCAGTCACTTATATGATAGTGCCTCACATACTGTACAGCTAAAAAACATTTCTATTAACAGTTCTTAAAATAACCATTTTTTTCTTAGTGTGAAGAATATTTAAATAATCTGTAAAACATTTTCCCAATACAAAGAACCCTTTGATCAATGGAAAGGTTCCATGGATGTTAAAGGTTCGTAATGGAACCATCAATGCCATAAGGACTAAGTGACGATTGATATATGTTTTCATTTTATTTGATATCTGTTTTGTATATATGCAAATATGTGACTGCTCAGAAGCTTTTACCAAGCGCCATGTTCTCAGACATGAGTTTTTCCTTATTTTCCTGAAGTTCATGTCTAAGCATGCTCAGTTGTAACTCAAAGGACTCTCTCTCAGCATCTTGGGCTTGCTGGTGTCTTGATAAGGTCTCCTCCAGGTCATTCAGTTCATACTCTTTTTGAGCCAGTGTGCGTTTCAGGTAGAGAACAATGTCTTTCTTCCCTTTCTCCACATTATCAATCTTAGAGGATAAGTCCTTTTCTTTAACCTCCAATTCATCACATTTATGCTGGTATCTGCAAGAAAAAAGACACGGTCACAGTTCTTAATAACACGTTTGAGGCAAGCGCTTCCTGTATGACATATTTGGTTAAGTATATTGCCTGGTTAATTATTAACATTAAATATATTATAATCCAAAGTCTACTCCATTTTATTTCCCTCAAAGGCACAGACATGGGCTAAACGAGTAAAACACAATTGGCCTACTAGTAACTAATTTCTGAAGATGCGATTATAATCTTATATCTTTAAGTGTAAGCGTACTGAAACTTCCATCAAGTGGTAAAATCGACATCATCATTAGGTGAGTGTTTCCTGCGCACGTGCCGATTGCTTTAGGTTCACTATAGATGAATGAGCAGGTGCGTTTTAGTTTTTGGGTTGTTGTGTTTTAGTCAAATAAATTCAGACGTATTTGAATGTCTTGTAAAGCTCTAAAACTCTTATGTAACCAAATAAACAACAATGTCAGTGGTCGTGGTAACTTGCCAGAACTCTCACCTTTCCAGTCGCTCCTCCAAATCACGTATTTGAGCCCGGTAAAAGTTTTTGTCACTCTCCGTTAATTCTTCACCGTTTTTCTGCTCCGGCTCAACAGTTTCCTTTTTATTCGATCTATCTCCGCTCCCCTTTGCAGTCTTTTTGGGAGGCATTGGACTTTTACGTGCTTTAAACTAAACAGTCTGCGAAGTAAAAATGCAATTGTTTGTTGTTGCCATGGCCAGTAGGTTACTGCGGGTGTGTGTGTCATGCGCTGCGCAGAGACGTGCGCAACAACTGCTTTTTCACATAGGCTACTTTCAAAACCTGAAATTGTTGAAAATATTATACAAAGCGATTTGGCCATATTAAACAGCAGTTTCGCTTTCATTTACTCATTTTGGCCTCAGAATATTTTACATTTACGCCTACTAATATTTACCCCCTTGCACATGTTTGTTCTCAATAGCTCAAATGATGCTTAAGATCACATGCATGGGGTAAAGGGCCCCTTAAATGTAATTTGCATTATTTAATTTAAGTAGTTTAACCACTATGTATTAACATCTAAAGTAATCACCTGATAGAATGTAGCCTACCTATTGTGTACATGTTTTACATTGTATTCTACTAATATTTAAAAAAAAATCCTGCATGTAATTTCAGTCAAACAATCATTGTTTGATCGTAATAATTCAGGAAATAACAGTATAATAACAAATAGCAAAATACGTTTTCTGTAAAACATTTAATGTAAATGTCTGTAGGTTAAAAGTTTTTGCACTTTACGATATTTTTTGTCTTTTTTTAGGGCGATTATGGTGCCAACTGTCCCATTACGCCATCTGGTGGTGATTTCGAGAATTATTATAGCCATTATTTTTGTAATTTTGTTTTACATAAATTTGTATGTAGCTAATAAAGAGAGAGAGAGAGAGAGAGAGAGAGAGAGAGAGAGAGAGAGATGTAAATGTAAATATGTTAGATGTAAATACATTAAATCCGCCTAATATACAGTATGACCTTTCAGTCTATTCTTTAGCAAATTTCTAGGCCTATACATTTCTGAGTGTGCTGCATGTGGCTTGATATTTTCATAGGGTTTATGGCTAACCGTTTTGGGCATTATGTTATGTTTACTTCTGACATTTTTAAAACCTTTCACAAAATAGTTTGAACCCCCCCCCCCCCCCCCCAGTGCTCAAGCCGTGCCAGTCAGAGACAATGACCTGAATGACACCATGGGCATCTGCGAGCTTCAAGTTGGTATTAGTAAACTGTCTAAACAAAAGCTTTTCACTTAAAATAACAGGCATTTTGTGTAGGCTATGATAAAGTTGCCAAGTTGGAGGGGGAGGGGTGAGAAAGATACAGAAAGAAACGACGTCATCATGGGACACTGCAATATTGTAGCAAAGAATAATAGACGCGCTGCGTGTGAACTGTCAGTGTACTGCGGGTGAAACACACACCGCACACTGATGGACTTCCTCTCACCAGCGAGACCAACTCTCATGACCATGTCAGTAGTGGTTAATGACAGTTGAAGTTACTTAAACAACTTTTAAACATGGAATTAAAGAGTAATTCTATAGCAATGAGTTCTACACTGAGCGCCGAGGTGAGATATTACAAAATGATGTGAAATGTTGAACTGATTGGGTCTTCTGATTATGGAACCAATCGTAGAATTAGCATTCGGTGTACAGGAAAGCTGTCACATGATAGGGTAAACGTTACAATGTCAGTAAATCGTTTGTGTTTATAGTGACAGATGGTGCTTGTTTATGGATGTCTGAGAGGAGAGAGGTTCGGGGAGGGGAATAAGCTCGTTATGTAACTGCTGTTTGGAAATGTCCGCTTTTTGAGTCTGACATTCCTACAGTTCCATTGGGATTCCGTTATAAACATCACAGCGAGAAGAGATTACAGAAGAAAACAGAGACAACGTGCGAAGAGTACGTGCTCATCCTCATCCTGTCTTGTCGAACCTCGTAGTAAGGCTATTTGTGGAAGGATTTTGTATCGAGAACAAGTGAAGTGTCTGAGTCTAAGTATATGAGGATGACTTTGGTGAGAATCCCTTTCTGGTAGGAGGTTATTTTATGGTTGTTAAAAGGTTGTGTATGGGACTGCTTTATAATGTAAACAAATTAAATTATTGGAGTAAGGTGTTCTGAGTTTAAGTGTCTTCTGATAGCCTATGTTTAACTGTGTGTTTTGATGTAATGCAAAACATCTTCATTTTCGTAATGATTTCACAAAGAAAAACAGAAAAACAAAGCACATCCTCATCCTGTTATATCGCATGCTGTGTGTCTGAGTCTGAAAAGTTTATAGAGAATGACTTTAATGTGAATCCCTAGGTTATTAGTTGCTGAAAGCTTGTTTAGAAGACGTCTGATTTATATTGTAAACAAATTATTGGAGTAACGTGTCCCCTAATATGTTTATGCCATTTTGATAAACAGCAAAAATCGTTTTCTTTTTTGGTATTTTGACTTGTTTTCTAGTCTCTCTCTCTCTCTCTCTCTCTCTCTCTCTCTCTGTATACACATTCATTAGGGCAGGGCGATATGGACAAAAACATTTTTTTTTTGGCTGAATAGCGATATACAGTACATATATCTCTGTATTTTCTATATTTTTCTATTTGGATTTAGAGAAAAAATCTTATTTCACATCCTGCCCAATGTTGTCCTACACACAATGTTAATATTGAAGGCTATGAAAACAAATATAGTGAAAGCATACACTCTAAAAAAAATGATGCTATATAGCACTAAAAGTGGTTCCTGGTTCGTAATCATAGGGGAACCACTTTTGGTGCTATATAGCACCATATCTTTAAAAGTGCTCTACAGCACCTTTGTCAAATGGTGCTATGTAAAACCCATAAGAGGTGCCATATAGCATTTTATTTCTTTAACAAAAATGGTGCTAAACAGCACCAACAGTGTTTCTTTGGCTCATAAAGAACCTTTAAAGGGGCTTAACAGGTTCTTTGTATGGCAGTGGTGCTATATAGCACCTTAACCACCCCAAAGAACCACTGAAGAACCGCTGAAGAACCGGGGCTTAACAGGTTCTGTATAGCGGTGCTATATAGCATCTTAGTCATCCCAAAGAACTGGTGAAGAACCACTGAAGCACCAAGATTTGGTGCTATACAGCACTTAAAATGGTTCCCCTATGATTACAAGCCAAAGAACCACTTTTAGTACTGTATAGCACCATTGTTATTTAGAGTGTATACATACATATATATGTGTGTGTGTGTGTGTGTGTTTGTGTGTGTATTTTTTTACTGGAAAACAACTAAAACAATGGTTAAGGAAATTGAGATTTCTGGTTACATTTATCTCTTAGATATGTGTCTGACTGTGAGCACCATGTGCTGAGGAATTAATGTGTTCTTTTATGTGCTGCATTTTCAACACAGAAGGCTACGTTCTGTACAGAGCGTTAAATATTTGATTGTGAAACCGTGAGAGGGAACTGGTGTTGTAATCTCTAAGATATTCAGGCTGTCTGGCATGGAGGCTTTTTGTTTGGGAATGGATGCAGCAGGCTGTTACTGGGTGTTGTCAGATGTGCCTGTGGTCCAACAGCTAATGTTCTGAACTGTGTAACGGCATCCCCATAATACACAGAGGATATAATGGTCATGGGAAAGAGCAGCATGTGTTTTTCCTCTGACAGTTTCCTGCCTTGGAGCCACCTGCCTGTCACTTTATACTCCAATGTGAAGTTACATTACAAAAAAGTTTGTAATCAGTTGCCACACTAATTTGATAATGTTCCTGCATTTACAGGCATTCAGGTCCCATGGAAAACAGTGGTGTTTATGTAAAGGTATGCTATACTTCATGATACATTAACTTTGATAAATTTCAGGGTGACATTAAGGAAAACTTTCAGTCTTGCTTTCAGTCATGCAGATCATTTAAAGGGATAGTCCACCCAAAAATGAAAATTCTGTCATAATTTAGTCACCCTCATGTCGTTTCAAACCTGTATGACTTTCTTTATTCTGTGGAACACAAAAGAAGATATTTTGAAAAATGCAAATGCAAAGAAGACATTTTCGGTTCACATTGATTCCATTATATTTTTTGGCAACGGGAAACAAACTGTTTAGAAGAAGAAAGAAAGCCATACAGGTTTGCTACGACATGATGATAAATGATGAAATAATTGTTTTGGGTGAACTATTTATTTTGGTTAAAAAAAATTATGAGCAGTGATATTTAAAGAAAAAGCTATTTAAATGAGATTCTGCTTTTCTGGTGACATTCCTTCACAAAGCGGTAGTCACAAATGAATCTGAGAGCTTAGCCATTAAACTTAATTGAATTAAGATGGGTGACACAAAAGGGCTTGGACTGCTGCCCATGTCTTCAGAATGGTTGAGGACAAACAGGGTTACTGTAGGCAACCAACTGTGCCAAATGTTGCTGTTTATTTTAAGGCAACTGAAAAATGGCTCACATTTAAATAGAGATGCTTCACATTATACCACTGGTAGTTCTGTTGTTGCCTCTAGAACAAAGGCAGTCTTTTCACCATTACTGTTGTTTGTCTTTTGCACAATGGTTATTTAACATTTAGGACATTTTCCCATCATTTAAGTTCAACTATATCAGTTTTATTGCTCCAGATGAACATATAAATATATTGGATAATAGGGCTAGTTGGTGCTTGTAAGACTCCACACAATGTTGTTAGCGATAAAATATTGGCCTATTACAAACTGCAAACGCAGTGATGTCACCTTAAAGGGTTAGTTCACCCGAAATTAAAATAAAGCCATCTTTTACTCACCCTGCTGTTGTTCCAATGTTACTTTTTTGGACCTCAAAAGCAGAAATGTAAAAAATAGTCCTGCATGCACTCCTCCATATAATGGCAGTGAATAGCGACCAGGCTAAAACATTACAAAAATGATACAAAAGTATCACGCAATGATACAGTGAGACGCGCACCATATATGGAAAGTGTTCAGGAGGCATACTATAGAGAGAGAAAGAAACCGTATTATTCAGTCAAAATACTAAGCTCGGCCGTTACTTTGTGCACGTTCCTGTGAGTGCATGTGAGCCGTCAGCAGCCGCTCATGCTTACTATAACTCGCACTGTTGTCATGTTTGCGCGTGCAAAGAGTAACGGCCGAGTTCAGTATTTTGTATATAATACGGTTTCTTTCTCGCAAAACCTTATAGTATGCCTCCTGAACACTTTCCATATATGGCGCGCATCTCACTGTATCATTGCATGATACTTTTGTATCATTTTTGTAATGTTTTAGCCTGGTCGTTATTCACTGCCATTATATGGAGGAGCGCGTGCAGGAGTATTTTTAAAATTTCTGCTTACTAGGTCTGAAAAAGATAGAAGGACATAGGGCATTGGAACAACAGCAGGGTGAGTAAAAGAAGGCTTTATTTTCATTTCAGGGTGAACTATCCCTTTAACAACTGACCAAAACTGCTCTAGATGTGAGTCACTGGTTTCATAGGAAGTAATGATTTCTTTATGCTTATGGTTTTTAATCATTGCTTTATTTCCTTTAGTTTTCTAAGGAGACATGCCAACTGAATTCCCCATCAGACAAACTAAAGCAGGAGTTGGAGAACGAGCTGAAATTGAGCAGCTGTAACTTATCAAGTCATGGCTGGTACCATGGTCGCATACCTTGGGAGGTGAGATTGTATATATTTTTATTTAATATGTTGTATCCTTATATGTTTGCAAGTTCTTGGTTTGACTAGTGCTTCATCTCAAAATACATATTAATATAATAAACAATATGATTTAATAATTGCTTTTGACAGGTGTCTGAGTCTCTTGTGCAACGGAACGGGGACTTTCTAGTCCGTGACTCCCTCACTAGCATTGAAGACTATGTCTTAACCTGCTGCTGGAACCAGAATGCTCTTCATTTCCTCATCAGCAAGGTTCTGCTCAGATCTTATGACGCATATACTCAAGTGCAGTATATTCTGGAGGAGGAAACGTTTGATTCTGTGCCGACGTTGGTTCATTTCTATGTTGGAAATAAAAGGCCTCTGACAAAGCAGAGTGGTGCCTATATTTACTCACCAGTTAACAGGACACTTCCATTAAGATACTTAGAAACCATGTTTGGGCTACCAAGTGTGGAGAGCAGCCCTGTGAACTCACCAACCAGGCAGAAAGGAAGCCAAAAGAAGAGTGAAAGCATAACTGTGACAGAGGCTTTGGAAATTGAGCTGATAAGACCACACAGGTGAGTTTTATGATAGAAATTGTTCAGAAAATCATAAATCGTTGGTATTAGAGGTGAAGTGTTTAATTTCTCAGCCTTAAAGGGATACTTCACCCAAATCTTTTTTAATTTTTCCATCATTTACTAACCCTCATGCCTTCCCAGATGTATATGATTTTCTTTCTTCAGATGAAAAGAAGCACATTTTTTTTAACTCCATCCTCTGTGAGCCCATATAATGCAAGTACGAGGCTTCTAAACCATTGCTTCCAGCTAATTGTCAAATGAGTTCACTCACATGGCAAGTGAGGGTGAATCATGCTTGAGTTTCACAACACGCTTATGTCATGTCAAATCAAATGACAATTGGCCAAGTTTATTGTTAAATAGATGTTAAATATTAGTATTTTTCTTACACACACCTATCGTTTCACTTCAGAAGGCATCATGGGCCAGATTCACTAAACAGGGCAAATTGAGAGCACAATTCCAAAAAAAAAACGCAGATAGGAGTGGAAAGTTAAAAAAAACCAGGAGCAGCGCAGATTAGCATCTGGTTTAAGACATGCTTTTTTTTGGAGTTAAATAATACCAGTAAAATACGCAAATACCAGTAAATTTACTAGCGCAAACCTTAGTAAATCACCTTGCATGCTTCATTTAAATAGGTACTCTCCTCCCATAAGTTTTGTGTCTGTAAGGGAAACTCCTACAAATGCATATGCAATAAGGATAACCGAAAGCAAATTTTTCACTGCATGTTTTTAGTAAATCTTGACAGTATTTTTTAACACCAAAAGAGGGTTTGCCCTGCTGCAAGCTGTTAGTAAATCTGGCCCCATATGGATTACCATCGTGTTCACTTTGTGTGGTTTTTGAAGTGTCAAATTTGGAGGTCCTGTACACTTGCATTATATGGACTCACAGAGATAGATTATTTTTCAAAAAATCTTTGTGTTCATCTGAAGAAAGAAAGTCATTAACATTCGGGACAGCATGAAGGTGAGTAAATGATGAGAGATGTTTCCTTTTAAGCAACAACAAACAGATCTGCAAAAATATCTATCTATCTATCTATCTATCTATCTTTCATAAATCTCATGCTGTAAATGATAAGGTTTTGTTTTAATAATTGATTGTCCTGTACGGTATTCTACAGTGATGTGGTGAGGAGTTTTGATGGCACTGTAGAGCAGCGCCTTGTCGTGTCGACTTCCCCCATATTAATGAGCACATGTAAGATTCAGTTCCCATCAAATTAAGTAAATCCAAAAAATCTGAGAATAGCATTGTGATTGTGCACCCACTTTTGTCTCTATAGTGGCCAGGCGGCGAAGGAGCCCCTCCGAAAACAGGAAGTTTGTTATAGTCCCTTCATCACCTGTTCTGCAAAAATCCAGTGAAATACGCCTTTGTTCGTCCCCCCCTGAAAACACTCTCATCTATTTGGAACCAACAGTACATCTTCTGTCCTCCATGACACATTCCCATCAAAACAACAGAGAAGCGAACCATCCACAAAATGACCCAGTGATTTCTGTTACTACAAATCATCCCTTTGTAAGACATGAGATACAGACTTTGGATCGCGTAGAGGAGTACGAAGAGGATTATTTAGTGCCTTTCACCATAGACACAGTTTCCTGTTTCAGACCTAGTGTGTACCAGTCACCACTGCTGCCCCCAGAAAATAAACCTCTGGAGACCAAAATGCTGAAAAGAGTGAAGGATGTCCTGTTTGAAGTTGACGTAAAGACAATGGCAATGTATATTACCAAAGCTGACTGCATGGTAGGTTTGATTTTATAAAGTATTAATCTCTTGAGATTAGGTTACTTTTCATGCATTAAAATAACTGACATTCATTAGGGCTGCATGATTTATCAAAATAAAACCAAAATTGCAATATGGCTTAGTGCGATTATCAAAACACAAAGGCTGAATTAAATAAACATGCACACTGTGTGCTTCATAGTGTTCATTTACACACAGGCAGGTCATAATTCAGTGTTTTATTATTAGCGTTATTTTTCCTTAAATACTGAATTTTTTTATTTTATATTGAAATATTACAATAGCGATTTTTGGGTTTATTATTATTATTATTATTATATAGTCATATTGATACAAATAAGCCCTACAAATAAGCACAGTAAAACTGCATTTTATTATTATTATTAAAATTAATAAATCGCATTTTAAATCACAATTTTTATCAGAAAAAAATTTATTTAAAAAAATGGCCGCCAAATCATGGTTATTATTATTATTCAAAACTTTTTTACATTTAATCTGGATCTTCTGAACGTTTTGATATATATATATATATATATATATATATATATATATATTTATTTATTTATTTATTTATTTATTTTTATTTATTTTTTTTACTTTTTTTTTTTTTTTTTTTTTTTTTTTCAAGTAAAAAAGTTTTTAGAAAATGTAAAATTCAGGAAAAAAATTATAATTCAGAAAAAAATTCCCCAGATCATGTTATGATATATACATATATTTGATCTAAAATACAGAAAAAACTGTAATAATGTTAAATATTATTACAATTTAAAATAATGGTTTTCTATTTTAATATACTTTAAAATTTAAAATTTATTTCTGTGATCCACCATTACCCCAGTCTTCATTGTCACATGATCCTTCAGAAATGATTCAAATATTATGATTTGTTGTCAATGTTGGAAACAGTTGTGCTGCTTAATACTTTTTTGGAACCTGTGATACTGTTTTAAGGATTCATTGATGATATGATTGAATAGTTGAAAAGAACAACATTTATTAAAAATAGAAATCTTTTCTAACAATATAAATCTTAACTATCACTTTTTTATCAATTTAACACATCCTTGCTGAATAAAAGTATTAATTTATTTAAAACATTTTTTTTTTTAAAATGGTACAGTATTATTTAATAATATACAGTACCTATTTGACTGGTAGTGTATATTATTTCTGTTTTAAATAAATGCTGTTCTTTTTTTTTATTTTTTATTCATCAAAGAATCCTGAAAAAAGTATCACAGGTTATAAAAAATATGAATCAGCACAAACGTTTCCAACATTGATAATAAATCAGCATATTAGAATGATTTCTGAAGGATCATGTGACACTGAAGACTGGAGTAATGATGCTGAAGATTCAGCTTTGCATCACAGAAATAAATTAAATTTTAAAAGTATATTAAAATAGAAAACAATATTACTGTTATTTCTCTATTTTTTAATCAAATAAATGCAGGCTTGATGAGCATAAGAGACTTCCTTCAAAAACATTAAAAATAGTAATGTTTCCAAACCTTTGATCGGTACTATATATATTATGCTTGTTGTTGCTGTCATTATTATTCAAAACTCTTACATTTGGATCTTCGGAACGTTTTAATATGATCTTATTTCAAGTAAATTATGCACTGCACTATGCTCTTAACCTCATCTTCTCTTCTTCCATCTGCAGGTTGCTCGAATTGTGGATATGTCTGATGAAATGATGAAAGGGATGGGGGTGAGTTCGGGAATGGAGCTACTTACCCTCCCACATGGACATCACCTCCGTCAAGATCTCCTTGAAAGGTTGGTTACCCCCACTAAATTCTTTCTTTGAGATGACAACCTCTACATTACATTAAAATAACCAAATAACTCTTCCTTGTCCCCTCAGGCTCCACACCATGTCCATAATGTTGGCTGTAGAGCTGCTGGGCTGCACGGGCAGTACTGATGAGAGAGCCACCCTGTTGCATAGAGCCATCGGCCTGGCCTCTGAACTCAAGAGCAATTTGGGCAATTTGTTCGGCTTTTCCACTGTTATGAAATGCCTCGAATTACCACAGGTTAGGAGTCTGATGGAAGCATTTCTCTTGAACCATGAGGAAAAAGTTTATCAATAAAGAATTGATTTTGTTTTATTAATAAAAATGAATAAGTAAATAAATCAATAATAATGTATAATAAAAAAGCGAGGATGTAATGGGTGAACGTGATTTTACCAAGTACAACATGTTCCTGGATCAACATCTTTGATCAGATTTAAGGGGCAATTTTACATTTTATGACAAGTTTAGGCTTGCAACTAGGGTTAGGTGTTAGGTGTTATTCCCTTATCATTTCCCTCTGATTTTAGGGAAAAGTTATGGGTAGGGTTAGATTTAGGAGTGGGGGTAGGGATAGGGTTAAGACAAAATTTTCAGGCAGGAATGTTGTTCCAGGATCCACAAAATATGTCTTACTTGACAAAATCACTGTGACCTTTTATAATGCTCTAATCAGTCAGTCTTCTGCTTTTTTCAGATTGCTCGTTTGAATGAGACATGGGCGGTTTTACGTCAGAAGTACACAGAAAGTGCTGTTCTTTATGAGAAAACCCTTAGACCCTCAATGAGGATGATGAATGATGGAGAAGGTATACATTCACACATACTAATCGTCTAATGTAATTCGTATTCTGTTACACAAAGTTCATTTACTGACTAGGGGTTGAACGACTTTTGACTTTTGAACGTCGCAATTTATGTGATTCATCGACTAGTCGCTGATGAGGTCATTAATTAACAAATTACCTCGAGCTGAGACTGAACTCCTACATAACAGCTTATATTTATCAGTTATTTTGTCGTTGGGTCATTATATTTTTTCACAGTTTCTGCTGTGAGAGAGCGATTGCGTGTGAATTAATTCTACCTCTTTACTAATAGTGAAGCTGTGGGTTTTAGTTACTAAGATGCTAGAACTTTTCAGTTTCTAAGCTATTTTATTGATAGCCTAAATCACAGAACAGTGTTGACAGTACATTTCTGCGCTATTGTGTGTATGTGCGAGATCTGCATGTGATGTGCGAACTGTATGTGTGTGCGTTACAATGCAGCAGTTCCCATTTTGCTAATGTTCCCAAGTTATGAAAATGTTATTTCTGAATGTTCTCTTAACTTTCAGAACGACCAGTTTTTTAAATGTTTTAAAAACGTTTAAGGAACGTTAAGGAAACATTCCATTTTGAATGCTACAACTGAGGGAATGTAACTTTTGAATGTTCTCTAAACATTCTGAAACAAATTAAAGCAATAAGCCCCAAGAAGCCGTGGTTTACAGTGAATTTAGAACAAATAAATATTAATGTAGTTGTTCAGAAAGCAGAATGTTTGCCAAGCAACACTTAATGCCCGTTAACACCAAGGATGATTACTACCGGTATAAAGATAATGATAAAGATATAGTTCCAAAAATTGTTCTCAATATTAAAGAATGGCAGATGTCTAATATACACTCACCTAAAGGATTATTAGGAACACCTGTTCAATTTCTCATTAATGCAATTATCTAATCAACCAATCACATGGCAGCTGCTTCAATGCATTTAGGGGTGTGGTCCTGGTCAAGACAATCTCCTGAACTCCAAACTGAATGTCAGAATGGGAAAGAAAGGTGATTTAAGCAATTTTGAGCGTGGCATGGTTGTTGGTGCCAGACGGGCCAGTCTGAGTATTTCACAATCTGCTCAGTTACTGGGATTTTCACGCACAACCATTTCTAGAGTTTACAAAGAATGGTGTGAAAAGGGAAAAACATCCAGTATGCGGCAGTCCTGTGGGCGAAAATGCCTTGTTGATGCTAGAGGTCAGAGGAGAATGGGCCGACTGATTCAAGCTGACAGAAGAGCAACTTTGACTGAAATAACCACTCGTTACAACCGAGGTATGCAGCAAAGCATTTGTGAAGCCACAACACGCACAACCTTGAGGCGGATGGGCTACAACAGCAGAAGACCCCACCGGGTACCACTCATCTCCACTACAAATAGGAAAAAGAGGCTACAATTTGCACGAGCTCACCAAAATTGGACAATTGAAGACTGGAAAAATGTTGCCTGGTCTGATGAGTCTCGATTTCTGTTGAGACATTCAGATGGTAGAGTCAGAATTTGGCGTAAACAGAATGAGAACATGGATCCATCATGCCTTGTTACCACTGTGCAGGCTGGTGGTGGTGGTGTAATGGTGTGGGGGATGTTTTCTTGGCACACTTTAGGCCCCTTAGTGCCAATTGGGCATCGTTTAAATGCCACGGCCTACCTGAGCATTGTTTCTGACCATGTCCATCCCTTTATGACCACCATGTACCCATCCTCTGATGGCTACTTCCAGCAGGATAATGCACCATGTCACAAAGCTCCAATCATTTCAAATTGGTTTCTTGAACATGACAATGAGTTCACTGTACTAAAATGGCCCCCACAGTCACCAGATCTCAACCCAATAGAGCATCTTTGGGATGTGGTGGAACGGGAGCTTCGTGCCCTGGATGTGCATCCCACAAATCTCCATCAACTGCAAGATGCTATCCTATCAATATGGGCCAACATTTCTAAAGAATGCTTTCAGCACCTTGTTGAATCAATGCCACGTAGAATTAAGGCAGTTCTGAAGGCGAAAGGGGGTCAAACACAGTATTAGTATGGTGTTCCTAATAATCCTTTAGGTGAGTGTAGTTATCTTTAGAGTTATCTTTAGAGTCATTGTTATTGGTGTGAACGGACCTTTAGACGCTGCAACACACGGACGCAGTGGCACAGTAATACTAATAAGTATGTTTGTAGAGCTATTTACAGCGGCTTCAAACACGGCTCAGTCAATTATAACCAAGGACCGAAACTGTCCTTTTCATAAAGTAATGTTTTAAAAAATGTTAGGTGAACATCCAACTAAAACGTTTCAGATAAAAAAAAACATTACATGAACGATAAATAATGTTTTTGTGCTAACATTTTGAGAACATTGTTAAAGAGCACATAACTTTGAACGAACATTCAATTAACATCACTGGAAAATGTTTGTTCATAACATTGAGAGAACCTTGTGAAAACATTCTGAGGACGTTCCCTGTTAGCTGGGGAGATCACCTTTACTTTAAAGATTCTGTGTGCTTACCATTTCAAATTATCCAGTGACAACCTCAAACTCTCTTTTAGAAATAAGTGAACCCACAGAGACAACATTTCCCCATGTGCTCCCCCTGCTGTCCCTTCTTGAAAGGAGTGTTGTGGCTCTTGAGGAGTCAGAGTCATGGGAAAGTGCAGATACTGGAGTGGCTATGGTCTTGAGCCATCTGAATGCTGCACGTACCATTGCGTGCAATGGGGGGATCTTCAGTGCTAATGCAGAGGCCAAACTGCAGGGTAATGGCTTTATAACATAAACAACTTCTAATGGTTACAGAACTTTAGGGCTATTTAGTATAGCTACACTTTTATAAAGACAATAAATAGTTGCATTTATATTTCTATATTTCTACCCTGTCCACTTTAAAGTGAAAAGGTATAAAATAATAATAAGTCCAAAGTTGATTAGTGATGTAAAACATAAAATGTGCATGTTATCAATAAAAAAAATGTATTTAATTTATTCAGTACGCTCAGTGAACATAAAGGTAATGTATTAGGTCATGTGCAAATAATGATGCTTATTTCTGAATTTTTATTTGCAGGGTTTCAGGAGGAAGCAGACATCCTGGAGGTCTTCCACACAGAGTTTCAGATGCGTCTCCTCTGGGGAAGCCGTGGAGTGGAAAGAAATAAAGATGAACGCTATTCAAAGTTTGATGAAGTGCTAACAGCTCTGTCCAACAGGCTTGAGCTTACTCACTCATCAAAATGACAGAAGGGATGATAGCTATTCACATATTATTTACAATATATCCACTTTGTTTTGTGAATGTATTTCATAGGAATATGGAGGAATATGGCATGTCTGCTACTGTACATAAACTGAACACATTCTGCAATTTTAACTTATTTGATTTTGATTGTTATTGGGTCTTTGTTATTTTGTTTTATAATGTGATATTATTAAATTCATACCCAAAGTTATATTTTCAAGAAGAAATAACTTTAACTATGCTAATATTGTTAGCTTTGATCTTTGAAGTATTTAATTGCACTTGTTATTGGTCCATATAATCAATGACCAAATAATGGGTAATATTTACTCGTTGGTAAATTTTTTGGAGATTTTAAATGTATACATTTAACTCTACTATTTCATACTTACATTGTTTATAAATAAATGTAGTTATTTCAATTTACTGTGGTACTGTATGATATCCAAGTGAAATGTTTGTTTATCTGATTTACAGCCTACTGATTTGAAATTGTAGTAGGTTATGTACTTTGATACCAGTCGCCACATCACAGTCAAATAAAACTTGGGTCTTAAGACCTAATTGCCTAATGTATTTGTATAAATATAATAGATTATTAATCATATTTTACTCATAATGACCAGGTCATTCTATAATTGCGGGTACATCTCATGTCCATGATTAAAAATATATCCATAAATATAAAGCCCCAGCGCTTATTTTCATAGTACAAAATTATATTTTCCCCAGTCACACTACTACATGTGGAAAAACCCATATCTTGAGGTTTATATCACATAGAACCCTGGTATTCAACTGTCCGATTTTGTAAAGTTGCTCATTCTAATCTGCATTTAAGCATGAAAATGATCTCAAACATAAATTAATTTCATAGTTTTACATTTGATTAGATTAGATAATCAAGACATTAGGTTGTGCTCTTCAAAAATAATACGTGTTTATTGTGATATACCTTATTTTATGTGTGTCCGAAAAACCATTGTCAACTAAGTTACCCTCTAGGAAAACCCCCTTCAAAAAGAAATGGATTGTCCCAATCTCACATAATTTGCATAGTGTGATAGTCATTTCATCTTGAAGCACACGGATGAAAGACTAAGAGTTGGGTCCTCTCTCTTTCCCATAATTATAGTTAAAAAAGCAAACCTGTGTCAAGAGTGGATTAATTGACTGTCCACAGTGTTACATAAGTATTATTGCTGCCTATTTTTAACAACAACATTTTACAAAAACTTATGTTAGTTTAAGAAAATATATTTCTAAACATACCATGTGCTCAGTGGTTCTAGGCTTCTATATTGAGTACTGGCCCAAAATGCTAAAATTGTCAAAGTTACCTGTCAACTGTGTTACCCAGTAAAGGTAACATAGTGGACAGTAGCAAAACTGTTACGTGTGGTGAAACTCAGGGACCAAGGCGAGAGGATCCAAATGCAGATGAGTTTTAATAATAGAATAAACAGGAACCAAAACAACAGAAACCATGAACAGGAGAGAACCAAACTCATAACAGCCATCAAAAAACAAGACAAGACTAGACCTAGAACGAGCAAACACTGGGGTATTTATACACAAGTTATCAAGGTGTAGGTGATTTGTTTACCCTTAAGGCCAAAGTATACTTCACTTTTTACGTGTACATGAAGGTCAGCATACAGTGCACGTGATGCGAATTTCGTCATCAGAAGAGTACGCGCGTGCTGAACGTGCATCGCTTTTCTTTGTCACACATGCGCATTTTATTTTTTAGTAGTATTTACATGGGTTGTAACTTGTGGCGAGAGATTGCTCAAAACTGTGCATGCGTCAAACGCCTGTGTACACATACGAGTCAGTATACTTTGCAAGGCTGTGCGCACACATACATATCCTCAAAAAAAACGAAGTAAACAAGGCAGCAAGGCAAACAGGTGCTGTGCTCGAAATCGCTCACTTTTCCCTACATTACTCCACTTAAATAGTCCACTTGAAGGAGGGAATGAAAATGAAACATAGTTTCTGCTTGCTGTTTAATAATTATTTGAAAACTGGCAGCTCCAATAGTAGGCTAAAGATTTATCTTGAACTCTGCCATGGAAACTAGCATATATAAACCGTAATTAAACAATTTAATAATCGATTAAAAAGGAATTTATACCTATATGATATTACGCTGGACCAGTGCGGTTTGGAAAATGGATGAATGGATGGTGCTCGCCATTTTCTGGTGAGACGCGGGAATTCATTCAGTGCGCGGCTATCACGGTGCATTATGGGTATTCTCTAGGCGTTAAGCGTACATCAGTACCCTCGTTGTTGCAGTGCATTGTGGGATTGAATGAGTGCACTCAATAACATCCACAATAATTTCGGACACCACAACAAATGGCTATCCCCTCAAATAGTGCCCTATTCAAGGGTATAGGGGGCGATTTCGGACACAGCCAAGGACAGGAACTAAACATTTCTCATGTCCAGTCAACTGTGTTACCTTTGTCAACTATGTTTCCGTGTGGTCAACTGTGTTACTGCGGAGTTTTTAATTTTCAAAAATATCTAGTTCCCTACTGTACAACATGTTTAGTGTTATGAGATTACCAGAGGTGTCCTTTGTCCATTTTTCTTCCAAAACAGCATACACACATTTGACTTGTTTGAGAAAATGTCAGGACCATTTTACATTTTGTGAAAATAGAGAGGTATTATACCTCTAAATATTTTTTCCATAAAGTGTTAAATTTTATTTTGGTAAGTGGATACATAATCTGTCAGTCAGGTGACTATTTAAATTGTAAGTATTTTTCCAGGCTATGAACAAATACTTATTTTGTCAGTAACATAGTTGACTGGAATATATCTAACATCAGCTTTTTGGAGGGGGTTTCCAAAACCAGGAAACCCTGAGTTTGGCTAATAGAATAAGTATTTGATTTTAAGGGTTTTATGTAAGGTCCTGTTTGTGTTTTGAGAAAAGGAAAACTTGATTTCTTCACATTGTCAACTTTCAAATGCACCCCTTAATATAGAATTAATTCTTGTAGGCCTATGTCATTTATTTATTGTGCTACTGATACATTGTGGTGTTTTTAAAACACATGTTTTCAGCGCATTTTTGTTTTTAGTTTGTTCCAAAAGGTTTATGTAGGCTATACTTTTAATAATTTATAAAAATTTGAAAAATTTGGTTTGAGCCCACTTCTTTTTATGTATATGTTTTCCTAATAAAATCAATAGCCTAAATGCATAATATATTGCTATTTGCATTCAATTATCATCCATCATTAATAAAAAAGCACATCAAATTAACAAATTATATCATAGGCTACACCCTAACTTTCTATTAATATAGATTTCTATTTTTTCTAACATAAGATAGCCTACAGTGATAAATCAGAAGCAAAATAATTTAATGCGCAGAAATACACTCACCTAAAGGATTATTAGGAACACCATACTAATACTGTGTTTGACCCCCTTTCGCCTTTAGAACTGCCTTAATTCTACGTGGCATTGATTCAACAAGGTGCTGAAAGCATTCTTTAGAAATGTTGGCCCATATTGATAGGATAGCATCTTGCAGTTGATGGAGATTTGTGGGATGCACATCCAGGGCACGAAGCTCCCGTTCCACCACATCCCAAAGATGCTCTATTGGGTTGAGATCTGGTGACTGTGGGGGCCATTTTAGTACAGTGAACTCATTGTCATGTTCAAGAAACCAATTTGAAATGATTGGAGCTTTGTGACATAGTGCATTATTATAGTGCATCAGAGGATGGGTACATGGTGGTCATAAAGGGATGGACATGGTCAGAAACAATGCTCAGGTAGGCCGTGGCATTTAAACGATGCCCAATTGGCACTAAGGGGCCTAAAGTGTGCCAAGAAAACATCCCCCACACCATTACACCACCACCACCAGCCTGCACAGTGGTAACAAGGCATGATGGATCCATGTTCTCATTCTGTTTACGCCAAATTCTGACTCTATTCTGAGACCAGGCAACATTTTTCCAGTCTTCAACTGTCCAATTTTGGTGAGCTCGTGCAAATTGTAGCCTCTTTTTCCTATTTGTAGTGGAGATGAGTTGTACCCGGTGGGGTCTTCTGCTGTTGTAGCCCATCCGCCTCAAGGTTGTGCGTGTTGTGGCTTCACAAATGCTTTGCTGCATACCTCGGTTGTAACGAGTGGTTATTTCAGTCAAAGTTGCTCTTCTATCAGCTTGAATCAGTCGGCCCATTCTCCTCTGACCTCTAGCATCAACAAGGCATTTTCGCCCACAGGACTGCCGCATACTGGATGTTTTTCCCTTTTCACACCATTCTTTGTAAACTCTAGAAATGGTTGTGCGTGAAAATCCCAGTAACTGAGCAGATTGTGAAATACTCAGACCGGCCCGTCTGGCACCAACAACCATGCCACGCTCAAAATTGCTTAAATCACCTTTCTTTCCCATTCTGACATTCAGTTTGGAGTTCAGGAGATTGTCTTGACCAGGACCACACCCCTAAATGCATTGAAGCAACTGCCATGTGATTGGTTGATTAGATAATTGCATTAATGAGAAATTGAACAGGTGTTCCTAATAATCCTTTAGGTGAGTGTATGTGCTTACATTTAGTTTTTTTATTGTTATTATCATTATTGGGACAGAGTAATAAACGCCGGAATTTTTTCTTTTTATATATATATATATATATATATATATATATATATATATATATATATATATATATATATATATATATATATATATATGATTTGGGGTCACGTAATGACGCAATTACGACACGACGTAAAAAAATCTGTGAATTGTTCTTTGAATGAACTGCTCGAAAGAACCGATTCGCGGAAATGTGTGAAATGTATCCCAGTTGTAGCCCTCTAGTGTCTGCGTGGAGCTGTAGTTGCGCTTCCGTCATCCAACTCATCTTGGAGCTGTGCTCCGAGGCTGTAGCTACCATGCTATTTATACTGTTCTTAATTTATTGTACTTCCTTAGGTACCGGTTTTGAGATAAAGTCTATTTTTTGTTCAATTTCTGATAGCTGCGACTGTGACTACAAACCAGACATAAAAGGTAAGGTGTGTATGAAATGAACAGCTGTCTCTTCAGCATATAGACAGCTAGCGTTAGCTTCTGTAGTAGCCTACTCAGTAGAGTTGCCAGCTTCAGCAGAGGACGGAATTTATTTTTCAACATAAATATGGGCCCCATTTCTTTACACCGAATACGCCACATTTAAATTCACCATTAGTGATAGGTGACAGCTGATGCCTCTGTAAACATAAACAAAATGCTGCATAGTTTACAGTACGTTATGTCTGCAGCTTTGTATGTGTATAAAACAGATCCCTGCTTGACTGGATGCATTTCAGATACAATCCATTTGATGTAAGCTTACTTACGACTTGTTAAAAAAATGTAATGCCACAAAGTGTTACATATAATTCTATACATATCAATGTAGCTGGAAGTGTGACTGTATTTAAATATTTCAAAGAGTAACAGAAAAGACATCCTCATATAACAGTAAATTCATTGAAAATCCGCGCCAATAAAATGAAAATTAAACATTCTTTATGACTAAGTTTCTGATGAACAGTAAAAAGCAATCTGTTAGCATTCCCCTTCATTTTAGTGGCACAGGAGTCAGGAACACTTAACCTGGACCAGGACCTCCAAAATGTATTTTTCATGCATTATTTTTTTTTTTATATATTATTTTTTAAATCCAGTTATTATTAAATATGTGATTTTCCCCAAATTCCCACTTAACATAGCATACAGAATATGAAAACAAATAAATAAAAAAGCTTATTTAATTAATTCACATAATTGTTATACCTAATTGAAGCTAGTGAAACATTTTAAACCGTATTTATTATCATTATTATACAGGATGGTTGGCAATCCTACAACAAAGTCTACACAATTTGTGTGTTTGTACACATTATATTTCAATATATTTGTCAAAAGAAGATCTTGTTACGTCTGTTCATGCACCAGTGTAACAGCTGTGAGTAACATCAAGCTTTTATTAACAAACCCCTTCAATCATCCCAACTGTGTCCATGTTTTTTTACAGGCTTAGAGTGGGACCTTTATAAAAACCTTTATGGTCAGCATATGGCTCAGGACATTGTCTCAGAAGCAGTGGTGAATTTTGTACAGACTGAAAACCCAGTCAGACCACTAGTACTGTCTTTCCATGGAGCATCTGGGACTGGAAAAAGTCTGGTCAGCTCTATGATTGGACGACATATCTATGGAACGGCTATGGGCAGTCCGTACATCCATCAGTTTGTTCCCACATTACACTTTCCTTCAGCTGACCGGGTGCAACAATACAGGGTATGTGTATATTTCTTGAGATATAGATATATATAAGGGTTGCCAGGTTTGCGTAACAAAACTAGCCCAATGGCCAGTCAAAAATAGCTTTCAACTAGCTCAATGATCTTATCCCAAATATCAAAACGAAAAAAAATATGCCACTCTCATAATACACTATATTGCCAAATGTTTTGGGACGTCTGCCTTTACATGCACATGAACTTTAATGATATCCCATTCATAATCCATAGGGTTTAATATGGAGTTGGGAGCATGAAATTGTCCAAAATGTCTTGGTATGCTGAAGTCTCTCAATGCTTCAGCATACCAAGACATTTTGGACAATTTCATTCCTTTCACTGGAACTAAGGGCCAAGCCCAACCCCTGAAAAACAACCCCACACCATTATCCCCCCTCCACCAAACTTTACACTTGGCACAATGCAGTCAGGCAAGTACCGTTCTCCTGGCAACCGCCAAACCCAGACTCGTCCATCAGATTGCCAGACAGAGAAGCGTGATTTGTCACTCCAGAGAACAAGATTCCACTCTAGAGTCCAAAGGCTTTGCATTTGGCTTTGCATTGCACTTGGCTTGGATGCAGCTGCTCTGCCATTTAAACCCATTCCATGAAGCTCTCTACACACTGTTCTTGAGCTAATCTGAAGGCCACACAAAGTTTAGAGGTCTGTAGCTATTGACTCTGCAGAAAGTTGGCGACTTCTGCGCACGGTGACCCTGCTCTGTGATTTTACATGGCCTGCCACTTCGTGACTGAGTTGCTGTTGTTCCCAATGGCTTTCAATGGACCACGAGTCACGAATGGACTTATTGCACATTTGGCAACCTATCACGGTACCACGCTTGAATTCACTGAGCTTCTGAGAGCGACCCATTCTTTCACAAATGTTTGTAGAAGCAGTCTGCATGCCTAGGTGCTTGATTTTATACACCTGTGGCCATGGAAGTGATTGCAACACCTGAATTCAATGATTTGTAGGGGTGTCCCAATACTTTTGGCAATATAGTGTACATATTTTAGAGTTGCTGTTATGTTCGTTATTACGGTGGACAAAACAATCGTCTCAAAATGGCAGCAGTTGCGTTTGTATGAAACAAGAGAGCGAGTCCGCGATACACGGATGTCATAATTAAATAATTGTACACAAATTTATTTGAGTTTTTATATTTTATTAGCTCACCAAATGCAAAACTTCCACGAAGAAGAAACGTTCCAATCAAGCGTATAGTGCTGACTTCAGTTGAGCCTGTTTTATCAGTTTTTACCGGTTGTTATCAGGGAATAACATATTGCTTGATGGCGCGATTGACCAATCAGAATCAAGTATTCCACTGATTTTTTTATTTATAAACAATTAAATAAACTGGAAAATCACTATATAATAGGCATCAGTGCATTCTGTTTTCCTAAAGAACTTTGTAGCAACTAATAATGTAATAACTGCACACA
Organism: Rhinogobio ventralis; assembly: GCA_039654625.1. Taxonomy (NCBI): domain Eukaryota; kingdom Metazoa; phylum Chordata; class Actinopteri; order Cypriniformes; family Gobionidae; genus Rhinogobio; species Rhinogobio ventralis. The sequence continues at coordinate 35,274,025 of CM077194.1, forward strand.
ATGTAAAAACTGCACATAATTTAATATTACATTATTATTATTATTATTATTATTATAAAATGTTCATAATGTAATCATTTTCTCAAAATGTAATAAAATCTTGAGCTCATAATGTAATCATTTTTACATTCTGAGAAATGTATTACATTATAAACTCATCAAAAACATGTCATATTTTCATTATTGTATAGCTTTTAAAACACAAAAATATTAGTGTTACCTTACAGTACATATTTAAAAATCTAAATCTAGTTTTATACTTCCTGCTAAATGCAACAGATTTAAATAGTCATGCTATTATTATTATTATTAATAATAATAAACAAAGTATTGGTATTCCTTTACAGTACATTTTAAAAATCTAAATCCAGTCTTAACCTGCCTACAAAATCCCCCAGATTACTGCTACTTTTACTACTACTACTACTACTAGTAGTAGTAGTAGTAGTAGTTTCAAGGTGCAGAAGTTCTGATTTTGTTCTGATTTAGATTTTTAAAAATGTACTGTAAAGGAATACTAATATTTTTTTGTTTAAAAAAGCTATTACAATAATGGAAAATGTCATGTTTTTGGTGAGTTTATAATGTAATCATTTTTTCTCATAATGTAAAAATTATGTATGTAATGTACATTATGAGCTCAAGATTGTATTACATTTTGAGAAAATTATTATTGTATTATAATAATAATAATAATAATGTAATGCTTATTACATTATGAGTTGCTACAAACTTTAAAGGCTTCCTACCAGTGTCCCTCCCTCACAAATCTAGCACATGAATGTAGAAATGGGCAAAAAAGCATTTCAATCGAATATAATTTTTGCAATATTTCAAAACTTTATGCCGCGGCAACCATTTAAGTAGCCCAGTTTTGTGGGAAAACTGCAGACTTGGCAACTCTGAATACAAACACAAAATGTGCACTTTAATATTTAGATCCTGTAAATAGATCCTGGGTGGATATTTTTCATTTATTTGTCCTTTTCTTGTTTTGTGCACAGTCAGATCTAAAACACTGGGTCGAGAGAAACCTCACCGCTTGTGCTCGCTCAATCTTTATCTTCGATGAGATGGAGAAAATGCCTCCTGGTGTGATTGATGTTTTAGAACCGCATTTAGGCCCCTTTCATGTTCTGTTCCAGACAAACTACCGTAAGGCGATTTATATATTTATCAGGTAAGTCATATTTTGTATGCTTATTATGAACAGGCATCCATCTTTCTGGACAATATTACATTTAAATAAAATCTTCAACTTTTTTTTTTTTTCAGTACTGTAGGTCAGGAGGTAGTTAACAAACTTGCGTTGGAGAGTCGACAGGCGGGTAGAGATCGAGAGGACATTCGCCCTGATGAGCTGGAGGACAGTATTGCTGATGCCGTGTACAACAACAAGAACAGTGAGTGTCAGCTCAATCTTGTTAATGATAGCTGCTAGTTACAGTACTTCATATATGTTGCACAATTTTCAATCTAATCTGTGGATGAACTTTGTTTCCCAGGTGGGTTCTACCACTCCAGAATAATTACAGAAAAGCTTATCACTCGCTTTGTGCCTTTCCTTCCCTTGCTTCGGCGCCACGTGGAGCGATGTGCCCAGCGGGAGCTCTGCCAGCGTGGGGAGTGTCAGCGTGCAGATGTGGCATCGTCAGTAGGGGGCGCCATGACTTACACACCAAATGACAGCCAATATTTCTCCAGCACTGGCTGTAAATTGGTGCCGGCTAAAGTTAACCTGTTCCTTTGAGGGCCAAAGGTAGATCTCTTTAGGATCTTCACAGCACAAAGCCTTTTGGGTGGTTGAACTACAGAGTGAAGTCACCAGAATTCGATAAACGTCTCTGGTTTTTGCTGTTTTTAGTCAAGCAAGAATAAGCCAGTTGCTAGTTAATACAAAGGCAAGTTCTCTGGGCCACTGAAACAACCTTCAAAACACTCATTTTCAGTGTGAAGTTCATTACAAATCAAGTGCTCTCAAAACTTTAGTGATTATTTATTTTATCATGGGGTACAATGAACGAATTGCTGTTTTTCTGATGCTGACCACAGGGTGGCAGCAGTGCCTACTTGAAGCAGGGTTTTTTTTGTCCTACAATAATGTTGTTTTTTTTCCCATTTTAAAAAATCATATTAAATATGTAAATGGTGTATAATAGCGTTCTTTTATTATTTAAACAGATTTACTTCAATCAGAAAGAGGAATCTAGCAGCTCTTATTTACAATGTAAATAAGGATGTCTTCAAATGATAGTTCACCCAAAATGTAAAATTGTCATCATTTACTAATGATGGGATTCCTCGTTCCAAACCTGTATGACTTTATTTTTTCATGTGGAACATAAAAGATGATATTTTGAGAAACGCTCAAACTCATTGTATTTGTTTTACAATGGAAGTCAGTGGTAACCAAAACGGTTTCATTCATCAAAATATCTTTTTTTTTTTTTTCAGCAAAAAGTCATATAGGTTTAGAACGGTTAGGGTATTGTCCCTTTAAGCAACCTTACAAAAATGTGTGGTATGTCAGGATTACAAAAAAAATGTAATAGATACATTTTGTTCTCTTATCTGAAAAGCCATGTTGTCTACTTGCCATGAGGCAAATTGGCAGATTTTAAATATTGCTTAAATATTTTTTTTTTTATATATATATCTTTTTTGGGGGGTGTTCTCCTTACTATATAAAACTCACAAAGAATGGTTAGAACACATAACATCATCAAGCTCCTTTTTTTAAATTTTAAACACTAAAGAGAAAATAAAAGATTTAAATCATGAAGTGCTTTGAAATTCAGTGGAATTCTATCCATATCCAATTCCAGTGTTATTCAATGTTGTTTACATTGTACAGATATTCTGCACATTCATAGTCTGCAATGTGATGTAAATATGTTTTATTAAATCCTATTTTCTTCATTCACTTTTCTATTCATCGATCAACCATATCCATTTTTTTCCAGTAATGTGCCATTGTCTTTCTTTTTAGTTCAATTTCAAATATGTACAGTCATACAAAATGAAAAGATGAAACACTTCATCAAAAGCAAAGCAATAAAATCAACTTTCATTTTTTAACTTGTCTATTTGATCGTTTAAACCCACAAGATACTTTTTCACGATGCTTTGAGCTTCATGAGTTTAAATGGAGCTTTTCATATATTTCCCAACCCCATATATGACCATTCCTAGTCCCTTGCTGTGTGAACATATAACTGTTGAACATGGACTGAATGACACAATGCCTCCCAACTCCCTCTGATGGCCCTTCTTCCTCCACTTACCAAAGGATATTAAATGTTTCTCAACAGGAAATGTTAGCAGGTGTTAGGTGGTCTGTTGAAGGTCTGCGAAAGTGACACCATGACTGTGAGCTGGACATTAAGCCCTTTGAGAACATGTTGAATTTTAGTGGATAAGCTCTTAAAGCTTTCCCTACCATTTCACCTGCACACAAAGCACTAATACCCTCTTTGATGACTTCATCTGTCCCATCCTAGTATACCAAGAGGAAGTGTAGCAACAAGGCCCTCACCTTGGGTGGCGTCAAAGGAAGGATTTTCAAATGTTGCGGGACTGTTACAAAAAGCAAGATAATGGCAGATTGACCCCCTCCCTCCTCCAAACCTCTGCTCTTAGCTTGACCCAGTGCTCCTGTTCACACGCTCTCCAAGGCGACTGCCCTTTACTGGCCACTGGCCCCTTCATTCGGACACCTCTCCATTCTGTCCCAAATCAGGTCTAAAAAGGCACAACATCACCCCCTCCGCCGGTCCCTTCTGGCCTGGCTACAATGGCCCCCCCTCCTCTCTCAACATCTGTGAGCACCCCTCTGTCTCTTCATTTTCTCCCTAACCACCCTATTATTGGCTGTCTTTCACTTGTAAATGTGCCCAGCCACAGTGCTGATGAGGCTTTCATCTACATGGCCAGGGTCAGGCCAGAGTTAGCGGCCGGCGGAGGGGCGTCCCGGAGGATGCAGCAGGCCTTGTGTGGGCCAGAGATGAAAAACAATCAGGACACTGAGCAAAGTCCTTTTGAGGTGCATTCAGCTGAGACGCTCTGCTAAACCAACTTTTGCCTCTTTCTGCATCAGTTATTTGGTTGTTTCGTGTGGTTATGCAGTATAGAGACTCAGTATTGTCATCATTAACATTATGCTTGCTAATTAAGCAATGCTTTAATATTAGAAATCATTAAAAACAAATAGTATGCTTTTGATGAAATTTAGTTAGAGTAACTTAATTTGTGGGTTCCAACTAATTTCAACATAACTGAAGGGTGGCCCTGGAACCGTTTACACGACAACTATGCTACTAAAAACGTAAAAGTTTATCCTTTGCGTTTGTTTGCATATAGCTACAGACAACCTCATCAAAATCCCATTCACACGGATCCGCGAAAATTATTAAAAATGCTGTATTATGCACGGCATGCCAGCCCAGGCCAGTAGTTGGCGATGTTACTTTGAACACATAATACACGTGTGCATGACGTCACCGTTTTTCGCGTTTTTGTAGTTTACGCAGAGACAACAGGGGTATCGTTTTCAAAAAATGTGCAATTTGAAACCCGTTTTCAAAACCATTTTTTGTTGAAAATGGTGTCCTGTAAACTGCCCCTAGTCAGGTTAGATGCCATAGTGAATTTGACTGAAAACAGGGCTGGGCTGTATACAGATCCTGTCGAACACGTCCTTTTCACAACTCACAACTTCGAAAACTGTCTTGTGAAGTTTTTGTCTACTGAAAGGTTGGGTTTTTATTTCGGAAAGATGTTTTGTCAGCTGAATAAGTTGTTAAACAACTAAATAGGTTAAAAGGCGCTACCCTGGCTAAGTTATTGCAACTAAAAAAAATCAATCAATACAGAAATTTCATTTTAAATTATTAGGTTGATGTAATGATTAAGAATGATCAGTATTATAGGATATGTCAACAGAACTCATCAAAATAACGTTTTCAACCTAAAAGGTTGAATTAAATCAATACATTTCGATTTCAGTCAATTAAAATAAAAGTTGTAATCATGCATTTATTAAGTTGTGGTAATAGGTCTCCTGAACTTCTAGCCTACTAAACGTTTAAGATGTTGCATCCTCAGATCCATCCCACTTTCCGTCATTCCGATTTTAAAAGTCAACATTGCGTCATAATATGCTGATTGTGAGATTACTTGTGGACTGTGTCTCTTCATCTCTGTTCTCAACCAAACAATGGGTGGTTACCGCCGCAATGGAGTCTCCAGGACAACAGGTGAACAAAGGGCGAGAGGAGGGGGAATGCTGGGAGAAGGGTGGAGGGGGCACCGGGGATGCCCTTGGCCTCTGTGTGGTCAGTGGGGGACATGGGCCTCTGGAGGATGTATACGAAAATGTCTGTCCGAAATCTGTCGCTCTTTGCAAGCATGAAATGATTGATAATCCTCTAACTTACTAAGACTCTGATGCTGACACTGTCACGTGACACGTCTTCCCTCTACATGATGTATGGCCTCATTTGCTTCCACGTGAGGTAGTTGCAATGATAAGTGCAAATTCCACTAACACAGCATATAGTCGTTCATATCAGCTCAGTGACTCTATTCTGCTGGGGACGTGAAGCAGTGCATGGAGAGTCAGTCTATAGGACCAATGCAGTTTTTTTTAGAGGAAACGATTGAATTTCGTAACCACAGGCCTAAATAAAATTATATACGTTTAGTAAAGGTTTATATGTTTTATATAAAGCAGAGGAATTGTATTAATTTCAGTAGAATGCCTGAAATAAACCAATTTTGCTAATTGAAAGAAGTACTTCTGTAAAGAACAATAATACTGAATTAGCCAAATACACATTTAAAAATATGTGCTGGTGCTAAACAGACTAATAGTCTATGCACAATAATAATAATAATAATAATAATAAAGATCTAAATTATGGCAGGTGAACAGAACAGCCCAATGTAACTCGAAGTTGTATTGTTAGAAATTGTAGGCTATTTTGTTTTCATGTTTTTTCATGTCCTAAATAAGAAAATATTGCTATGATGTTTATTACATTTTTTTTTTATTGTATCGTTATGGATGGAACCAAATCTTCATTTTATTTTAGGTGGAAGAAAACGATTTAAAGCATTATACAATTAGGCTACCGTGCTCGCCTTTTAAATATTCCAGCAGAAATAATATATGTAGGCTACTGATCTCATATGGAAAGTTTTTTATTTTATTTTATTTTATTTTTTATTTATGAAAAGGTCTAATGCAAATGGTTGACAACTATGTATTCGTTTAATGCTACTCGTGCTGATTTCAAAAGATCAAAAGATCTGACCTGTGTGTAAAACTAATCTTGTTTAATCCTATTGGATTAACATGCCATTTCTTTGTTATCCTAAAGTCTGTAGCAGACACCTCATACAATAAATGTGACAATTTTACTGATTTTAAAACGAGTAACACAATAATATCACAAATGAAACCTTTATTATAAAGCTACTATAATCGAAAAATGATGTAATTAACAAATTAATTTGATACACATTTTTCGTTCTGCTTTAATAAACAATAATGCAGGCAAAATCTGTTTTCGTGATATAAAAATGTGGATGTATTTTATTACGTTACTCAAAAACATATGATAGTGCTGAATATACATTATTTTAGGTTACATGTATTTTATGGTAATATACAAATCAAAACCAACAAAAAAACATGATGTGAAATAAAACATAGCTATAATAAAACAATAAATCATAAACGTTTACGTGCAATGAACGTCCAAGCTAAACCATTTTCTATAATTCAAAACACTACTAACACATTACGAAAAATAGCCTACAACAAATGTAATCCTGTTAATTAAAATGAAGTCAGCTAATGTGTTTTCTTCAACATTGTATTTTAAATCACCAACTTATCTAAAAAATAATAAATCCCATGCACGGATGTAACAGAGATGATGATCAGAAGTGATTGGAGACGCGTGGGAGCCTCCAGCAACAGATGTCCAGGCACAATTCTCGACTGATCTCTTGACATTTCACAAGAATTGCGTTTGGACAATCAACTGCTTGAGCTCATATTTCCATAAACAGCACAACTGTGTGAATATTTACTGTAGGATCCATGCGTTTGGGTCCTCGTGTGTTTTCTGCTCTTCAGTATAGGGAAAGGCCTTCAAGCACATTGTGGTTTTTTTCTTTACATAATTCAGGCGTGCTGGCGTCCAGTATATCGGCTGTATTTTACAAATTCCTTGCCGGTAAAATTACATAATAATATTTTCGGTTCACTTTCGTTATCTACAGAAATGTCACAATAACACGAGACGAAATTGACGCTCAATATCCTACTGTCCGTCTAAGCATGTGATGTTGCTTTAAGACTGTGGTATTTTACCAAAAATAATAGCACATTTCTACAAACCAATTTTTTTTGGTTTCTAAAATTATATCCGCACAATAAAATCGGGTCTTACCGGGTAAATAATGATCGGGTTAACCAAATTAATCAGAGATTTTATCAATTAATTCGTTCCAGTGCAATAAATAAATGACCAATTGTAATTCACACAAATCAAAATTTCCTTGTGAAATAATCGAGGAATGTGCCGGCGGAGCTGCTCTGTCGACGCGGCCGGTGATCTTTAGGAGGCTCAGGCTCTGTGCTGCACCATCACGATACACTTTCTTCAGAAGGCACAGAGGCAGCGATTCGCCATGTCTGCACCTGTGAGATGTTTCTGATCAAGACCAAAAACGAGCAAACAAAAAAAAAAAGAGAAACCTCCTGATGTGCGTCAAATTCCTCCAGAGGTGTCGTTCCGCGGTGCTGCGAGTCTCCAACTTCAATGCGCAGAATAAAATAAAGTTCTTTAGCGTGTTCAAGACGCGATGCGCGTGACCCTCACAATGTAGCCTATGTTAGTGAGGATCGAAAGAAGGCACGAATTCATTTATACATAGCTTTTTTATCACTCCCGTCCAGAGGACTGTTGTAAAATAAGGACCAAAACACACTGGCAGCGTTTCTGGATAAAGGATGCGCGAAGGCTCGCGTGACAACTGCGCAGCTTTCTAAATAAACGGCGAGGGCGAGAGTGGGGTCGGTGGCCGCTTGGTACGAGATTTGAATAACACACCAGTGAGTGATAAATGGCCATTGTGGTGAGAAGGGGATGAGTATCCACTGTCTCAATCGGCGTACTGACCAGCAGCTGCGCTGGGACCAGAAACCTCTTAAAGAAACAACACTCTATTTTTTTGCCCATTGCAATTACAATCCAGCAGTGTCTACAGTGCCATTACGCTTTGTGTCCTCGATGACGTTTCCTATCTCTCAAAAGCCACTCGTGTAAGGGATTACCTGGCACTTTACCACAAAGGAATCGTTCATTAACACTTCATAAGTAAAGTGTTTTTACAGGCGCATAATACAGGGTTTCTGAAAACACTAAAGTAGCCCATACTCGAATATTAATTGTATGTACCTCATAAAAAATAAGAACCTTTATAAGAGTGCTTTCGTTTATATGACGTTACTAAAAGCCTTCCCCCCCTTATTTTTCTGTATAGGAGCATACCTTAAAATCCTGACTATAATGCTATTGAACAATTACATTGTTATTGCTCAAAAAAAAGCATGTTGTCGATAATGTAGCAATGTAAATAGGGCAACATTTTGCCATTAAGCAGCATATTATTTAATAATAGGCTTTTTAAGCAAAATGTAAACAGTAAAGCAGTTATGAGACTCAAAATATTTTTTAATGAAACAAAAAAAATATCAAACCACTTTTTTTGGCCAAAATATCTTGTATAAATTTATAGCAAACATATGAAAAATAAAAAAATAAATAAAAAAAATAAAGTTTAAAAGACAGAATTCACAAAAAATATTTTTTATTATGTGTTAGTAGAGAAAACTCACTTGTGTATAATGACTTTTAGCTACTGAGATATAGTTTACGCATTGTGTGTTAGGTGGTATTACTTTAAATATTTTTGTAAAACAGGGAAGACCCCCTAGGTGGCTCAGAACATTACCCTGAATAAATTTGCACTTTTGTATTAGCTGTGTCCAGCCGTGCCAGTAACCTCTGACCTCAACTATTGTTAGTGCTAAGAGTGGACCAAGCAATCCTGACCATTCAGAGAAGCTGGGAATGGTCCATTGTAAAGGATTGCTCAGGGAAAGCGTATTTGTCAATCTAGCTGGAATGTTGTGATATTGTCTTTGAAGTATTTTTCAATAGTTCTCTTATGCTGTGGTATTGATGGAAATCTTCAGTCCTCTCAGATGGATGCCCCACATCTGTCAGAAATCTCCACACAGCACTGATTCAGATCACTGATTATTAATCATTCGCTGTCCATATTTTTTAATTAGTTATGGTGTTAATTACATGAGTTCATAACTTGATAATTGAACTGAGCCCAATAAAGAATGATCACATTTTTAAGTGTAATTAAAGCCAATATACAAGCAAAGAGCTGACAGAAAGACATTAAACTGGCTCCTCGTGCAATACGCACTGTTTGAGTTGCATTGTTGTTTTGTCGATTCAGTGTTCATTCAGCATTTGCTAATTCAGTGACGAAACAAGTGATTCTCTCTTAGACCTACACAACTTTTGTTCATGTCAGAGCAATAAAATGTCCCACTTTAACAATAGATTCCTTCATTGCTGTCTTTGCTTGTATATTGGCTTTACATGAGCTGATGGAATTATTTTTTATTTATCTACATGATTATTATAATTATTTATTCATTATATATAATTATTTATTCTATAATTACTTTGTTTAGAAAATTCTTTTGATTTAATAATTTTTTTCTAAGTTAATTATTTTTTTACATTGAAATTCTGAATATTGTAGCATACTTTTTGTTCTCATACTCCATACTCCATACTCCAGCTGCATGAACTCCACAAGTTTGTGTCAGATCCGATGATCATTTTCTCCAGCATGAATTGAGATCTTGAACGCCTGTATATATTCACAATTCAATTCAATTCAAATTTATATATAGCGCTTTTCACAATATTGATCATTTCAAAGCAACTTTACAGAAAAATACATGCTTCTGCATTGCAATTGAGTAATCTTTTATCAGAGGTGACTGTCAAAGTAATGTCCACAGTTGTAAGATACATCATGCAGTTAGCTTATATCATGTATTCAGTTAAGCAGAAACAATGGTCTCATTAAAGCAAGTTGTGATCATAATGATTATATAGAAAATTTGGCTTCAGAGTTGGCGTCATCTGAAGTCCTCGTGGGGGTTGGCGTCATCTCATCTCTTCACAGGTGTTGGGGCATCTGAAGTCTTCGTAAGAGGCTGGATCCAAACTGGAGCTGGCAAAGCCTAATCTTTAGTTATGGGCACCCCGAGGTAGAAACAGAAAAGCAAATGGAAAATAATTAGCGTAGCTGCATGCTGTTCATAACATTTCAAGCATAATAATCATGTGCACTTCATCTGATATAACTGGAGTACAAGGTTATGAGTTGCATTGTGTGAATGCTTGGCTAAAGAGATGTCTTTAATTCGGATTTAAACTGGCAGTATTTCTAAGCCTAACATCTTCAGGAAGGCTATTAGGAGGCAAATGCAAAAATGCTCTCCCTCCTTTAGTGGACTTAGATATCCTAGGTACTGCCAAAAGTCCAGAATTGTGTGGCCTTAAAGAGCATGATGGATTGATTGAAGATCAGTTAAATACACAGGAGCTGAACCATTTAGGGCCTTAGGTCAGTAGCAATATGGAACTTAATAGGCAACCAGTATAGAAATGATAAAATTGGGGTTATATGATCATATTTTCTTGCACTTGTAAGAACTCTAGCAGCTGCATTTTGGACTAACTGTAGTTTGTTTATTGAGGATGCAGGAAAACCATCTAGTAATGCATTACAGTATAGTCTAGAGGTCATAAATGCATGAATTAACTTTTCTGCATCAGAAACGGATAATGTTCCGTAGCTTATATGTTTCTGAGGTGGAAGAAGGCTATTTTTGAACATTGATTATCAAAAGACAAGTTGCTGTCTAATATAACACCCAGGTCTTTTAACTGTAGAGGTAACAGTACATCCTTCCAGATGTAAATTGTATTCTGTGTACAGGTTTTTGGTCCAATAAGTGATACCTCAGTCTTATCTGAATTAAATAGAATAAAATTACTGGTCATCCAATATTTTATATCTTTAACACACTCTGTCAGCATGGATAATTTAGAGATTTAATCCGGTAGTGATGAAATATAAAACTGAGTATCATCAGCATAACAGTGCAAACTAATTCAATGATTTCTAATAATATTACCAAGTGGCAGCATGTATATTTAAAATAGCAGAGGGCCTAAAACAAACCTTTGCGGCATTCCATAATTTTATCAATGACATAACTTATTTTCGACCTATAATCTGAAACATTTATTTTGTCACTTTCTTAATTATTTTACATCATATTTGTTTTAAAATTTTGAAACACTTTTTAGCAGGTTTAAAATAAATTAAGTCCAGCTTTCTCATTCTCATATTTATCGATGGAGTATGAAGTAACACAGTTCTCTGAATATCAGAAGTGTTTGTAAACCTATAGCTGAACATAGTAATGGGCAAATATTTTTTTAAAAAGCACAATACAGTGAAATTCACACATTTAAAATCACCCAGTTATATGAAATGAAATGTATAGTGAGGTCAGTGTCATCCAGGTTTTTAATTTTTTATTCAATACAGCATAGGTATCTCTATTGCAGTGCCATGAACCTTCTGTAGTTCCCTTTAGGGGTTTGCAAACCCCAATCTTGGAAAAGCTGGTATAGAAACTACAAAAGAACCCCCCAAAAAACACTGTAACTCCTTCAGAACAGTTAAATTACTATGTATTGATGTTTTGGTTTTGCCCTCCTTGTCCTTAGCTTTGCTGGGGATTTAAACATGGCATTATAACCAAACTGAGCTCCTTCACAACAGAGAAACAGTTATCAAACATATCATGTATAGTAACAGGTCAGTTCTGTTTGTGCTCTTCTGTGGTGTCCTGAGGCGGTGAAAGCACCCTTGCTTTATTCTTGCGTGACGCTCTCCTTCCCTCTGCTGGAGAACTCTGGGGTTGCGAGTCTGTGAGAAATGTCAGCAGAACGTCTACACTCTGCTTCATGACAGAGTCTAGAACATTTTGTTCCTCTTGTGAAAAACGTCCCAAAACATACCGGTCGACAGGCGTTTTACCCGACGGTCGCCCAATACCAATGCGCAACCGTGGCATCACCTGCGGGCACAATCAGCATGTGTTATAATGAACTCAGTATAGTGTTTTGTGTTTTTGCGGTTTCGAGTCACTATAGCTAATGTTTTGCTCTATAAAATATTTGCTAACTTACATCAGTATGAAGGCAGTCCACACATGATCTCACACCATTGTGACCCCTGAGAGGAAGAGGAATGGTCCAATGAACAATGAAGTCAATATAACATATTAGAGAGAAACTTAAACCAATGTTATCAAAACAAAAGTCTGATGAAAAGATTTTACTCACCTTGCACTTCCACCGTATTTAATGCCGAACTTCCCAAGTGGTTTGTCAAGCTCATCATGAATCAAGAGAATATGTTCAGGCGGAATTAAAAATTTGCTGGCTGGAGAAATAAACAAATAAATAAATTCAGATTTCCAATGAGGGAATTAGGGTAGGGCGATATGATCAAAATCTTATTTCACGAAGTGAGAAATTTTATTTCACGATAATGATATATATCAAAATATAGTTATTTGTTATAACTAAAAATAAGCAAAGATACAAAATAAAACTTTAAACGTTTTTCAGGTACAGTATGTTTATTTAACGTGTAGAAAGAAATAGTAAAGAAATTGAATAATCAGATGTAAAAATTAAACTGCATAATCTTTAGTGTATTAATTAAATATAAACTGATTATTATTATTAAAGACACAAATGTTATTTATTCAAAAGCGTGATTTTCTCTTTAACTTTTTTTGTTTGATTAACATTAAAGGGATAGTTCACCCAAAAATGTAAATGATCCCATGATTTACTCACCCTCAAGTCATCCTAGGTGAATAAGACATTCTTCTTTACAAAAAATGCGTAACTGTCGCGACAATGACGTCAGACGTAGCGCAAGAGTTTTGAACTACGAGAGGTGTTACACTTTCTTTGTAAATTGAATAAAGTTGGATCCACCGGAAGCTAGATATTTTACTTTATAAAGTTTTAAATATGGATATTTTTCTTACACAAATGCATCGATTCACTTCAGAAGTATGGTCGTATGGATTTCTTTTATAATGGATGGATGCACTTTTTTAGGCTTCAAATTTTGGGCTGCCATTATAAAGCTTGGATTAGCCAGGACATTTTTTAATATAACGCTGATTGTATTCGTCTAAAGGAGAATGTCATATACACCTAGGATGGCTTGAGGGTGAGTAAATCATGGGATGGCTGCTGTCACTTCTGACCTCATGCAGGGATCTAATATAATAATCCACATCTGATTTTCACCCAACTGTTTACGTGTATGTGAATAATCCACCCAATGGGCATTTTGACATGAATGTGTGTGTATTCACCATTTAAAAGCAATAAGATGCAAAAGGGAACTGAATTTGGGATCACACAATATATGTTGTCATACCGCCCAGCCCTAGATGGAAATGAGGAGGGTACAGTTGAAAATCTTGAGCTGTAGTCATCCATCTGAGGTGAGTTATTCTATTAAAGGATAATACACTGTGTCTCACCTGCTTTTGCCACACTCACACCATTGATGTTCATAAGCAACTTGGGTCGAAGAAGAACCAACTGGATGTCTTGAAGGTGTGTTACAACAACCTCTCCCGTGACTTGTCGGTCAGATCTCCAGCTGTCTGGCGTTCCTAACCGTTCTGCTAACGTTGTAAGCACAGCCATACCGACACTATGTCGAGAGCCATTCATGCCAGGGTTTCCTAGTCCAACAACCTGAAACACAACAGCAATACACAAAGTGATTCAGTCATAGGTTTATATAGGTCCAGGTTTTACTTAGGTTTTCTAATATTTAATATTAGTCAGACTAGTCAGAATGGCCACTTTATAGCTTAATTTAATTTAAAAAAATTTAAAGGCACAATGTGTAATTTTCACCACTAGAGATCACTTATTCAAAACAAAGGCGTAGCTTGATTTCGCCGGATCATGGGAGTTGTTGTCTTCACCTCTACAGCTGGTGGAAAAGAATCCGACGTGACTCAGGCAGAAATCATATTCATGGATGAGCTAATGTATTATTAACATTACTGTAGTATGAAGCAGGGCGGGGCTGAAAGCCGTTGGAATGGAACGAGGCCGCTGGAGCGATTTCTAATGAGAGACAAGCGCGACACACGGCTCGAGAGCAGTGGAGCTTTCATTATGCCGCAGACGACCGCTTCTGCTTCTTCCGGTCATGCGTATGTGGGGTAACGCAGTGCTGTTTTATCATATAGATACATTTGAGTGTGTTGAAAGTTATGTTATAATGCTTCTCTGTGCGTTCGCTCGGCTGCAACTATGAGACACTTGTTGCACACTGCAGTAAGCTAGATCGATATTAGGCATGTAAAACATGGTACTCGCGGTAAATCAAGAAAACGAGATTTAAACAATAAGACTAACTGTGTTGAGCTATATAACTAATTTAGTTTTCTGTTGATGTATGCATCCAAACAGTTGCTTACCTGTCTAATAAAACACATAATATATGAAAGTGTCTTTGGTGTTTCCATGGTTTATACAAAATAAAACAGGAAATCAAGTAGCGCGGGTATGATGTCATTGATAGGTGATGCAAGGTCCGTGTCCTGGTTAAAATTGCTTATTTCTCTGGATTTAATCATTTTTGGAAAGATTTGGGATAATGTAAGTACACAAGTACTTTTTGTAAGTAAACAAAATATATAACATTGTTCTAGTGGGTTTTGGATATTTTAATCCAAAAATCTTACATATTGTGCCTTTAAATGACTAAAATGTTACTTGATGAAATGCACACTGTTATGTAAATGAGTTATTTAAGTAGATAGAAATTGATATTTGGTGATTAGATACTTCACTAATGACTATTAGCAAAGAAAAAAAGACTATTTTGTAATGATTACACTATTTTTGAGAAAAACGTTGTTATAATGCCAAGTAACTTACCATTTTCCTTCTATTACAGTCAACTGTCGCCTGACCAGCCATCCTCGGCGATGGCAGCGGTCTCATCAACACTCGGTTAATCAGCTTCGTTATCATCCGCATTATGGGAGCCATTGGCAGTTTGAAAGCTTGTGTCACAGCCGTCCACACTACGCCACGAACCGTGGTGTTACTCATTATGAGTCATGTTAAGTTCACGTTTTACCATACCGGTCTATTACACAGTTTCGAAACGACTTTCATCATACACATCTCGACTTTTATATTGCGGATAATCGTGAATCCAAAACATTACAACTACAATTTTTATAAAAGCATAATCGGTAGGACCTATGAATTGATTTGAAGACGTTATGTCGATTCATACACATGGATCAGCGATCTTTACAGACATGGATCCACACGAGATTGCCAGATTTCACCTTTACCATCCCCTAACGGAGAAAATCATTAGGGCGAAGTGTAACATTTATCTCGGTCCATCCTAGAACGACTTGAAATAGGCCTATATGTGAAACTGAAAGATGAGGTAGTTGGGAAACAGCTGATGTTCTGAACAGTTTATGAATACGTTCATTTGTTACACATGTTTTTGATCAATTTGGCAACGCGAGGGTGGCTGACCTCAGAGAAGCGAAGGAGTCTTTTAGTCATTACAACATCACAACGCCATCTATCGCGATGGAGGAGTAACCTTTGACAGCGCTCAGACAATACCATGTACAGTAGGAGAGGTGGAAAAACAGTCCCAAAGACACATTTCCAAACACGTTCAAAGTTTGGAAAAAAGAAATCGTAACCCCATAAAGCTCACATGATCATAGTTCAACTATTAAATGCCTTTTGCCCTCTGATTGATATTTTATACTTTATACCTTTTATAGGCTAGCCTAACTATTAGGCCAACAGGTCATGAGAAACATCTTTGTGCTGTGAAATCATTTATGATTTTATGAAATCTTATTGATTTAAATTATCGAAATTTCATCTTACTTTTTAGCCATGAATATCAAATCTGCACCAATCTGCATATTTTGCTTAGTTTGGGCCTCTTAATAAATTTAAGGTGTTTTTTAATTCTCTGTGATCTCTATATTCTCACTATATCATAATAATATGCATGTGCCATGAAAGCCTGATGTTATCAAATATGATACAAACATAAAACACACGCAAACTTTTTAAAGAGTTTCTTCTGTAAAATGTTATTTAATGACTATTATTTCATATGTCTGGCTTTAAAGGATTAAGATGTGGCTAACTTGACTCTTTCTTCTCTTTTGACAGCTTATAAAGTGAATGTAGATATATTCAACACATTTAGATTTTGGGGGGAAAAGAAATTTGTTACCAAACTTACCCCTCATATGTTGTCACACGGCTCCTCGCCACATTTACCTTTTTAATGGCTCAAACCACGGCATGTTGACAAAAACACAAGGAAGACCAGAAAAACAAATTACTGATGTATATGCATGTATTCATACACAGATTTGGAACTAAAAAGTATGCCTATTTACTGTAATATTTTTTTATGAAAGTGTTCATGTATTTTTATAGATATTTTTCTTACAGATCTTAAATTAAGAACACAACAATAGAGCAGAAAACAGAGGTTTGAGGACATTTTCCCTGGTGGTTTCAGTTCCAGAAAATCTTTATGGATGATCAAAACAATTTAGGTCTATTTGTTACATAAAGAAAGAAAGAAAGAAAGAAAGAGTGTTAAAAAAAGATGAGGCTATTAAAAACGATATGAAGTCAGTTCCCCTCAGGTTCACACAGGCATCATTACAAAAGTATAGGCCTTATTAACACATTCGTTTTAAAAAATATATCTATTTTTACCATTTGAACCCTAATAAAGATATATGATATATGAAAAGTTTTGCTAAAGTGTGCTTGAGACCCTTACAATAAATTCTACTTGGTTTGATATTGGTTATAGGCTAATGCAAAAACATTCATGCATTTTTAGGCTTATTCAAAGTATACTGCAGGCATCAACTGTGACTGTGTTTGCTATGGGTTAGTTAAATCTCAAATGGCATAGTTAAAGAAATAGAGTGTCCCCTATTTACACTTTATCCATTCTTAAATGGAAACTCTGTTTGTACAAGCCAGGGATGGATATGTTCAGATCTGCTTTTTTAGTTAAGTTAGCGGCAACAATTTACGCTAAGTTTTCATTTGTTGATATTAGATAACTTACCCACATTTGTTAACATGAACTAACAATACTTAAAAATCATTTATTAATAATACTTAAAGGTAGACTATGTACACCATGTTTTTCCCCCCACAATTTTATGTATTCAACTACATTACTGATCCCCCCGCATTGACACTATATGATAATTGAAATGAGCTGATGACATCACTGTTTTCTCCAGAGCGGCTGTACGGCCGAATCAAATTCTGTTGCTCTATTTTCCTGTTAACACTGTGAAGCTGCTTTGAAACAATCTGCAGTGTAAAAAGCGCTATATAAAGGTGACTTGACTTGACAATTTACAAAATGCACATAACGAGTGAGTACATCATGAATCCATCTTCCAAACTGTGTTATTGACTTATCCTGAATTGCCTATAATAAGTGTTTATAACCAATATATGACAATGAACCAATCAGAGAACATGACATATGACCAGAATAAACCAATGAGACAAGAAGACATGGAACGTTACTGAGTATCAAAATAACACATGACCAAAAACCCAAAACAGACGTGACACTCAGGCCCTGAGAATCTGCAGATCATTCAAAACATCGCCGGTATCATTGATGCAAGTGGAAATGGGAGAAAGGCCTGGCTTTAAGTATCAGAAGAGTGAAGTTAATGATGGCATACTGGGTTAATCTACAGAGACAAAATTATACATCTTGTCGAAAGTGTATTGACAAAATGCTGGGAACATAATGAGACAAATTTGACAAGTTTTGGGTGGATAGGTGCTGTGAAGGCAATAGGATCACATCAATTACAGTACAGCAATACAGTCAATTTCTTCCATTCCTCCTTGGTTATTTCCTTTGACATATGTTGACCTCAATATACAGCAGGAATTGAAAGACAATTCTTCCAGTATAGTATATAGTTCAACTTCAGAATTATTTTGAGAAGCATTACCCAGAATCAGTGTTTTTATTCACAGATGGATCCAAAGATCCTGATATAGGATATGCAGGTGCAGCAGTATATATTCCAATGAGTGATTCTTATATTATGATAGGAAGTAACCAATCATTTGTCAGTATATGCCACAGAACTATTGGCAATATTACTGGCCCTGCAGTGGATAGAAGAGAAAAAAATAAATACCACTGTCATTGTATCCGATAGCTATATTGAAAGCATAAGATCAGGCAGCTCATCTTTTAGGATGGATATTATCAGTGAAACATTCCGTATGATGTACGATATAAAAGTTAAGGGTATATCTGCATGCTTCATTTGGGTTCCTGCTCATGTTGGTGTGGAGGGAAATGAGAAGGTGGATATTCTGGCTAAACAAACTCAAAGAATAAAGCAGATCTACAAGTACCGTTAAGTAAAGCGGAAGTTACATTAGAACATATGCACAATCAGTGTGGCAGGTATATTGGGATGACAATGAAACAGGCAGACATTTATATAATATACAAAAACAAGTTGGTGCTGGCAGGGGGGAGAGCAGGAATCGAAGGGAAGAAAATATCATAACTCAGCTGAGAATAGGTCATACGGGACTTAGATCAGGTCTATTAGGAAAACAGCTAATGATATTATTACGTTTATAAAAGAAAGTAAATGAAGCAAAATAATATCTTTTGATAGTTTATTTGCTCTGTTTTATTTTTCAGTTTGTTTTGCTTGTTTTTTATGTTTTATTTTCATCCCATCCAACTGCACATACACACCCTGATCCGCACTCCAGTCCAGTCGGTGGCGGTAATGCATCAATAAGTTAGGTTGCCAACCGCCAATAAACACTAAAGAAGAAGAAGTTCTTCCGCTACCTCTAGAGTTAACAACAACTTAAAGTCCGCGTAACGAGTTTTGTTTCTAAACACATCATAAATGTTAACATTGTATTGCTGAAAACACGTTACAAAGACTATGTAGCTTAGTACTGAATTGTGGGGTTAGACCGTTAAACAATTTTTCACCATTTTGTTGTTCAGTATTTTTTGGGCGAGCCTGAAAATATGGCTCGATGACGCACTGGAGCATCCCTTAACACAATAACTAGAGCGCATTATCATCAGTGAGTTACTTACTGTCATTACCGTTAGTTACTAATACAGCCTACAGTTTGCTAGCTAGCTATGCCTTCGTCACGTAAATGCATATTACCTGGTTGCGATAATTTACAAAACAGCTCGGTCTCCTTATTTAAATTTCCTAAAAACGATGAAATCAAGAAGAGGTGGATTAATTTTGTGAAGAGCCACCTTGATGGAGAGTTGAGAATCACCAGCAACACCCGTCTCTGCAGTGAACATTTTACACCGGATAGTTTTACAAACTTTCATCGGAGACAACTGGGATTCACTGATAATCCGCTATTACTGGTGAATGGGGCCGAACCGACTATCTCCCGCCCTGTCCCGCCTAAACCTGGTGCCATCGTCCGCAGTACGTGCCCACCAATGAATGTAAGTTGCCTTGTGTGCTTATGTTTATAGTAGGTATTCAAGTCCACAGTAACTACTAAAATGATTCTTTTGTTTATATGCGTCAGTATGTTTGACTCATTAGACAAATAATTTCTATTATCTGTTCACAAAGCAGTCTCTTCCAACTACAAGAGAGAGAGACTGCCAGTGTGACAACATGCAGAAAGTCACCAGAGAAGTTGGATGTCAGACAGACCACTTTGTGGGGGAAAGGACTGTGGCCACACAACTGTCTAAAAGACCCAATACAGGTATGTTGAGAGGTCAAGTTGTTTCTTTTGTCTTTTTGAATGTCTATGATATTAAAAGACAGATTCTAGGTATGCACAATGTAGTTGAAAGAAAACAGATGGAGTGCACCTCACACTGATATACAGACATTAAGGTCATCGCTAAATTTTATACTTCAAGTATACTAATGTTCAGAATGTAATGCATCCTGTATGAAAGTACAGAATTTTGTTTTAAAAGTCTGTTCTATTTACATAGCTCCACCTCTCTTACAAATATAAACACTACATAAAGAACTCTTATTACTATCCTTATTTGCATATGTATTTTCCAGGTTCTCAAGCTGCGGTAGCCACGCTCTGTTCTTCAACTCCACTTAAGCGGAGAGCAGTTTCACCTGATAGACCACCAAAGCGCCCTGTCTTGGAGTTTCCCTCTTTTCAGGAACCTGTATTGAGTTTCAACATGGCAGATCCTGATGACTCCACCTGCCTCCCCAGCATGTCTGAATTGGTTGACACCACCAGTGAACAGTAAGTTAACTTTGTTTGTTACAGTTAATCAGTTAATCTGTTAATCAGACATAATAGGAGCAATGGGTCTCATTCACTAAGCATGCGCAGGGCTCTAGAGTGTGACCAATTTGGGCACACATGCGCCCAGAATTTGTAAGGGTGCGACTACAATTTTTCCTAGGTCGCACCAATGCACCTAACGTCCTCACATCCGCTGCCTCTCTACGAACGAAGCGTTTTGTTCTTCTTTGACGGAACTCACACTCATGGTTGGATCATATTGTGGTCTAAACCAATCAGAGACAGAGATGGGGCGGGTCTTTGCCTCATATCTACTCTGCTCTGTGCTGTGTGATTGAAATTGCGACCTGAATACCAGAGAATCAGTTACGGCAATCAGCATCAGCAAAATAAACGCAAGAAAACAGACAACGAACAATGAAAAGAAATAGACCCATATGGCATCTTTACACAGTCGAGTTAAGGCTGATCTAAAGCGGCTCTGTGTCTGCTCAAAATTCTGTGTAAAGACGCAATGCAGCATAAAAGCAGATTTAAAATACGCCGGGTCTGACCCACCTCAGCCCCTAGTATCAAAGGCGACGCTGAAATGGTCCATTTCACTGAAGGTGTGTGTGTGAGCGCGCGTGTGTGTGTGTGAGAGAATGAACGTGAACTTGTGCTGCCCAAAACTACGTCATTGTCATGACAACCGCCCATCAGTGTCAGCTCAGGCGGCGCGAGAATCAAGAAGCGGAAGACAAAACATATTAGCTCCATATGTTTTAGGCAAATTAAAAAATGTCTACCATTAAAGTTCAAATTCATCTGAAAATCATCTGAGAATGTCATATACACCTAGGATGACTTGAGGGTGAGAAAATCATAGGCTAATTTTAATTTTTGGGTGAACTATCCCTTTAAGAACAAATTCATGTGTCTACGAACATGTTGTGAATTAGGCAGAGATTTTTCATGAGAAGTTCTCCTGCGTGTACAAATACCAAATAATCCACGCAATTATTAGTGAATAGGACCCAGTCTCATATTTGATTTGATGCTGATATGCTGATGTAAGATTATTGTGTAATTTTACTATGAAGGTGAGAAATTAGAAATAATACACTTTGTAACAAGGGTTTTTGTGGTTTTCTTTGTCAACAGAGCACCAACCCAGACACCGCAGGACATGGTGAAATACTTGGTATATGAGGAGTGCCTGCTTGAGCTTTTTAAAATCTGCCCCACCTGCTCAAGAGTCTGCAAGGTAGTCACATTTGTAAAAGGAACATTCCTTTCTGTGACCCAGAAGTGCCTTCACCTGAGTTGTTCATACACCAGAGAGTGGAAGAGTCAACCACTTCTAGGCAGCTGTCCAGCAGGGAATCTGCACCTATCAGCCGCTGTCTACTACACAGGCTCTTCTTTTATCCAGACTAATAAGGTTTGTAAAAATAATGACATATTCTAAAAAGGTTTCTATGGCCAGTGCGTCCCACAGTGCTACAGTGGAATGTAGTACATGGTATGAACCGTTACAGAGGTACTTTCTGATTTTACATTACAGGTGCTCAATGCAATGCATGTGAGAACCTTCACCAGAATGACACATCGAAATCATGTGCATAACTACATTCTGCCTTCTGTGCTGCATAAATGGAGATCACACCAGACCGACCTGCTTGAGGGACTAAAACAGAGCGAAACTGTATCTCTTGGTGGTAAAATGAGAGCCGACAGTCCAGGCCATTGCACAAAGTATGGTTCATACTCCATGATGGATCTCAGCACAAACAAAATTGTTGATATCCAGCTCATACAGGTAAATAGATTATAAAAACTAGAAAATGCGCTCAGCAGAGCCGGACCGCCACCAATTAGGCAGACCCGGTTTTTGAAATTTAATTACTCAATGTCCCAAGAGTTTCATAGTTTTGAAGTCTGTACTTTAAGAAATGTTATGTCTGTTTATGAATCACAGAGCAATGAAGTGGGAAGCAGTGTCCGTATGGAAAAGGAAGGGCTTAGCCGGAGTCTGGAATTTCTTGAAAGATCTGGTGTCAAAGTAGCTTGCCTGGTGACAGACCGACACACCCAGGTTCTAAAGTTTGTCCAGGAACAGAAACCAGACATTGACCACTTTTATGATGTATGGCATTTATGTAAAGGTAGGATAATTAAAAAAAATATTTTATTGATTATTTGTAGCGCAGCTAATCCTGTGCAACATTAACACCCACTGTTAGAACAAATGTATTACATCCTTTTAAACTCTTCTCAGCACTCACCAAGAAGGTGGATGCCATCTCCAAGAAGAAGGACTGCAACAAGATCAAAAAGTGGCAAAAGAGCATCAAAAATCACCTCTACTGGTCAGCATCCGGTTCATCCAATGGAGAGGAAACGGTGGCAAAATGGACATCTTTTCTCAACCACATTCAGAATGTGCATGTCCATGGAAATCCACTCTTCCCCAAATGCCTCCACCCTCCTTCCGCTGACAAAAACAAGTGGCTGAAGCCCGGTACAGCACTATTCAATAGCCATTATGTCATTTAATTAGAATCCTGTAATATACTCTCAGCTGCTATACACTCATCATCTTTTATGTATTGGTTATTCTCTGTCCCCCTCTAGCAACCAAGGCCACCTACAAGCTGGAAAAGGTGCTAATGAACAAGCGTGCTCTTGGTGATGTAAAAAAGCTGAGCCCTCTTTACCAAACATCTGCCTTGGAGAGGTTCCACAGTGTGCTTCTGAGGTTTGCACCAAAAAACGTGGCCTTCTCATACTTAGGGATGCTCTGCAGGTAAATTATATAGTAATCATGGTGTTGGTATTGTGTAGTAACAGCCTTTTACCAAGAGCTGAGCCACACTGTCTACATGAGCAGCACATGTGTGTCACAGAAGTTTTTCATTTTGGCGCCCGTGTTAAAGGGTTAGTTCACCCAAAAATGAATTTTCATTAATTACTCACTCTCATGTCATTCCTAATCCGTGAGACCTTTGTTCATCTTCGGAACACAAATTAAGATATTTTTGATGAAATCCGAGAGCTCTCTGACCCATCTATAGACAGCAATGTAATTAACACTTTCAAGGCCCAGAAAGGTAGTATAGACATCATTCAAATCATTGTTACAGTGGTTCATCCTTAATTTTATGAAGTGACGAGAATAATTTTTGTGCACAAAAAACACAAAAATAATGACTATATTCAACAATTTCTCCTAGCTTGTGTCAGACTCTTATGCTGTTGACGTAGTGTAAACAATGTAGCGCTTCCAGAACGCTGGCTTACCATTGGCCGACGCTGTTCACGTGAGCACCACGACGCATGTGCATGAGTCGTTCTGCTCTACAACTAGGAAGCACTGCACTTAAATAGGAACAGTCTGACACAGACAAGAAGAAATAGTTGAATAACTTTACTCTTTCTGGTCTTTACTACCTTTCTGGGCCTTGAAAGTGTTAATTATATTGCTGTCTATGGAGGGGTCAGAGAGCTCTTGCATTTCATCAAAAATATCTTCAATTGTGTTCCGAAGATGAACAAAGGTCCTGTGGGTTTGGAACGACATGAGGGTGAGTAATTAATGACAGAATTTTCATATTTGGGTGAACTTACCCTTTAACAGATTAGAGAAGCCACACAGGTAGAGAGAGAGGGGCAGTGTGGCCATGGTGTAACAATGTTGGAGTAATCCCATACAAATCCTTCCATTTCAGACTTTACCTGGCCGCATTGCATTTCAATGAAAATTCTAGCCGTACCCAAGTGAGGACTGCAGCAGGAGAACTGCAGTTCCAAATTAAATTTCTTAAGGCCAAGAGAGGGGAACATGTTGTGTCCATGTTGAGGACCAAACATACTACAGGTTAGTTAATTCTCAATTGTCTGTCGGTATCTCCATACTAATATACGCATGAATCTGCATTTACGCATTTGCCCTGCTGGAGAGATTTTGGCACCACCTGAGTGACAAGGTGTAGCACATTTGCCAGCATGACAAAATTCTAACCAAGCAGTAAACACACAATTTCTATTGCAGTAACTTTGTCAACAGTTGAATGACTCAAACTATATGCTATGTGCTCTCTCCTGTTTTTTTAGAATATGTGACTGAGCTTTCGGACCTCCTCTTTAACAAGGTCATCCATGACCCTGCACCCTTTGTGGCTGAGATGAAAGCAGTGGCTATTCCTGGATTCCTGTGTTCACAGTATGAGCTACCTGAGAAATCAGACACAATTGCTAGCCATGTGTCCAGGTTCAGCTGTCCAGGTTGGGTGGGAACGGCTCCAACACATGGTGACCCAACACCCATCTAACACCACAATCCCTTTCCTAAACAATCAGCTGTTTTCTGCCAACATGTAAGTCACCATCTCCATCGTACTATTCTGGCACTTACTCAAAATTGGGGTAATAGAGGGTATGCGCATGATGTCACTGTCGGCCAGAGTCGCTACGGTTACGCCCACTGAGTGGCAGCATTGTTTTTCAGCGTGAATGTCGCGAAAAACACACAAAACGCATCTAAAACGGGAAAGAGCTTTGCGATTGACTGTACAAACAGATTTGACAAGAAATCTGATGTATATTTTTACAGACTGCTGAAAGCTACAGAAAAAAGCTAATGGATCACTGCAATTCACAGAAACAACTCGATTGGAAAAGTGGATTTGCAGTTATCATTTTGTCTCAATATGTTGACTTTTGGGGTAAAATCATACCCTATAAATTGTATTATATTTTGTATTGACAACTCATCAATTACATATTTACCATCATATATTCTGCCTAATATGATGTTTTTAAATAAACACTGACAAAACTATCAAAGTGGCCTGTGGAATGTTGGTCCACTCCTCTTCAATGGCTGTGCGAAGTTGCTGGATATTGGCAGGAAACTGGAACGTGCTGTCGTATACGCCAATCCAGAGCATCCCAAACATGCTCAATGGGTGACATGTCCGGTGAGTATGCTGGCCAAGAACTGGGATGTTTTCAGCTTCCACTAATTGTGTACAGATCCTTGAAACATTGTGCCGTGCATTATCATGCTGCAACTATCGGTTTGCATAACCAAAGAATTTCTGTACAAGAAACCGTCTCAGGGAAGCTCATCTGCATGCTCGTCCTCATCGGGGTCTCGACCTGACTGCAGTTCATCGTAACCGCCTTGAATGGGCGAATGCTCACATTCGATGGCGTCTGGCACTTTGGAGAGGTGTTCTCTTCACGGATGAATCCCGGTTTTCACTGTACAGGGCAGATGGCAGACAGCGTGTATGGCGTCGTGTGGTGAGCGGTTTGCTGATGTCAACGTTGGTTGACATCATGGTGGCGGTGGGGTTATGGTATGGGCAGGCGTATGTTATGGACAACAAACACGGGTACATTTTATTGATGGCATTTTGAATGCACAGAGATACCGTGACGAGATCCTGAGGCCCATTGTTGTGCCATTCATCCATGTCCATGTTGCAGCATGATAATGCACGGCCCCATGTTGCAAGGATCTGTACACAATTCCTGGAAGCTGAAAACATCCCAGTTTTTGCATGGCCAGCATACTCACCGGACATGTCACCCATTGAGCATGTTTGGGATGCTCTGGAACGGCGTATACGACAGCGTGTTCCAGTTCCTGCCAATATCCAGCAACTTCGCACAGCCATTGAAGAGGAGTGGACCAACATTCCACAGGCCACAATCAACAACCTGATCAACTCTATGCAAAGGAGATGTGTTGCACTGCGTGAGGCAAATGGTGGTCGCACCAGATATTTACTTTTTTTTTTTTGACCCCCCGGGACCCAGAAGTGCTCACTAACACAGATTTAGACAGATTTGTGAACAATATTTGAGAGAAATAGGCCTTTTGTGTACATAGAAAAAGTCTTAGATCTTTGAGTTCAGCTCATGAAAAATGGGGGCAAAAACAAAAGTTTTGCGTTTATAATTTTTTTTCAGTGTGTGTGTAATATAAATATATATGTATATGTGTGTATATATATATATATATATATATATATATATATATATATATACACTCACCTAAAGGATTATTAGGAACACCTGTTCAATTTCTCATTAATGCAATTATCTAATCAACCAATCACATGGCAGTTGCTTCAATGCATTTAGGGGTGTGGTCCTGGTCAAGACAATCTCCTGAACTCCAAACTGAATGTCAGAATGGGAAAGAAAGGTGATTTAAGCAATTTTGAGCGTGGCATGGTTGTTGGTGCCAGACGGGCCGGTCTGAGTATTTCACAATCTGCTCAGTTACTGGGATTTTCACGCACAACCATTTCTAGAGTTTACAAAGAATGGTGTGAAAAGGGAAAAACATCCAGTATGCGGCAGTCCTGTGGGCGAAAATTCCTTGTTGATGCTAGAGGTCAGAGGAGAATGGGCCGACTGATTCAAGCTGATAGAAGAGCAACTTTGACTGAAATAACCACTCATTACAACCGAGGTATGCAGCAAAGCATTTGTGAAGCCACAACACGCACAACCTTAAGGCGGATGGGCTACAACAGCAGAAGGCCCCACCGGGTACCACTCATCTCCACTACAAATAGGAAAAAGAGGCTACAATTTGCACGAGCTCACCATAATTGGACAGTTGAAGACTGGAAAAATGTTGCCTGGTCTGATGAGTCTCGATTTCTGTTGAGACATTCAGATGGTAGAGTCCGAATTTGGCGTAAACAGAATGAGAACATGGATCCATCATGCCTTGTTACCACTGTGCAGGCTGGTGGTGGTGGTGTAATGGTTTGGGGGATGTTTTCTTGGCACACTTTAGGCCCCTTAGTGCCAATTGGGCATCGTTTAAATGCCATGGCCTACCTGAGCATTGTTTCTGACCATGTCCATCCCTTTATGACCACCATGTACCCATCCTCTAATGGCTACTTCCAGCAGGATAATGCACCATGTCACAAAGCTCGAATCATTTCAAATTGGTTTCTTGAACCTAACAATGAGTTCACTGTACTAAAATGGCCCCCACAGTCACCAGATCTCAACCCAATAGAGCATCTTTGGGATGTGGTGGAACGGGAGCTTCGTGCCCTGGATGTGCATCCCACAAATCTCCATCAACTGCAAGATGCTATCCTATCAATATGGGCCAACATTTCTAAAGAATGCTTTCAGCACCTTGTTGAGTCAGTGCCACGTAGAATTAAGGCAGTTCTGAAGGCAAAAGGGGGTCAAACACAGTATTAGTATGGTGTTCCTAATAATCCTTTAGGTGAGTGTATATACATACATATACAGTGGTGGCCAAAATTATTAGAACAAGTCTTGGCATCTGGGAGACGTCTTATTGGGCATGGATTCATTTTCCAAGAGGACAATGACCCAAAACATTCTTCTAACTATTGCTGGAACTACCTGCGACAGAAGGAATCTGCTGGAACATTGAAAATGATGGATTGGCCCCCTCAAAGTTTGGACCTAAACCCCATTATTGAACACATTTGGGGTGAGTTGGAAAATAAACTGGACAGATCTTTTGTACATTCAAAGGAAAGCCTTTGGCTTCAGTTGCAGAAGGCATGGGATAACATTAGTGTTGAAGTTCTCAGAGGAAATATATTGACACTATGCCAGAGAGATGTGCTGCTGTAATTGCTGCAAAAGGTGGACATACCAAATATTAAAATTGTGGATAAAAACAGTACGTCTCACTTCATCTCATTAAACCATATTTAATGGTCAGAGCAACCATCTGCACATTTCATGAACATTATGAAATGAAATCATGTTTTGGGGGCAAAAAAAGGTAAATATTTTCAGATCTGTCAGGTGTTCTAATAATTTTGGCCACCACTGTATATATATGGGACCCTGGACCACAAAACCAGTAATATACATGTATGGTTTGTTAGGATAGGACTAAATTTGGCCGAGATACAATTATTTGAAAATCTGGAATCTGAGGTTGCAAAAAAAGTCTAAATATTGAAAAAATGCCTTTAAAGTTGTCCAAATGAAGTCCTTAGCAATGCATATTACTACTAATAATAAATTTTTGATATATTTATGGTGGGAAATTGACAAAATATCTTCACGGAACATGGTCTTTACTTAATATCCTAATGATTTTTGGCATAAAAGAAAAATCGATAATTTTGACCCATACAATGTATTGTTGGCTATTGAACACAATTCTGCGGGAAAGTGACGTCAATGCATACCCTCTATATATACATTACATTAGGTCTGTCGCGAAAATTACATTATCGACTTATTGTACAATATATGGACATGATATATTGACACCAGTGTTTTCCCCACGTGCCGTTGTCAGTGTCTTCCTCCAGCATATCTGCCTGCCTCTGTGTTCTTGTGATTTACCTCCTGCCTCAGTCCATCCCTGCACTAGCGCCACACCAGCCTCCATTTCAAAAAAGTAAGTTGTGACACATACAAACATGTCATTACTCAACTGATTGACTGTCCAAACATCAAACTGTTTACCAATAGCTGATGGAAATGCCAATTATTGATAATTTTTTGCAAATGTCGGCCCAATCTTTTTCCGTTTAACTTTAGCGTATATATCTATGTCGATACTTCAAATGTTGTGAAAACTATTTTGGAAACACTTTTTGTCGAGAAAAGTGCTTTAACACAAATAAATGTGGTGTCACATGACAGAATTAGCCTATAGCTTACAGTGTCCACGTTCATGGTGTTCCTCCCGTTAAAGCACCGTTTCCGTTAACAAACCAGTGGAAAAAGTACAATATAAAAATACTTTTTAAATTGAAATGGGAGGTTAAAAGCCTGTGTACTCCCCATCTTCATCCAGGTACTTCTGGGGCCGGTTGCACCAGCTGTGCATAAGACGTAAATGGGCACTAATGCTGCGTTCCAGGCAGGTTTTTGAGCCCGTAAGTTACGACTTCAAACCACGACTCACGACATTGTAGCGTTCCAGGCAAAGTCACACCAAACTGCCTGAGCGCAAGGAATTGTGGTAGCTAGATGTAAACAAAGCATGGCGGACCATACGGGGCTTATGCTCATTTACAATCATTTCTATCACCAAAGGTGCTTTCTCCTTGCTTATTTGAGGGAAACGGAGGAGAAAAAACGGCGCATAAGGCAAGAGAAGCTGTTATACCTTTTATTTTACGTTATTTGTATATTTGGAAATGTATTTGTATTAATTTATTCTTGCACTCAATCCACGTAGGGGCTGCCATTGTTGTTTCGCGGGCTATGTGACGTCAGAGCACGTAACTGGGAGTACATCGACCTAGTACGAGTTCTAGATATTTATAAATATATAAATATTTTTCAGGCACTTTTCTTGTGTTATTTTCTTCCAGTTTTACTGTCGACATTTTGAAGGAAATGTCTCAATGAAGAAGAGGATACACTTGTCACTTAGCTGTTTAGCTGTGGTCAGGTCGAACAGTGAGGGCAGAACAACCCCTCTGAAAAGAGTTGAATGTATTTCTTTTATTGACGCATGAAGTCTTATTTTTCTCTCCATTTTGGTCTGGTCTTATAGAACGGGACCCCAGAAGATGACAGTTTGATTCATCAACCTGCAGTCTGCCTCAAATCATTTTGGCTGTATGGATGGACCAGGACATAGACCAAAGTCTTTTGGTTTGTATTTCCTGTGAATTTCCATGACCATAAACTTACATTTTTAGAATGACTAATCATTGTTGATTGTTGAGGTCTATAAGCATCAAGATGCCTGCACTTAACCAGAGGTGTAAAAAAACGCTGATGATGTCTTATTGTTTAAACGCGTACGTTTCTACCTCACCCTCTTGCTGTTATTAAAATAAATGCATTATTATATTCCAGAGTGCTGGTCACCTTTGTTTGTATATAAAAGCACCATATGAATGCAAGCTGTTTATTATCAGTGCAGCTTCAGTATACTTCGTTTGCCTATTTAAAGCAAATTATATTGTTTTCGGTGCGCATTGATATTCAAGATAATGTAACCCTCCCATAATTATACACAGATTTATGTATACATTAATCAACATCACTTATATGATTGCATAAACCTAAATTGCACAAACCATTGGCCTAAACCTTACCAGTTTTTGAACTGGCCATGCCATTTGAACAAAAATGTCATTTCTACACATTCAAAATTAATAAAAATGATTTTATTGTCTAACTTACACAGCTCATCTCCAATGGCCTAAGGTCTGCCTGGTGTTTAGACACGCTTAAGTCCTGGATGAAGAGTCATGCACTGTGGCTCTATAAGAAGCTCTCCACATCTAATACTCTACTAGTTGTGTATTCATATGTTTAATGATCATTATGAAAGATACATTTGTTTATCTTTACATACAGCATTAAGGTCTTTGCAGCAGACCTTCTCATCTGTGGACATTGTCCTGCATTCTCCACAGGTGCACCCGCAGTTTAATTCACAGTGTGACTAAAGATATTGCCATCCATTTGAGTTGTCAATTCTATATTATGAACAATCGTACAGAAAATGTATCTGACCAATTTAGAGCATATTCTGTTTTTCAGCTTGTGTGTTGCAATGATGGTATTTAGCAATTTACACTAAAGCAGTCAGAAGACCATCCACACGTTGTTCTTTGGATATAGAGTACAGATGAGGTACCGGGTTATCAGCGAGTCATTTTTTATGACAATATACATTAATTGACATAATTTGTTATAGGCTATAAATGTGCCAAAGTATACCAACATTCATTTTCGTTTGCTTTTCTTGTGCAAGGAACTTTAAGCAAGGGTAATTTATACTGCAAATTACCCACCAAAACAACAGATGTGTTGAACAACAGATAGGCCTATAATGCATAATTCAGGCCTAATGAGTCCCTAACACTTGTGTTCTGTTTTAAACAATTCAAGAACTAATTTACAATAATTGCAAAGTTGTAAATGCCAGTGTTGATGTAACTGATGAGAAACTGATCAGAAGAAAGAGTTGCATAGATTGTTTATTAAGACTGGTGTGCAATCATGTTTTTTATTCACATTTATCATAATAACCATCGTGTTGCTTTAAAAATATGTTTTAGTATGTTTTAAGTCAAATAGCTACTTAGTAAATAATTTTCGATAACACTTTATTACAGTGTCATTGTTACATATGTTACATGCATTTACTATAGTAATAACTATAATTTACGCATATTTACATGAAACTAACCCTAAACCAAACCAAACCCTAATCATAACCCTATAGTAAGTACATGTAGTTACTTAATATTACTCAGTACTTGCATGTATACTTACACTGTAACAAAGACACCTTAAAATAAAGGGTTACACTTTTTTTAAGGTGTCATTGTTACAGTGTAATTATATATTTTAGTACTGAGTAATATTCATGAACTACATGTACTTACTATAGGGTTAGGGTAGGATTAGGGTTTGGTTTAGTAGAGGGTTAGTTGCATGTAATTTTGCATAATTTACTGTTATGGTAAGTACATGTAACATATGTAACAAGGACACTGTAAAATAAAGTGTTATCAAATAAAGTGTAACCTAATTTTCTTGTGGAATTGAAAGATGAAATCAGGAGTTTTCCTCATAACTGATTCTTTTATAAAGCAACCTGTTTAATCACTCTAGGACACACCAGATGTTGAACCGATATCTGTTACCTGAAATTGTAAAATCAAACTAGCTATTATTAAATGACTGTCAAATAAATTCCAAGCCATAACAATGGGGAACGTATTTAAATGCAAACCAATAACAAGAATTAAAACGTGGTTTAGATTCACTAGAAAAATATGTTTATTTTGAAAGGAACCATGAAACACATTTCAACTGTTAATACGCAAACAACGTTTCTGAACATATTTTCACAACAAACATCGATAACAGACTTACAGTTTCACATGAACAAGAAAGTGTGAGAGAGAGTCCGTGGGTTTACGTTCTGCTCGTCTTCGATGCGTTTCTTTGAGGGCAGTATTGGCGCGTGTGCGCCCAGTCTCCGGTGGCGGAGCAGAAAGGGCACACATAGCTCCGCAGGATCGGGCAGAGGGTGCGTCCGTCTCGGGCTTTCAGTCTATGACTCGTGTACACCTCTTCACTCTCTCCGTTTTTTAGGCAGAAGCCGCAGGTGTCACGACGGTGGTCCCGGCTGGAGGAGGAGACCGTGGTACTGGAGACGCTGCTGGAAGAGCCGGTGCTCATGAATCGCTCCGCGGGGGTCACACGACCAGTTACGGCTTGCCTTTCGTCGCGATGCTCCTCCAGCAGTAGCGACAGAGTCCTGTGGAGATTCATGTAGTCTCGCCACATGAGGAAACAGCCGTCAGCTGCGGGGATGGTGTTCTCGCGCTCTGCGAGAGAGGAGGGCTGCATCATGTCCAGTGTCAGTCATTCAGGTGTGTGTCATCCATGACTCCCGATCAGTATTTATACGAGAATCGTCTAAAGACTCCAGACAGGAATGCGGTCTGTCTGGGGCACTGAACACCTGCCCAATTTGCGTGACCCCTTGTAAGTCTTGCTTGACCGAGGTCCTCACAAGGTCACCGGGTAAAGCTCGCGCTTTGGTTTATTGTTTTGTATCAATTAGCGGCACGTGCCAGACAGAGTGCACGCGCGTCTGTCTGCCTTCAAACATTGTAACATTTTCAGGGCCGCAGGTGCTCAAGTGATAAAAAGGGCAGTCTTCTCATTAAAAAAATAGGCCTACATCGAAAATAAAGTTTTAAAACCTTTAAATTAGGCTACTTTCATAGTTATTTTTTCAAATGATAAATATGTTTAATACTTTCTTTCTTGTACTCAAGTAAAACTTTGAATTACTTTTACTTGAGTAAAAGTAAGAAAGTACTACATTTTTTATGTAATTAAGTATTAAATTATATTCAATATGAAATGTATTGCAGTATAAAGTACAATTTTACACTTTGGAATGTTGTGAAGTAAAAGTTTTCCAAAGAAAAACATTCTGATAAAGTACAGACACTTGAAAAAGGAGTAAAAATACTTCACTACTGTCCGCCTCTGAAAATTACTATTTATTATTACTATTATTATACTATTATTATAGATGCATTTACACTGCAATTACAGTTGCAGGAATAATATTATGAAATTAGTGTTTTAGCTAATGTTAACAAATACAATTTAGATTTTAATAATGTATTAGTAAATTATGAAATTAACATTAATTTATGTGAATAAATGCTGTATTGTTCATTCTTAATGTTAACTCATGACACCTTATTTTAAAGTGTTCAATTATTCACTTAGGCTATTGTTGTTATTATTATTGTTATTATTAATTAATTAACAGGGTTTTTTTTTTAATTGAAATAAATTGTTCAATTTGTAGTTTGTATTATTATGCTCTATATAGTAAGCTATTGATATTTTAGATTAATATCGCTCATATATATACTTCGTAAGTCTTAAGTGAATCAAAGAATCATTCATTCACTGATTCGTTCAAACCAGCTGATTCATTCATGAATGAAACACAACACACAACTGTTCTTGCTTTGTTCTGAACAATTTTTGTTTGTGAAATAAGCAAAAACAGTAAAAATTGACACTACTGTGTTTAAATTTTTTAAATTAATATCAACTTATTGTTTATTGAACTGTTTAAAAGTGAAAATACATTTGCAATCATGCTAATATTCGGTAAAACATCACTTTTGCTCATGTGATATTGGCTGTTTTACTGCCAATGAAAACATGTTGTACTCAGAAGAACTGACCAAGGATGATTGAGAATTTTTTTTTATTTTTTGTTGAATTTTCATTTCCAGAATAAAATAACTGAAACTGTTACTGTCCAAAATGGCACCCCTTGTGGTCTTCCTGCAAGTCTGCACTTTCGTGACGTATTGCTGCTTTGACTGTTGGGAAGAAGTCTGCTGCGGAGCTCGCTTCAGTGCTAGGCAAAAGTGTGCATCGAGGGTGCATTTTGATTGCAAGGTCACCCCTCTGAAACCTGAAATAACAAATGGGACACTCTACAATCTTATAGACTTATTGGACACTTAAGTCCACTAGACCGTAAGTGCATATGGCACACAACTTCTAAAGGCCCACTGAAGTGCCTTGAACGCGCAGCATTATCTAATGTGTTGACGTAATTTCCCCTGAAACGGCTCCAGCTGTTAGCAGCTCCTCCCCTTTTTTGAAACAGCCAATAGCGTTTTGTTAATACCACAGTTTGACTAGAGCCTTTCTGTTTGTTAAGCCACAGTTTCCTCCTAATCTTTAACCGTTTATCCTCATAATCTCCTCCATATCGCTTTGAAGTACAGCATTCTGTGCAGAATTTAAATGGGTCCGATATGTTTTGTTGTATGCGATGTTGTCATCAAAATCTGTGATTCAATTTAACGGAAGTGAGAGACTGTAAGTTTTGAATGCTTATATCCTAAATGCGAATTTTGTCATTGTTTTGGAACACACTAGCTTATTCATAACCTTAAGGCTAACATAGTCATACTAAAAGCCAAAAAACTTAGTTTTAGGTGGCGGCAGGTAAAGACCAAAGGTCACTGAATCATTCATTCAATCGAGTCGTTAAAAATCGCTGATTTATTTACGAAGCACATGACTGTCTTTGTGAATTTGTCATTATACCACCCTATTAATTCAAAATGGCGATTAATGAAACACCGCTGTGTGTTTGCTCGGAGAATCACAATGGCTCAGCTGTGACTTTTGCTGCGTCTGAAATCATGTACTGAATGTCTGGTAGGTACTACATTTAAATTTTAATTTACTTTGCGACCAAGTATGAAAAAGTATGCTCTATATAGTATGAATATGGGTAGTATGAATAAAATTCAGAGTACTATTTCCGCCATGTTGTTACTGTCACGTGACCTGCCAGCATCAGTTGCGTGTTTCACTTCCATTCTTAAATCTCCCCCCGTGGCTTCACAGGATATTAAAGTGTCCATTGAATGCACAGTCAAAGCTACTTGAAGGCAAGCCTGCAACCTTAGCCGAAAAAAGTAATGCTAGCTAACTCTGCGACATGCAGGGAAGGAGACCAGAGGCCGTTTTTTTTAATGGTTGTCAATGGAGGAGAGGCTTCACTATGCTGAATAAAACGCATTTGTGAGGAAATAGCTTATCGTTTAATGAATCGACAGCACATCAGCTAATCTTCAACATGTTTGCTCTTAAACATTCATTTTGGATTGATCTATCTTTAGAGTTTACATTGAAAAAATGCTGTTTTATAAGAGAATTGTGACCGTTATGATTCAGTTTACAGCACTTCTCATTCATTTTTATGGTATCTGCAAACAGTGAGTGACTATTGCACAACTCTAACGAAATTCAATGTCGTCAAGGCTGTAGTGTGGTTGGTTATCAAGGAACACATGATCCAAGTAAGCCGTTACGCTTTCTCCAATGGTAAGAGCCACAGACCCTCATATCTCCCAATCTCTGGCACACTTCCGAATCTCGGCGAAGTAGTAAGTCATCCGGGGACTTTTTACCTACTGTTTTTCGAAATACTATGTATTCTGACATACTATTTTGGTGTACTGTTTTTTGCAGACTATATAGTAGCGAAGTATTCAAATTACTCCATTTCCTGCGACAGGACTACATAGAACGTCACTGCTGGTGTTAATCAACAACAGGCACGACCTATATCTTTTTGATATTGTTTGTTATGCTGTGTAAACACATTGTTTACATTGTACATATCCTTACAACATTATGAATATCAACAGCTGAATATTAATTATATATGTTAACTAGATGTGTTCACTACCTGTCTAGTTTGTTAATGCAGACATATATTAAAAAAACGGTTTGTCTTTTCAAATCTTCCGTTGCGTGTCATTATATTTATTGAGCTGGCTCGTGTGTTTTATGTTTCGCACTTCAGAAATGTGATGTCGATTCCGGTAAGGGAGCACAGTGAGCATTGATGCTCCCTGGTTTTTGCGGTACATTGTGGGATTCAGGGAGTGAACATTCCAGTGCACTGGAAGGATTTTGCAATTAAAACAGCCCTTAAAATGGCCGACTCCCTGATTAGTGAAAACTAGGGAGCTAATTGAGACAAAATTTATTGATTGAGCAAAATCAGACAAGTCACCTAATATTAACTTGTTTTTTAAACTGTTGTATATAATCAACATCACATTTGCAATTGTACTAATTTTGGGGAAAAAGCATTCTTGCTCATGTGATATTGCTTAACTAGATCATATAATACAAATATTAAAAACAAGAATACTGCACACACTCACACATTTCAAACATGAACATAACTGCTTCAAAATTTACATTTTCGGTATGGGTGTGTGTAATTTACATTGTAGAACAAAACGTCAAAGTACAATCAAGTTATGTTTAGCACAAGCTTTATTTTACACATAAATCGAAAAACCCCATTATAAAACACCATAGGAAAATCTCGAAGGAACCAGCGGCAAATTAGTCTTCCAGGTTCTGACGCCATACCTGCATCACTCTATTAGGACAGGTTTTGTATATATATATTTTTTTAAACTGATTGATCGTTGTCAGGCAACAAAAGGGACAGAGATGGTGAGTCAAGCAATAAGACTTTATTTATTAATGCAGAGGTAGGAAGCGAGGGAAACAGGTGAGTGGATATGATGTAGATGAGTTCCGGATGTTAGCTGGAGAATGACTTGCATGTTTGTATGCAGATGCT
This sequence comes from Rhinogobio ventralis, assembly GCA_039654625.1. Lineage (NCBI taxonomy): Eukaryota > Metazoa > Chordata > Actinopteri > Cypriniformes > Gobionidae > Rhinogobio > Rhinogobio ventralis. The sequence continues at coordinate 35,311,300 of CM077194.1, forward strand.
GAACAGGAGAGGAAGGCCTTCCAGACGAATACCGGATTATGGAAATGGCAGACGGATGACAGAATACAGAACGGTGGTTTATAAAGGGTGTCTTGATGAGGGTGTGCAGGTGCAGCAGATTAGAACCCTGGTGACTGGAAACAAGTAGGCAGAGTCTGGTGTTCTGGTGCTGGTTGTGATGTGGCTGGGCCAAGGCTCATTGATGCACGTGGGGAGAGAAGGCTGGCCAGTGTGGTCCGATCAAACAGATGAGCTACTGTAGCTCAAATTGCTCAAGAAGTTAATGCTGGTTCTGATAGAAAGGTGTCAGAATACACAGTGCATCGCAGTTTGTTGCGTATGGGGCTGCATAGCCGCAGACCAGTCAGAGTGCCCATGCTGACCCCTGTCCACCACCGAAAGCACCAACAGTGGCACGTGAGCATCAGAACTGGACCACGGAGCAATGGAAGAAGATGGCCTGGTCTGATGAATCACGTTTTCTTTTGCATCACGTAGATGGCCGGGTGCGTGTGCGTTGCTTACCTGGGGAACACGTGGCACCAGGATGCACTATGGGAAGAAGGCAAGCCGGCAGAGGCAGTGTGATGCTTTGGGCAATGTTCTGCTGGGAAACCTTGGGTCCTGCCAACCATGTGGATGTTACTTTGACACCTATCACCTACCTAAGCATTGTTGCAGACCATGTACACCCTTTTATGAAAACGGTTTTCCCTGGTGGCTGTGGCCTCTTTCATCAGGATAATGCGCCCTGCCACAAAGCAAAAATGGTTCAGGAATGGTTTGAGGAGCACAACAACCAGTTTGCGGTGTTGACTTCCCCAGATCTCAATCCAATCGAGCATCTGTGGGATGTGCTGAACAAACAAGTCCGATCCATGAAGGCCCCACCTCGCAACTTACAGGACTTAAAGGAACTGGTGCTTGATATCTGCACAGCACAGCTTCACAATATTAAATATCCCAATTTAAGATCTTTTGTTCAGGTGATTGAGTTTTTTTTTATAGTTTTTTGATTGTGCTGAATTTTTTTTTTTTTCACCATCATGTGGATCAGTGTTTTCTTTAGTTAGGCAGTTTGACTTTTTAATGTTAGTGTTTCTCTGGCTGCTGTAACTGAGTTTGCTATGGCAAGAAAAGCAAGAGAACTGATTTTATGACTTAGTTAATATTATTAACTTTGTTTTATTGTGATTCTAAAAAAAAAAGATCCAGCACGGTTTTAATCCGAAAAGCTGAATAAGGTTTAAAATTTTGACCTCCTGTGAGATTTAATCCCACAGACATCAAGAATCAGCCTATGAATCTCAACAATGGTGACATGCTTCATGCCGCAATGCATTCTGGAAACCATGAATGAGTTTTGCATGATGCACCCAGAATGCATTGTTAACTTGTTGCAACTTGTATGCTTGTTAACTTGCATTTACAAATCAAATTTATAATTAATACTAGGTTGGTCCAACAATTGTTGAACCAACTTATTTTCACTGGTTAAGCCAACTTTTTTGCATTTAATTGTCCAGTTAACTAAAACAATCATTAGTCAAAATTTTTGTGAGTTGGATTTTTTACAGTGTAGGCAGTTGAACCTAACGCAGTGTCTGGGTATTATGGTTGTAAGTTTATTCTCTGTAGTCGAATCTGATTTTCTGTTAGAGCTGGTCCATACTCAGACCTCTGCAGCAAATTGTGCTAAGGGTAAGGCTTACACTATAGGGCTGTTGCGATAACTGCAATATTGTAATACCGACCGTAATACTGACAAGCCAACCACAAGGGAATGCAAGCAACCATGATGTTCGTGGTTTTATTAAAAAACAAATCTTCATTTTTTTCTAAGGCTATGCCCTTGTTTTACACTTCATGCATGTGTATTGAATGTTAAATAAGTGAAACTTAATGATAACAAGAGTGAAGAATTTAATTTTTTTTTTGCCAATTGTCTTTTTTTAAATTTGTTTGTGTGTACCATTGTGAGTTGTACAGAGATGTGTACAGTAGATTTGATTAAGCCTAAACAGACAGCTGTGAGAGAGGGAGAGATTGACTGAGCGTGTGCGATTACTTGCGACTGTCTTTCTTCAGGTCAAGTCATACAGTATATTGGTGAACAAAAAAAACATATAACATTATTATTATTATTATTAACAAAAACATATATTTTCATAACTCTCCTGCTAACTTATATATAACTTAAATGTATGTGCTTTCTTTTCACAGTCCAGTCATCCCATGGCACAGAAAAATGATGCAGTTCACCGAACACACTGTAGACTTGGAATTAACCTCTTTCCCCATTGTTTAATTCACTGGACCAGACATCAGTTGTTTTGTCAAGAGAATCTCTTTTATTAATATTTTTGTCAGACATAGGAGAGAAAGACTGTTTCTGTGGAGATGTTATTTGCAGCTTCTCTGCCGTTCTCCATCGTTCATTCTCTGCTCCTCTGGACAAAGCATTGTGGTTTTATGCACCCAGAAGAACATATGGTTTCCATTAAAATGGAATGTATAGCGAATTGTTAAGTCAACATATGCACTGAAACTTACACTACACACATTCATACGGTCCATATAACTCTCTAACTCCTTTCCCTGCCTCTGACATGTAATCCTTACACACATATGTGCATGCAGTCTACAGTCTAGCTCTCCTATGCCTTCTCTAACACACATGTATTTAAACATACAATGATTATGAATGCTAGTAAAAATAATACAGATACAAAAATGAATACTAATGAAAAGTAATATTGACTAGTAAAATTTTATCTACAACACATTGACCCTTTAGAAGGACATTATCATGCTGGAAAGTACACCACCATCATACTCACAGACACTACTGTGATACTGCGATATTCTTCTGTCTTCCACTTGATTTCAATATTTTAATACAGGTGCTGGTCATATAATTAGAATCATCAAAAAGTAGATTTATTTCACTAATTCCATTCAAAAAGTGAAACGTGTATATTATATTCATTCATTACACACAGACTGATATATTTCAAATGTTTATTTCTTTTAATTTTGATGATTATAACTGACAACTAAGGAAAATCCCAAATTCAGTATCTCAGAAAATTAGAATATTGTAAAAAAGGTTCAATATTGAAGACACCTGGTGCCACACTCTAATCAGCTAATTAACTCAAAACACCTGCAAAGGCCTTTAAATGGTCTCTCAGTCTAGTTCAGTAGGCTACAGAATCATGGGGAAGACTGCTGACTTGACAGTTGTCTAAAAGACGACCATTGACACCTTGCACAAGGAGGGCAAGACACAAAAGGTCATTGCAAAAGAGGCTGGCTGTTCACAGAGCTCTGTGTCCAAGCACATTAATAGAGAGGCGAAGGGAAGGAAAAGATGTGGTAGAAAAAAGTGTACAAGCGATAGGGATAACCACACCCTGGAGAGGATTTTGAAACAAAACCCATTCAAAAATGTGGGGGAGATTCACAAAGAGTGGACTGCAGCTGGAGTCAGTGCTTCAAGAACCACTACACACAGACGTATGCAAGACATGGGTTTCAGCTGTCGCATTCCTTGTGTCAAGACACTCTTGAACAACAGACAGCGTCAGAAGCGTCTCGCCTGGGCTAAAGACAAAAAGGACTGGACTGCTGCTGAGTGGTCCAAAGTTATGTTCTCTGATGAAAGTAAATTTGGCATTTCCTTTGGAAATCAGGGTCCCGGAGTCTGGAGGAAGAGAGGAGAGGCACACAATCCACGTTGCTTGAGGTCCAGTGTAAAGTTTCCACAGTCAGTGATGGTTTGGGGTGCCATGTCATCTGCTGGTGTTGGTCCACTGTGTTTTCTGAGGTCCAAGGTCAACGCAGCCGTATACCAGGAAGTTTTAGAGCACTTCATGCTTCCTGCTGCTGACCAACTTTATGGAGATGCAGATTTCATTTTCCAACAGGGCTTGGCACCTGCACACAGTGCCAAAGCAACCAGTACCTGGTTTAAGGACCATGGTATCCCTGTTCTTAATTGGCCAGCAAACTCACCTGACCTTAACCCCATAAAAAATCGATGGGGTATTGTGAAGAGGAAGATGCGATATGCCAGACCCAACAATGCAGAAGAGCTGAAGGCCACTATCAGAGCAACCTGGGCTCTCATAACACCTGAGCAGTGCCACAGACTGATCGACTCCATGCCACGCCGCATTGCTGCAGTAATTCAGGCAAAAGGAGCCCCAACTAAGTATTGAGTGCTGTACGTGCTCATACCTTTCATGTTCATACTTTTCAGTTGGCCAAGATTTCTAAAAATCCTTTCTTTGTATTGGTCTTAAGTAATATTCTAAATTTCTGAATACTGAATTTGGGATTTTCCTTAGTTGTCAGTTATAATCATCAAAATTAAAAGAAACAAACATTTGAAATATATCAGTCTGTGTGTAATGAATGAATATAATATACAAGTTTCACTTTTTGAAATGGAATTAGTGAAATAAATCAACTTTTTGATGATATTCTAATTATATGACCAACACCTGTATAGAGCTCTGTGATGGCATCTGTAGGAAACTCCGAAGTGGAGACCAAGAGACTCGGTGTATCTTCAGCAGGATTTGTTATTGAGAAAGTGCTGTTTGGTCGCTGCAGTCATCAAGTCTAACTAGGGATCTGTTCATTGTAGCTTTATATACATTGCTTAGAGATTGAGTCAAAGCACCAGGGAGACGACCTTAAAGCATGCAAATGAAGTATGCAGACTGTAGCGTTTCACCAGTCAGCATACCTATTTAAAGAATGATACAGGGGTACCAAAAGCCATTATAAACAAAAGGTGAGAGCCTCAGTAATCCGGCTCATTTGACTTATAAAGAGAACAGGAACTGGCAGAAACCTCTAGACACTTTGCTTAACAGTATCATTCATCTGATGTCATCATCTTACCTTAAATGCTAAATACAATGTACTTCAACTTAGTTTTGCATGTGATGTTATGTCAGGATATAAAATCAGCAGATCAGATTATTCAATTTGTAATCCCATACATCACAATGCATGCTCTACAATATGTGCTGTTTCTTCATTGCAATAAACAATTTCATTTAAAATGTACATAGCACAGCATACATTACCCGATATTAATAACATTGGTAACACTTTACAATGAATTTTCATTAGTTAACATTAGTTAATGTGTTAACTAACATGAACTAACCATGAGCAGTACATGTGTTACTCTATTTGTTCGTCTTTGTTAACGTTAGTTAATATAAATACAGCTGTTCATGGTTTGTTGATGTTAGTTCACAGTGTATTAACTAATGTTAACAAGATTTTAATAATGTATTGGTAAATGTTGAAATTAACATTAACAAAGATTAATAAATGCTTTATAAGTGAAGTTCATTATTAGTTCGTTACCTAATGAACCTTATTGTAAAGTGTTACCATAACATTCAGTGTAAAAACAAAAACATAATTCTATAAACTCTGTTGTTTTGCACCAATTAAATGTTTACAGTAAAGCAAATAACAGCTAAAAATAGTTATCCTGTACATTAACTCACTATAGTCTTTACTTTTCAAACTAATAACAAGAATGACCCTTCAGACTAAAGATTTGGATCCAAACACAAGATTATTGTGTTTAACGCAAATGATCTCTCACTTACTGTGGAAAAGACAAAGATCTTTGAGTTTATTAGAATAAAATAGCTACATAATGCAGTCAAAAGTGTTTATATGCTTTACTTTATAATTTATTGTCCATTCAGCTGTTTAATTTTTTGGGGAAAATGGGAAACAATTGGGACACCAGTATGATCCACTGACCTATAATAAGATACTACGGATCAGTGTAATAATCTGAACATTTACTACTATAAACACAATGCATATACACTCCTCTTTCACAGTAATCAATATGGATTTTTCAGTGACAAATACTTAAAACTACATTTGATTCCCATTTTCTTGAATATGTGGATAGTTTAAAAAAAGCTGGCGACTTGTTAGTGAAAATAGCACCAGCTCGATTAAAAAAACGCACGATGGCGCTGTTCCATAATGCAGTACCGCGGACTGCCAGCACACCCTCTTGAGAAGTTGTTGGTTGCTTTGGTTGTTAAGGAAGTCCATTAAGTTTGCCTCTTCATCGAACTGGATGTAACGGTCAGCTATTTCATACTCATTTTATTCTTCACGCAAATGTATCTTAATATATATTTTAATTCCATTTCATTATTTATAGTTTGTAAAGATTAAACGCTACATCGCTCTTACAGATGTGTGTGTGACCGTCGTGTGGCAACAGTGAGTTTTACATCGCTGAGAGGGACACAGATTTCAGTCAGCTGTAATCACTGATCATAATACTTCATTATTAATGTCTTTTAGTCTTAGTTAGGTATTAGTTAAAAGTTGGATACCAATAATAATAGTAATGTTTTTGTTGTTACTAGTAGCTTAACGGTTGATGTTGATAATTTACGACGGCCGTTTAAATAAATACGTAACTTCGATGTATTTCGCTAAATAAACATTTCGGTAGATTTTTAATGATTAATGTTTATTATTCCGTTGATGTTTTTCATACGGTCTTACGTAGGGCTGCAACAACTAATTGTTTATGGATTGTGTAATTCTGCAAACATTCTTCAACAGGTTTGGGCCGTTTACACGACACCCTTTTGACCCGGACAACTTAACGTTAAACATTTATTGACCGCAAAGTTTTTCTTTAATATTTGAATATTGGGTACTACAAAACTTTTATTTAGTGGAGAAAATTACATTTAAATGTTCATATAGAAGACCCTTTTATCCAAAGCTACTTACAATAGAGGAGCATAAGTATTTTGTCACCGAAATAATATACACAAAATCTAAAATTTTTGTCCAGACAGTGTAATGATATGTTTTGTTAAATTTTGTGCAACGATAAATAATAGCTAAATTATTTAATATTGGAAAAAAGTATATTGTCATGCTATGGGTCTTTATACATTAAAATGTATAGGTTCAAATGTATACCTTGCCATATTAAAAAGAAAAGTTAAAAAAACTTTGATTTAAAATGTTTTGCTGATTTAAAATGACTTTTTTTCTTCACACAATGCTTTATTCATAATATAGACCTGCACATAATATTACGTTTGTACATTGGGCAAGATGTGGAATATCGCTAAATGCAAAAGAAATCATTCAGACAGAATAATCATAAGATATCTATAAAATAATTTCCTCACTTTCTCCCCAGGATGTAATTGATTGAGTACCATGGGGCTTGCCTACATCTAAAACCAAGTTTGCCAATAGGATGAGTGAGCATGGAGACAGCATCGTCCCGTTTAACCCCACAAAACTCAGGTCAGGAGAACCAGCTTGTAAAACAGATATTAGTGTTCTATGTGTAGACCTGAGGAAAGAGAAGAGCAACAAGGAGGAGCTCAAAGATATCAAGAAGTCATATGATGGTACCAAACTGCTTCAGGATGAGCATAACAAGGAAGCCAAGCTTAGTCCATATCAGCCTCGGCCTCCCTCTCTTCCGAAGCCCGTGGGATTGGGCATGGAGGGTAAATCATTCGATGAGAAGGTGAGGGGGAGAAGATTGAGGAACAGCCAGGAGAGTCTCACGGATCCGGGTGAGACGGGCTCTTCCACCGATTCACTTAAAGACACCACCTCAGTGAATGGCCAGGGCCTTGCATCTGGACGTCCGCTCGATCTCCCACCCATGGAGACACCAACGTTCATGATTAGGACCGGGAGCTTCTCCGAGAATGACGTGTCCCCCTGTGAGCATTTTGATCCAAATAAAGAGCGAATGAAACCGTCCAGAATTATTCTGTCCCCACTGCAGCTCGCTGGCACATATCCTCCTCTGGAGAACAGCGCAGCCTCCGCATCCTTAAGGACATCTAATCGGATTGACAGGGATTGTTTGGATTACAGTGTGGTGGGGAGAAGGGGGCGGTCGGAGAGGCTTCAGAGGAATCTGAGCGATAGCCGGCTGTTGGACACCATGGTGTCAGACAATGCCTCTGTCCATTCCATGAAGTCCACCTATAGCGTTCTGAACCCCATCAGACCCCGTGATGTGAGGAACAGGTGAGAAGCAGCTTGTGTTTTTTCATTTGTTTCTTACTTTCTTTTCTGCAGCCTGTTTGAAGTTATTGCTCAGCATATCCTTCATATCCTCCACTTTAAGATCACATGATCACATGGTGTCCTCTTGATGAACGTCTAAAAAGTGTCTGAGCCTTTTTTGTTTTCTTTAAAGCAGAATGAGAGAATATTTGTGTGAATGCGTGAATCAAATTAAATGTTTCACAATGTAGTATATCATGATTAATGTTCCTGCAGGAATGAGATGTTGAATAAGTTGCCACTTACAGAGTCGCCTGAACAGCTTTAGTTGTGTGAAGTGAAAAGTAAAGCTGCATGTTTCTAGAGAGATGGAAGAAGAAGGGTGAAGCAGTGTGTGAAGAATGTAAAGGGGATTAATGGATCAGTGTAATGCTTGTTCAGCACTTACTGTTACTGTCAAACTGCATCAGACCATTCATTCATGTTCTGCTTGAAAGTGAAATGACTATACAAGGACAATATGAAATACAATATCTAACTATTAGACAATTTATGTGTTGATTTAAAGCAATGGTTCACCCAGTAATGAATCATGTCGTTTCAAACCCGTATGATTTATTTCTGTGGGACACGAGTGGAGATGTTTTTAAGAATTTTCTCATTGTTTTCCATACAGTGAGATCATATTGTGACCAGGGGCTCACACAAAGCTATGCACTGATATAAAAGTTTGACCATTATCGAGAATTACTTTTATGTTATGGCTGATATTAAAGGTCTACTATTTTGTCTAAATAAATAAAAAGTAAAACACTTAAACCTAAACAAACAATGCTACAAGTAAATGTTTATGAGAGGATCTTAGACTATAATAAGATCATAGAAGCTTTGGCTCTTCCTAGAAACCTTCCTGATACCAACCCTTACCGCTCCACCACCTGTGAGTGTTGCTGCTTTTGTCACATTTAAAGATTTTGTTTTTATTTTATTATTTGAATTTTATGAACAAAATGTATGCACATCTCCGGCTAAAAATGCGTGGGTAAAACTAGCAGACTAAAATCAAAAAGATTGAGATTACAAAAGTCCAGTAGCTCAGCACTTTGCTACTTTTAGACATTCAGTCTCTACCTTACAATATGTAGGATTAGAATGAGTTAAATGTCCACGACGTGGAGGTGACATTAATAATTTACTTTTGAAATGTGAAACCTTCTGGGTTTACACATTAGATACTATGGAGATTAAATGAAAATGTTGATATTCATCTGTTTCTTTATGATTCTTTCTTGGTTTTCACTTGGTTTATGCAGGTATAATTATTATTAATTCTGCATGTTTAAAATTTGACTTTCAAACTTTTTCTTTTGCCTTTTTGTTCCCATGACCTTCTTATCTGTTTTTTTTTTCCATTGGTCATGTGATCCTTGATTAATCACCTGTGAGTATAAAGGCTTGTTGGGTAAAAACTTTTAATTGTCTGACGAAGAGCCTGCGTGCTCGAAATGGTACCTGTTTGTGAGTCCACTATTAAATTTTTTGCATTTTTGGAGCCTTGGTTTTGCACATAGACTGTAAAAAACATATGGACGTAGTGTCCGTGACGTCACCCATAGGATTCTGAAGTGCAGTTTTGAAGCTTAAAGTAGGGTCGAGCTGGCCGTTGCCATTTTAGCAGCGCGTCACTCCCGGATAACGGAAGATGGGCAAAGAGACGGGACATGGGTGGAGCTGAGGTGACGCGATGACTAACAGACAGCAGATAAATGGCTGTCCACCTGTCACTCAAAGTGGCCACGCCCTTAATTATGCAGAACTTTAAAGCTTTATATAATGTAAACGAATGAGCTATAAAAAAATTTACCCCCCTCACAGTTGTCATGAAGGGCAAAATTAGATATATAGACCAAAACCACAATTTGTACCAGGCTGTAAACATGTTTTTTTCTGCTGTAAAGTTGGGCATTTTAACATGGGGCTCAATGAGATTCTGCTCCCTTCTGGAGCCTGTCTCTAGCGGCCAGTCGATGAATTGCAGTTTAAGTCACTTCCGTATTGGATTCAAGAGAAACTGGGGGAGGTTGCCGCTTGTTTTTTTTTGTTTTTTTTATTATTATTAAATAATATGAAATATATCCAATATTGGGAGGTACAAATAAATTAATCTAAATCTAATGTTGACTAATAACCAATATGGTACTGATATGTCTTGCATATTTGTATGGTTTTACTATCCTTGAGGGGGAAACAATTAAATCCTGGTCACTGTTTGATTTCATTGTGTGGAATAGGGCAGAATGACCATTCAAAATATTTGGGTGAAATCATCCTAATGCAGTTTATATGAATACATTACGTGACATATGATAGAAGGAGAATTTCTCAAAAAGTTGTTGTTTATTGTTTTTCTGAAAATGTACCTGCATGTGGTTTTAGGAGCTTTCTGGAGGGCAGTGTTTTGGGTAATGGTGCCTTGTTGGGGGCAGAAGAGCTAGACCGCTACTTCCCAGAGAGACGACTTGGTATCTACGTCGCCACATGGAACATGCAGGGAGAGAAGGTGTGGAACAGTACTGTCATTTCTCATGTTTTGTTTGTTGAAGTGCATAGCAGCTTTAGCCTAAGCTCTCACTCTTGGTCTCAGGGGCTTCCATACAACCTAGATGATCTTCTTCTCCCAACCGACACAGACTTTGCACAGGATGTCTATGTTATAGGAGTTCAGGAAGGTTGTCCAGATAGGTAAGATTTTGCTTTTCACAGCTTTTTTTTTTTTTTTTTGTCTTTTCCTGATACACTCTGCATGTTTACTCTCTTAATGTTTGTTCACAGGAGGGAGTGGGAGATCCGCCTGCAGGAAACTCTTGGGCCATATTACGTGATGTTGTACGCAGCTGCCCATGGAGTTCTCTATCTCACTATATTTGTCAGGAGAGACCTCATATGGTTCTGTTCAGGTAAAAACTTGTTTGTTTGTTTTTTACCCCTAAATTAAAGATGCAGTCCGTAACTTTTTTTGGTTAAAAATGATCCAAAATAAATTTTTGAGCAAGTACATAACTATCTCTTTACCTTAGCCTGATTCATAACGATAAGCTTGTAATAATGTATTATAATTTAAGTAGTACTGGTAGCTTTCGGCTGGAAATTCGAGCATGGCGCCATTTGTCTTTGTGTCATTACATTACGTGTGTATACATAAAGAAGGAGTCCGGCTAGCAGTCTATCGCATGTGAGGATGCTGCAGGTGGCGGATCATTTATAGCCATTTCTCACAGCAGCTGGAATAATTAAATGTATAATTTTGATGGTAGATTGCAATCCAGAAAGTAATCCAAACAGCAATCATCAGTGACAACTGGAGATTCACCTGTAGTCTGGCCAGAAATTGAAATCTACAGGTAACCCTAATATACACTAAATACGCAATGCCGATGTTGTTAACATTAACACTTTGAGAACAAAGTATAACAATAATAATGATTTGCACGGTTTGATGTGATATGAGCTAAGCAATAAGTGATATGATTGAATCACTGTTGGTAGTGCGATTTATTGCTTTTTTTCTCAGTTGGTCTGTACAAAAATGGTAGATATGTTACTTGTTCAGATGACATTTTCCAGATGACACCCACATAAAGATGATAATTCCGCAAATAATTGCAATTGCAGGCAAAATGTACGGACTGCAGCTTTAATATGACAGTATATTATGCAGTACCATTCAAAAGTTTGGGGTCTTGATGTCTGTAATATTTTTGTAAGAAATCTCTTATGCTCATCATGGCAATTATTTGTTCAAAGATGCTGTAAAAAACAATAATATTTCACAATATTACTACAATTCTACACAATGGTTTTCTGGTTTAATATATTTTAAAATGTAATTTATTCCTGTGATGGCAGAGCTGAATTTTCAGCATCATTACTCCAGTCTTCAGTGTCACATGATGCTGTTTTGGTGCTCAAGAAACAGCTCTTATTATTATGTTGACTTATCAATGATATTACCAGTGTAAGTTCAAAAGACAATAACAATTTGTTTTGTCTGTACTGTCAATTTTGATCACTTGAATGTAGGGTTGTGCACAAATATTTGATCTGTAATTATTTGAAAAATTAAAATACTATTTACATTTTTCTACATGTTGCAAACATTATCATAATATCACCATCACGATGAGAAATCACATGAAATCCAAACTTAATGATTAAAAATAATTTAAATTAACGAATAATCAGATATTAGTTTTTTTATGAGCCCAAATATTCAAATACATTTTTTTTTTTTTAAATGCCCATCCCTAATTTAATGTATCCTTGCTGAAAAGGATATATATTTCTAAAAGTATTTTCTTCTAGAAACTTGCAGACCTCAAATGTTTGAATGATAATATAATATCATGTAATATAATATAATATAATATATAAAAGTGTCTTTTTCTTCCACTACAGAGGTGGAACATGCTACTGTCACAACCCGAATTATATCTCAGATTAAGACTAAAGGAGCTGTGGGCATTGGCTTCACTTTTTTTGGGACATCCTTCCTCTTTATTACATCCCATTTCACCTGTAAGTAGAATATTTTATGGGCACTTAATCCAATGTCAAACAACCCAGTTATATGTTTTAATGAATGTTTAATGACTATGACATTAGGTTTAAGCCCAACTAGGAATAAACCCAACCCAGTATTTGTTTGTTTCAGCTGGAGATTCTAAAGTTTATGAGAGGATCTTAGACTATAATAAGATCATAGAAGCTTTGGCTCTTCCTAGAAACCTTCCTGATACCAACCCTTACCGCTCCACCACCTGTGAGTGTTGCTGCTTTTGTCACATTTAAAGATTTTGTTTTTATTTTATTATTTGAATTTTATGAACAAAATGTTTTAATTCGCAGGTGATGTCACAACCCGTTTTGATGAAGTCTTCTGGTTTGGAGATTTTAACTTCCGCCTGAATAAAGCCAGAGGAGAGGTGGAGGCCGTTTTGAATCAGGGTGTAGGCGCAGATATGAGCCCACTATTACAACATGACCAGCTGTTGAAAGAAATGAAGGAAGGCAAGTGTGAAAAGATGCAAAAGTTTAGTCCTGTGTTCCCTTTAGGGAATATTTGTTCTTTGAGTTTGATTTAACAGGGAGAATCTCTTTGTGCATTTGCAGGTTCCATTTTTAAAGGGTTTCAGGAAGCATCTATTCACTTTCCTCCTACTTACAAGTATGACATTGGTTGTGACGTCTATGACACCACCACAAAGCAGAGGACACCTTCATATACCGTAAACTTTTTTGCTAATTATATGCTAATATGTTTTTATATACCCTATAGTATCGTAGTTAATTTTTCATCTTGTGTTGACAGGATCGGATTCTTTATCGAAACAGACAAGCAGATGACATTAAAGTGATCAAGTATACGTCTTGCTCGTCCATTAAGACATCAGATCACCGGCCTGTCATCGGCATGTTTCAGGTTAAACTTCGTCCGGGTAGAGACAAGTAAGCACTTGCACTCATTTCTACTAATTGAGTAGTAATCTTGAAAAGGGACAGTTCACCCAGTTCACCCTGTCATCATTTACTCACCCTCCTGTTGTTCTGAACAAAGACTTTTGTCAATTTCTGAAATACAAATGAAGATGTGTTTAATGAAACCTGAAAGATTTCTGTCCCTCCATTTCACCAAAACATTTACAGTTTGAAAAGTTCATAAAGACATTGTAAAAGTAATCCATATGAATCCAGTGGTTTAATCCAAGTCTTCTGAAGAAACCCAATCACTTTATATGATAAACAGATATAATTTAGCCTTTCATTCATATGTAAACATTAACGCACATACATAAAGCTCATCAAATATGGTCAACAAAAGCTCAGAAGCTGCATTTGTGTTTCGAAGATAAACAAAAGTCTTATAAGTTTGGAACAGCATGAGGTTGAGTAAATGATGGCAGAATTTTTGGGTGCACTAACTAGTAGATGCATGACTCTCCATTTGACTTTTTCACATTCATGTCATTCTAAATATTTTGGGGTTACAAATTACCTTATAAAAAGATGACACGCGAAAGCACTGAGAAAACCTGCTGTTGTGTCGCCCTACAAAACAAGCCATGTGATCTAGTCAACGCAAGCTTTTCATCAATTTATGGAATGGAATGTTTTGAGGTCTGTTTATGTTATGGGTGTGTTTATACCATGAGACATTATTAATGCTGGTTTGATAAACCACTCACTCAGTCTGTTATCCTCCCCAGCATTCCTTTGGGTGCTGGCCAGTTTGACAGGAGCCTGTACTTAGAAGGAATCCGAAGGAGAATCACAAGGGAGTTGAAAAAGAGAGAGGCAGCCATGAAAAACCAGAACAACAGTACAGTTTGTACCATATCCTGATGTGCGAGAGCCATAGGGTGCTAAAACGTATCATTTCAAACACCGAGATACTGACTTGGAAAGCTGGACTTTCAGGACCAAAGGATAACTCGGTACTATGGATGTCACAGCACTGAAGTGCACAGTCCAGAGACCAAAAGACTGCAGCTGGACGTTTAGCAGCTAGTGTTGGAACTATGAAATATTATGACTTTTTAAGTCTATAAATTATATTGACCAGAGTAAATTAAGTTAACTGTACTGTACATCCATTATTCCTAATTTGTTTCTTTGTATTATTTCATATTCTGGTATTTAACTTGCAAGCCGAAACTGTTCTGTGTATGGTTTCAACTAGCCTTGTTAAACCATTAGCTCAACTTCTATGCCTGGTTTCACAGACAAGGTTTAAGCTAGTCCCAGACTAAAATGATTGTTTAAGCTGTTTTAACTGAAAGCAACTTGCATTGGCATATCTTAAAATTGTTTCAAGAAGCACATCAGTGATGTTTTTTAAGGAATGTTTATAAAAGCTACTTAAATGTCCTAATTGAACTAAGGCTTAATCTAAGCTCTGTTTGTGAAACCAGGCACTGATCTTTAACTGATCATGTAAACGCCTCATACCAGTACCGGGTAGCTGATCCACCTAATTTTATTGGCTCCTGGGTCTTAACATTGGTACTGCTTTTTAAAAGGGAACTGTACTGTAGCATCATTACCAGCAAAATGAGGGCGAATTGGTGTTAGCAGCTGTTTATTTATTGATTGCCATTGATAGGTGAATGTGGTGTATCACGTAGAGAATTTGACCTTTGGTTAAAATGTGTGCAAAATCTAAGTGAGGAGGCAAAGACTATACTTGAGTTTACTGCCTTAACTGTTAACTAACAACAAAATTCAGCTTACTCGATGTAAAGTGCGATATTCGCATGGAAGTGGGAACGACCCTAGTGTTGGTATTGCTTGCGCATGGATCTCATTGACTGTGATGTAATAGTAAGTCACGCATTCACATCATGAATTTCAGTTCTATTTTGTACTGAAAGTGCCTGCGATCTTGCTCATGATTGCCTCAGTGACTTCAAATACGTTCTGCTGTTTAAAACCAAATAATAGCCTGTTACAAATATTTGTTTACAATGTAAAGTAATACAAAAACTGACTCATATTTGGTGTTATTTTGTTTCAAGCACACATTTGACAGCAACAAGGTTATTCAGACACAAACCAAGGAACATATTGCTGAATATTCAAAATGCACATGATAATTACAGAGACAAAAAAAATAAATAGAAAAGATCAAACCTTTATTTTTTCCAAGAGATGACAGATTCACCCATTGCCATCATAATGAGCAGCAATGGAAAAATACAACCGTAAACTGAAGAAGTGCAAGGGAATAAATATGGTATTTTAGGGTAAACCAACAAAGGGAGGGGCAGGGATCATGTTAACAGTGATTTAGCAACAGTAGTGGGGCTTATATACTGTCAATCTGATTAAATATTTTAATATCGAACATTTAAACAAAGATATGTTTTATAAAGCTTTGTGGAAAAATGCTATGTAAAGTGAGGAATATCTGGCTTGCCCAGTTTTACACAGAAGCCTATGAACAGCAATGCATGGGAAAGTCCACTTATTGAGCCAAATAAGATGGAAATGTGTAAAATGAGCACATTCACTTTAAACACATGGTGGGTTAAACAAAATCATGCAAAAAAAACAATAACGTGGGTGTGTGAAACTAAACTCGACCATCACATTAACATTTAAAAGGGATTCTCCACCTAAAAATGAAAATTCTGTCATTTACTCACTCATGTCATTCAAAACCTGTTTGACCCTCTTTCTTCTGTGTAACAGAAAAAAAATATGATTTTGAGGAATGCTGGGAACCAAACACATTGTATTGACAGCAAATTAAGACATTTATCTTTTATGTTCCACAGAAGAAAGTCTACATTTTTGGAATGACATGAGAGTAAATTACAATTTTAGTTCAGTAAATGCTGAACTCTCTCTTTAAAGTCACATTTTAAACATTATCTAAATGAAATGCAACCACAGTCCTAAGCATTGCACTTAAATTCCAGTCAAGAATAATATTTGTTGGGTTAGTCCTCCTATTTGTCCCCTATCGGAACAGGCGGTATATGCGAGGCAGACGTCCATCTTTACTAGATAGAGCGGCTTGAATGTCCTCGTACGAGGGCAGCTCAGTCAGATCTCCCAGTGCAGCTACCGCAGGCTTACTACGCAGCATTTTCGTTGTAACTCTCTTGATGTCACTTGCCGTAACATTACCTAAAACAAAGAAATTGTTAATTGATTTATTTTATTTTGCAAAGCGATGTCTCCAGGGAAGAACAAGTGAATAATTTGATGCTGGTATTACACCTTAAAGCAAACTAATGTATTAAGTCAAGAAAGCACACTACCGTTCAAAAGTTGTTGTTTTTGTAAAGTCTGTATTTATTGTGAAATATTATAATTTAAAACAACCGTTTTCTTTTTGAATATAGTTTAAAATGTCATTCCTGTAATGGCAGAGCTGAATTTTCAGCATCATTACTCCAGTCTTCAGTGTCACATGATCCTTCAGAAATCGCTCTATTATGATGATTTGCTGCTCAAGAAACTTCTGATTATCATCCATGTTGAAAACAGTTGTGTTGCTTCATATCTTTGTGGAAATTATGATAAATTTCTTTCATAAATGCAGTTTTTTTTAATTCATTTAAAATATTTTGTAACATTATAAATGCCTTTACTGTTACTTTTGATAAATTTACTGCATCCCTGCTGAATTTCTTTAAAAAATATATATATTTATTTAGTGAATATTAAATAAATTTACAAAGCTAAATTAAGGGTGTGTTCACACTTGTAGTTTGGTCCGGGCCAAAATATTTAGTCCTGGTCTGCTTAACATTCACACTGGCATTTTAACACCGAACCTAAAGATACCGAACCAAAAGGCATAGGGATACGTTCACAATCTGATTGGTCAGCTTTTATTATGTATATTTCATGATGCAACTTACTGAACAACCGAAACAATGCCGTGTGCTGGTCTAAATGCACTCGTTGTATGTGCATAGCTTACACATGATGGTATTTTGACCAACTGAGAGCTTATAAATTGTGTAAAGGGTCAAAACAGTAGCAGGAATGCCATCACACACACACACACACACACACAGATCTGCCTCGAGGAGATGTGTTTTGGATGCATCTTGTGACATCATGTCCCATTTTTGGATTGTTTTCATGTGTTTGGTCCGTGTTGCGTTCATATTTCATTCGAACTGCACCAGAGTTTGTTTGGAAGCAGACCGAGACACATCTTTTCTCGATCCGGTTGTTTAGTGCGCACGGATGGCAGCGTACACACTTATTCAAATGAACTACACTAACAAAGCAATCACACCAGGGTTCATTTTAATCGAACCAAACACGCAAAGTGTGAACACACCCTAATAGTTCATAAAGGCTTTACTCTGCAGTAACATTAATACTTACTGATGAGATCACACAGCTCATGCGGCAGCTTCCTCTTGCCTGTCGCAAGTACCTGTCGACCTACATCTTCAAAGATGACGGGTCGAGACTCCAGGTTCATCATGAGCATGGATTTCAGTTGAGTCTTGGCTCTCTCTAGCTCCATCTGCACAAGTGAGAGGTTTGCAACAATGCAATGCAACAAATTTAGAAGAAACAAATAACAAAAAGGAAGGTCTTACTTCTCCTGCTGTCCCAGTCATCTGAATAAACTCCCTTGTAATGATCTCCACCATTTCTCGCACCTGAAAAGATGAATAGTTAAGAAAATGTGGTGTATTGTAATAATATTTATCACATAAACCTAACTACAGTACCTGTCTAGGGTCTGCACTTGCATGGATACACAGAAGACCACTATCTTCATAGCTGTGGTGGTACGAAGTAGCATTGTACATCCAGTGATGCCTGTCCAAACGACAAAAAATTGCTAAAAACTGTTCATCATATAACAGCAGTTTCAGAGCATGAAGAGATGATGCCACACCTGTTGAGCACATTAAGGTAGAGACGGGTGAACATGCCTTTTCCTGGCCCTCCGGCAGAAAAGGACCCTCCGCCTCCCATCATCATATTGAGGACCGCAAATGGGATGAAGTCATCCTCCTATCAGTCACACACAAAAAATATTAACACACAACTAGTTTGAGTGTGAAACTGAACTGATTTCATTTAATGTGTGTAACAAACCAAAAAGGAGCAGCTCTCCAGTCCAATCATGATGTGCGTTAGTTCAGGAATGGGTGTCGGACCCAAACTCACATCAGACATGTCCTTCTCCATCTGAAATGAGACAAGCAGCTTAGATTAAGTATTTCGGGAACCTTTAAAATGCTGCTGGTCTTCAGCTAGGCGTGGCACAGCCTTTAAAAAAGTGCTTACCTTAACAATGCCGCCCGTGTATTGTGCTACTGACAGGTCAACGTTGGCAGGTGTGCTCACTCCCCATACAGGTTTAACATTTAAGAGATACTTCCTGGCACACTGAACAAGCTGCTCATGTTCAATCCCAACCCCAGCCAGCACCATGCGCTCCGGGCAGTAATAGCTCTGTAGGTACTTATGAAGCAGCCTCCTGTCGATCTTCTCAACATTGTCGGCAGGGCAGAAGCGAGGCAGGCCCACGGTGTTGCCCCTGTATGCTGCCTAAACATTGTAGAGACAATAAAATAAGACTTACAAACTCATTTTCAATGATCTACAGCAAAGTATTGATATTTGAAGAAGTGGTCATACAGCATGAATCATTTCTGTTAGTAAAGGCTCAGGGTCAGGTCTCATGTTCAAATCCTCCAACTCAAACCGAACAGCCATTTTGGTCATCTCAATCTCCTCATCTGGAGAAAACATAGTTAACAAAGTTACATTACCAGTCAAAATTTTGGAATAATTCAGATTTTTTTTTTTTTGGAAAGAAGTCTCTTATGCTCACCAAAGCATTTATTTGATAAAAAAAAAAAATTTTTTTATAATATATTATATATTTAAATAAGTTCAGCAATAAAAATAAATTATATATATTTCTCCTCAGTCCTGCTCCCACCTGATATTCTTCCCTTACCCAAACTTTTGACTGGTAGAGTATCTTTAACTCTTTCAAAGATTCAGTGACAAAAAAGATTCAAAGAATCTGTTGTGTTTCAGATGCTCACCTAATAAACGGGGCTGTAGAACTGCATCTGACAGGAGGCTCACCACAGTTTCCAGACCCTTCACTTCAGCTGAAACCGCATACATCGTTGTATCCCTGTAAATGACAGAAAGCAATAAAACATGCTAAACATGAGGTAAACAGAAAAGAATCAAAACACTTTGGACTGAAAAAAAAGGGAATGAAATGCAATGTTTGGCATTGCAGGTTTGACCTGGATGTTTGGCAGTCACATATGCCTCCATGTTTCTCAAGTGTTAGGAGAATTTCATCTTTACTTCCAAACTGGGCTGTAGACTTACAGTAAAGAAGAATGAGTTGGTTTGTGCACTAAAAATCAAAACAGCGTCAAAGCAATTTAGCAATCCAACTCCTAAACACTGACTTACAGAAAATGAAAGCTTTTCCAAAAAGTGTGCAATTCCACTGGGATATTTTGCTTCATGACGCGAGCCCGAGTTTACTAAAACTAAAAACAAGCAGGTGAAATAAAACATTCAGTATCTGGTTCAGCTCATTAGAATCAAACAACATCAGAGTATCTGCTACACATGTTACTTACTTCCAACTGTACAGAACTGACCAAATTTGTTCTGAGATGCAACTTTGAGTCCGTTTTCTAAGGTGGTGATTTTAGTCTCGTATTTCTCATGGCCGTCCACAGAAGCAAAGATAGGTTTGGGAATCCCGGGCAGCGGTGTGGACAGGGACACATTGGGATACGCGCTGCCACTGCTGTACTGTCTACATACTGCAATGCCATATCTGCAGCACACAGACAATTTGCAATAATCATGTTCTGACTGTACTAACTATGCTTTTACAGGTATCTCAACACTTAACACACGCGACAAGAAAAATAACAACAACTCCACACTGGCAATTGTAATATTTGCTGTCAATACAGTTTAATTACCGAAGCGCGTGGGAAAGCACGCGAGATTTTAAAAGTTTATCACATGTTCATTAGCGGTACACGATTTTATAAAGTAGTGAGAACATCTAATATATATTATTTTATTAAGTCAGAACAAACATGTGGCTACGGCTCTATACATACGACACACTTCCTCACAGAGCGTAAATAACTAAAACATTAGATCAAACCTCTGCGCTCGGCTCCAGCCTCTCAATCTGGACATGTGAGCAGCCATGTTGAATTCTATTTGACCATGAACCTTACCCGGAAATGATTATTAAACACTTCCTACTCTACTTCCTTAGTAATGTTGCTACGATGTTACCTAGAAAAAAACACCGTTATCTAAAGACTGCCCACATAGACGACAATACTTAGAAACAAAATATATAATACATTGATACTTTGATGGAAAATAGAAAACAACCTGGTATTTGCACATTGACAACTAATTTATATTATGATGCCTACTTATTGTACTAGACGTACATAATTAGGAAAGAATGGAGCTAACGTTAGTTTTCACAATATATATATATATATACGTTTCCAAACTTTTGACTGGTAGTATATATATATATATATATATATATATATATATATATATATATATATACACTACCAGTCAAAAGTTTGGAAATAATTATTTTATTTCCAAACTTATTTGGAAATAAATTTGGAAATATGATCCAGTATTTTGGATCAAATAAATTGAAGAGACCATCAAAATAGTAGTTTCCAAACTTTTGACTGGTAGTATATATATATATATATATACACTACCAGTCAAAAGTTTGGAAACTACTATTTTGATGGTCTCTTCAATTTATTTGATCCAAAATACAGCAATAACAGTATTATTGTTAAATATTTAATGCAATTTATTACTGTGATTCAAAGCTGAATTTTGAGCATCACTACTCCAGTCTTTAGAGTCACATGATCCTTAGAAATCAGAAATCATTCTAATATGCTGATTTGCTGCTCAAGAAACAATTATGATTATTATCAATGTTGAAAACAGTTGTGTAAAACATTCTTTTTAGGATTCTTTGATGAATAGAAAGTTCAAAAGAACAGTATTTATCTGAAATAGAAAGCTTTTGTAACATTGTACTAATACTACCGTTCAAATTTTTTTTGGGGGGGAAAGAACTTAAAGAAATTAATAGGCCTACATTTATTCAGCAAGGATGCATTAATGCAGCCTTGGTGAGCAGAAGAGACTTCTTTCAAAAACAATCAAATTAGTACAGTTTCCAAACTTTTGACTAGTAGTAGTAGTAGTATATATATATATTGGCTTTCAACAGACACTCCTTGTTCTGAGTCTGTCCTGCAAGGATGAGACTGAAACAGATCACCAAGTTCTGAGTCTCCCCTCGGGAGAGACAAACAGTTCACCATGTTCTGAGTCTGTCCAGCAAGGATGAGTCTATGACAGATCAACCAAGTTCTGAGTCTGTCCTGCAAGGATGAGACATAACAGATACACTGTAACATTCTGAGCCTCTGGTTTATCCAGAGAGACAACAAAAGATCCAAGGATCTGAGTCTACATCTTGTGAGACAGCAACAGATACGACCTCGTTCTGAGCCTCCAGCCTGTGAGGAAAGAGACATTAACAAACACTACGTTCAGAGTTTTAGTCCAGCAAGACGACTACAGCATGTCCCGAGTCTCCATGCCAGAGAGACAAAAGCAGATTGACCAAGTCCTGAGTGTCTGGCCCAGAAAGGCAGAACAACAAAGTCAAGCTCAGGAGAGCAAACCTTCACTTTAAGGTTCCTTCGTCTGCGTGTTCCAGATTAAGGACCTTCTGCACCTACTTCAGGGCCTCATCTGCGTGTTTCAGATTTTAGGACCCTTTGGTGCTCCAGGAGATCAGCATCCCACAGATCTTCGTGTTCAAAGCTGTTGAAACGGATTCCAGCTCCTTTCTGAAAGAAATAACCACACCTTAAGTGACGGGTGATCCAAAAACCACAACGTCAGCGGTGACGTGAGTACCAATCACTACCTTACTTAGCGTCCTTGGATAGACGAAAGTAAAATCACTACATATACAATCACACAGTTAGCTAATAATGTGTTAATAAACAATGTAATAATTTAAGGCAGAAACAATGTGCTCATTGAAGTAAAGAATACATGTTGTTAACAGTGATATATAGAAAAGGGTATATAGAAAAGGTTTGTTGGTGGTAGAGTTGGAGTCTCTTCACAGGTGTTGGTCATCTGAAGTCTTCATGAGAGGCTGGATCCAGACTGGAGCTATATAGTGTTTATATGTTTCTAAAAAGCCATTAATTAGCCTAAAACAGATTAATTGCAGGGTCAAATTGCCCCCAAAAGCATGTGTTAAATAAACTGCATGATTATTCCTGAGCAATAACAGTTTTTTGTTTGTTTATTTTGTGGTTGTGAGGTATATTACCATACAACAACTGAAATATTGAAAAAATTGAATGTTCCCTGGGGTAAAAATTAGGTCCGATTTCCCCATGTAAGAGTTATTATTCAAAAAAGCCACTAAAGTACATAAAACATTATGTTGAGATTCATGCCTGACATTAAATAAGTCACATTACATCTGTTTTCTTTCACACTAGTTAACCTAAATGAGCTTTGTATATAGAACAGTGTGTACTTCCAGCTTGTATTGAGACCAAAATAAATGGTGCATGAGAATTGGATTGATTTCTAAATGTACGCATCAGCTCTAAGTGCTTTTTGTCCTGAGTGTGCAGGCCACACAAGAATCAGTTCACTGAAAGAAGTGTGCAATAGTTTCTACATTTAAACAATGATGTTTTCAGTGCATCTGGGTCTTATTTTGCTGACCATGTCTTTTATACCAGAAATTATCTTTTCATATGAGCTTCAAGATACAATTCACACTCTGAGGGAGGAGAATACGTACCTACATCACAGACTGAAAAACCTCACGCAGACACTGCGAGAACTGAGGAAACTGCTTCTGGATCACTCGCATGGTGAGAATAATGTCTAAATGTTCATTTCATGAATCAATAGCAACCTTTGATATCAAATATGAAAGCATGAGTAGGTGTTTGTATGCATTTTTCTATTCTGTTTTTCTATACGTTTCTGTACTTTATTAAAAGAGTGCATATGTCCACACAGAGTCTACTGTGAATCATAATAGTGAGAAGATACATGCATGGAATGAATGGATTGAGAATGGTAAGATTACCTATTATTATGAAAAGCTATATGTTATGTTGCCAGCCATGTGATGAATTGTGTTTGCCGCTATTGTCAACTGACATATGTAGTGAATCAGTGCAGAATAGTTATAATGTGCATTGTTAACATGAATATGGGCTTACAAACAAGTAACTTAGCAGTGTACTCAAAAAATGTAATTTATTACTCACAGTGCTGGGTAGTAACTGATTGCATGTAATCTGAATTACGTTATCAGATTCCAAAAATTAAGTACTTGTAAACGGACTACAGTTACTTTTTTATTGATTACATGATTACATGTTTTTCTCACAATGGCAGGTAATTAGCCCATTCTTAATTCATTGATTACACATTAAAATGTACAAATTTATATCATTTCATATTTACATGCAATGCAGCTTTACTTGAAGTACCATGAGCTTTTAAATTAGTAAGGTCAAATAATAAGTCAATAATTATAATATAATATTAAGTTCACAGTTCTCTGATGCTGGTTAATGGTCACATGACATGCAGGTAAACAAATAAAACATATTTTAGTTCTTTCTTAGTGTTTTATTTTGAGTTTATTTTAATTTAGCTTTAAAATACTTAATAAACCCTGCAACTCCATCACAAACCCCAGTCTGAGAAACCCTGACATAATGTAATATTTAATGCACTTCATGTTGTTGATAAAGAATGGATTTTCTATCTCTTTGTATTTTTATATCAGTATGGTATAAGATTATCCTATTCAAATTAAAGTAATAAACGACTTGGTTCAAAAGTAATCTAAAAGTAATCAAAAAGTAATCAGAGTATATTACCTTAAATGTGTAATAATGGATTACATTACTAACTAAAATTTTTGTAATGTAATTTGGAATCAGTAACTGACTAGAATTTGTACGTAATCTACCCAGCACTGATTACTCATTACTCGTTACTATTTTCAAAAGTAATATTATTACTTTACATATTACTTCCTGGCAACAGTAATTTGTTACACTAGTTGGTTTTCCATTAGTAAAACGCATTACTGCCCAATACTTGAGTCCATGCTATGTTATAGTATAGTCTGTAAATGTTGTAGGCTATCAAAGCAGACTGGTTCTCACACTATGTAACAAACTGAGATACTGTATTATGTTTTTCAGGTATCAGCGCAGAGACTCATCTCATGTTAGAACAAGCTTTCTGCTTGACAGATCTTCATGCCAGTGCTAATTTATATTTCTCACAGGGAATTTTTGTTGTTCTGCCAGGTCTTATTTGGATTGGGATAATTCTCATGTAGATAAGGACATAATATTCTAATCCAACATTCAACAGGAAAGCTCAGGCTAATTCAAATGTGTAAATATTAATGTTAATAGTAAGGTTTTATTTGTTAGCATTAATTAACTACACTAACATGAACAAACAACACTTCGGCATTCATAAATCTTAGTTAATATTAATTTCAACATTTACTAATACATTTTTAATTGTCCCTATTATGGTTTTTTGAATATTCCCTTTCATGCAGTGTGTAATATAGCTGTTTGTGAATGTAAATGTTCTGCAAAGTTGTAAAGTCGAAAGTGCACGATAAATAAAGTTATTGTCTCCCAAAAGAAAGAATCGACTCTGAAACGATTCAGTAATTCAAATCCCACTGTGTTAAGGTTCTACGTCACTACAAAAGACATTTACATAATGCCCATCTGTGTTGTACCCCGCAAACAACTTGTCCCACCCACAAATGTCATTTTACTGATGATTGCTTCTTAAATCCCTAAAAGTTCAACACGGAATTCACAAAACGCTTGCTTTTAAAGATGGGTCTAACTCAGGTTATTACTGACTTACTGAAATAGTTCTGCTAATCACCTGTAGGCCACTATTACCTAAAACTGTCTATTAATGCAGATTGTCTGTTGTTCTTACTACTTTGAGTAATGATAAAGGATGGAGCAAGATTTGTTTTGCAAACTTTAATGTCATTCATATGCACCGTTACTGATACAGTTCCCGCATGTGCACCGCAAAACACAACGGTTTGTCGATGGACATACACTTGTTAATGTCACATCTGCTTCTGTGTCTGGCACTCTGTGGGACTTTTATGTTGAAGGTTATCTGTGCATTGTTTCTGTGTCCTGTTTCCTGTGGGGTTTTGTAGTTCTTGTAGTTTTTCATGTTGATTAGTCTCCCCAGGTGTTCCCATTCACCACACTCCTTGTTATCTCGTTAAGCTAGTCTTCCCTGTGTGTATATATAGCCCATGTTTTCTCTGGTTCTCTGTCAGTCGATGTTTTATGTATGCAGGTGTTCTCTGTTCCCCGTTCCCCGTGTCCCGTGTTTTCTTTGTTTTTGCGCAGTGTTATTTTGTTCCTGGTTTTTTGATTGTTTATTTTCATTAAAATTTCCTCTGCATTTGGATCCTGCATCTCTGCCTGCCGTCTTTGATTTCCCGTTTCCTGACAGTTAATGCTGATGGAAACATTATGAACATTATCACTGAGAAACGTCCTGCTCATGTTGTCCTTGTGTTGGAGGTTCAGGTTGAATAACTAGCTCTTCCATAAGTTTACTGATATGGTAAAATCAATGCCATCATTAATGTCTTTACAGTGTGTACAATCACTGAGCTTTAGGAATCCTCCAGAGCTGAAGTTTATGCTAAGCACTGTATAAATGGTAGACCAATCACAACAGACTGGGCTGTCTGGCCAATCAGAGCAGAGTAGGCTCTTGGAAAGGAGGGATTTAAAGAGAATGATTCATTCAAGGAGTAGTTTGAGAATCATTGAAAAATGTGGTGATGTACAATGTATATTATGAGAAAATGAAAGTGTTTTTTGACCTTTGATGCATGTATACATGTTCTAGGAAACTTTAAAATCAATGGAACTGAAAGTTGTATTTGTTAACAATAATTAATGCACTGTGAGCAAGAACGCATTTATTTTATTAAATTTATATGTTAACTAATGCATTACCTGATGTTAACATATGAGACATATTGTGTTACCAATGTAAATAAATGAATAATGCTTTAACATTTTATATCGTCTCAATTAAATAGCAATTTCCTTGATTAGTCTGCTGACTCTAGGCTTTTTTTTCAACATTTTACATCTGGGCCGATTTAGGTCACATAATTTTGAGAAAGAATCAATAGCTTACTTGATTAATAATACTCATGAAGCTTGGTTATAAAATCATGCATGACAGGGGCGAATAAATGAGATTGACTTGTGAGAAACCTGCTCACACAAACACTTTATTTTGAGCTGAGTGTGTCAGGAATCCAGACACAGCCCAGCGTTACACTGTGAATAATGATTGTGTGATCAATTTGCTGTCTTGTCATCTTTATTAGCTGATTTGTCAGACAGATGTGGATTAAAGATCAATCATGACAAGTCCTTCTGATTGAAATTGTAAATAAAGAATTAAACCACAGCTTGTGGTCCTGCCAAAGATGTTTTCTCTGTTGAATCTGTTCAGCACATGAAGAGGTACAGCTTCTCGCTGATAATTACTGTAGCAACATGAAATGATTTGGAGCAGACTTTGTGTGTTTGATGTTCCACACTGCAAATATCACATTAGCCAACAGAATTGGCCTTTGTTCAGTTAATTAAAATCACCCTCTTGCATAGATTAGAAATCAGGCTATTTGTACTTTAATTTACATCTGATTGTGCTGAATTGATAAAAGAAATGAAGTCGATTTACATTTGCAAAGACTTGCTACATTTTGCCTAAAACCAATGGTAGTTGATAACTTTCTATTTATATTCCTAAAATTGCATATTGTAAAATAAAATGAATATTTTTGTTTCTGCTATCTGACTGTTTACGTTAAAACTTAAGATGAGATTCACAGATGACTTCACTGCAGTTGAACATAAAGTACATTTTATGGCCTGCACTAAAACACAATAAGTTATTATTGGATTGAACATATTGAACTTAAGCCCTAAAATATTTTTTTCCCCCTTTTTTGTGATTTTTAACCAGCTCTAATATGAAATGGAAAAGTATGTTTGAATAAGCCAATTTTGAAGTATATATAAAAAAAGTGATATATATTTTAAGGCTTTAAATATAATATAGCCTAATTAATAATGTCACATGCAATCAAACACACATACAGGTGTGAAATGATTTATGCCAATGTGTACAACAAACGCTATTAGACTTGTGGACACCTTTTATGAATAACCATTATGAGGGAATTGGATCACAATTGTTCTCATTTTTCTCAAACTGCATGTTTTAGTTTTTTTTATTTGTGGCCTCATTCATTTTGCACAGTGTCTGAACACATGCAGAGTGGTGCTTTAGTCCTCTCATATTGTTCCTGCTGTGGAGGGGTGGTGCTCTGCTCTCCGGGTTACGCGACAGAGCCCATCTGTGTGCATGTGTGTCTGCTGCTCCATCATTAGATCAAGCCTGTTGCATTGATAAACCAGAAGACACACATTGGCAAGCGCTCACTGACAGAGATGCTGCACTGAGGCTTAACACGTTTGCTCTGCATGGGTAAGTACAGTATTTTTGCAATTGTTAAAGTAAGGAAAGGCAACTTATTTATAAAGCACAATTAAAAACAATATTTAGTTGAGCAATGTGCTGTACAATTCTTAAACATATATGCAATAGAATGAGCTTTCACTATGCACAAGCAGGCAAACTGTAAAATCATCAGTTAGCTGGTCAAAATGCAAAAAAAGGGTATGACTGTTTTTAGTAGTTTTAAAAATGTCCAGCTTTACTACATTGTATACTCTTATGCATTTTATTCTTTGAGAGTGACTGCAGTTTGCATTCTGAATTCTACTGTTATCTGAATACAAGTAATACGTTACGTAATCAGATTACTTTCCCCCAAGTAATTAGTAAAGTAACACATTACTTTTAAATGTAAATGATTAAAGTAGCGCAATTTATTTTGTTCTCCCATTCATTAACTGCACCTTTCCTGTCCACAAGTTGAGAGAAATCTGGAGTAAGGTGCAGGGGTATATGACACATCCTGGTATGTTTAAGGGTAAGTAAGCTGATAACCTCAACTTTCATTTCCAAAAACAGAGGTAACTTTCAGGGTAAGTAGCCATAGCAACTTACTCTCTAAACATAACCTGCTCTGGAGCAGGTTCTGTTCCAGGATTAGTTTACTTCAGAGCTATCAGCACATGTGTGGCATGCCCTATTGATGAGGCGTGACAAATTGATTGTGCACAATATTATATAGTTATATCGATATATAAAGCACTATTATAATTTTATTCTAATATATTATCATCTCACACATTGTTGATCTGTATTCAGACGTTTTTATACACCGATCAGGCATAACATTTTGACTGTCCTAATATTGTGTTAGTCCCACTTTTGCTGCCAAAACAGCCTTGACCCGTCGAGGCATGGACTCCACTAGACCCCTGAAGGTGTGCTGTAGTATCTGTCACTGAGATGTTAGCAGCAGATCCTTTAAGTCCTGTAAGTTGCGAGGTGGGCCTCCATGGATCGGACTTGTTTGTTCAGCACATCCCACAGATGCTCAATTGGATTGAGATCTGGGAAATTTGGAGGCCAAGTCAACACCTCAAACTCGTTGTTGTGCTCCTCAAACCGTTCCTGAACCATTTTTGCTTTGTGGCAGGGCACATTGTCCTGCTGAAAGAGGCCACAGCCACCAGGGAAAACCGCTTTCATGAAAGGGTGTACATGGTCAGCAAAAGTGCTTAAGTAGGTGGTATGACCCAAGGTTTCCCAGCAGAACATTGCCCAAAGCATCACACTGCCTCTGCCGGCTTGCCTTCTTCCCATAGTGCATCCTGGTGTGTTCCCCAGGTAAGTGACACACACGCACCCGACCATCCATGTGATGTAAAAGAAAATGTGATTCATCAGACCAGGCCATCTTCTTCCATTGCTCCGTGGTCCAGTTCTGATGCTCACGTTCCCACTGTTGGTGCTTTCGGTGGTGGACAGGGGTCAGCATGGGCACTCTGACTGGTCTGCGGCTATGCAGCCCCATACACAACAAACTGCGATGCACTGTGTATTCTGACACCTTTCTATCAGAACCAGCATTAACTTCTTGAGCAATTTGAGCTACAGTAGCTCGTCTGTTTGATCGGACCACACAGGCCAGCCTTCGCTCCCCACGTGCATCAATGAGCCTTGGCCGCCCATGACCCTGTCGTCGGTTCACCACTGTTCTTTCCTTGGACCACTTTTGATAGATACTGACCACTGCAGACCGGGAACACCCCACAAGAGCTGCAGTTTTGGAGATGCTCTGACCCAGTCGTCTAGCCATCACAATTTGTCCCTTGTCAAACTTGCTTAAATCCTTACACTTGCCCATTTTTCTGCTTCTAACACATCAACTTTGAGGACAAAATGTTCACTTGCCTAATATATCCCACCCACTAACAGGTGCCGTGATGAAGACTGACTCACTTCACCTGTCAGTGGTCATAATGTTATGACTGATCGGTGTATGTAGGCTATTTATATAATAAAAATACATGTGATATATATCTTACCTTTCAAGCAATGTGGAAGCAAAATTTCTAAACAAAAAATAAACTTATACAGCCATATTATCTTTGCAAGCACAGACTGTTATCTAGTTTAACTAGTCTTTTATTATATAATTAGATTCAAACAAACAATATAGGTTTAATTCTTATTCACGTTTTATTAAAGATTAAACAAAAAGACTGCACAACCACCAAATAGGTGGCGATATGCACTAAGAATGTAAAGTAAACAAAATAAGTATGGCGCACTTTTTCTTAGCATCTGTCGATTCATCGATCTTTTGGAAATGTCTTGTGCGTGTTCATCGCTAACATACTCAATTTTCTCCCTGGCGCGTTTTTGAAACCGACATGCCCCGAGTAAGCA
Organism: Rhinogobio ventralis; assembly: GCA_039654625.1. Lineage (NCBI taxonomy): Eukaryota > Metazoa > Chordata > Actinopteri > Cypriniformes > Gobionidae > Rhinogobio > Rhinogobio ventralis. The sequence goes on from CM077194.1 coordinate 35,341,987, forward strand.
TGGTTTAGGTTAATCAACTGAAAGTTCAGGGTATTGAACTATACTGTTCTAGACTGTTCTAGACTAAATGTGAGCATGTATTTAATTATCTCACTGGCACAAAAACAGATTCAGTATTCCTCAAAATGAATATATACACTGAAATGTAAACTCCAAAGCTGACCTTTGATGATCCAAATGAACCATACCAATACGCAAAAATGACTTTAGTTAAACATCACATTTGTGTTTAAAGGCAATAAAAGGAATAAAAATCCAAAAACAACTAGAACAATGTTATATATTTTGTTGACTTGTGTACTTACATTATCCCAAATGTTTCCAAGAATGTTTAAATCCAGAGAAATTTTAACCAGGACACGGGAAAAAATGACATCATACCCACGTTACCCTTGATTTCCGGTTTATTAGACAGGTGAGCAACTGTTTGGATAGATTTATTGACAGAAAACGTATCATTGTTATATAGCTCAACACAGTTAGTCTTATTGTTTAAATCTCGTTTTCTTGATTTACTGCGAGCACCATGTTTTCTATATGCCTAATATCGATCTAGCTTACTGCAGTGTGCAACAAGTGTCTCATAGTCGCATTATAACATAACTTTCAACACACTCAAATGTATTTAATATGATAAAACAGCGCTGCTTTATCCCACATACGCATGACCGGAAGAAGCAGAAGCGGTCATCTGCGGCATAATGAAAGCTCCACTGCTTTCGAGCCGTGTGTTGCACTTGTCTCTCATTAGCAATCGCTCCAGCGGCCTCATTCCACTCCAGCAGCTTTCAGCCCCACCCTGCTTCATACTAAAGTTACGTTAATTATAAATCTTTAATACATTAGCTCATCCATGAATATGATTTCTGTCCGAGCACCGTCGGATTCTTTTCCACAGCCGGAGAGGTGAAGGCAACAACTCCCATGATTCCGTGAAATCAAGGCATCATCAAGCTACGACTTTGTATTTGAATAAGCGACCTCTAGTGGTGAAAATTACATATTGTGCCTTTAGTCTTTTTGTTCTTATTGCTGAGAGTGTTGATCCTTCGTCCTATTCTTCTGCGATGCAGAATGGCAGCACAGCTGAAAGGTTTGAGCTGCGCCCTCTACAGTACAGGCGTGAATTTGCATTTCCTTCAGCCTGAGGTTTGTTCATTTCACTTTTGGTGTGAAAGGGCCTTTACATTTGCCAAAAATAGTTAAAACTTTTTTTTTGTTATTAAAAAACAAACAAGAAAGCTCAGTCCAGGTGAGAAAAATCTAAAAGTAACATAACACATTACCTTCCATAAAAAGGGACCAATTAATGCAATTAGTTACTTTTTTAGGGAGGAGTAATGCAATATTGTAACACATTACTTTTAAAAGTAACTTTCCCCAACACTGGTTATCAATCTGTAAGTCTATATTTATAGATCCATTGATCCATTTTATATATAAAAACAATAACATTTTATTCTAAAGTTTTCTCTTTATTCTTTCCACCATACTATAACTAATGCCAGACAAATTAAACTCCTTCTCTCGAGTGCTTAGATTTTATTTGTAAGGGGATCAAATATTCAATACGTTAATGAATTGCTAAACTGCTTCTTCATTTAATGGGGTGTTGTTCGGCTAAAGAAAACACACCCCCGGCTCCTGGCATTAGATCCCATTAGCTCACCCACCTGCTGTCTATGGCCAATGCCAGATGAGTCATAAGACTGAAGCACCCATTCATGGGATTCCTGTTTGCATCTGAGTACTCACCTGCTCTCCCAACATAGTGCACTGTCATAATAGACTAGACCGTCTAAAAATTTGAAATGTAATGGTAATAATAAGGACAATAATAACATATGATATGTAGTCAGAGAAAGAGGATCTCCATGTAAAGCACACACATTCAAAAATAACTAATACAGGTGCACAGCATAAAATATAAAGCAATAGCAAACATAATACTGGCACACTTTTGCTCTTAATAAAAAAAAAATGCATGAAATAAAACATGCCCCACATATTTACCTGCCATTAGTATTTAAAACAGCAACTCTAAAAATAATCAGATATGATCACTCAACTATTTTTTTTACCATTTCTTTTGATTTTCTCTTTAATCGTGTGTTTTGATTAAAGAGATTCTTGAACCAGCGCTAAACAACTATATGGAATGGAAAATTTAGTTTGAATCAGCTAATTGTAAGCTGATAAAACACACACACACACACTGAGGCATGGAAAAAACATGCCCTACAAGTCTTTAAAACAGTGACATTTCCACAAAAATAAGATGAAAAAGATCAAAATGACCACCATCCATCCCACATCCATCCCTCCCACAAAAAAACCCACATGTCCTCAGACCATACTCACTAACTCAACATTAAAATATATTTATCTTTTAAAGAAACCTTTTAAAGGTTATCTTTTAGAAGGTTTCACAACTTTGTTAAAAAGATACAAAATATGGCTATTTTCTGTAGTCTCAATGTATTCATTCATTGAAATAAATGTAATTTGAAAGTATGTATTATAAATATTTAATATAGGGCGTATTTAGAATATATGGAATCCAAATATTTAATATTTGGAATCTGAGAGTATTGTTACATACTGATAATATTTTTTGTGTGTGCAAAAATGGAAGCAGAATACTGCTCCAAAACAGATGTAAACCTCTGAATATTTTAAACAGATTAATTCCAATAAATAATCACTTGATGCATATATATATATATATATATATATATATATATATATATATATATATATATGTATATTTATTTTTTTTATTTTTTTTCCTTCTTTTGTGGCCTGTCCAAACAGAATTTGTTATGTACCAACGTTGGGTGTAACACACTAAGTAATTAATTACTGTAATTTAATTACTTTCCCCTGAAAAGTAAAGTAAATGATTACTCTTAATTTTTCTGTAATTCAATTACAGTTACTTGTGAGGTAATTGCAATAAATACTGTATATGAACAATTCTATATTAAAAAAGTCTAACTATGGATATCTTCATGACATTAAACACACTCTATATACTGAGGACTCTAATTCCTGTAGAGAAATATAAGCATATTTACAGCATCATAGCATCACTCATTTCTGTCATGTACTGGCCATATAAGGGAAGCATTAAACTAAGACGCCCTACATGGACACAGTAGCAATGAAAGCTTATGTGATCAGGTACAAACCTTTCCTTACAAGCTTTCTAACTGATCCTCTAAGTACAAAGCGCCTCTGCTCTTTTCATGTTACGATCAGTAAATGGAGGGTTTGCTGCTGTGTGGTGTAAAGTGCTCAGTCTATTGAAGAGAGTAAAGAGGTCTGTAGTATACAAAGGCTGGCTGTGATGATAATAGTGGTAATGAAACACAACCAAAATAGGAATATGCAGAGAGAGAGAGAGAGAGAGAGAGAGAGAGAGAGAGAGAGGAGGAGGTGCTGCTGTGCTGTGTGAGAGTTAATGATTTGCACTCGTTCTTTGAAGACACACTCACACCAATAAATGAGGCATAGCACAAGTATGTATGTTTTAAAATATTTGAATTTTGGCTACTTTATGACTGAAAAAAATCTATTTATCTAGTCAATGATGAGTATGATGAGTGTGAAATGCAACATGTTGAGTTGTCATTAGTATGAGAACTTTGACCTGTTTGTCTTGCAGTGCATGAATGCATTTGGTCAGATGAGGAATGATGCTATGGACCATTATCTTCATTTGAAAGGCACAGATGAGGGCTAGCATGTCTCGTCCTGTATGGAGTTCACTTCAGATGCTCCTCCTTCTGTCCTCTTCTATCAGGATTAATCCTGCTGTGTCTGAATTAGGTGAGTATAAACTGCTGTGTAGTATTTTGGATGCTTATGTGATTTTACTGGATTTTATTCTGCTGATCAGGCCCTTAAAAATGCATGCATGCGTGCCATGCAAATGTTTTATACGCTTGCATAATTTGACAAAAGGCTTGCCAAAACATTGTGCTTGCTCCACGTGTAGCCTAGCAACGGTGGACTTCAAACTACCCCTGCTTCCTCAAAGTGATTCCTATTTGAAATGAGATTTAATGGTGAAAGATGCACTGAATATCTGGAATAGCTGGGTATTAATTTGCAAACAGTAAGCAAATGCTAATGCAATATACAATTATTTATGCTACAGATAACATGATGCATACATTGTGCTATATTCTAAGACATACAGTAGGGTCCACAAGCCTGACACCACATTAAAAATACAGGATAAATATTTTTTTAGGTTGATAATATAGTCTTTATTGAAAAAATATGTTTGCACTAAGTGCAAATACTGACATATGCTATTTACACTAAATGAAAATAGTGATATATTCTATTTACACTATGTAAAAATATTTTTTTTCTTTGAAATGAGTGTAATAGTTAGATAATATTTATAGATAGTGGCAGATACTATTTGCACATCAGTGCTGTTGTACATTAAACGGTGTGCAATAATAACATAATGTAAATTATTATATTTATTCAAATGTATTAATTATTATTTATTAAATGGAATGCTGCCTTATTGGGACAATAAAGCCCTCCTTAAACTTATCCCTAACCAAAACTTTTTATTATTAAGCACACGTTAGACACTTTATATCCCCTTTTTGAATATTTTCTTAATTTTTATTGAAAATAAATGCCTTTCTGATCTGATATGTGATCATCAATTATCAATTAGTGTCAAAATTTTAAGCTGCACACCTTACCCCTACACCATTGCTACTGTAAATAATCCAGTGTCTTCCATCATTTTGTTTGGCCCAACCAGACATCAGTGGGTGGAGTTAGTGTAAATAGCATTTGCCAACTGGGCGGGTTATTTGCACTTATTTTAAATAGACACTCCGAAATAGGCAATAAGACAAATGCAACAAATATTTTCACTAAATATATGCAAATGTTTTTTATGCATAATGCAAGAAAACACAATGAATTTCCATTTGTGTCAAAAAAAAAAAGTTGACTACTTTGTGCTTTGTACTCTAAATGTGTCCTTGTCTATAGCTATTGCCTACTTGTTCAGAAAAATTAGTATGTTGATGTGTATGTTCTCTGTTTATGTTGTCTTTCTCTGTCATTCTTACTGTAGTCTAGTTCTGTCATCTTTACGGTCATCCTTACTGTCGTCTTTCTATTTCGTCCTTACTGTCATCTTCTTCTGTCGTCCTTAATGTCATCTTCTTCTGTCGTCCTTACTGTCGTCTTCTTCTGTTGTCCTTACGGTCTGTGTCCACTGGCACGGAGCAGAGCGAGCATTTCCAGTTAATTCCTATTGAAGTTGAGCTGACAAGAGAAAGCAGACCAGAGAAAGCATTGAGAGCATCAGAAGGTTGGTTAGTTAGTTCTCGACTTTATGCAAATATCAAGCAAAAAATGCGGTCTGCAGCCAATCGCTGTGAGGTTCAGGTAGTGACGTCTGTCTTGAGAGTTTAAAATATGCAGGTTGTGCCGGAGTTTATGCTGGATTTAGTGCATAAATCATATTGTTTACACATTGGACAGTTTGCAGTTGTAATATATACACTGCCCGGCCAAAAAAAATCACTGTTTGGATTTAATAGTCAAATGCTTCAGAGTCTATTGATTGGATCATTATTGCAGTGATTATTATGTTAGCATGTTATATGTTTGGCAACAGTTTTTGTAACTAATTGATGGAGTGTGTAGCTTTTTATTTCAACAACCATGTAGGAAGACACACCATGGCCATATTAGACTTTACAGAGTGCTTGACCTCTTGATGCATTAATTTTTGGTCAAGATCTTGTATTGACAATGCAAGAGTCAAGCACACTCCTCCAGCTCCTCCAGCACATCCCAAAGACTTTCAATGAATTTAAGGTCTGGACTTAGAGGTGCCAATTCATGTGTGGAAATGATTCTTCATGCTCCCTAACCATTCTTTTACATTTTGAGCCTGATGAATCTTGACATTGTCATCCTGGAATATGGCCAAGGTGTATAATAATCATAGAAACATAATAATCACCGCAATAATGACCCCATCATTTACTCTTAAGCATTTGAATATTTAAATCCTAACTGCAACTTTTTTTTTTTTGGCTGGGCAGTGTATATTAAAGGTGGGGTAAGTTTTATTTCAAAACTGCTTTATAAAAGTGTCTTGGGCCGAGTACCAAAACAAACTTGTAGCCAATCAGCAGTAAGGGACGTGTCTACTAATGGCGGGAAGAAGAGAGCTCACAGTGCACGTCATTATTCAAAAGACACGACACACAGGACAGACATTAGCTGAGCGATGACAGAAAGAGAGAGATGGCAGATAAAAAACAAAAGTGGAAAATGTCTGTGGGACAAAAGAATGCTTATGATCATGCAAGATGTATCAGCTTTCCAGCGCTGGAGAGAACTCAAGAAGCGCTAACGTTAAGGCCTGCAATCGGAGGCCGAGGTTGCTTTATTTCTTCTCGATAGGCGAGTAACATTGGTTTTGTTTTGTTTCACAGAACTAATATAAGCTAGCTTTTGCTTGAATATGCTCGTGTGTCATGTTCGCTTGTTTGTCCATTTGCAATCGTATTGTCGTTCACTTCAGCGATGATAAAGACCCATTCATTTCCACACCGTATAAGCCTAGAGCGTCTAAACTTCCTCACTGTACTTTTTCAAGCGTCAGCTCGCAGTGTGTCCGAAAAGTAAGATAATAAACTCCTATATGTTTGTTTCCTTTGGTTCCTCTTTTAGTGTTCGATATATAACCCTCGAATCTTGTCATAATTGTAATATATTCGTTAGTTGGGCTGTTCTGCTCGTGCTATTGAGTTGTTCATGAGAACTGTGTTTGTGTTTTTGGGATGTAAGGGATGACTTTTTCACTGAACATTCGACCTGGATTACCATAGTAACACACATTGCTTCCACTTATTGATGACATCGTACCCCTCGACCGGCTGGCACAGCAGATTCCGCCATAGTCGTTGCCTGCGTTGGCGTACGTATGTGTGGGGCGGAGCTATCAAAATAGGGGCGAGACCCTTTTGGGGTAGGGGCGTGTTTGTTTTGGTGATTTGAAATATCAACATCAGTTACCAGAAAGCACTTACCCCACCTTTAAATATTGCAGTTTGGATGCTTTCATTGTGATTATACTGGCTGGGTTTACAAAAGTTTAGAACATTGACAGCATATCTTTACTTGGGCTATTCGGAAACAAAGCTAATGTACAAATAACGTGCATCTCTGATGATTATATTGTTTGTGTGTTGAAAAAAAACCCAGATTAAACAATAAGGACGACATGAGACAACAATGAAGATGACAGAACTAGTACACACAAAAAATAATTCAGTGGCTTAGTAAATATCATAGAAATAATTAACTTTACTAACTTAAAGCTGCAGTCCGTAACTTTTTGCGCTCTAGCGGTTAATAAACAGAACTGCATGCGTCTTGCAGAAGAACATTGCAACCGGAGCTACTTCTCTCTGTTTATGTCTATGGCGAGTCACGCAGGGACTGTGCTCCTCCGCAGCGGTTCCTACCAGACCGGTCTGAAATAGTCCCAATATAAACACTTATTATAAGTGTACCACAATAATTCAGGGTAAGACAAAAACACAGTTTGGAAAATGGATTCATGTTGTACATTCTCATTATATAATTTTTGTAAATCTTGAACACAAAAAAAGTTACGGACAGCAGCTTTAATAAAATCTCTGAATATCATTTACTTGATTGTTTGAGTTGAACATACCAAAATAATTGACTAAAAATTCAACAGTTAATTGTCTAAAATTTACAGTTATATTTAATTTTTTTTCACTAAAAGAATTTAGTATTTGACTAACCAATTTATTTAAAGGTGCACTATGTAACTTTTCCGTCCGCTAGAGGTCGCCTGTTCAAAACAAAGGCGTAGTTTGATGACGGCAAGTTTGAGCGCAGAATCTTGGGACATGTGGTTTTCACCTCACAGCCCGTGGAAAAGAATCGGGATAAGACTCAGGCAGAACTCATGTTCATGGATGCGATTATTAACGTTACTGTAGTATGAAGCAGAGCAGGACCGAGTGTTGTGGGAGCTGAGCAAGGCCGCTGGAGCGATTGTGCAACACACGCCTTGCTAGCAGCGGGACTTTTATTATGCCACAGTCGCCGGTGCCATTTCCGCTTTTCCGGTCATAAGTATGAGGTAACGCAGCTCTGTTTATCATATTAGATACATTTGAGTGTGTTGAAAATTATGTTATGACGTTATGTTATGTGCGTTCGCTCGGCGGCTGCTATGACACTTGTTGCACACTGCAGTAAGAGTAAAGCGTTTCTGCTAAATAAAATCGGAAACCGAGGGTAACGCAGATATTTACGCCATTGACAGGCGACTCCCTCACACGTCCCGGTTCCTTGGTTAAAATAGCAATTTTCTCACGATTTACAAATAGTTGGAAACATTTGGGATATTGTAAGTACTCAATTGAACAAAATATATAACACTGGCCTAGTGGTTTTTGGATATTTTACTGAAAAAATGTTACATAGTGCACCTTTAAAATATACTTAATATTTTTGTGAATATTTCTATCAAAATATTCTAGAATGAAGAATTAAGCTGATCTGTTTCATGAACCAAAAATATTACTTAATTCAAATCAACATTATTAATCTTTAATACTCAATTAAAACAATGCATGACAACACAACGGTTGAGTGAGTGCGGGCTGTTTGAATTCTCTTCAGTCTCCAGAGCAGTTCCTTCTTCTCAGCGTCGCAGAATTGGTGCATTTCCTCTGTGAAATTCAGGTTTGTGTGTTTTAATTTATCTACAAAATCATTAATGTGCTTTAAATTATTTTATTTAATACAAAACCACATACAGGGACGCAATGTGCGTCACCTAAACGGTTGTGGCGTCTGTCTATGAAACGCCTAGTGCCTTGCTCAAAACACACAACTTTATTTTTAAAGATAATGAATATAATTAATTTGGATGATAAAATGTTCTCAGAACTGTGCACTGTTTGTTTATTGGCAGGTTATGGAGTCAGTTGTGTCGCAGCATCTTTCGGCTACGAGTGAAACACAGGACGGTGGTCTGAAGTTCGAAGTTCACCCGCAGAGCGCGAGTCCCACTCTGGCACGAGAACCAGCACTGATACGGTGGAAACGGGATAACAGACCGGTTGATTACACCTGATTACACCCTTCATTTTTACTTCTAATATGTTTGTTACATGAGTTTAAATGTACAATATTAAAACAGTATAAAATATGCTGTATTGCTGTACTCATCGACAATAAAGGCCAATGTCATGTATACCTGTGGTTGTGTGGAGTATTTTATAAAGGTTTAGGGGAAATAAAAAAAAGTTAATATTACTCATAAATATTGGTTTTTAAATGTTTTACCCCAATTATTTTTACTCAATTTTATTTGTTAATGTACCAAATGCAGTTACTCAGATCTACTTAAATTTTTTTTTACATTTACTCATTTCATACGGCGTGTGTAATTGATTTCACTGCTTGTAAATTTAATCAATATTTTTGAGCGTAAAAATGTTTCACCAAAAAAAAGTAGTAAATCGAGTAAATCATAGTAAAAGTTTTTAGAGTGCAGACGACAGAACAATACGCCATAAACAGAGAACATACACAACAACATTAATTTATCTGAACAAATAGGCAATGACTGTAGACAAGGACAAACGTATAGAGCAAAGTACAAAGCAGTCTACTCTTTTGGAACCTTAGTATATATTTTTTTGTCTGGCAGAAAACATTTAGCATCTAAATTAATTGTTAACCAAATCAAACATATTATTTATTTATTATGACTGAATCAACTTGACTATATCACAGTACAACAGCAACTAATTTTTCAGAGGAGGTAGAAATGGCTTCTCAAGGTAATAACACACGTTTTTAGAACATATTACGTTTATATCTCTAAAAAAAATCACTATTTTATACTCTCTTTATATTTACGTCATCTTTTTATATTAATTTATTTCCTTGCACACTTTTCTCCTTTGCTTAGTATTTTCAATCTTACCTGAAGATGGCGTTGGGATTTTAAATAGCTCTCTGATGCTGCACTGCACAGTGTTTGACTCTGGCCTAAAGGCTCCTCTACCAGTGAAATGGGAGAGAGACACTGGTGGTCTGGACAGCAGGATTCATCAAATGACCAATGGCTCACTTTTCTTTCCCTGCTTAAAAGAGGAAGACTTTGGAAACTATTCATGCAGTGCAAAGAGAGGGAACAAACTGATTCAGACCACTGTCATGATCAGCAAAGCATGTATGTATCTTGCATTAGTATAAAATAATATTAATCATTGAAATGATATAAGTGAGATCATGTTAATGGTTTCACACAAGAACCTACACACGTGATGCATCTAACGTGTCCACCACAAATGGTCATGGATTGTAATTTGTGTTTGTTTGTTTGTAGGCCTGGAAGATGTGTTCTTTCACCCTCAGTCCATGAGAACTGAAGAGGGACATGATGTTTTCCTTCAGTGTGTCTCTGGTGATAGTTCTCCTGCTGCTCAGATTTCATGGTTAAAGAATGGCAGAGTTCTCACCAAAGGAAACCAGATTCAGGTAGCTACAGAATAAGTAAAAACACTTTTATGGTACACATATCATCAAATAATGGCTATAATAAAATAACTTACAATCAATTACAACTAAACATATTTTTAGTTTTACTACTTTTTGAAGCTGATAAGCCTTTACAAAATGTTTGTTGATATTTTTCCTTTTAAAGGGTTAGTTCACCCAAAAATCAAGCATTCTGCGTTAGTTCAGGCAGGCCATGTAGTCAAGCTCCGCTATCAGCTGATTGGCAAAATTCCAACCCCGCCCATATCAGTTGATCCGTTTCCTATGCACTCAATTGGCAACTCTCAAACAGGGCGCCTTACTTAAGCGCAGCTTCAGTTCAGTCTGCCTGCTTGGCTGCTTCCACTGCACACTGCTTTGCAACCCAGCTCCTCCTTAAACTGTTTAACTTAATCAGTGTCATTCTGTTGTCATTGATGCATGTTCTGTTCTCAATGGGGGATTTACGCTGCCCTCCCAGTTTTAACAAAATGTCCCCAGAATCTGCTGCTGTTCCCAATCTTGGCTTTTCATGGAGCTCATGAAAAGGATGGGGAATTTAGAACAGAGCCATATTGCCAATATGCCAATAAAAAAGTTGACTAAAAATTTGTCTATGGTATTTTTGACTTAAGTGGACCTGACTGAAATTAAAATTCTATCATTAATCACTCACCCTCATGTTCAGACTCTTACGCTGTTGACGTAGTGTAAACAGTGCAGCGCTTCCATTGGCTGAACTGTTCACGTGAGCACCACGACATATGCGCACGAGTCGTTTTGCCGTAGAACTAGGAAGCCCTTCACTGTTTACACTGTCAACAGCGTAAGAGTCTAACAAAAAAGTCATTCTTTTTGTTTGTTTTTACACACAAGAAGTATTCTCGTCACTTCATAAAATTAAGGTTGAACCACTGGAGTCACATGGACTATTTTGAAAGTAATATCATTGCGCCTGCTGCACCCATGGTACGGCAGCAAAGTTCCTTGATTATTACGCAGGAATGAGAGTATAGTCCCTAGCCATATCAGTCTAGAAAATTGCAACGTTTAATTTTCCGTCGGTCTTAGTACACGATGTAACTATACACATCACAACATATATATATAGGAAAATGTTGGCGTTATTTTGTCACTTATTGAGCAGTAGGCTAGCTGGAGCCGTTTACCTCCAGTCTTTGTGCTAAGCTAGGCTAGCGGTGGGTGCGTCAGACAGAGTTATGGCCAGACAGAGATAAAAAATGGTATGTATGGACTTATCTAACTCTGGGGGATACGGTGAATAAGCTAAAGTCCCAAAAAGTCGGTGTGTTCCTTTAAGGGTTTGGAATGACATAAGGGTGAGTAATTAATGACAGAATCTTTTATTTTTGGGTGAACTAACCCTTCAAGAGCACTAAAATTCTTAACCAATGATTACTTGGCTAGTCGAAGAGCGTTGATGATTGGTTAAAACCATTCTTGGGTGTGGTTTGGACGTGATCTTTTTATTTACAACCACACATGCCAGCTGAGTAGTCACAAATTGATAACTTTGAAGCCCATCAATCATAAATTGTGCAGAACTTCCATGACCATGACAATGTATGGAGAGAGATTGTTTTTTATGCAGACAGATCCAATGATTTGTCACCAAAACTGGAAACTGGAAAAGACTCAAGTTTAATAATATTTCTTTGCTAAATACTAAATATTACCACTAGGGACAGTATGGAGGAGGGAGTCAAAGGAAGACTTCAGGCACCTTGCACATGGCTAACATCACCAAAGCAGACCAAGGAATATATATCTGTATCACCCACAATCCTCTGCTCAACATAAGCAAGGAGAGTCAAGCAGCAACTCTGACAGTGCATGGTAAGACATACAACTTTAATATATTTTGCATTTTACAAATCTGATATTCTTATTACTCAGTGTCTTTATTTTTTATTGCACAGGTTCCAATGTAGACATAAAGATTATAGAGGGCCCACAAAATGTCACTGTACCTGTTGAAATGGAAGCGGCACTCCACTGCTTTGTTGAAGGCTTCCCCATTCCCACAGTGCAGTGGTTTAAGGATGGACGACCATTACCCAATTCTTCTAGATGGGATCTGCAGAAGGACGGACAACTGCTGATTTTTCAGTGAGATATTTCTATGGCAGATTATGAATAAATAAGTGTGAAATTAAAACAACAAAATATATACACTTCTTCAAGATTAAAGAGTTTTAATAAAACCCAGTCCATTGAAATATATGGTCATCAGTAATCATTCATCAATAAATCATTAATACATGCCTTTGAAGATTTACGTTGTCCAGCCCTCACGCCACTATGCATGTCATCAGAGAAGAGATGTTGTTGCAAGAGGGAGAGGAAGTTATTTTGATCAAAGATTATGAGGGGACATAAATTAATGGATAAATAAATTAGCCTATAAAAAATTCCACAATATTTCATAAAAAAATAAGAATTTTGATTTCATGGTAACTTATACTTATAACAGGTCAGGTCAGGTCACCTTTATTTATATAGCGCTTTTTACAATGCAGATTGTTTCAAAGCAGCTTCACAGTGTTAAACAGGAAAATAATGCAACAGAATTTGGCTGTACAGCCGCTCTGGAGAAAACAGTGATGTCATCCAGCTCATTTCAATTATCATATAGTGTCAATGCGGGCAGATCAGTAATATAATTGAAATTTTAGTGTCCCCAACTGAGCAAGCCAAAAGACAAAGGCGAAGGTGTCAAGGAACCAAAACTCCTTCAGTGGCCAGAATGGAGAAAAAAACCTTGGGAGAAACCAGGCTCAGTCGGGGTGCCAGTTCTCCTCTGGCCGATGAACAAATAGTGTATGATTATGATTCTGGCAACATTACAGGTCAGAAGTCATATTAGATCGAAAGATATTCGTAAGATTATTCGAAAGATTGGAGTCATAACACGGTCATGTCTAGGCGCTATCTGATCTGGATACGGCCTGGATCCGGCTGACTGCAGTAAACTTCGGGATAAACAGAGAGACTAACATTAGCGTAGATGCCATTCTTCTTATGATGTAACGAGTACATCAGGTGTTATGGGAAGTGTTCCCGGTTCCGGCTGACCTAGTTAATGCAGCCTAAAACAATAATTTAACTGATTTGAATAATAGAAATTTATAATGTTCTATGTGTATGCCATAGTAAAGAGATGTGTTTTTAGTCTAGATTTAAACTGACAGAGTGTGTCTGCTTCCCGAACAATGCTAGGAAGACTGTTCCAGAGTTTATGTGCTAAATAGGAAAAGGATCAGCCGCCTGCAGTTGATTTTGATATTCTAGGTATTATCAACATGCATTAAGAGCTCGCTCAAGTACTGGGGAGCTAAACCATTTAGTGCTTTGTAAGTAATTAGCAAGATTTTAACATTTATACAATGTTTAATAGGAAGCCAGTGCAGTGTTGACAGAACCGGGCTAATATGGTCATACTTCCTGGTTCTAGTAAGAGCTCAGGCTGCTGCGTTTTGGACCAGCTGCAGTTTATTTATTAAGCGAACAGGGCAACCACCCAGTAGAGCATTACAATAATCTAGCCTTGAGGTCATGAACGCGTGAACTAACTGTATAGCATTTTGCATTAAAAACATGTGCCGTAATTTAGATATATTTTTAATATGGTAGAATGCAGTTTTACAGATGCTAGAAACGTGGCTTTCAAATGACAGATTGGTATCAAAGAGCACACCCAGGTTCCTAACTGACAACGAGGACTTGACAGAGCAGCCATCAAGTGTTAGACAGTATTCTAGGTTACTACATATGGAGTTTTTTTGTCCAATAATTAAATATTTTTTTCTGAATTAAGTTGCAGGAAATTAATAGTCATCCAATTTTTTATATCAGTTATGCATTCCTTTAATCTTGTGAATTGGTAAGTTTCGTCAGGGCGTGAGGAAATATAGAGCTGAGTATCGTCAGCATAACAATGATAACTAATGCCATGCTTCCTAATGATAGCTCCCAGTGGTAGCATGTACAGGGTGAAAAGCAATGGTCCTAGCACTGAGCCTTGCGGTTCTCCATACTGAACTGGTGATCGGTATGATATCTCTTCATTTGCTGCTACAAACTGATAACGGTCACAAGTATGATTTAAACCATGCCAATGCAATTCCACTAATGCCAACATAATTTTCGAGTCTATTCAAAAGAATGTTGTGGTCGATAGTATCGAATGCAGCGCTAAGATCGAGTAACACTAATAGCGGGATACAACCATGATCGGATGATAAGAGTAAATCATTTGTAACTCTAATGAGAGCAGTCTCAGTTCTATGATACGGTCTAAATCCTGACTGGAGATTTAGAAAAAAAATTCTGAAAAGGAACGTAGTTGTGAAGACACTGCCTTTTCTAATATTTTTGACAGAAAGGGTAGATTTGAGATTGGCCTGTAATTGACTAATTCTGTAGGATCAAGTTGCGTTTTTTAATAAGAGGTTTAATAATAGCCAACTTAAACGTTTTCAGTACGTATCCTAATGACAAAGATGAATTAATGATATTAAGAAGAGGATCTATGACCTCTGGAAGCATCTCTTTTAGTAGCTTAGTCGGTGTAGGGTCGAGCATACATGTTGATTTAGATGATTTCACAAGTTTAGCAAATTCTTCTTCTCCTATAGCAGTGAATGAGTGGAATTTTTCCTCAGTGACACTACAATGCTCTGTCTGATGTGATACTGTAGTAGATGTTTGCATAGTTATAATGTTCTTCCTAATATTATCAATCTTGCACGTAAAGAAGTTCATAAAGTCATTACTGTTGTGCTGTTTGCAAACTTCAGAAATTGAAGCTTTATTTCTTGTTAATTTAGCCACTGTATCAAATAAATACCCTCTTCTTCTAAGAGAGTCGAGAAATAAGCAGATCTAGCAGTTTTTAAGGCATTTCTGTACGCAATCATGCTCTCTTTCCACGAGATCCGAAAAACTTCCAGTTTTGTTTTCTTCCAGCTGCGCTCCATTTTTCTGGCTGCTGTTTTAAGGGCCCGGGTGTGCTCGTTGTACCACAGCATTGGACTATTTTCTTTAATCTTCTTTAAGCACAGGGGAGCAACTGTGTCTAAAGTGCTGGAAAAAAGAGTGTTAATAGTTTCTGTTGCAACATTGAGTTCCTCTAGGCTATCTGGGATGCGGAGGAGATGAAACTGTTGAGGAAGTTTATTTACAAAGCAATCTTTAGTGGCAGCGGTGATAGTCCTGCCATATTTGAAACAACGGGACGGTTTTACAGCCTTTGCTACATTAAGTATACACGATCCTAGGTAATGATCTGAGATGTCATCGCTCTGCTGCAGAATTTCAACGGTATCAACATGTGACAGTATTAGGTCTAAAGTATGATTACGGCGATGAGTGGGTCCTGATACGTGTTGCCTAACTCCAATAGAGTTTAGAATGTCTCTAAATGCCAATCCCAATGCGTCTTTTTCATTGTCTACATGGATATTAAAATCACCAACAATTAGGACTTTATCTGCAGCCAGTACTAACTCTGATAGAAAATCAGCAAATTCTTTGGTAAAGTCTGTATGGTGCCCTGGTGGCCTGTATACAGTAGCCAGCACAAATGTTAAACGGGATTTATCAATTACACTACATAACGTTACATAAAGCACTAAAACTTCAAAGGAATTACATTTGAAACTAGACTTATGAGTAATACTGAAGATATTATTATAAATTACAGCAACCCCTCCCCCTTTACCTTTCAGACACGTGTTTATAACAATAATCTTGGGGGTGGACTCCTTTAAAGTAATGTAGTCGTCAGGTTTTAGCCAGGTTTCTGTCAAACACAGCACATCTGCAACACTAGGCATTAAAAGTATAAAAATCTTCTTCCTAGGAGAGTTTCATCAGAAGATGAGGGTCTGTATTTCTGTGAAGCACGCAATGAGAAGGAGAAAGTGAAATCCCAACCAGCCTACCTCCTACCTGCAGGTACTTCCTTTCGGATGAGTCTACTTTCATTCCAGGTGATAACTGCTCACACCTGCCCTCTATTTAGCATACCCTTTCATCCCTTCTCATGCAGTTATGGATTGGACCTTTATGCTTGAACCTGCCAACCTAACAGTGAGGAAGGGTGAATCTGCGACTCTTTCCTGTAGGCCTCCTCACAGCAGACCCCAAGCACAAGTGTCCTGGTTTAAGAACAACAGACTCCTCCACCCAGGACTGCATTATACTGCTGATCCTAATGGAGACCTGCTCTTCCACAGGTGTGTTGTGTGGATTTGTTTTCTGCAGTTCATTCTTTTCTAACCATTTATGACTCAGGCATGTCCAAACTCAGTCCTGGAGGGCCATTGTCCTGCAGAGTTTAGCTCCACACCTGCCTGGAAGTTTCTAGTTTATTGCCGTGTCCGAAATCTCATACTCACATGAGTAGACCCTGTTGAAAAAAAACAGCATATGCTGGTTATTTATGTTTTGAAGCATGGCAGCTGGTTTGAGTTGGTTTAAGCTGGTTCTGAGCTGGAGCTAGTTTCTTAGGACCAGCACTTTACCAGCTTAAACCAGCTCAAACCAGCTACCATGTTTCAAAACATACCTAACCAACATATGCTGGAATTTTTCAGCAGGGGATACTTTTTGAATAAGTATTTACTTCATGAGCGTTAAAAAAAGTATGTTCTAGTATGAGTGTGTGCAGTATGAATGTAATTCGGACATACTACATTCGTCATTATCATGTGACCTACCAGTGTTCGTTGCGTTGCTTCGTATGCACACTTCAGAATCTTGCCAGAAGAAATAGGTAATCCGGATACTATTTGTCTACTCTTTTATGAGTACTGTGAATTCGGACATACTTCTTTTGTCACATACTTCCTTTTTCACCTACTATATAGTAGGGAAGTATGCGATTTCAGATGAAGCAGGACCTTGATTATCTGGTTCAGGTGTGTTTACTTGGGGTTGAGCTGAACTCTGCATGACAGTGGCCCTCCAGGAGCAGGACTGGACACCCCGATTTATGTCCTCTTTTTTTGCTGAACTGTGATGTTTGTGTATATTTTAATTGTGCATGTCCATATTTGACCTCAGATAGTACTATCTGTAAATTCTCTTTGTTTTAGTGTACAAGAGACAGACAGTGGATTGTATTTCTGCAGAGCATCGAATTCCCTTCTCAAAAGAACTCTCACCTCAGAAAAAATCTTCCTAGATGTTCTTGGTAAGGAGTTATTTGACTTTCTTGAAAGTAAATCGTAGACCAATCAGATCACTATTTAGATGTTATCTAAGAAAGGTTTAGTCTAAACTATAAAATCATAAACATTTCATTGCACATAATACCAGGGAGTGCTTTTATGTCTACTGAAACCCATCAGGCCTAGACAGAATCTGCAAAATGAGTTTTAGTAATTTTTAATACTATATCATATTTTTTAAATTTGGTAAATGGATCTGAGTACTACACTTCTTTTGATACCTGAAAGAATAGCAGATTATTTAATAAAGTAACATGCAAAGCCAAGTGTAAATTGCATAAATGACCATTTAAATTATGTATAAATCTGCAAATTTCTGCAGACGAAGAACGCAATAACCTCTTGTGATTTGTGTAGTATTGTTCTACCTGCCAAATAAATATTAGGATATTGGAATGATACTTTGTACTATTTTTTGTATATAATATCATACGTTTTTAAATCAATTTAAATTTACTGTAAACAATATATATTTTTTATTACATTTTTAGGAATTTTAAAGTATAGTATGATTCTTAATCAAATGTATTTATTTAATTTGGCATTTAGTAAGTAATGCTTTATTTATATAGAAACTTTTAAAAACAGTGTTTACAAAGTGCTTTACAGAAGAGAAATACATAAAAACACATACACAAGAGAAATAAGATAATACAATGAAATACAACAATAAAATAAATCAAAGAAACAAGGTGACATCTTTATCACAATGTCCTAAAACACTTGTAGTCTATCATGAACCAAAGGGGGTTTTTACTAACCCATAAAACCTTGGCTAGTCATTTGTGAATTTTGAAATCTCCATTATGTTTGCTCAGCTCCCATTATTATATTTTCAGTGGTCAATCTGGCTTTATTATTTCAGAACCTCCATCCGTGACTATCTGGCCAACGGTCGTAACATCTCCTGTAGGAGCTGAAGTGACGATTCACTGCCAAGTGTTTGGACACCCTGTTCCTTTAATCAAGTGGTCAAAGCAAGGCCAGTCTGTCCAAACTGGAGGCAAAATTATCATGGGGTACGTTTTACAGGAAGAGTTTACTATAATTAACTATAATTGTGGTTGTTGTTAACCGGGTGGTGCTTGTGAATTCACTTTGTTCCCAGGTTAAGAAACACAACCCTCCACATTTCATCAGTGAGAAAGTATGATGAAGGACATTACACATGCACAGCCTCCAATGCACTGGGTCATGATGAGAAAACCATGACTCTCCGAGTTGCTGGTAAATCTTCTTTGCAAAAATAGTATACCAAAAGCACCATAGTACTAACATGTTTTTGGACATGTTCAATGGTGTTCTTTGTGATAAGAGGATGGGAAAATACATTATTATTAAGGTAGTCATTTAGTACCATGGTATTATCAACTAATATGTCACTGTATTATGGTACCACTGTAGTACTTTTTTGTTAGGGAATTTGTGATGTCTTTACTTCAACAGAATGACAACTGGGCCAAATTCCAAAGAGTGCTTTGCGGGCACTTCGTGAAGCATTGGTGGGGGCATTCCAAACGAAAAATAACACCTGAATCACTTCATTAAGGGCCCTTCCACAAGTCTGTTAGTGAAGGGAATGCAATGGTCGCTTCAAGGAAGTAATTTTATTGTTTATCGTCATGCAACCCAGGGTGGCGAATCCTCGCGATTCATTTTAAAGCTAAATGGTGGGAGAGGTCAAGTTATTGTATAAACAGAATAATTTGTTTTATTTGTGATATTTTACACAAGTCATACATTTCATATGAAGTTTAAATAGGTTTCATAGGTAAGAAATTTGTTTAATAGTTAGGTAGTGTTGACTACTTGCAGTGACCATACAAGAGATGGCAAAATTTAAAGTTGAGAGCAGAGACGGAACACACACACATATAAAGCATATTTCTGTCAGGACCACTATCGTCAAAGATGATAGACAATTAGCATATCGTTTAGATTGGCAGTATGGTTCTGTTCTGGGCAAGAACTCCCTGTGCATCAATGCAGCCTAGCATGGATAAGAGCAGGGAGAGCAGCGATAAATCCCCCTAGGGTAAACAGAACAGAACCAACGATGTATTGCAGATATCATAGATGTCAATATTAAAATGTACAACCTAAATCAGGAATTTAGTCTGATTCAGGGGGAATCAGAATGCCAAATCCTGACTGACGAGAGGAGGAGCTGGGGATGGAGAAGGGTAATTAGCTAAGGTGAAATCCATGTGAAAAACGAATACCTCTTGCTAAATCCAGATTACACAATTCTTAGTGAGATGATGTGGTTTCACCCTCTGAATTTGCCCTTAATTAGCTCCGGAGAAACGCGATAGCAAGTGATAATACGGAAGGAGCTTATATATGCATGCTGTGATAGGCATCATATTCCTATAGGTAGACGTGTCAGCTGACAGTCAGCTGATGCGAGCTTGACTAACGTGACCTGCCAGAACTAACGCTATTCGTTTGATTTTAGAAAGTTCATTATAAAATGTTTATTTATTTACAACAATTATATTAACAGCAATAATAATAAGCTAATGGGCTGATGGAAACCACACGGTTGTCTGTCCTTGCTCCCTTTACTAAGTGCGTTCCAAATGGCTACATTATGACACGCAAGTGCCTTGCTCCCTCAAAAGATTCATCTTCAAGGGCTCTGCCCTTCAGAGTGAGTAAGACACAGGGGGGGATTCGCCCCTGAACTAACTTTGTATTTCTTCTTGTTTTCAGTGAAACCAGTCATTGTTTCCTTCGTTGCATCACTCACTGTCTCAGAGGGATCTCCTGTTAGTCTCCCTTGTCGAGCTGTGGGAGATTTTCCCGTCAAATACACTTGGATTAGATCCGCGTTGATACGAAATTCACCACAACTGTCTGGTCCAAAGTCTCTGGTCTCACTCCCACAACAGATACACATTGATGGTTTGTTACATTTGGAACAGACTGGTTTAATATGATTAGACAGGTTTTCCCTTGTTTTTAAAGTTGTTACTGTGTAACAATAATATGTACAGATAATGGGACATTAGTCATCTCAGACATTCACCGGTCTGATTCAGGAGAGTACCACTGCACTGCACAAAACAGAGTCGGTCAGGATGTGAGAAGTGCCATTATAACTGTAACAGGTGAGCAAAATGCAATTACTAATCTATTACTAGTTCTCATGCCTCCAGTAAATATACATAAGTTTCATGTTTGCATCTTGGTTTGATCTAATCATCCTAATGCTCTAATTTAAAGCTGACTCTGATGTCCCACGTGATAAAGAAGCACTGAGTAAAATGATTAGAACCACTGTGAGTAATGCAGTGTGCAGAGATACTCATTCTGGTACCATCCGTTTGCCTCATAACATGTGTAACTGTGACTCTGTGATTGTTTTGTGAGTACTTTGGCATTTTTATCAACATTCTTCACCATTTTCAGTGGTTCCATTTAATAGATTGAATAATAACTTGCAACACATGCATCTGGTAACAATTATGGGTCTGAATTTGTATGTTTCTCTAACCTTGCAGGTTCCAGAGAGTGAGCAAGAGCTATTTACTAATTCCTTTCTCTATGGTTCAAAGCTTCTGAACAATACAGAGATAAATGAATCCCTTCAGCAGACAACTGAAGATTATACAAAGATATCTTGTAAGGATATTAACATACCTTAGAGCAGGGCTTCTCAACTCTGGCCCTCAAGGTCCACTTTCCTGCACAGCTTAGCTACAACCCTAATCAAACACACCTGAACAAGCTAATCAAGGTCTTATCAGGTCGTACTAGAAAGAGAGAGCAAAGCCATTTAAAGGCAAGCCTGCATAACACTGTGGTATGCAGGGAAAGAGACCAGAGAAGTTTTTTTTTGGATGTCAATGGAAGAGAAGCTTCACTATGCTGAATAAACTGCTTTTGTGGAAAAACGGCTTATCATTTAATGAATCTACAGCCCATTGGCTAATCTTCAGCATTTGCTTCGGATTTATTTATTTTTCAGAAAAAATGCTGTTTTATAAGAGAAGTCACAGACAATTGTGCGACAAGTAGGATTCAGTTTACGGCACTTCTCATTCATTTCTATGGTATCTGTATTGAACGAAACTCTGAATGAAATTCAATGACGTCAAGACTGTAATATAATTGGTTATCATCGCTCACGTGATCCTAGTTAGCCATTATAAATTTTCCAATGGTAGAGCCATGGACCCTTGTAAACTCTGCAATAAAGTGGATCTTGAGGGCCTGCGTTGAAAACTTGAAAAAAGATTTTCTGTTTGTTTGTTTGTTTGTTTTTTGCAAAATGAAAAATGAAGGTTCTCATTTTTTTTTTTTTGTGTTTGGTACAGTGTTAAATGCTTTTGTGAAGGACTCACCAACATACTTGAATCTTGAATCTACCCAGGACACTACAGAATTTATTTCACTTAAGCCAACTGGCATTAGCATAGGAAGTAATGAGAACATTAAAGAACCCGTACAAATGCAAAATCCAATTGTGCCCATCAAACCTACACCATCTCCCCAACTCAAAGAGACTTTTACTCAGGATACACATCCACATATCCAACCAACGGACCAGTTCACTAAACCTCCACTAATGAATCCAAACACAAACAGCCCTTCGCCAGCTGACTCATATTCCCAGATTAAAAACATTCAGAGCTTTACCCAGACTCCAGGCTTAGCTTTAATGTATGTGGAAAACTTCACTGCCTCAGCCCCTGTGGAACATCATCAAAATAAGAGTCAAAGCATTAAGCAGTCTGGAGGTACGAAGTCATCGTTGACAAATGACACAGAACTAGTTGAATCACTCAAGAAAAACACCTCACAGGCCCCTATGAGGACCACTGACAATAATAACAGGTTGGTAATCAAATGAGCTTCCACACTAATCAGCTTTTCATTTTTTCCCTCATGTCTCATAATTAAAATAGTTTTTTGTTAATTTCTATAGTGTAAGAATATGACATGTACACCTTAAAAGTCATTTATTCAATAAACTTTGAAACAAAAGTATTATTTCCTTTACTCTTTGCAAACTGAGAACATGAGAGAATGACAATAATAAATTTTGTTTTAGATATATATGTTGGCCCTAAAGAGTCGTGACACTACATTTTTGAGACGTTAATTTTTATGGTATGTGTTACACAGGATGGAAGACGGTTATACTGTGATTTGTAATTTCAGAAAACAAGATTATTTTAGGGATTTGTTTTATACCCTTTTTGGTTTTAATCAGTGATGAGCATAGATATATTCTTCCCATAGAAAAATTGCCAAAGCATGCTGAGATGCTAAATAACATATGACCCTCTTTTCTTCAGAGAAAAGGAGAAATCTCAAACTTGGTTGCCTGTGATTGAGAAACACGACATTCCCATTGTGGTTGGAGTTGGTGTTTCCTTGGCGTTCATCTTCCTTGCCATGGCCTTTTATTCTCTGGTTCAGAAAAATGATCCTGCAGCTATACCCACAGGTAGAGCAGGTGAGACTTATAATATAATAATATAATATAAAAACAACCTTGATATTCATTATACTCGCATAGATCTGTGATGAATTCATAAATGAGACGTTCGAATGCATCAAAAAATTTTATATAATTTTTTCCTCATAGCTCTGAGGGGTATAGGTCCATGCAGACACGGGGAACGTCTTGCGATGGAAAGGACATATGATAACAAGTTAGTTTTGTTGAGGGCATGTGTTAATTGTATAATGTCCCTGTTAACGTTGCATTAAAGGTTTAGTTCACCTAAGAATTAAAATTCTTACATTAATTACTCACCCTCATGTTGTTCCAAACCCATAAGACTTTCATTCATCTTCAGAACACAAATTAAGAACTTTTTGAATAAATCTGAAAGCTTTCTGTCCCTCCACTGACAGCTTACGCAACTACCACTTTCAACCCCCAGAAGGGTAGTAAAGACATCATAAAAGTAATCCATGATGTGACCCAAGTGGTTTAACCTCCTAAACTCCAAGGACCCTGATCAGGGTCTGGAATGACGTCATCAAGTATATACTTCACATTTTAAATGTCTGTGGAGGAGCTCTGGCACTGACACTGGGATATTGCATTTATACCACTGTATATGGGTATGGGGAGACTTTAGCTTTGGGTAGGGGGAAATTACATAAAAAAGGTAATATTCCTCCTTTCAGATCCATTTGAATAAATCTTGCACACAACATGATATAGACAAAATTCTTTTTGCCAGTATTTGCTGTCATCTAGTGGAAACAGCCAAAACTGTCTGCAGGGTGCTAGAGCACACAGGGCCTCGGTTATATACTTTTTTGTGGGGGAGTTATTACAGCTCAGACAACATATACTTAAATGTTTATCACTTTTAGCAGTGTTTTATGTAACTTCAAAGGGTTTCCTGTAAAATTACACCAAAATTGTGTATTTAGACCACTGTATGTGGGTATGGGAAGCTTTTCAATTTGGGTAGGACAAATCCAGGCGGAAATCCCCAAAAATGGTCCCAGAGCTAAAGATGTAAACCTCAACTTTATGAAGCGATGCAAGTGCTTTGCGCAAAAAACAAAATGTACCACTTTATTTACAAAGTATTAATCTCCAACACGCATTCACGGGAGCATCCCGACTCATGCGTGTTGAGAGCAGACGCTGTTGTGTGAAAAAAGATGTGAGAGTGAGTAATTAATGACAGAATTTCTTTTTTGGGTGAACTATCCCTTTAATGGAATAGTAGTTTTTGAAACATTCTTAATGGCACATTTCAGAGCATTTGAGGATGATAATTTGGTGGCTGTTATTGAGCAAAGCCCCAACACATCAGAGACAAGAGCACTCCCAACAGAAAGCAGCCCATCCACCAGGATGATGGAGCCACCATCAGATGATGTGCAAGAAGGTGTCCAGTCCACCCAGGACCTGCCAGTTATTGTGGAGACTCACCCGGAGCCTAGAGAGGAGGACCAGGTCAGTACAAAGCCGTTTACTTTTGTGGTGTTTTTTACCAGAAATTTTATTTCAGACATATAAATCAGAAAATGTTGATATCTGACACTGAATATGCAGTACTGTTCAAAAGTTTGAGGTCAGTATGATTTTTTTATGTTTTTGAAAGAAGTCTGTTATGCTCACCAAGGCTGCATTAATTTAAGGAAAAATAGTCGCTTCGTCCAAAACTGAATAAGTATAGTATGCAAAAAACAGTAGGCAAAAAGTCCCTGAATGACCTACTACTTCCGCCAATATTCTGAAGTGTGCTTTTCATGGACACATTGCTATCCCATGACGCCATGGGAGAGAATTTATGAATGGAACTAAAGCGATGCAACTGATGCTGGTAGGTCACATGACAATAATAACATAGCAGATGTAGTACTTCCGATTACAAACTAGCCATACTATATAGAACATACTTTTTCGGTCACGAAGTGAAATGTTTACAATTTAAACAACTTTTTTCTATATATTTTAAGCTGTAATTTATTCCTGTGATGGCAAAGCTGAATTTTCAGCATCATTACTCCAGTCTTCAGTGTCACATGATCCTTCCCAGCAAGCATTTCTAGGCTAAAACAAGGCTGTCAGTGAAAATGTAACAGATGTCTAACCATAGCCCAAGAATAGACTAGTCACCTAGAACATGAACATGTCAAAGAAATGAAACCAAACACCTTGTAATCACTGTTGGCGTTGCTTACATGATGGAATATCATACATCTCGCAAGTTATTTTGGCAAAAACGACATTCAAGGTTATTTTGGCTTTAAGTGAGTTACTCATAGCCAGACTATATCGGGACTGTATAACCGAGATGGTGAAATGACGTTGGGTTCAGAAATCATTCTAATATGCTGATTTGAAAACATTTCTTATTATTATCCATATTGAAAACAATTGTGCTGCTTATTTTTTTGTGGAAACCGTGATACATTTTCAGGATTCAAAAGAACAGCTTTTGTGACATTGTCAATGTCTTTACTGTCACTTTTGATCCCAAACTTTTGAATGGTAGTGTAATTTAAGGGCATCATACTTCAGAAGACTGTGAATATAACTTGTGTCATATGGACCAACTTTATGGTACCCTTTTGTCTTTTTTTGGAGCTTATCACCCTATGGTCACCATCCACTTTCATTGTATGAAACAAAGTAGCATGAACATTCTTCAAAATGTATTAATCTTCTGTTAAATTAATAGATTGATTTTGAACTCGCTAGTATTATTCCTATCCATACAACATTGTAGTCTCTGGGAAACATAAAGAACGTACAGTCAATCTGAGCGTTAAATCAAAGATATAAAGAAAGAAGCAACATTTACTTGTTTCCTTTTTAACAATATTGTGCCTTTTTCCCATTATGAATTAGCTGGAGACTATATTTGAGGAAGGGAAAGTGACTCCTTCACCAAATTCTGACATTCAGCTGCAGTGCATGGAGGACTGGAGGAGCAGGGAGTTTGAACCATGTCAGGATGCCCCCTCACCTCCTCCAGCCAATCCAGCACCTGCCCAGGAGGAGGGTCTGCGGTCTTCCCTGACCCTCCAGACCACCGATCCCTCTTCAACTCCTGTGCGCCACAACATCAATATCTCCCACGGTTTCTCTCCCCTCATGGTGTCCCATTGTGTGTCCCTGGGCATGACCTCTGTAGCTGTGGATGTGCACTTCTACCCTTCTGCCCCCTCAGCAGCCGGCCATCCTCCATGCCCTGCTTTTGGACCCCCGGGCCAGCAGGTGAACACCAGGCTGGAACATGAACTATCTGCACCCTCTGCTAGCCACAGTAAATAACCAGAGTGTGTGACAAATGTTCGTCTTTTTTTTAAATCGCTCACTTCATAGGGCTACTGTCAGTTAGTTTAAAGATGGTGCTGATGCTTTTTCTCCCTCTTTTTTAATGATTGTCATTTCTTATAATGTTGGTTTAATGACAGACCACCTAGGCAGCATGAGCTCATATGGAGCTATGCCTTAGAATGGCTGCGTCTGAATTCCCGTATTTTCACAGTATGTACTCAATTTAATCTGAAATATTTGCATACTAAATCTGCTGTACTGCACTGGAAAAATATTCTGTTAAATGTACAGTAAAAAAAAGAAGAAATTCACTGTAAAAATACAGTGACAATGTTATGTTGGTAATACATTACTAGTGGTACATAACTGATAATAAAAAATAAGAAGAATTATATGTGAATTATATGGCAATTCATACTTCCAAAACCCATAAAGTTCACAGTATTTTACAGTAAAATTACATATAATGCAATGTTAAACCATTTAGAAAAAAAATCATTAGGTATATATGGTAGGGTATCTTACAAAATAATTTTTTGGCAGTGTGGCATTATGACAGGGAGATAAAACTAAAAAAATATTTATTTTGCCAAATTTTGATAATTATATTGATCATCTCAATATTTGTGAATTAGCTTAAAAAGCTTTTTTATTACTGTAGTATTTTTTTATTACTATTTCCTTTTTTGTTTAAGCAGAGGAACCAACATTTCTTCCAGATATTGTAGCAGAGTAGAAAATGTTTAATAATAAATTAAGAATAAATGTAAAAATCTAGTTTAAATATTAAAGGCTTTTTTTCACTTTACATTAAAAAAGAATATTTAATTATCCACAATTATGACCATATTTATAGCAATATTTACCTTAATTAATTTTTACTAAAACATTTTAATATATGAAATATTGATATTTGCTGATGACATACTAATGACATACCATCATGTGGTCTCTATGACAAATATACTTCACAGCATTTTGTATATATTTGTATTTTTGTAGAAGGGAAGTACGCATATTCAGTCACAGGGAATAATTGCAGGTAACATTCATCATTCATCAGGTTCATAGACACATTTTCATATGCCAAGGAATTTATAATACTGCAAGTATTTAAGAATAATTAAATGTATGTGATAATGTATTTTTGAAAATCAGATACTATTCAGCATTACTTCTACGAACCTGACAATGGTATTGTGTAAAATATTGTTGGAAAAGGTCTCCACTTTAATGGAGAGTAAATGCAATGAGATCATATAAAAGTTGTAAAATGGTTTATTTGTGCAACAACTTGACTGTTACTTCTGCTCGTGCCAAAGGTTAAACTACCCTTACAATTAGTTTTCTGTGACCTGTATTGTTAAATCTGAAGGTTTTGAGAGTATTGTACTTCATTCATGGGCAACCAACTGTTGTAACTTTCTTTTACATAGAAGTAAAAGTTACCAATTAATAATTAACTATTTACAACTCTCTTGTTGACTTCCTTGAACTCACAGTCATAGGAATCTGAGACACAAGTATCATTGTATACAATTTAAACTATATCATTTTATTCAGAACAGGTAATAGTGTAATGAATACAGCATGAATTAATTTGTGAAATGTTATTGTCTGTATTAATGGCCACAAATTTTTTTATTTTTTTTATTAAGATAAATTCACCTAAGAAGCCATTCAAATGTACAATTTAAAAACTTGTTGTTTTATTTCAGTAAACCGCTTATAGCAACGATCAGACATACAGATGTAGTTCTCTTTGACAAACAAAATCATATGGCAGAAAAATCTCATAGTAATGGTGCTACAAATGCTCAGCTTTTGCTTGGAAGGACGGGCATATTATAAGGTTACATTCATTTCTATCAAGGAACAGAAATTAATACAACAGTAAACACTGAAACAAAAAACAATACATAAACAAACTGGCCTATCACAGATCCAAAGTTCAATGCCAATTTTTTTTTTCAAGTTGAACAGTGCATTAGACAGTCAATTTACTTAACAGAACAAAATATGAGGAAGCAAATACATTTTTTTTTAACTATTAATTAAAGCTAAATGTTTATTTGGCCTGCAATGGACTGGTCATCCATTCGTCCAGGGTGTTTCCCTGGAATAGACTCCACTGACCCCACATTGGACAAGTAGTTTGGAAAATGGATGGATGTTTGGCAACATGAGTGCCCGTAAACAAAGTGCCTAATGTTTACTTGACAACGATATACTAAAGGATAGTTTTTTCTTTGTACAGACAACAATGTTGTCAAAATGATCCCCATTCACACAGATCCGTGAAAATGACTAAAAACGCTGTATTATGCATGCCAGGCTAGTAGTTGGCGATGTCACTTTGTAAAGAAACACTATGCACCTATAGACTGAACACGCGTGCGCAGTTTAGACAGAGACAATAACGGTGTCATGAGAAATCCTGTCCCCCTGTGAAATAGTGTCCGCTTAGGACCCAACGTGGTAGCTGTTTTAAATGCCTGATCAAAAGCTGTTATCGTTTCGTTTAATGGCTAATCGAGCTGCTGTAGCTTAATAAACTATGAATTAGTTGTCATACTAAGTACACACAAACAACATTTATTTGAAAGATGTAATTGATTGCTATAATGGGAGCAATAACATGCCTAACATATTGTAAATTATTTCAATTGATAAACTAAGTAATAATACCAATACAAAATCATAACATAGTAATGTACCTATAATGTAAATAATAAAGAATAATAAAAAAAAAAACAATAATATACAGAACAGGTCCACAAAATAAATACAACAGGATTTTTTTTAAAATTGTATAAACATTAAAGCGGGGCTAGGGCTTTTAAGATGTAGGGTAAGTGCAACCGTGGTGTATAAACTAAGTTAATCGGGTAGCTGTATGCTATGCTAGAACGTACGCTAACTAAAAAAACATTAAGAACCAGATATGCTTGATTTCACAACTTATAGCTTTGGTTATATACTAGTATATGAAACATATGATTGATTTGCAAGACATTAAAGACTATTTTAACACAATTTAAAGGACAAAAATCAAAACGTGATTTTGTAAGAATTGTAATCAGGCTCTGAACAGATTACCCATTAAAAGTTCTTTCAGCCTATAGAATCGCTCTGGGGTCCTAAGCGGACACTATTTCACAGGGGGACAGGATTTCTCATGACACCGGCATCATTTTCAAAAACAAGCACTTTGAAACCCGTTTTCAAAAGTTTGCATTTTCAGGACCTCAAAACGCGCTGTGACTGAAGAAAACGTGTGCAAATAGAAAAAACACCAGCAAATTAAGAAAACATCTTCATCAGTTTGACAACACATGCTGCAAATACTCAAACGAAATACTTAACCAAATACAGAAACGCGCTTCTATTTGCATAAAATAAATAGTAAACCATACTGGTAACACTTTACAATAAGGTCCCATTAGTTAAAGTGTATTAACAAATATTAACTAACAATGAGCAGTATATTTGTTACAGTAATTATTAATATTTAACTGTTCATTATTATATATTATTATATTATATAAGGGCACGATAAACTACGTTTTTAGCACATACTAAAACAGAAAAGTTTTTCCCTTGCATTTTTCGTGTACAGATGACACCATTGTCAAAATGATTTCACTATCAAAAAAGTTTTTTTTTTAGTTTAAGTGGAGACGATGACGGCATTTTTTTTTCAAAAACTTGTACTTTGAAAACCATTTCCCCCAAAATGCCGTTTTTGTGTAAACAGTTGTGTAAACAGATTAATAAATGCTTTAGAAGTATTTTTCAGTGTTAGGTTCATGTTAACTAATATTAACAAATGAAACCTTATTGAAACCTAAGTGTTACCAGAATACTGAATCCATGGAGCTAATACTCACCAACCCACGAGTCAATCCTCTAACTGATCTTTAGTTAAGCTCCACTGTTTACAATCTTCCCATAAACATTTCATAAAATGAACTGGAGATCATCATGAACAGCATGATTTACAGTAAAATATGCTCATTAAGTGGGCTGGAATGAATTATGGCGTTGTATTATAAAAGAACAAAAGCCTGCGAATGACAACAGTTGCTTTGGTAAGATTGGCCAATCTTGGCCAGTAATGTTTTTAAGATGGGGTTTAGCAAAGGGACAATTAAATCCATAAAATACTCATGTGATTCTTCAATCATCTTCAATCACCTACTCTCTAATAACTCTTATTACTAAATCATTTCTGATTTACAAGACAATTCATTTTATCAAATTTCTGGAATATCATTAAGCATCTGTTATTAAAAATCTAATTTGTGGTTTGTGATTCCAGATGTACACTGTGCTAAAGTTCACCGTGAGATGTCCCCTGTTGTTTATAATCTGATGGAGGAGTATGGAAAGATACATATGGACACCATTTTGTATTCAGGCAAACCAGTCTCTTCAAAGTAGCAGAGTTTACTATATTAAAGCCTGTCTGCCCTCCAAATGTACTGGGCTTCCAGTAGTCAGGGGAGCAAATGGGATTTCCCATGAGGCCTTTTAGGGAAAATGGGGCCCCCATTTCCACCATGCTTTCGCCAAATATCGCACCAGGTCGTGTCTTCTCTAGCATAAGAGCTGGGAAGAACTCCAGAGCATCAATATCACCGTAGAGTTCCTCTAGTTCTTTAGCCATTTGCTCCTCTCCTGCAAAACAATAATGTCAGCCATTAACAGCCAATAAACACTGCATAAATATTTAATATGGGTAGTGCATGTGCTGTGTAGTAAGCACTCAAACATTGCTTAAACGTAAATCCAAAACTTAACCCTGAATTTTTAGCCTGTCCTCATTTCTGTCATTATACCTTTAAATAATGATGAATCAATTACATACTGAGCATTTAAGAAGCTTTTTATTTTAAAATGAAGTGTTAGTACAATCACACCTGTAAATTCTGAGAATGATGTGTAGGGTTTCAGATTGAATCTCTTGCGATACTCATTGAAGGGCTGAAGTCGAAGCTCCCTCGATTCAATGATGGCCCCCTCAGCTACTTTGCACACCACTGGGTGAATATTATGACCACCTCCAATCTGTTCCAACACAAGGAGATTTATGGTTTTAAAAAAAACACAAAATAAGCCATCTTTACCATAATTAAAAATGATCATTTAAAAATAACACATTTTGTACATTAAATAAAAAAATATATATATATTTATTGTTTTTGAAAGAAGTCTCTTATGCTCACCAGGGCTGCATTTAATCAAAAATATTCTAAAAACTGTAATATTGTGGAAATATTTTTACAAATCAAAATAATTGTTTTCTATTTGAATATATGGTAACACTTTAGTTTAGGTTCCTTAATTCTCCCAATTAACTAGTGTCTTATTATCATGCATATTACTAGGATATTGGCTGTTTATTAGTATTCATAAAGCACATATTAATGCCTTATTCTGCATGACCATATTCTACATCCTTAATCCTACCCAATACCTCAACTTAACAACTACCTTACTAACTATTAATAAGCCGTAATTAGGAGTTTATTAAGGCAAACGTTGTAGTTGAAAAGTGTTAGTTATTATAGTTAGTTAAAATTGGACCCTAAACTAAAGTGTGACAGAATATATTTGAAAATGTAATGTATTCCTGTGATGGCAAGGCTGAATAATAAATGTTTCTTGAGCAGTAAATCAACATATTAGATCATGTGACACTAAAGACTGGAATAATGATGCTGAAAATTGACAATACAGGAATAAATTAAAATTGTATTTATTAAAAAAAACTAAACACTTACTTTAAATTGTAATACTATTTCTCAATATTGCTGTTTTACTGTATTTTTTTTATTAAATAAATGCAGCCTTGGTGAGCATAAGATACTTTGTAATGTTTCCAAACATTTGACAGGTACATACAGTATATATATATATATATATATATATATATATATATATATATATATATATATATATATATACACACATTTTGGGATGTGGAATTCAGTGTTTCTCATTTATCAACACTAGTTCAGGTTCTGCAGAGCTTTTGCTGATATTCCACAGGCACATATTTGGTGTGATCCTACCTATAGACCTGATTATACTATGATATAAAGGCTTACTGTTTATCTAACAGAAATCACATCATATCAGTTTCTCAGAAACATACCCATCAGATTATATCTTATATGTTCAGCTAAACTATTGTACAGTTAAAGGGATACTCCACTCAAAAATTCTCTAATCATTTACAGATGTCATGTCCTCAAATGAACATAAACAAAAAAAAATCCATCTCTGTAAAGTTAACACTTCAAAAAACATGCAAAGTGAACACAATGATAAGTTGATAAATCAATGTCTTCTGAAACATGTAGAGGCTGGACCAATCAGACACACAATTATTCATTATATTTAATAAGCAAACCCCCTCTCCCAACAACAAAACTAGGTGCCAAGGTGTCTGTGACAACCCCCCAAATATGGCAGAACAGGTCCCTAGTTACCATGGTAGCGAGATAAGACAGGATTTACGACGTAAAAATATGCAGAAGGTGGTCACATGCAACAGCACAAGCCATAGGAAAGATAGACACAGGCCCAACAAACTTTTCTCCATTAATTCATAGACAAACGTTCTATGAAGGAACATGCATAACCCCAGGACATTGTGTGTATCATTACTGTTTTGTATATTGTCTTTTTGTATTGTATACTGTTTTATGCATGCCTTATGATAGAACATCTCGGTTACTGTTGTAACCCTCATTCATTGAAGGAGGGAACAGAGACATTACTTCGATACTGTTGTATTGTGGTCTCTCCTGGGAGCCCAATCCTTAGAGTAACCTACCCAACGCCCCACGTAGGCCCAAGGAAAGTTAGTTCTCCATACCAATGGGATGGAAGGGACAGGGCTTACCCTGGAGAAGGTCGTAGCTGCTGTTCCTCTTATCGTGATATTTCAGAGGGAAGAGTGCTTCGGTTTTCAATTCCCATATTTTTCAGCCATGACCAGTGTTGTTAACGCCGGGGAAGCGTGCCTAGTCCAATGGAGAGGGGCGCTATGGAGACCACACACAGCCGATAGGGAGGTAACGTGTGGTAGATACACATATGGACTGACCTGTGGGGCAGTGCTACATATGGAAGATCTCTGTGGTAGGTCCTGCCTAGCCAGGGATGGAACTACTACTGTTGCTGAGACAGGGCAGAGCAGAAACTGCCCAGGGAAAGACATGGGTTTACTGACAGGGAAACCGCACCGTGGAAACTTACAGCATATACAAGGGCTGCACATAGAAAATTACAGCATATACAAGGGCTGCACATGAGTACTGGGCCTGGCGTCTAACTGGCGAAAGATGCTGGAGAGACTCGATTCAGGGTTGCCAAGTGGGGAACTAAGAAAGTGGGGAAGAGCAAAGTAGGTGCCTGCTGTGACCAAAGTCGCACCTCTTGAGTTTTGGCTTGACCAATGGGGAAGGTGCACTTTCCAATCGGGAGAATTCCTCTGTTGGGATGTTTTATGGCCCTTGTCTGGAGCATGTTTAGAATGGGTCTGGCAGTTTGTGCCCATTTATACTCTGATTAATTAACACACACTGTATTTTATGAGGAGGTGATATGGTCGTTAAATGAGCATTCATAGATGGGGTTACATTAACAAGTAGTTCTCACATACAGGATGCATAAAATGGTATCCAATATCAAAAAGGCACTCTGGCCTGTAGAAAGGCAAGGTCTGACCAGGGGCTGAATGTTTGGCCACAGCCCGGTGTGATGGTCACACAGAGCATGCCACGGGGCCATGCCCATCTCGAGACTTGGCCTTGTAGCCAATGCTAAAGAAGTCTCATCTGTATCAATCCGAGCGGTGTTATCGCAGCTGCTATATGCCCCAGGAGCCTCTAAAATAGTTTCAATGGAACCGCTGTTTTCTCCTGAACGTATTCAGGCAGTTCCACACTGCGTGCGCTCGTTGGCTGGATCCAACTCCATACCGAGAAAAGAGATGCTCTGCACAGGGGACCCGAAGCCCCAGATGGCTGAGGTGCTGAGCACCAGGTTTGAGATCTCGAGAGTGGGCAAGAATGAGCCAGTTGTAGAGATCAGACCACGCCCAGTATGGCCCAGAGGCTGAGGAAACTGCACTTTTATTGACAAAGTGGGGAACAGAAATAAACTGAAACTGAAGATTCTCCACCCGGCCGTCCTCTGGGGGAAGGAGTGGTATGTTCATGTGTTCACTATCTCCTGGCTCAGAACCACTCACAGGCTGCATTGCCTTCCTGCGGGGGGCTCGACGCGGCGGCCAGGTTGATGACTCTGGTCGCACCGGAGCTAGTGTAGATGCTGCAGGAGGATGCCCTTGACGACATGGCGGTGGTGTTACACCAGGGCAGAATGTTTCCATCAAGCTGTGTGAGCGGATGACGACAGTATATAAAACAAGGCATGCATAGAAAATGGAGACAGGACTGCAATTAGTTACGATTGGGCAAGTTATAAATTTACTAGTAGTGCAGATTGCAAATTGAATGCTATGCACAGAAGAAGAAATGCAGATTTTTGATGAAGGCACTAGCAGCTAGGGCATTACGACATCATTTTTTACTCACAACCTTTTGCTACGACATTTCAGAATGTCAGAGGCCACATTTGAAATGCTTTTGAGAGCTTTTTCCTGATGGACCTGCAGGGTGGCCATAGCATGTAGGGCGAAGACGGCCTGTCCAGTGGCACTGTAAGCCTTATCAGCCAGGGCTGCTGTTGTCTTACAGGCCTTGGAGGGGAGACGCAGACGATTCCACCAGGTGGCAGCACTTTGTGGGCATAAATGCACCGCAACTGCATGCTCCACCCGTGGAATCTCCACGTAACCCTTGGTGGCCCCGCCCTAGCTTCGGCAAGTAAAAGGTGCCTTCCACAACTTCTGAACCTCCTCATGCAGTTCCGGGAAGAAAGGCACTGAGGCGGAACACAGCTGTGAACCGCGAGCCACACCCAGGAACCAGGTTCCACTCGAGACCAATGCCAGTGGTGGCCACGGTAGTCTCAAGTTACATGACCATAAGCGAGTCAGACTAACACCGCAAGTTTGTGATCTCCTCATTCAACCTGGAA
Organism: Rhinogobio ventralis; assembly: GCA_039654625.1. Classification (NCBI taxonomy): domain Eukaryota; kingdom Metazoa; phylum Chordata; class Actinopteri; order Cypriniformes; family Gobionidae; genus Rhinogobio; species Rhinogobio ventralis. The sequence continues at coordinate 35,377,726 of CM077194.1, forward strand.
GAATTTGATTGCAACTTCACCACCATCGATCTACTGAACCATCAAGACTTTCCCCTGAGACTGCATCCGGGCGCTTGGTCAATGGCTAAGGCAGTATGGTACATTTAACTGACTAAACAGAGGTTTAGTAAAGCTTGTATAACCCCTTGCTGTCAAGGTGCTGATGGTTCTGTTCAGGTGGTTAACTGTTACGTTTGTGGTTTACGCTTCCATAGCTTCATTTCCCCGTTTTTGTTTAATTCATTCACTTTCCATTTTGCTCATGCATGCGTGATTGTGTTTAAGTGTTTGTTTAGATTAGTTAGGTGCTTGTGGTTTAGTTAAATAAATTTTTTCTGCACATTCATGTGAGTATTGAGTTCTGTGGTCACTGCTTGTAAATCAAAGTCCCTTCAACAATGTGATTACAGCTACATGCTCTTGAGTAGCTTTGTACCCAGTAAGAAAGAGTTGTTTTTCTGTGGCCACGAAAAATACCCTTTCTGAGAGTTAACAGACGATTAATACTGAGGGTTCCTGTTCAGCATGTTTAAACAGGAAGTAAGTTTGTGACACTTGTGTGAAAAGTGATGGTCCTCTGTGCTTCCGCATCACTTTTAATTTTTTTTTTTGTATTTTCCTTACATACACCTATCGTTTTGCTTCAGAAGTCATTGATTCATCACCTAGGATTGTTTGGATTACCGTCATGTTCACTTCGTGTGGTTTTTGAAGCATCAACATTAATTTTCTTTAAGTTCTTGAGAAATCTTCCATGTTCCTCTGCAATAAAACCCTCCAGACATGTTTCAATAAATGAGGGTGGTAAACTCATTGGATATTACCCTTGGAATGACAAAAACAGACTTAAACGTAGCATAGACACAACCCAAGGGTCATTGCACCTCATTATGAAAGAGTGTTTCTTTGTTTTTCTTTTAGAACAGATGTTGAAGTGATTAAGTTCTCCCCCACAAAGTGTCGTTACCTGTCCTGCGGGCTGGGTTGAGAAGGCCTCAACCAACTTCTCCACCCCATAGTGGGTGAGGACAGAGGTGTTGAATATGAACTGAGAGTACTGAATCTCATCTCCATCGATGTGGAAGCTGTCAGGCATGAGCGGATGCCAGTGGTAAAGCTGATTGAACTCCACAGAAATGCGGTTCTGGTACTGGAACTGTGAGGTGAACAGCAGCGTGGGATCAAACCGGAGCTTCAGCAAGTAACCGCTCAGATGCTGCACATAGTCCTCGATCACAATACGAATGGTCTCGCCTTGAGTTTATTGAGTCAAAATTTTACAATAAATTAGTAAACACTGACATTATGTAAATAGTGTACCACAAACGAAAACTGTGAGAACTCTTGAAAAGCCTACAGTTGATGGAATAGCATATACAGCATATATATTCAGTGTTTGAAGAAAATGATCACATAATATAGTTAAATAATATAATATAATATAATAGTTTAAATAGACACCAAGGTTTGGTTTATGAATTAATGAGTTGACTTCGACAAAAAAAGAAAAAAAGTTAGTTTGTTAAATATAATTATACTAAAATATCTTATGTTAAATAAATAATAAAATCTCTGAAAAAAGTATATATATATATATATATATATATATACACACACACACACACACAAATGTATTTGTACAATGTATTTGATTCATTATAATTCTTCTTGCTAGTGCATCCTAATTTAGTTAATTCAAATTCAATTCATATTCAGGAATGAAACTGGAATTTACAGTAAAGGGCATTCTAAATGGTGCACAACCATGACTGCAATGTAGGTCATTTTCAATGTAATATACAAGTATTCTCTCAACATAATTATTGTTATATGTATCTGAGGAAATCTTTACCTATAATAATGAGCCTGGCAGTCTGAAACAGCTGCTCATCCCCCCAGGTTGGATGTTCTTGTTTCAGGATGTCACACACACGGTTGTGCTCACGCAGCCACAAGGTGGCGTACATACTGAGACCCGGCAGCAGTCCAAACACCTCTTGCCCAATGGCCAACTGCTGCTCCGGACGGACAGACGGTGGGTAGCTCATTTTGACCTGTGCATCTAGCACTGTGGGGGGGAATATCTCGCCACTGACAACCTACATAAGAGCCAGACAGAATAATTATGGTAAAACGCAGATTTGGGAAGATATTTTGATACTTGTTGTTCTCTCTTATTTCTTTTTCAATACCAGTGAAATCTTTTGAACGGGGGGATATCTCACCATCATATCTCACTTATTATTATTCTTAATAATAAGAAATGTTTCTTGAGCAGCAAATCAAATTAAAATGATTTCTAAAGGATCATGTGACACTAAAGACTGGAGTAATTCAGCTTGTCTATTATTAGGAACACATTTTTAAAAAAAATATAGTACACTAGAAAACAGTTATTTTAAATTGTAACAATACTTCACAATATTACAAATTTTAATGCATATTTGATTAAATAATTGAAGCCTTGATGAGCACAAGAGACTTTCAAAATTTGTACTTATTTGTAATGACTCCAAACCTTTGAAAAGTGTCCTGAAATCACTTTAAAAGTTATTTTAATTAGTGAACTACATGCCCACATTAACCAACCAAGCACACTGCTACTAGACTAAACAAGTGTGCAGCATTCTAAATGACATCACTGAGGCTTAACAAAAACCACATGTTTAAACTATAAATCACACCCACACTATGAGGTTAGGCACATTCAGAAGGAAATACTTGCACAGTTGTGAAATGAAGCAACTGAAAATCCACAGGGTCTTCTTGACACAAGAAAAAAACATATGTACAGTTGCAAGAAAAGTATGTGAACCGCTTGCAGAATCGGGGGGAGGGGGTGAAAACTTTTTAAATTTGAAGATTAAGGTAAATTGTACTTAATTTGTCTTCCGGGAAACATGCAAGTATCTTCTGTTGCTTCCGAAGGGCAGTACTAAATGAAAAAAGAAACATGTGGACATCCTGTTCAAAAGTTTTCACCCCCCAGCTCTTACTGCATCATGTTTCCTTCTGGAGCATCAGTGAATGTTTAAATCTTTTTTAATAGTTGTGTTTGAGTCCCTAAATTGTCTTCAGTGTTAAAAGATGGGTCTCAAAATCATACAGTCACTGCTGGAGAGGGTTCAAATATAAAAAAGATGCTGGAAAACGTCTCGGTTACGTATGTAACCCTCGTTCCCTAAGGAGGGAATGGACATGTAACGTCAGTGACTGACAAATGGGGGTTTCGCCTAGAAGCCTATCATCTTCGAGATCTTAGAAAACGCCCAATGGCAGGCCAATGCCATGAGCATGCGGAATTTGCATAGTGTAGCTCCGCCCCACAGTGTGGGTATATAAGGAAGTACGCTGGCAACATCGCATTATGTTTACCTGCTGAGGAGCCAAGACTGAACTCCCGGCCATTTCAGCGGTACAGCAGAAGTGGCAGAGGGACGTTACGTCTCCGTTCCCTCCTCAGGGAACGAGGGTTACATACGTAACCGAGATGTTCCCTTTCGTTCAGTCACTCCGAGTAACGTTAGTGACTGACGAATGGGGGTCCCAATGTAATCACGCCACTCGGCTGTCGTCCAGTGCCCTGTGTAAGTATGAGCTCCCTGTCGTAAGCTAGTATGGACGAAGGACTCTTACTTAACACAGGAATACCAAGGTACACTGGGAAGCATATTCCAGGTGGAAGTATGCGCCAAGTGCCTACCCGTAGGGAGGACTTAAGGATACACATATGACCCGCGAGGGGCTGCATATGGAAGAACTCTGGGGTAACCAGCCGAAGGTGGAAGAATTTTACCCCCAGGGGAGGCAAGGGCTTGCAGAGGGAAATACACATGCTCAGAGAGGCTTACAGTGGAAATACACATGTGGGGATCGCCCGTAGGGGGAACCATGCACACGGTGGCACCTGACACGAGGGCCTGAGCGAGATGGCAGACGCACTGGTGTCGGTATCGACAGTGCTGGAGGAACTCAGGGTTTCAGGGAAACTACCTGAGGAAATATCGCACGTATCCTGTCCGTGGAGCGGAATGGCAAGCAAGCGAAGACACCTGAGCCTAGTCCATTATCGGCCACTAGTAGAGGCGAGTACATGAGAGGACACTGGCTCCACTCAGAGATTATAGAATCTGGCGAATGTGTTGGGTGTCGCCCAGCCTGCAGCTCTGCAGATGTCTGTCAGCGAGGCGCCATGCGCTAAAGCCTGGTGGAGTGTGCCCTGACCCCAAGGGGGCATGGACGCCCTTGCGTCTGGTAAGCCAAGACAATGGCTCTCCTTTGCTTGGAGAGAGCCTTTCCCTTCAGCTTCCCACCATAACAGACAAAGAGCTGGTCTGAGGTCCTGAAATACTGCGTTCTGTCTACGTAAGCATGGAGGGCACGTACTGGACAGAGCAGTGCCAAGGCTGGGTCTGCCTCCTCCAAAGGCAGCGCTTGCACATATCCAGGCCGGGGTCTCAGGATCATGTGAGAGTTAGCCGGCCCGAATTCTAGGCACGCTTCGTTTGAGACATGCGGCGGGAACGTAAACCACCCTGATGGTTGATGTACGCACTTGTGGCCGTGTTGTCTGACCGGACTAGCACATGTTGACCCTTGAGCAACGCTCGGAAGCGGTGCAGGGCGAACCGTACCGCCAGCAACTCAAGGCAATTGACATGCAGAAGGCGCTGGGGTTCTGTCGCACGCAGCTCATTTCTGAGCCCCGGGTCAGCTCTACCCTCGTGCATGTCACATAGCATCCGGGGCTGGTAGGCCTGCAAGATGGCCATGGCATGCAAAAAGGCGACAGCCTCCCCTGCAGCTCTGTAGGTCTTCGACACCAAGGTTGATGTGAATCTACAGGCTTTGGAGGGGTGCTTAGGTTGAAGCACTCTGAGGACATAGTTGCATCGCAACAGAGCGTTCAACCAGGGGAACCCCAGTGTACCCTTTGCCCGCGGCCCCATCGAAGGCAGAGAAGGCGGAGGAGGTCGGCGAACGGTCGGGGGGAGACAACGCGGGAAGAAAGGTATTGGGGGCGTGGCCTGATGGGTGTCAGAATGCGGCACCCCCAAAAACCAATCGTCCAGCCGCAAGCGCTCAGGTCAGGGCGGAGGGTTCCACTCCAACCTGAGACTCGCAGCTGCCCAGGAAAGCATGGCTGTCAGCTCCGGGTCCGACTCGGGCAATGCAGGCACACTCTAGCCCACCTTGTGACACGGCGATCGACATCTCCTCGTCCTCTGCGGGCCCAAACGCAACAGACGGAACAGCAGGAGCCGGCTCCGTTGTTACAGTTTGAGCGCACGGGGGGGGAGCAGTGCGCTAGAGGGGGGTGTGGCCCGAGGCATGAGCGTCGGGGCTTTGTTCCACACTGTCACCCTGGCCAGCAGCCAAAGTGTTGCTTCGCGAGGAGACAGCAGATTGGGGTGTGGCATAGGGGACTCTCGCTCCAGGACGGAGCTCATCGAGTCTCGACCGCAGCACCGAGATGGTCATGTTCCCGCAGTGGGAACATGATGCATCCATGTACGCCGCCTGAGGGTGCTGAAGGCCCAGGCATGTCAGGCAGTGTTCATGCCCATCAGAGAGCGGCAGAGACTGACTGCACCCAGAAGCACACGGGCGAGACATCTTGAAAAAGACGTGCCACGTGTGAGCTCTTTTAGGAGAGGAAAGCTTCGCAGCGATGCCGAAGCGCCCAGGGACCGAATACCAGCTGGATGCAGACCACTGCACAGATCAGCAGGCAGGCAGTAAACGACCGCTGGAATGCGCTGTAACACCAACACCGTCTGGAAAGCTGCTCGTCTCGAAGAAGCTTACGATATTTAGAAGGTTTGAGGAGTGAAGAGAGAGATACTCTTGGCTCCGAAGCAGAAACATAATGCGATGTTGCCAGCGTACCTCCCTGATATACCCACGCTGTGGGGCGGAGCTACGCTATGCAAATTCCGCATGCCCATGGCATTGGCCTGCCATTGGCCGTTTTCTAAGATCTCGAAGATGATAGGCTTCTAGGCGAAACCCCCATTCGCCAGTCACTGACGTCACCCGGAGTGACTGAACGAAAGGGAACAGAAGAGTTTGCAGGACCTGGAGGATTTTTCTGAAGAATGTTGGTCAGAGACTCAAGAACAACCATCACAAAACAAAAGAAAACAGTCGTGCTCATCCATGTAACAACACACAGGATTAAGAATCCATGATTCATAAACTTTTGAACGGGGTAATTTTAATAAATTCAGCTATTTTTTTGTCTTGTAGACTACATGTAAACATTTTTATGTAAAATATCTTATTAAGGACAGTGCTAAATAAAAAATAACATGCATTTTGTATGATCTCTTATTTTGTAAAATTATTCACATTTTCACAGATTTTGCAAGTGGGTCACATAATTTTCTTACAACTGTATGTAAAAATTGTAAAATGTAATAAATATGATCCAATGCAAATTGTTGTTTTATGGCAGAAGTATTAGGAGCTGTAAGTAATTTGACTCTGAGAGACCCTCTGTAATGTGAAGGAACAGATATATATATATATATATATATATATATATATATATATATATATATATGCTTGTGTTCACGAATAAGCAATAAACAGACTGACTTGAATACATGCTCAACCTAGTACGACTGATGACTCCACAGCATGCCTGACATGAACAGTACCTGGTACTTCAATTTCCCATCTTTATGCAGTCTGAGGTCCAGCTGGCGTTCAAGAGTATCTCCATAAATGTGTCCAGCATCCACCTAGTTTTCAATATGCAATCAAAAATTATAGTTTTTTAAATACAGACACTCAAGCTAATAGTGCAAATTTTTAGTTTTCATTGCATACAACACTGATTCAAACAATAAATCATAAATTCATTTCCTCCTTCCCGTACAATAAAAGCCTACAAAAATGATGTAACAAGGCTGCATATAGCCTATGCTGAGATAAAAATATGAACCTATAGTATGCTTGTGTGCTGACAATGAGATACATTTTTTTGACCAACCCCCCCAGTCCTTGCAACATTATATGTAATGTGAGTGTGGATGGATAGGGTTCCTGCATATCCTACTGTGAAAAAACAGCGTTAAGTTATTTCTTCACCCAGCAAGTTCTTAACAGACATGGACTTAGTGGGTCTCATTCACTAAGCATACGTACGCACAAATGTGTGTGTGAAATGTACGTACGAACAATTTTAAGAACATATCACAATTAATCAAAGATTTTGTAATAATTTTTTTTCTAAATTTACAAAAAATATAGAAACAACTGAAACCACACGTACGCAAAAAGAACTTACGCTGTATGGCTTTATAATCGTGTTAAGAAGTTATATTTCATCTTAACATGACTATAATTACATTGAAGTATGTACAGCTGGCTAATGAAAGCTCTGTAATCTGTCTTTATAAAAGGTGTTTATTATGAGTACGGCACACTTGGCATTTCTCGAGGATCAGGCGAGAGCACGTCTGCGAACAACGGCAAGTTTGACGAGAGTGACGAAAGGCTGTAAGGAAAGCGGTTGTGGAAAGCCCTTATATGGAGATGGTTTGAGTGTGTTTTATGAAAATGACTAACCTCGTGCACGCGTCCGCTCATTTAGAATACTCCAAATTCACTGACATCAGAACGAGGTTAAGAACAAATTCATGTGCGTACGAACGTTTTGTGAATCAGGCGGAGATTTTGTGTCTAAGAGAAATATCTTATCGTCTCTTTTTCATTTACTTGAAAAAAAAAAAGCATCCACATAGGTAAAACTATCAAACACTTTATTTGATAAGTTTATTAGGAGTGAATATGTTACATTTAAAAATTTGTGACTCACCCCATGACCCAGAGCTTTTGTGAACCCAAGTCCCACACGGTTGTGAGTCCTGAAAAACTGGTGCGTGAAGTGCTGAGCGAAAAAGGCGAACATTAAATTTGTTCCCTGAGGGTCCGGCCTGAAATTCCGTCTTAACATGAACTTCTCTACAAGAAGCTTGGGGTCTGGAAGCTTCATTTTTCCTGAGGGACACATTGGAATGATTTTACTACAGTCTCAGAAGACAAAGGTATTTCCGTTGACTTTAGTATAGTTATATGCTTGCCTTAGAGCATTTTAATATGCTTCTTATGAGGAAAAAATAAATACATTTTCAGATCATGTCATGTGTCCTTCAGAGGGAAGAGGCTACACTGATCTGGATTGGACTTGCATGACCGAGTCTCTTACCTTTGGTTCCCATTGGTGTGGGGCAGTCCTGAGGGACTGGTGGCAAAATCCTTGTGTAGTAGGTGGTGTTGGAATACGCCTCCCAGTTCAAGTAGTTATATTTGGAATTGTATGTTGGGGGACTTGGGATTAAGTTGGCTCTTACTGTGATGAGAGAGAATATTTAAAACCACCATCAGACAAAATGATACTTAGAAAATCACAAAATAAGTGATACAACAAGCCTGGCACTGCAGTTGACCACTACACAAAACCTTTTCCTACTATTTAATGGCTATTTTCTCTGGTTGAAATCGAACAACCTAAAAAAACATTAAAGATAAGGAAGGCAATTTTGGAGAGGCTAGAAACAGCAAGCTAGCTTTGAAAGCATGAAATCCCACCCTCCCTTCAGAGCACTCTCCAAAGCCACGCCTTCTTCAAAACACATGAGCAGAGCAGAGTCTGCAAAGTATCACTAGATGAAAGACGGCATTAAATTACCTCATGTCTCAAAGCACATAACATTACAATAATAATGAATGTTAACAACTTACAGAGCTCTGACTTGTACCCCCTGACTGCTGCAGATTAATTTCGGAGTTGATAGCTGTGGCAAGCAGCGAGGCGAGGGACCGTGAGAGCGGGCCAGTGGCGAGTGAAAATGAGCTCCAGCTGCACGCCACACCAGTCTCGTCTCACGGAGGAGAGAGGACCAGGCCTAGATTTTACGTTGTTTTTTTGGTTTTGTTTATTTATTTGAATAAAGTATTTTAAATGTTCGCCGGTTCCTGCCTCCTTCTTCCCATATCAACGAACTGTATTACATTGGTGCCGAAACCCGGGAGGAAGGAGGGACATGCTGTCGAAGAGCCCTCGCTGCTGAGGGGGATCGCGGTACTGAGGAGGTTGGGCAGCGCGGAAGAGAGAAAACCGCGAGTGGCTGTCCGAGGCGGTGGTGCTGGAGCGAGTGAAGATCGGTGGGACGGAGAGCTCGCTGCCGTGCCCTTGGGTCAAGGTGGGGTGGCGGCCATCTTAGAGGGAGCGGAGGTGTTCGCCGTGGGCCAGAGCCTGCTATCGTCCACCATGATGGGGAGGAGCAGGGAGCGCGGGACTCGCTGCCCGCTGCCCTCAACCAGAGGAGCCACCGCCGGCCGCCAGGGGGCGGAGGAGGACCAGGCCATCCACCGAGCGTCCAATACCAGGAAGAGCCTCTCGGCTGGCTGAGGACCGAGCGGCAGTGTGTCTGTCTATATTACTATATTAAAAAAGTATCAGCTATGCTCTCTTCAGCACAGTGATAGTCTCTTTGCTAAATACTTCAGTAAATGCAGATGTGCTTGTGCTTGTGCTGAAAATATGAAAGATTTATAATATAAATATAAGAAATATATTACATTGTATGTATTTCTGCATATATGTGTTTATACTGCATGAGTAAATATATCTGCAAAACATTATACACATGCAATACCATATCTTATCACATGTACATCTATATATTATGAAGTGTATTACTGAATATAAAATTACATACATTATGATATATTAGTAAATATATAGTCACATATTTTTTTTATATATGAAAAACGGAAATTCCATTTTACGCCATAAATAAGCCATTTTAATATATTACGGGAAAAATATTTTCTTTCCGTAAGAGTGGGCCTACCGAGTCTGCACTCCAGGGTTAACAACAGTCATTTGTCCCCAGTGTTACTCTGATAATCATGTCTTTGCAGAGGTTTGAATTGGTGCATTTTCTAGTAAACAAATGTGGGTACTTTGTATAAAAGTTTGAGCACTCTTGAGCACACTTGAGCTAAAAATTCAGCGAGTAACAGACCACACCCGGAAAAAAAAGATAGTAGTGCCCAGGACAAGATGTAAACAAAAAAGTGATTGAACTTTTGCAATAATAGGTCCGATGTGGAATGAGCTGCCTTTATCCATTAGGTCTGCCAAGTCTTCACCGGTGTTTAAGAATCTGCTGAAAGCACATTTGCTGTTTGTAGCCTATAGCACATTTTAAAATTATATGTTGTAACGGGTATGGTTTTATGAAGAAAAAACAGATAAGCTAAGAATGTAATTTTTTGACCAAAACTACAGTATATTGTATTTAGTACTTAAACTTTTGAAGATAAAATAATTTAACTTACATTAAACTGTAGTTTCTCAGGCAAAATGTGATGCATTTTAACCTGCTAATTTCAAACCATTATGCTAATACGGGTAGCTAAACAATGGCTGACAGAGGTGGGGTTGGATTAAACACATCTTTAAAAAGTATTACAACCATCCCCTAAATACAACCAAGAACAGTTTCTTTTAAATAATTTTACAGAATGCCAGTGAAAGAAAGAAAAGAAAGACAGATAGAGGTTTGCCTGCCAGTGTTTTAAAAAAAGGAACTGATAATGTTTCAAAGAATGGCAGGTCAGTCGTATAGGCTGCGAAGAAAATGTTGAAAGCCAGCGGTGAAGATTCTCAGACCTCAAACTCAAAGCCAAAGGAAGGATGGGTAAAATGTGGCCTGCAAGTCTGCACTCCAGATTTAACAACAGTCATTTGTCCCCAGTGTTACTCTGATAATCATGTCTTTGCAGAGGTTTGAATTGGTGCATTTTCTAGTAAACAAATGTGGGTACTTTGTATAAAAGTTTGAACAGTCTTGCTAAAAATTCTGTGAGTAACAGATGTTGAAAATAAGTGTTACAACCATACCCGGTCTCCCCATATAGGACCCACATTATATTAAGTGTCTTTAACTACTTTGTACTAACATTCATTAATAATTAACAATTAACAATTTGATACAATGCACTTATTGTGCACGTTACCTGTATTCCACCTCAATTGCAGTAAAATTGTTTTTTAATACAACATGAACACAAGTACATTATAACAAACTATTTTTTACATCAGTACACAGTAGTTAAAGACACCTAATATAAATTGAGACCAAAAAGGATAAAGTGAAAAGAAAATAATGTTGTTGTTTTTTCACAGCAGTTGTTCAATAAAAACGTAAATGCTAATGTTGGGGGTAATATGGAGGCACACAAAAGTTTTACTACTTTAAACAAGAGGCATCAACAAAAAATTTAGCAAAACCACAGGTAGACTTATGAGGGGTTAACATGCTCTCTGTTACACTTTCCTGGAACAATACCTCAGGATATTCAGTAACTTGGCTCACACAATAATTTTTTTTGGCCAACAGCAGTATGAAGAACATGAGGAATTTGAGGGCCTCTTGCAGAGTACATAAGCGTTGCCATGGCAACAGGCGGCTGGGCTCATTAAAATTATCCTCTGACCCTGGTGTATCTTGTCACCATATTTACATTACATAAAGCTTAACTGAGTTTAATGTCTGTACAGGAAAACAATACAAAGCGCCAACTGGGAGGAAATGATAAAAAAGGGGTTGTACGTTAGAATAGGGGCCACTCAAAACAGAATAGTGGCTGTGTAAATAAGGGAAGGATGGTGAGTTAAAGGAGACTCCATTTACAAGAAAAGAAATACAACCAAGCCAAATTCATTCACACCCTGCCATATGATCTGGCAACAACAGCAGAGCACAATCACACACATAAATCACACTTATCAAGTGTAGTTAACTACATCCAAACCATTTAGATTATAGACAGTTTTGCCAAAGCAAAGAAAACAGACAACATCTAATCTACCGGCCAAGACTTCAAGCAGAATTTCTGTCTAAACTATACATGGTCTGGAAGTACTGTAGATACTTTAACACAGACCCTTGTCTGTGTGCTGATAAACATTGTTTACACTCGGAGTTACCTTCTATTCTCCTCTTCCTCTAAAATAAAACTTGAAGACCAGCTTAAAAGTTTAGTTCACCCAAAAATTAAAATTCTGTCATAATTTACTCACCTCATGTCGTTCCAAACCTGTCTAAGACTTTTGTTCATCTTTGGAACAAAAATTAATATATTTTTTACTAAAATCTGAACGATTTCTGTCCCTCCATTGACAGTTGCGCAACTGACACTTTGACGCTTCAAAAAGTTCATAAAGAGATCGTAAAACGAATTCATATGAATCGAGCGGTTTACTCAAACATTTCTGTAGAGACACTCGCTTTATACACGGAACAGATATAATTGATGCTCTTATTCACATTTAAACATTCATCAACGCACACATCAAATATGGTAATGGAAGCTTAAGCATCATGTTTGCTTGACATGTGAGAACCAATGAGGTTCATTCTTGTGTGACGCAGCACTACCGCAAGAACCAATAAGGTTTGTTCTTGCGCATCAAGCAGGTTTGGTTGAGCTTATTTTGCAAATTATGGTGGAAAATAAGTATTTGGTCAATAACAAAAGTTCATCTCAATACTTTGTTATATACCCTTTGTTGGCAATGACAGAGGTCAGACGTTTTCTGTAAGTCTCCACAAGGTTTTTACACACTGTTGCTGGTAGTTTGGCCCATTCCTCCATGCAGATCTCCTCTAGAGCAGTGATGTTTTGGGGCTGTCGCTGGGCAACACAGATTTTCAACTCCCTCCAAAGATTTTCTATGGGGTTGAGATCTGGAGACTGGCTAGGCCATTCCAGGACCTTGAAATGCTTCTTACGAAGCCACTCCTTCGTTGCCCGGGCGGTGTGTTTGGGATCATTGTCATGCTGAAAGACCCAGCCACGTTTCATCTTCAATGCCCTTGCTGATGGAAGGAGGTTTTTACTCAAAATCTCATGATACATGGCCCCATTCATTCTTTCCTTTACACAGATCAGTCGTCCTGGTCCCTTTGCAGAAAAACAGCCCCAAACCATGATGTTTCCAGCCCCATGCTTCACAGTAGGTATGGTGTTCTTCGGATGCAACTCAGCATTCTTTTTTCTCCAAACACGACAAGTTGAGTTATCAAAAAGTTCTATTTTGGTTTCATCTGACCATATGACATTCTCCCAATCCTTTTCTGGATCATCCAAATGCTCTCTAGCAAACTTCAGACGGGCCCGGACATGTACTGGCTTAAGCAGGGGGGACACGTCTGGTACTGCAGGATTTGAGTCCCTGGTGGCGTAGTGTGTTACTGATGGTAGCCTTTGTTACTTTGGTCCCAGCTCTCTGCAGGTCATTCACTAGGTCCCCCCATGTGGTTCTGGGATTTTTGCTCACTGTTCTTGTGATCATTTTGACCCCACGGGGTGAGATCTTGCGTGGAGCCCCAGATCGAGAGAGATTATCAGTGGTCTTGTATGTCTTCCATTTTCTAATAATTCCTCCCACAGTTGATTTCTTCACACCAAGCTGCTTACCTATTGCAGATTCAGTCTTCCCAGCCTGGTGCAGGTCTACAATTTTGTTTCTGGTGTCCTTTGACAGCTCTTTGGTCTTGGCCATAGTGGAGTTTGGAGTCTGACTGTTTGAGGTTGTGGACAGGTGTCTTTTATACTGATAACAAGTTCAAACAGGTGGAGGACAGAGGAGCCTCTTAAAGAAGAAGTTACAGGTCTGTGACAGCCAGAAATCTTGCTTTTTTGTAGGTGACCAAATACTTATTTTCCACCATAATTTGCAAATAAATTCTTTAAAAATCAGACAGTGTGATTTTCTGGATTTTTTTTCTCATTCTGTCTCTCATAGTTGAAGTGTACCTATGATGAAAATTACAGGCCTCTCTCATCTTTTTAAGTGGGAGAACTTGCACAATTGGTGGCTGACTAAATACTTTTTTGCCCCACTGTATACTTGGATGTGGTTCCTCCATTATTTGTTGTGTTTAAGTTTTTCTTCAATTTGGGGCAAGTTGTTACAAAGCGTCAAAGTGCTTGTAGTGCTTTTGTAGTGCTTTTTGTAGTGCTTTTGGGTGAACTATCCCTTTAAGCAGTATTTGCACTGGTTGCAAGGGCTGAGAAAAGTAAAAGTTGGACACAATTTAGGCTGTATAGAATACAATATAGTTCATCCAAAAATACAAATTTCTGACAACATTTACTCACCCTCAAGTTGTTCCAAACCTGTATAAATTTCTTTATGCTAAACACAAAGGAAGATATTTTGACCAAACAGTTGTGGCTTCTATAGTATTTTTCCTATACTGTGGAAGTCAATGGGGCCCATAAACTGTTTGGTTACAAACATTCTTCAAAATATCTTCCTTTGTGTTCAGCAGAACAAAGAAACTCATACAGGTTTGGAACAACTTAAGGGTGAGTAATGACAGGGTGAATTCTATGACAGAATTTTTGGGTGAACTATCCCTTTAAGAAATAAAAGTTTTTGTGCAGAGTCATCTGAATGCTATACACTCACAAGAGATGAAGACTGCACTCATAACAGTTTTCTGTAAAAAGGTTTTTAACTGTATTGTGTGAATCACCCTCTCTAAATGTATTTTGCCAGTCCTAAAACCTGAAAACAAGTTCAAATGTTTTTTTTTGGTTAAATACCTGAAGTACACAAGCTCAAAATATTAGCATTTTTGTTTTATTCTGTAACATAAAAATACATCAGTAATATCACCTTGTGACTTTCTTAAAGCTTTTTTAATGTATCTTGAAAAAGACAGTTGCTAACAAGTTTCTAAATGGGACGACAGAGGTTGTCAGGGACATTAAATGTCATGACACAGAACAGGTAAACTCGTCTTCTCACTAGTCCGCTTTGCAAACTATTCTAATTCAAACTTTCCAACTTGTAGATTTTAAATAAAGATTGAAAGAGTTGTCAAAAAGCTTAATGATGGTGACATTGAAGTCATGTAGTGTAGTTCGCCAACTTTGCCTATATTTAGCTTTTTACTTCTGGTGATTGTATTTAGGCATTAACATTTATTAAAATGTTGTTCATTTGTGAAGATTATCTTGATGAACAAAACATGGTCACACCCTTGCTTCATTTAGTATATGTGAATTTGTGAATATGCAAATTAGCCCCGTCCCCACTCACTCACACAAGCTCAAAAATACAGTCTAAATACTTACTAAGGTAAACGCTGCACAATGGCGCTCTTTACAACGTCGGTCAAGTCAAGTCAAGTCAACTTTATTTATATAGCGCTTTTTACAATGCAGATTGTTTCAAAGCAGCTTCACATTGTTAAACAGGAAAATAATGCAACAGAATTTGATTCGGCTGTACAGCCGCTCTGGAGAAAACGGTGATGTCATCTAGCTCATTTCAATTAACATATATATTCAAGTAATGTAGTTGATATAGTTAATTTAGTTTAGTAATTACATTTATTTGGATATTTATTTGAAAATGTAGTGTCCCCAACTGAGCAAGCCAAAGGCGACAGTGGCAAGGAACCAAAACTCCATCAGGGGCATAATGGAGAAAAATAAACCTTGGGAGAAACCAGGCTCAGTCGGGGTGCCAGTTCTCCTCTGGTCGGTCACATAACAATAATTAATATGATTATTATATATTTTTTTGTTATTAAACAACTAATAATGTGTTGCTAATGTTACACAAACCATTTGCCTTCTCATTAGGGCTGGAACGATTTGACCTAAAATCAAAATCTCGATTAATTG
This sequence comes from Rhinogobio ventralis, assembly GCA_039654625.1. Taxonomy (NCBI): domain Eukaryota; kingdom Metazoa; phylum Chordata; class Actinopteri; order Cypriniformes; family Gobionidae; genus Rhinogobio; species Rhinogobio ventralis. The sequence goes on from CM077194.1 coordinate 35,393,452, forward strand.
AACATTTTACCTCTCTTACGATTAATGTGTTTATTTTGCTCTTTTTTTTTTTGCTTTCCTTTTTTTGCCCTCATAGCTCACTGATAAGGTTTTTACTGTAAATATGTTCAACTATTAAGGGTGGGATATTTTTTTCTAATGAAAAAGTGCATTTCTTTGTGCTACTTGAAGGAAACAGCTCACTTTCAGCAGTTATTGTCTATGGGTCGTAACATTTCTTACAGATTTCTGTTTGTTGTACATCAGATACAGAAAAATTAGCACAGTAGGCCTACATTACATTTATTTGAATGCATTAATGAGAAAGTGATTGTGTGTGTGAATTAGTCATACCGTCTCTATTAATTATGAAGCTGTGGTTTGTAGTTACTTCAAAGGTAGACAAATCTATGCTATAACGGTTGAGTTTCTAAGCTACTTTAGTGATAAATCACAGGACAGCGTTGACAAGTTTCTGATGTGTGAGCTATTGTCTGTATGAGCGTTCGTGTGTCACAATATATCAGGCATTAGCTAGTTCAACATAATACACATCCAATGGTCTAAAGCCGCTTCAGTGTTCAAACGGGCAGGCCTTAAAACACATACAATTATAAAGTTTTGTGAGGACGCAAGTGAAAGTGATCTAGCTTCAGGGCACGCGCGTTGTCAGAGACACGACACAACTCGGCTCTCTGTTTGCCATATTGTTGTTCTTGAATAGTGTGAATGTTCAAACTGGCAAGCCTTTAAACGCATTTAATTTACAAACTTCATGAGGACGCAAGTGAAAGTGATCTGGCTTCGGGGCTAGCGCGCCTTCTGTGTGTGTAGCAGCGCATATAAGAACGCAATTAACTTAACATTACCTGTAGAAACTGTAAAACATGCAATTACCATTGTAATTCTGAGCATCCAGATTGTATAAACAAAGATAACTGCTCCTGAATCTTTCTGTGTGCCTGCAAACTGCACTTGATGTGACTGACGGGGCGGAGTCAAGTGACTAAAACCGAAATAACCGACATGGGAAAATTACGTCGGTTAGAGGTTCTGAATTTAGGTTTCGATTACTTTTCGATTAATCGTCCAGCCCTACTTCTCATTCTGCCTTCATTATCAGTCAGTGTCATTAGAAACTCTTTGAACAACTTTGAACGTCAGTGGAGAAAGGCATAGTTCATCATAACATTGTAATATATCATATATATAATTGATCATATACATAATTCACCCACTATATATTGCTAAAGGTACACGATTTTTCATATCAACAGAAAAATATACCGGGATAACCTGGCTTCTCTTGAGACTCCTCTGCTTCAGAGAATAGTTAATGATATGATGTTGGCACGTTGATGTGATTGGTTACAAGGTAGTCAGAAACACCAGCGATTTCAAACCATGTTTTTGAGACGTTTTTTGTCTCTGGTGCATTTTCTCCCTTAGTTCAGTTCGTTTAGGCATATATGAACATGGCAATTACGCTCGGATCCGCACTAAAACAATAACTCTGAGATCGCCTGAATGATGGCTACATTCGTAAGTGTTTGTGTGTATCACAACAGCTACAGATAAAGCCACAATAAGCTTGCGGAGCGAACTTATCAATCCATCTTGATGTATGAAGCAGAGGAAGATCTGACCAATAAGAGGACAGCTTTACTCACATGTGACTTGCATAAACACATTTTGGTACACTTTGAAATGTTGCCTTGTGAAAGCAAACCGAATCAAGAAGAAAAGGCAACATTGCAACAAATTAATTCCCTGTTTCGGAACAAAGCAAACAATCTACTGTATTGACAAACAAAACTCACTAGTATAGTGTCATTTACATAAAAAAAGAGACGTTCATTCTAAACCATGTGGATAAATGGCAGTGCAGCGTCTAACACCCTTGTGGTATTGGTACTTAAAGTACACAAAGAACAGCGATGCTAACGCAACTTAAATAACTATTGAATGCATCTTTAAAGTCGCATGAAAAGGAAGTTGCAATAGACTTTTCTTTCTTATTGTGAAGTATATCTGAGGAAAATGGCTTATTGAACAAGAAAAATGTAGGGTGGGACTTGACTGGACCATTGGATTGTTGTCTTTTGCTATTGCTCTCATGAGTTACAGGTTGTTCTGGCCTTGCGCTGGTAAACATGTTATCAGAGAAGAGATGTCATTGCAAGAGTTAGGGGAAGTTATTATGTTTAAAGTTTATGAGAGCATATGATTTTTTTAAATGATTGAAAAATAATTTAGAATAAATACTGCAATATTCCATAAAAAATAAGAATTTTTTAAATTCTATATAAACCTACTAGTCAATGACATTAACCAGCTAGCTGGTTGGTAGCTGACTAGTCAAACTCCCAGACCTGTCCCTATTAACAAATCTGTCTGAAGGAACAGTGACATAAGGCATATCATACTGATTACTGGATTACGCAAGAGACAAACTGAAACTACAGCTCTGGAAAAAAAATATTAATTTCTCTTAATTTTTTCCAGATAAATGTGTACACTTTGTAACTGTCACAGAGCCGAACCCCATGATTCCCTCTTCCTACCACCAGAGGGCCCCATCGCCAGAGTATTGACCTTCATCACTACATTTCCCATCAGCCCCGTACCTGGCACTGATCAGCCATTCCAGCTGTAGCCTATTCTCTGGTCTACTTAAGCTGTCTCTTCCTCTTTCCCCACTGCAAAGTTTTGTTTTGCCCCGGTGAACATTTCTGAGCATGTTTCCTTGTTTTTTGCCTGCCTGTTGTGACCCTGTTGTTTATATCGCCTACGAACCACCGCTGCCTGCCCTTTTGATTCTCTGCTCTGTTCTGGACCTGCGTTTGTTCTCTGCCTGCCCTGACCTACTGCCTGCTCATCGACCACAATTGTGTGCACCCTTTTGCTGTGTCTACTGTTGCCTGACCATTGCCTGTACGACCACGATATTAATAAAGCCTGCATATGGATCCCACTCCAGGTGACGGGTCGTTACAGAAAACTTTGCCGCCCCACGATCCAGCGACAGTTACCCATCTTACGTTGCCGCTGTCTGCCCAGGCTAGTCAACTCGCAGCACATCAGCATCAGCTGAACCGCCTGACATCTGAAGGCACTTCAGAGCCATTACACCCGCGTCTGGGACGCCATCTCAAGTGAGTCCCCACCTAGCGTTTCCTGATAAGTTTGACGGAGATCCAACGAAGTGTAAGGGATTTATCCTGCAGTGCTCGCTGTTTGTGGAGCAGCAACCTACACTATATTCCACCAAGGCTGGAAAGATTGCTTTTGTGTGCTCTTTACTCACGGACAAGGCGTTAGAATGGATTACGGCTGTGTGGAGAGAGGGAGGCACGGCTTGTCCGTCTTTTGAGATCTTCTTGCAATGTTTTCGCGAGGTCTTTGATTATCCCAAGGAGGGCAGGAGTGCAGGTGATCATCTTCTGGAACTCTCTCTGAATACGCACTCGCGTTTCGTACTCTCGCCGCACAGACTTCATGGGTTGATGACACACTGAAAACACTGTTTAGAAAAGGATTACGTCATGAACTGCAATCTGAGCTGGCTTGTCGTGACGAAGGAAGAAATTTAGAACAGTTAATTGAGCTCGCCATTCGGATTGATAACCTTATCAGATCACGAAGGTCAAACACCTGCGCCACCCTCCAAATACCAGCTACCCCAGTCCCAGACGGAACGGAACCCATGCAAATTAACACCTACCACTTATCGGCTACCGAGAGAGATCGGCGGTTGGCTCAGCGTCTATGTTTGTACTGTGGACAACCTGGTCATCTACGAGTCTCTTGTCCTTCCAGGCCAAGCCCTGAATCCCAGACGTCGGTGAGTGTTGCCATAGATGCTCTAAATCTAGACATATGTGTTACTGTGCCTATCACTATCACTGCCAATAGTTGTAAAATCTCCACCACTGCATCGGACTCAGGAGCAGCTGGAAACTTTATGTCCAAAGAATTTGCTCAGCTTAACAATATAGCTCTCACCCGCTGCTCTTCTTCTCTAACAGTGCAAGCGATAGATGGACGTCCACTGGGCTCCGGACAGGTGTCATTCATTACACAGGAACTGCTGATGCACACTGGTATACTCCATTCAGAGAAGATTCAGTTCTACATCCTGACCACACCACATACACCCGTCATCCTTGGGTTACCCTGGCTTCGTCGTCACAATCCCCACGTCTCCTGGAGAGATGGTCAGATCGCCCAGTGGAACAGATCCTGTTCCCCCGAATGTCTCTCTCATATCTCACCTCTTCCTGTCCGGTCCATTACTGTCTCAGAAGAGAAAACCCCCGACCTCGACCTCCCAATCGAATATGCCGACCTATCCGTGGCCTTCAGTAAGACCAAAGCACCGGACCTGCGATTGCGCCATCAATCTCCTCCCTGGTTCTACCACTCCCAAAGGTCGCATCTTTCCTCTCTCTCAGCCTGAATCAGAGGCCATGAAAAAATATATAGAGGAGGAATTGGCCAAGGGCTTCATTCGACCCTCGACGTTTCCTGCATCCGCTGGATTCTTCTTCGTCCAGAAGAAGGATGGAGGTCTTTGGCCATGCATTGATTATCGAGGTCTGAATGAAATAACGGTCAAGTTCCGATATCCCCTACCACTGGTGCCAGCAGCTCTGGAACAACTCAGAACGGGCAAGTACTACACCAAACTAGATCTACGCAACGTGTAGAACCTCATTCGCATACGAGAAGGGGAGGAATGGAAGACGGCCTTTTCCATGACCACGGGGCACTATGAGTATCTGGTAATGCTCTTCGGCCTGGTCAACAGTCCCTCTGTCTTCCAATCTTTCATCAATGATGTATTCAGAGACATGCTCGGTCAGACTGTTATTGTATACATTAATGATATTCTGGTCTTTTCGGACACCTATGAGGCACATGTCCAACATGTCAGGGCTGTTCTCCAGTGACTCATTCAGTACCAGCTCTTCGGCAAGGCGGAGAAGAGTGAATTTCATCAGACGTAAACGACGTTCTTGGGATATGTCATTAGTCCAGAAGGGGTCGCTATGGATGAAGGTAAAGTCAGATCCGTTCTCAGCTGGCCACAGCCGTGAAAGAGCTCCAACGCTTCCTGGGGTTCACTAACATCTACCGGTGATTCATTAGGAACTTTAGTTCTGTGGCCAACCCCCTAACTTCCATGGTAAAGAAGGGAGCCAACCGCCTCAAATGGTCTGACACAGCCATTCAGGCTTTCGAACAGCTCAAACAATGGTTTGTCTCAGCTCCCATCCTACGTCACCCCGAACCCGATCTCCCCTTCGTCGTCGAAGTCGATGCGTCTAATACTGGTCTGGGTGCCATCCTCTCTCAGAGACAAGGTACACCTCCCAAATTACATCCCTGCGCCTTCTACTCAAGGAAGTTGAATGCAGCAGAGAGGAATTATGATGCTGGAGACAAGGAACTCTTAGCCATGAAGGCAGCTTTTGAGGAGTGGCACCATTGGTTAGAGGGGTCCACACACCCTTTCACCATTCTGACTGATCACAAGAACCTGGAGTACTTAAGAACAGCCAAGAGACTCAATCCTAGGCAGGCTCGCTGGTCTCTGTTCTTCACTCGTTTCAACTTTGTGGTCACTTATCGTCCTGGGTCCAAGAACACCAAAGCTGATGCCCTATCCAGACAACACGAGCCTGACAAATCCCCGCAATGTCCTGAAACTGTCTTGTCCCCCAACATCATCGTCGCTCCTGTCCAGTGGGAAATAATGGAAATCGAGGAGTCCAACACTCAGGCTGAAGTTCCCATCGATTGCCCACTTAGCAAGATCTTCGTTCCTGAAACCCTCCGTAACCGAGTATTGGAACAGGTCCATTCCCTACCCAGTTCTGGTCACCCTGGCATTACCGCCACCATTTCACTCCTACAAAAAACGGTTTTGGTGGCCATCCTTGACCAAAGATGCCACCGCATTTGTCCACCGATGCCAGACTTGCAACACACAGAAAACAACACGCCAGCTGCCAGCCATCCTACTCCAACCTCTCCCCATTCCACAACGTCCCTGGTCGCACACTGCCATCGACTTCATTACTGATCTGCCAGTTTCCAACAGCCACATCACTATCCTCACCATTGTAGACAGATTCTCTAAGGCCTGTCGCCTCATACCACTACCCAAGCTCCCCACTGCCCTACAGACAGCCAAACACCTATGCAACCTGGTCTTTCGCTTCTGTGGATTACCAGAGGAGATAATTTCCGATTGAGGTCCCCAGTTCACTTCACGAGTCTGGACCGCATTCTTCAAGACACTCGAGGTCAACATAAGTCTTACATCAGGGTATCACCCCCAATCGAATGGTCAAGCTGAGAGATTAAACCAAGAGATTATCCGTTTCCTACGATCCTACTGCAACCAGCATCAGAACGATTGGAGTCGCTATCTGATATGGGCCGAGTACGCCCAGAACTCCATACAAAAGCCCTCTACTGGTTTGACCCCCTTTCAATGCGTTCTTGGATTTCAACCACCCCTATTCCCTTAGTCAGGAGAACCCACTGATGTTCCGACCTCCAACGCGCCATTCGTCGACAGAGAGGACAGGCTGATCGTCATCGCCGGCCCGGTCCTGAGTACAGCCCTGGCCAATGGGTATGGTTATCCACAAAGGATTTACGTCTTTGACTCCCCTGCAAGAAGCTCAGTCCCAGGTACGTGGGCCCATTCCAAATTGTCCGACAAATCACACCTGTTTCTTTCCGCCTTGCCTTGACCAACCATTATCGTATTTCTCCCACTTTTCATGTCTCTCTGCTCAAGCCCGCTGTTGGTCTGAATGAGGGGGAGAGGGAGGTGTCCAGTGGTCAGTGCCCCCTGCCCATCATGGTGGAGGGTGAGGAGGCGTACCAGGTCCGAGAGCTGCTGAACTCCAGACGCCGAGGAAGAACTCTCCTGTATTTGGTCGATTGGGAGGGGTACGGCCCGGAGGAACAGTCATGGGTCAATGCAGACGATATTCTCGACCCCAACCTTGTGGAGGAGTTCCACCGTACTCATCCGGACAGACCGGCCCCTCGACCACGTGGAAGGCCTCGGCATCGCCTGCCTCCTCGTGCCAGGAGCCGCTCGCAGGGAGGGGGCTCTGTCACAGAGCCAAACCCCATGATTCCCTCTTCCTACCACCAGAGGGCCCCATCGCCAGAGTATTGACCTTCATTCCCTATCACTACATTTCCCATCAGCCCCGTACCTGGCACTGATCAGCCGTTCCAGCTGTAGCCTATTCTCTGGTCTACTTAAGCTGTCTCTTCCCCTTTCCCCACTGAGAAGTTTTGTTTTGCCCAGGTGAACATTTCTGAGCGTGTTTCCTTGTTTTTTGCCTGCCTGTTGTGACCCTGTTGTTTATATCGCCTACGAACCACCGCTGCCTGCCCTTTTGATTCTCTGCTCTGTTCTGGACCTGCGTTTGTTCTCTGCCTGCCCTGACCTACTGCCTGCTCATCGACCACAATTGTGTGCACCCTTTTGCTGTGTCTACTGTTGCCTGACCATTGCCTGTACGACCACGATATTAATAAAGCTTGCATATGGATCCCACTCCGAGTGACGAGTCGTTACAGTAACACTGTAATGCTGTATTATACTATTTATGCCTGTAATGATCCCACATAAATACACACAAGCAACATTATGAACATGCGAACACACCACACATGCTGAGTATGTGTAACAAAACCAACCTGTAAGCACTTTGTGCATGAGCCAATCCCTGAGGAACGTTCTGTTGATGATGCCCCATAGCCATTCAAAGTGGGTTAGGATATAGTGGACAACATTAGGACTGGGCTTCAGGAGCCGATAGACTCGAGACCAGAACTCAGCTAAAGAAGAGGGAGGAAGAAAAGAGGTGGAGAGTATGAATGTAATAAAGAATGAGAAGGTGAAACTGTTTGAGATTATGAACTGGTACAATATATGCCTAATACATTGGACTTGCCCTGGAATTCCTTTGAAAAGTTGTACTCAAATTGGATTGACACTAATTAAGCAATCTAATTCTTCCAGAAAACAAAGCTCTTTCATAACATATGCCTTAGTTTTTTTCCCCGTCTTTTATTTAACACAGTCATCCTTCCAAAACGAACGGCATATAGGAACTTCACTGAAACTGTGCAAAACCTTTTGAGTCAGATCAATTGTGCCAAAAAGTTGAGAGAGACAGGAAGTAGAAACATATAAAGAGAAACGGAAAAGGAGACAGACAGCAGGGCTGGCTGGCTGGCTGGCTGGCTGGCTGACATAGACGGGGGGTGGGGGTGGGGGTGCGGGGGGGATGCGGGGGGTGGGGGGGTTGTGGGAAAGTAAAAAATGGTCCTAAGCCTTTTTCTCTGCCAGAAATTTACTGGCACAGATGTGTCAAAAGAGGTATCTGCTTCCAAAACATTTGTTATAGTTTATTGTTCTGTTTATTTATGTACAGCAGATTTATGTACCACCATTATGTACACTCAGCTTAATTTACAGCTTAGTTTAATATCAAAATATCAAAATATCGGAATGAGATATTGCTAAAAGCAAGATACATACGTATAGTGCAATTTTCTCCATAGTATCCTGTTCTGGTGCAGTCACATTCATATCTGTCCAGGCCATATCGAACACAAATCCCTCGGTTTTGACAAGGGTAATAACAACAAGGATTCACTGGAGAAAACAAGCCATAATACAGTCAAAGTTATAAAATGTTTCATTGGTGTTATGACTCTAATGGTTCCATTAACATGATCCTCCCCGGTGCTCCCCAATTTTATTTATTACAGAATTTCAGGCATAGTTTAGATCTGAGATTATATCTGTATATTTTTACGCAACCATTATAACATGCCTCATCAGGGCAAATGCATCATGTGTTTTTGTATGCAGCCCTGAGGATTTCCAGGATTTTTTTTTTTTTACGCACTAACTGGGATATATGATGGATTTATGTTGGTATAATGATAATAGATGATTTAGTAACCGAAATGGCAAGAACATCTGCACTAATTTGTTTCACAGTGTCAAATGTAACATTTGAAATAAGTGAAATTATCAGTATTGTACAGTGAGTTGTTAAACTATGCTTTCTCACAATGCTATTCATTTATTCTCAATCGGAATAAGACAAAGGCTTTCCCTGATAAGGCTTATTCATAAATACAAGACACATCATATCTTTGCTCATGGCTCAAGTGGAATGACCCTCTACGTCTCTTGACAACAATATGACAGACACAGCCTAAAAATAGAAGAAATTTTGAATGAAATGTGGTTACTGTCCACGAATTGCATGGCAGATAACCAGAATCTTCCACTCACTCCAGTACTTTCCATCATTGCATTATAGAACAAACTTCCTCTAGCTCATGCACATGCAACAGTGAGCTGAGAAACAACTATCTGGCAAAATTTAGGATAGCTACTAATCTATTTACAAAAAACTAAATCCCTACACTTCGGTGATTCAATAAGCTTAACTATGTAATCCGAGAGACCGACCCAAAGATAACATACACAACTACTACCCAACCAAGATCAGACTTGTTCGTTGCTGCTTACGCATACCTCCATGAGGACAAAATGAAAAGGAGTCATGCTGGAAACATCTGTGATAAACTATTTGAAACTGTTGTGATTTAACATTCTTATTAATACTCATAGTACACAAAAGGTTTGCTTCTTATATTCATATAATTCCTTTTTTTGTTGTTGTTGAGAAGATTCCTTTTTGAGCCTTTAGGCGTATATGATTAAACAATGACACTTTGATGAAAGTTAAGTATGTTAATGGTGCTTGTTATGCTATATGCTTATATGCTGAAAAAAATAAGTTTGAGATAAAATATTGAGAAATTAAAATAAGAAAACATTGTAATTTCTAGATCTATTGAAAGCACACAACTGAATGGACATAAGAAAAAACCCCACTAAAGTTCAGTTTACCTGACCAATCTACTTGTATATGCAACACAAACCATAACACAAATAATGGAGATATTTACGAGTGTTTGATGAAGTTTGGCTTTCTTCACCATCACACAAGGAGAGACTCAGCAGCAGGATAAACGTCCACTTCAGGAAAAAGTTAAACGCTGCAAAGCAAGATATTTGATAGGGCTTGCCACAAAAGTTGATATGCGTAATAAAAGACTAATAGATCTGAAAATGTTAGTTGCTCACCTTTCATTGCAGTTTGAAACGCAAAATGAATTAAATAAAAAAAAAAATACGATTACAACGCGAAAGCACAAAGAACTCAAAAAGTAGGTAGGGTTAAAAAGGAAAAAAACTCAAAATAAATAATTCCATGTGTTTTATCTTCCCATGCAAGCCTTTACATGCCAAAGTCAGCTCGTGCAATGAGACTCGCGGAGGCTTTTAGCAGACTGATAAGAAAATCGTTCAAATGGAACTTTTAAAGCGAAAATACAAACATTATATCAGGAAACTCCACCCTGTCGCCTCAGACCAAACTCGCGATTAAAACACAAACGCAAAATAGAAAAAGGATCTCGCCTTGTAATATTTGACAACTAAGTTTTGAGAAGTAATGTAGAAGAAAAAGAATGAATTTACTGGGGCGCCACCGTGTGTCTGAATCTGTTGAGCAACACGCTCATAGGCTACCTAATATGGACTCAGTGAATGATCTACTTATAAACAGATTTTATCAGAAACAGGACAATGTTCAAGTTTAATCATAACAATAAAAGTGAAGATGCACTCTGTCTAAACTGAATGACAGGTTCCAAAATGTTCCAATTAGTAGTGCATTACACAGTATTTTTCAGTATAATTACAAAGTCTACAACAAAGTTTCATACATTCTAATAAGCATATCTTTGTTAGTTCCGAGAAAATCTGTTCATTGCTAAAACAGCCGAGCTTTGAAATTACTTTACAACAACAACAAACACTTTACTAGGCTATATGGGATAAATGTATAATTCTATTGTGGCTCTAGGATAAACAAGATAAAGATACCCTTTTGAAAAAGAAGTGTGCTTAATTGTATTGAAAGTGTACTTTTTGTGTACTTCAAATCTTAAAAGTATACTTTTTTAGATAATATGGTATAATTCAAATTAAAGGCCACTTAAGTGTACTTAAAGAGAATACACTTTAATGACAATATTTCTAAACACACTTAAGTGCATGTTTTAAAATGCACTGTAATAATGTCTAATTATTTTTTACTTAAAATACACATTCATGACAATATTTATAAACACACTTAAGTGCACTTTTTAAAAATGCACCTTGTAATAATGTCTACTTACATTTTACTTAAACATATTTTAAATAATTTTATGTTTTAAATAAGTATGCTTATTTGTATGTATTCACATCAATACAAATTACAAATATCAATACAGAAATTTTGCAACTGACACAAAATCATATGCAGTACATTTAACTGGAAATAGCAAACAATTTTAAACGTTATGTATCCTGTTCCAGCAGGTGATTTCAACATGGTTCAAAATCATTGCTCACCATTCTGGCTGTAGTCCCGAGGCTGAACTTCAGGGACTGCCCCCTTTTCTAAAAGTAAAAAGAACATGGCATGCATGTAATATTCAATATTCAAAGCATATGTGTGTATCTTTAATTGAACTTGTTCACACACTTCAGTTTTGGAACTGAACAACACATTGTAAACTACTGAAATAAATTTCCCCGCTAAATGGCTTCTAGCTGTTTGACAACAGTTAAAAGGGACTCTCAAGTAAAAAGCCACCAACTTTTACGATCAGGCTTTTTACAATCTCTGTCTGCTCCACCGCCCAACTATCACACTCTTCAGCCCCTCCAGGGTAAGTTTCTCATAAATTACCCTATTGTAAACATGCCCCGCTCCTCCCTACCACAGAATCGCAGAACATCACAAAGAACATCTTCACAACCATCAGCTGAAGGGATGTGAGATTTTCAGCACTTTCAGCTACTGGTTCAATGTGCTTTTCCAGCATTAATCAAATCTCCATGCACTTTTACATCCAGGGCTGGACTGGGGCCAAAATTTGGTCCTGGCAAACCCAGCCCATCCGGCCCATGAGTTCCCGTGAATGTTTTTGCTGGTGTTGGGGCCTTAAATTGGAGTAAATAAATAAAACTAGGACAGGGACAAATAATGACGGATATTATCAAATTTACTGCAAATGCAGAAACAAACTTAATATTGCACTTTTGTCACACAGAAATGCACTTGACAGTAAAGCACTGATTTTGATTTTGCATTAAAGTAAATTTACTGCACCCTCATGTCGTTCCAAACCTGTTTGACTTACTCTTCAGTAAAAACACAAAAGAAGATACTTTGAAGAATGTTGGCAACCAAACCATTTTGGTTAGGCTACCATTGAATATTGTATGGACAAAAATGATTTTATTTTATGTTACACAGAAAGAAATTCATTCAGGTTTGGCATGACATTAGGGTGAGTAAACGATCACATTTTTGGGTTGAACTACCCCTTTAAAAACAATAATTTTTTTCAAGAGTTCACACCTAACTTATGTAAGACACTGATATCTATCTTTCATGAGGCTTTCATTGAAATAACATTTAATTAAATTTCATTAGATCTATTAAAAAGTTCATAAAACATTTAAAGAGAAAAAAGCTTTGTCCTTAATTCATGGGATCCAGGCTTTAAAGCTGTTTTATTGAATTATCAATTTAATTGCCCTAATGACAATTTAACTGAGTTTAACTGTAAGATCATGGTATAGTCACAGGTAAAACCATGCTCCTCATTACCATGGATATATGGTTTCTAAAATAAATAAATAATACTACTATTGAATTTGTAATAAAAAAATATTGTAAACAGCCTCTATAAAAGTGATTTATATTCCGCAATAATAGCAACATTTACTTTGCAGCTACTAACAGTGAAGAAATATGGTGTTTTGGCAGAAATGTATTTATTACAATTTGTGCTATTATTACTTACATTAAAATTCGCTGAATATAAATCACTTTTATAGAGGCTGTTTTCCGCTAGATTCACCACAGAGCCTGTAATTCTGCCATATCACACAATTGTACAAAACAAAATTTGGAGTCAAAGTGCCGTTCATCACTTCATAGAGCAGCAGAAACGCAGCGCACGTTCGTCAGCGGCAGCGATGTGCGCCATGCGCTCAAAAATAAAATAAAAAAAATAAGAAAACAGCGCCTAATATGGATACAGTATATGAATATGGAGTAGGGGAGGTCTCTCTCGCTTTGGCCTGTCAGTTCAGAAGACAAACCAATGGGCCGCTGTCCCTGCATGATGGGCCAGTAGCCTACGTGGCAAAAAATAAATAAATAACCTTGTAACCTTGCCCCAAAGTGCGTCGGCCCACCGGGAAAATGCCCGTTAGCCTATGCCCGATTACCAGTGCAGCCCTGTTTACATCTAACAATTTGTTGCCTCATCATGGAGATTTAACATAATTTAATTCCTAGATATATAGATATAAAGCAGTTCTTCTGAAAACCCATCAGATCTGTAGATGACGCTATCAGCTGAACAAGTTTATGCAGCACCACAACACCCCAAGGCCTAACAGGATATTACTGTTGAATGCTAGACATGTGCTTAATCATTACAGAGTTGCTACACACATTCAGACCCAAGTGTTTGTGGAATAACTGACTCTGATCTGATCAACAGGAAACTACATGTAAACACCTCTCTGGCATTCAGCTGGTTACTGGAAGAACTGTGTATAATTGATGATTTGATTTAGGAAGCACCTTTAGTTCCTTTAGCCATGCACAAAGTATAGCTCATCTTTCTGATATCTTTCCAATATTACAGATTTTGTGGTAAGACATTTGATTACACAACTTTTTATGGTCTTAAAAACATAGATAGATAGATACACTCACCTAAAGGATTATTAGGAACACCATACTAATACTGTGTTTGACCCCCTTTCGCCTTCAGAACTGCCTTAATTCTACGTGGCATTGATTCAACAAGGTGCTGAAAGCATTCTTTAGAAATGTTGGCCCATATTGATAGGATAGCATCTTGCAGTTGATGGAGATTTGTGGGATGCACATCCAGGGCACGAAGCTCCCGTTCCACCACATCCCAAAGATGCTCTATTGGGTTGAGATCTGGTGACTGTGGGGGCCATTTTAGTACAGTGAACTCATTGTCATGTTCAAGAAACCAATTTGAAATGATTCAAGCTTTGTGACATGGTGCATTATCCTGCTGGAAGTAGCCATCAGAGGATGGGTACATGGTGGTCATAAAGGGATGGACATGGTCAGAAACAATGCTCAGGTAGGCCGTGGCATTTAAACGATGCCCAATTGGCACTAAGGGGCCTAAAGTGTGCCAAGAAAACATCCCCCACACCATTACACCACCACCACCAGCCTGCACTGTGGTAACAAGGCATGATGGATCCATGTTCTCATTCTGTTTACGCCAAATTCTGACTCTACCATCTTAATGTCTCAACAGAAATCGAGACTCATCAGACCAGGCAACATTTTTCCAGTCTTCAACTGTCCAATTTTGGTGAGCTCGTGCAAATTGTAGCCTCTTTTTCCTATTTGTAGTGGAGATGAGTGGTACCCGGTGGGGTCTTCTGCTGTTGTAGCCCATCCGCCTCAAGGTTGTGCGTGTTGTGGCTTTTACAAATGCTTTGCTGCATACCTCGGTTGTAACGAGTGGTTATTTCAGTCAAAGTTGCTCTTCTATCAGCTTGAATCAGTCGGCCCATTCTCCTCTGACCTCTAGCATCAACAAGGCATTTTCGCCCACAGGACTGCCGCATACTGGATGTTTTTCCCTTTTCACACCATTCTTTGTAAACTCTAGAAATGGTTGCGCGTGAAAATCCCAGTAACTGAGCAGATTGTGAAATACTCAGACCGGCCCGTCTGGCACCAACAACCATGCCACGCTCAAAATTGCTTAAATCACCTTTCTTTCCCATTCTGACATTCAGTTTGGAGTTCAGGAGATTGTCTTGACCAGGACCACACCCCTAAATGCATTGAAGCAACTGCCATGTGATTGGTTGATTAGATAATTGCATTAATGAGAAAATGAATCCTTTAGGTGAGTGTAGATAGATAGATGGATGGATGGATGGATGGATGGATGGATGGATGGATAGATAGATAGATAGATAGATAGATAGTTAATCATGTTAGGTTACAGTGCATTAACTAATGTTAACAAATACAACATTTGATTTTAATAACAATGTATTAGTAAATGTTGAAATTAACATTAACTAAGATTAATAAATGCTTTAGAAGTAGGCCTATTGTTAATTCTTAGTTAATGTTAACTAAAGTACTTAACTAATGAAACCTTTTTGTAAAGTGTTACCGAAAGCTTTAATGTTAAGAATTTTTTTCTTGTGAATTGAACTCATTAAAGTTAAACATGATATGCTAGCTGGCAATGCCACAGAATGCTTGTATTGAGTTTCCTGCCTATGTTCTTTGATGATGGCCTTATTGCTTTTGACTGACAGCTGAAATTTCCACTCTGGCTGTCTCCAATCCTGAACATTTCAAGTCATCCTAATTATGGACTGTTCTTTTATTATATGGCACATGATAATAATTCTGAAGGGCTTAGAGGTTAAGAACGGATCGATAATTCTGTTATAATTGGACCTAAGTGTAGCATTAGCTTTGTGTGAACCAGTGGCATTTGGTGACACGGGTTTTAAATCTCAGTCTCCTCATCGCTTCAAGTAGGCTATCCTCGCGCACAGAAATGGTAAGTAGGCCTAGCTAGAATTAATTTTAGTTTTCACTTATTTTTAGCCCTTTGACTGCCAAACCAGAAAAAATATCATTTATTACGAAATATATTTTAACGTAGCTATTCTAAATATATTTTTCCAAAGTTGAACCATCATTGTCGGAGTTTGAGGGATAAAGGGTCTGTTTTGACATCAAGGTGTTCATCGATGTCATCTTCATTCATATGCGCGCGCTGCGGGACTGGAATTGTGGACCGACAGCTCCTGAAGGTGCTTATGGACCTCACAACGACGGCGAAAGATTAGTGATAATACTTTTGTTAACAAATAATATACATGTAATACTACTATAATAACGAACGAATGCGACAAATAAAAATATTTTTGAGCGTTTAATAGGATATTTAACGTAGGCTGATTTCCTTTCGCAGGTGAATGGATTAACGTGGCATCTGAAATGTTTGCAGTGCTCGGTGTGCGCAGTGTCCTTGGGTCACCACAACAGCTGCTTTATCAGAAATAAAGAGATTTTCTGTAGAACGCATTATAACAGGTAAAGTGTTTAATCGTGTTTTTCCCCAAGGTGTCCTCCAGTTCTGAGGATTTTCATCATTTATTTACATTTAGTGTGTTAGCTGACAACAATACTGTTTAGGGTCCAATTCTCGCCAATAACTAGTTGCTTATTAGCATGCATATTACTATAATATTGGCTGTTTGTTAATACTGATAAAGCACATATTAATGCCTTATTCTGCATGACCATATCCCTAATCCTACTCAATACCTAAACTTAACTGTACCTTACTAACTATTAATAAGCAGTAATTAAGAGTTTATTGAGGCAAAAGTCTTAGTTAATAGTTAGTTAATAGTGAGAATTGGACCCTAATCTAAAGTGTCACCCTGCATGTGCTTATAAAATTATACTGTAGATTGTATTTGATCATTTTAAAATAAACAGAAAACTTTCAGTTTTTAAAAGGTAAAATGTTGATGATGAAAAAGGCACATTTTTATAATATAATATAATATAATATATAATATGTTAACTTAAATAATACATTTTCTTTTCAGTACTTTTGGCATAAAATGTGTTCGATGTCGCCATCAAGTCAGTGCAAATGACTGGGTTCGGAGGGCAGGAAATGGCATATATCATCTCACCTGCTTCGCCTGCTTCTTCTGTAAAAGGCAGCTTTCTACAGGGGAGGAGTTCGGCTTGATGGAGAACCAGGTTCTCTGTCACATTCACTACAATGTAATGCTACTAAACCTACAGCACATGTCAGAAAATGGTAATTTTTGTTTTTATTTTATTTCATACACAATACCAACGAAAAAACTATATATTATCTAATAACAACAACCTCTCGAGAATACATACTATGAGGGACATTTCAAATGAGGTCATTTGTATCATAACAGGAAATGATTTGTACGGAGCCTTACCCATACAATATCTGCCACCACCTAAAAGACCTCGTACATCATTCACCTCAGAACAGCTACAGGTACGTTTAGATGCTTTTTCTCACCTGTGGTAAAAGAGGGAAAGGGACTGTAACAGAGATACTGTATTCATGTGCTTCTGTATGGTCCTAAACCACAAATAAATGTTTACTACTCATAAATCTTTGCATATCAGATTGGGTTTACACGTGTATTTGCTTTATACAGATTATGCACACCCACTTTATCCAAGACAAGAACCCTGATGCACAGACTCTGCAGAGGCTTGCAGACATGACTGGGCTGAGCAGAAGAGTCATACAGGTACAGAACATTTATAGGCTTTTAGTCTTTATAGTTTCTAGTGACTCACTCAATTGAATAATATGTAAAAAAAAAAAAAAAAAAAGAAGAATTAAATTGTAACCACTTGTACTAAATTCCTGTAGGTTTGGTTCCAAAACTGTAGAGCCAGACAGAAGAGGTACCCACTTCATGACAGCGTTCCTCCATGGGACAGATACCAAACCTCTGCAGGGCCCTTTCTGACAGATACTTCAGACCAGAGACTCACTGAGACTGTACACTATTTCAGCATATAATGTGCTCCTTGAGATCTTTTGATGAATGATCATTTATGTGGGGAGTGTTTGATTTAAGTGCTGATTGTATAGCCTACTGTTCAAAAGTTTTAATTCAGTAAGATTTAAGATGAAAATATTTTTTTGTTTTTGTTTAGCAAGCATGCATGAAATGCTACAAAAGATTTCTATTGTAAATCCATTAAAAATATATATATTCTTCAATCCTGAAAATATGTACCACAGTTTCCATAAAAATATTAAGCAGCACAACTGTTTTCAGCATTAAAAATAATAAATGTTTCTTGAGTACTAAATCAGCATGTTAGAATGATTTCTGAAGGATCCTGTGACACTGAAGATTATAAAATATATTATATATATTATATAAATAAACGGTTATTTTAAATGGTAATATATGTAAGTTTGTTTTTTACACTATTACTGTTTGTATTTTGGTCAGATGAATGCAGCCTTGGTGAACATAAGAGAACATTAAAAATATGTAGCTGACCTCAAACCTGTTACAGTCACATGGTCACCTGTCACTTCTGCACTTCACTTCCCAGCATCCTCCTTGACTCTCACCTGCATGCACTTCATAATCACGCACACCTGCACCTCATCTTCTCCCTCATCAGCACAACTATTTAAGCACAAACCTTACCTCAGCTATTTGTTTTGGTCTTGTTTGTGTGAAGTGAAGCTTACCTTGTTTCTTCATACGATCCTGAGTATCGCTGCTCAAAGAAGATCATTGAGGTGTGTGCATCTGATGGTTTCCTCACTCGTCCACGCTCTCCAAAGTCTGTAAAATCCTTAAGATTGGATTACCCATCACTTCCTCGCTATCAAAGATTCCTATGCTCTGCCAACTTACCTGATTGAATCCACTCAGCTTGATTGTTGTCAATAAATCACCCTTACACTGCATTTCTTTGTTTCCAAGTGTGCTTCCGTAACAACCATAGTTTAATACTTTTAACTTTTAAAAAGTTAACTTTTTTTTAATTAACAATCCATCAAGAAACATCATTCTGTTTAGATGGTTCTGTATTTATTTATTTCCTATTAGCTATTATTTGCTGTAGCAGGTGTATATTTACAACTATCTTTATAAGAGAATAATGGGTTGAAAGGATTGTGAAAGTTATATATGTCATATGATTGACTGGAAATTGTGAAAAGGGTGTCTCTTTAATTTAATATTATAATACTGAACACATTTTTAACATCTTTAATAGTCAGTATGTCCGATGCCAAAAGTTGCTGAAAACGTAAGATGGATAAACTGAACCGTGAAACATTATTTGATTGGGAAAGTTTAGTTTAGTCTTGTAGTTGAAATTTATTCTTTTCATCTTATGTATTCGCTTTCCAGAAAAAAAAGAAGAAAAAAAATCAAGCTTGACATCTTTTTATCTAGTCTGTCTGATTGCTTAAAATTGGGACAATTTTTCTGACTGCATCTTAAAATCCACAGCTTTGGCGACATTTGCACTCTAGCAATAATTGTCAATTATCTGTCAGTTCATCTAATGGCCCAATATAATGCAGCCATCAAGGTCTTTTATTCACTCATGTTCATTGGTATGTAATAATTCCAGTGGATGTTGAAAGTCTCCAATTTTGTCTGTGTGTGTTTAAGGGCAATCTCAATTTATAAAATGTCCAATCAAAGAATGACCATAAAAAAATTGAATAGGCACTGAATACTGCATGATGCATTGATTTACTGCACTGTCCATTAATGTCACCATGTCTTGAAAGAATCTTGTATTGATTTGGACACACTAAAGCTTTACAAAAAGTCACAATGGTCAAACACCGATCTAAAATGGCTTGTCCTTCCTTATGGGTATAATTTCTTTCCTGCAGTGCATCACTCTATACTATACAATTTACTATACTGATCAATTTAAGCTATAAAAAAAAAAAAAAAAAAATTTATACAATACCATCCAAAAGTTTGAGACTGGTAAGATGTTCTATTGTTTTTGAAAGAAGACTCACCAAGACTGCACTGGTTTAATCAAAAATACAATGAACAGCAATATTGTGAAATATTATTACAATATTTTAAAATGTAATTTATTCCTGTGATGGCAAAGCTGAACTATCAGCAGTCGTTGCGGTCTTTAGTGTCACATGATCCTTCAGAAATCATTAAATTTGCTGCTCAAGAAACATTTCTTCTTATTATCAATGTTAAAAACTGTGTAGCTTAATATTTTTGTGGAAACCTTGACACATTTTCAGGATTTTTTGAAGAAAGTTTAAATGAACAAAATTTTTTATAGATCTTTTGTATCATTATAATCATTATTATCACTTTTGATCAGTTTAATGGATCCTTGTTGAATAAACGTATTAGCAATAGTCATTACATTGACCATATGTTTATAAGTGTTCAATCATTTTTAGTTCTGACTGTTTTATCCATGCACAAGGTAAGCACAACTTCAGTTTGCAATTTCAATTGTGCCCACATGATGGTGCTGACTCTATTTTTAAAATAGTGCTTGTTATTTGTGATGGAAAGGTCGCCTGATATACTTCTATTTAGTCTATTTAGATATAGGGGCCATGGTGCCCATTGTACTTGTGAATGTGGCAATCATAGTTTACATCAAAGTATACCATGGCGTCACCATCCTATGCACGACTATTACTTCACAGGTATATACATGGTATACTTCACAGAATACCCCAGTATTACCATATAAATAGTTTTTTTTAGCGATAGCGTCATGAAAGATGAAAAACACCAAGAATCAAATCTTGAATCTTCATTCAAGAATTCATTCAGATTTTCTGTCACAGTGTGTGTTAACTAGGTAATTAGGTCAACCTCCTCCCCAAATATAAACTTTTCTCATAGGTTTTGCCTTTCTGCACTCTCTCACTCTCTTCATTGTTTGAGCTTCTTCCTGGCCAGTGAGGCTTTGGAGGACCGTCTCTGTGTAAAGCACAGTTCTCACGTTACAGATCATTGTACCTGCACTGAATAGTGTCAATGTACAGAAATGGACTTTTCCCCCTTCTCTAAAGCAAATCAGGTTACACAAGATTCAGGAAAAATGTGTTATGATTATTACAGTACACCCTGTCCCACAGTGGATATGAAGTCACTTCTATTATAAACCGTAATTGTCAATGTTAATTATCTTAAAGGTTTATATCACCCAAAAATGACAATTCTGTCATCATTTACTCACTATCATGTCAACCTTTCTAATGTGGAACATAAAAGAAGATATTTTGGGGTCAAAATGGACAATGGACCCTTTTGAATTTCATTGTATTCACCTTTTTCAGAAATGTTTTGTGTGTAAGTCTTACTGTCTTTTAGCAAAGGTTTCATGAAAGCATCATAATTTGTTACTGACATTTTTCAAAATCAAATGTGCAATGTAATCTGTGGATGGTGCCTTGGGAAAATATCATTGTGTTTTTTTGGTTTCAGTCAGGAAATATCCTTTACCTGTGGAAGGATGTGATTGGCTGGCAATAGTCTTCCATAGTCAACAGCTCTTCAGGAGGAGTCCAAGCATATATATCACCTGAACAACTACAAATAAAAGCCACCAGTTCTTCCTCGGACAAAACCACACACAGGCACTGCACTACATTTGGATACAATACATGTAAGTTTTACATTTTATATTCACACTCTATTCTTCTTTGTTTTCAACTAAATTACCATTTTTTGTTGTCTGAAGACCTGATTTTGTCATTAAAATTTTGTTACAATCTGTAAATTTGTAAATTTACAATTCTTCACTGCAGCATAACATAAAAGCATTAAATAGCTAGTTAAATATTAAATAGCCTATCTGTTTAAGCATATGCAAATGAAGAGTGAAAAGGTAAAAAATTGAGAATTATTGGTATTCTGGGTTTTCTTATAGTTTTCATATGCCATAAATGAACAACAAGCTGCATTCAGAGTATAACAGCCAATGAATATTAATTTACCAACAGATCACATACAACTCCTTCTCTGGTTCTGTGAGCACAATGACCTCCAGCTTCTCTATGCACAGTCACACTGTTGGACGGCAGCCGTCTTTCTCCAGCATGTCTATGCGTGATTTTGGGGTTCGGGGACGCTCTAAAGTCCCAGTGTCCCTCTCCTCAGCCAGTAGTCTGTCCCTGTCTCGTTCCACCTCTCTGGGAAATGGCCTAAACCTCCTAAGCAACCTCTCACTGAATGGTCTGGGAGTTGGTGCCAGTGAGAAGGAGACCATGCAAGGTCTAAACGACCGACTTGCCAGCTATCTGGAAAAGGTGCGCTCACTGGAGAAGTCTAACGCTGACCTGGAGCTGAAGATTAAACAGTTGATGCTTGAGCGATCACCCAAGGGTCACGACATTGAGGGACTGATGGCTCAAGCACATGCGATCGGACAAGAGGTTTGATTATCTATTGGAATTTAAGTTCTGTTTATTGCTTTGGTTAAGAATGTTCAGTGGTGTCATTACAGACAGTTACAATCAAACTTCTGCTCTCTAGGTGAGGAAAAAGACGTTGGAGAACGCTCGTATAATGCTGGAGATTGACAATGCCAAGCTTGCAGCAGATGACTTTAGGGTCAAGTGAGTGTTGCACTTTTTGTTTCTTCTTATCATCCCTGAGAAAGATCCATTATGAAATGTATTCTACCATTTTGTTGTAATTTCTAGGTTTAATTGTTTTTTTGTTTTTTTTGAACAGATGGGAGGCAGAAGCTACCCTTTGCCAGTCTGTTGAGAGAGACTGCCATGCTCTGAGACGAGCCAAATCTGATCATGATCAAATCATTGCAACCCTCAGAGGAGACCTGGACAGTCTGAAAGAGGAGCTCTATTTCCTGAAGAAGAATCATGATGAGGTTAAACACACAACTGACATGAAAAAAAAACATGCTCTTTTTAATATTCGTAGGTGTTTATAAAGTTTGCACATACATTTGTGTATGCTGTACAATATGGACATATTGACAGCACCTAAAAAGGATTTACATAGATTTAATTCTTTAGGAATTCTTTATATTATATTCACATATGTTTATTGCCCTACTCCTAACCACTTCTCAAAATTGCAATAGGCAGATAAACATGACGATAATGTTAGTTAGAATATCCTATTACATAGATGTTTTGAGCAAGATCATGTTGCCTTCACAGTAGTCAAATATCAATATAGCACATATAGCAACACCCTTATCAAACTGTTTTCTTTAGATAAATACATAGAATAATCAGTGTGTAAAATACACACATAAACACACCCATGTCCACTAACATATAGAGTAGGGGAAGAAGTGTTTGGACAGATAGGTGTGGATCCACTGAAATGTAGCATTTAACCATAAACCAGTGTTATTTTAGTATCTTTGAGATACTATTATAGTTTTCTTTTTATACTTTAAATTCATTTTTATTTTTTGTATTTTCTGTTTTATTTTTAGCTGATGTTTTTAAAAAAAAATGGTTTTAGTTTAGTTAACCATAATAACCCTGCCGTAAACACATTCATGACTTTACCATGAGCATCTGCTGAGCAGAATTGACAATTAAAACAGGCAATTGTACAAAAATATTAGGACACATAAGCCACATAAATGTATGGAGATCATTGTATTATATATATATATATATATATATATAAAAATATAAAATCAACTGGCATTTATTTTTAAAAGAAAGATAGCAAGAATACTCTTGTCAAATAAAACTTTACAAAAATATGTTTAGTATATTTTACATACTAAAAATGACCAGCTAGTATTAGAAAACTAACATCATTTGTTTGCAAAAACATTTGCTTGCTTTGATATTTTAACTACACCCTTAAAATAAAGGTTCCAAAAGGGGTTTTCGCAGTGATGCCAACAATTGTTGGTTCCCCAAAGAACCTTTCAGTGAACAGTTCTTAAAAGAATAATTTATTTCTCACTGTGAAGAACATCTTAAAAATCATAATAATTTTTAAAACCAATTAATGAGTGAGTGCGCATATTTTTTTGTTTGGAATGTTACCATGTTTTTACCATGCTATTACTTAATTTACCCTTGTTAATAAAAAAATTTAAAAAGAGAAATTCTTTGAAATTAGTTGTTTGAAAAATGTTACAAGAACTAGGCCTACATCAAAAACCAGTGAGATGCAATAAAATATATTTATCAATATTTATGAGAAATTATATTTGAATGTATCTAGTAACTTTACATCTAAAGTTGTCCAAATGAAGTCCTTAGCAATGCATATTAGTACTAATAATACATTTTTGATATATTTATGGTAAGAAAAATTTACAAAATATCTTTATGGAACATGATCTTTACTTAATATCCTAATGATTTTTGGCATTAAAGAAAAATCGATCATTTTGACCCATACAATGTATTGTTGGCTAATGCCACAAATATAACCATGCGACTTATGACTGGTTTTGTGGTCCAGGGTCACATATGAGAATTACCAGTATGAACTCCATTGACTTCAATGGATTTAATTAAATTCCTTTAAACTCATAACTGCTCAAAACAGTCTAAATTTATGAAAACGAATAACTACAGTATTACTCTGAAATGTTTTCAAACAAAAAATATACATTTTACTTGCATAAACTTGATGAGAAAAGATAAGAAATAGCCTGAACTTTTCATGCTGCAATGGTTCATCCATATGGCATCAGAGTGAAATGGGAACTCGAAGGAAAAAGTTTTAGACTTTTGGTCAATGAATTTTTGATCTACAAACAGACAATTTAATTTGTCATTTTATTTCAATTTCAGAATTATTGCGTGTGAGCATGCGCAAGTATGTTTATAAACAAAATACATTTCCAGTGGGAAGGAAAAAATTTGTTTGAGTGTAGGAAAGAGGCTAAATGTATTTTACAGAAATATTCTAATAAACAAAACCAACATTTTTTTACATTTTTTATTTTAAAAATCAAAAAAAATAAATGTGTATTTTGACAATCTTAACACATATGCAAAGTTCTGAAAACTATTGATTTTCTTTACCTCTTCTGGGTCAAAACGGATGAATGCATTAGGAGGGCCAAGAGTGTAATGCAATTTATACATTTTAAGTGCTTAAGTGTATACATACTGTCTGCTGAGATTGTAAATAACTTTTCTGTCTTCTTGAAGGAGAAGAGCTCACTGAAGTCCCGTCTAGCCAATGAGCAAGTGAACGTGGAGGTGGACGCAGCCCAGGGCCCAGACCTGGGAGCCATCATGGCAGAGCTAAGGGTGCAGTACGAGAGCATCGCACGGAAGAACAAAGAGGACACTGAGATGTGGTATCTGAAGAAGGTCAGTGTACAATCCAACAGACTCCACAGCCAACACACCCCAATCATCTATTTATAGACTGATGATTTCACTGCAAACACAGGTGTGTTTGAACAAATATGTGTTCTGTAATACAATAAGCACGTGTGGTGGGTTTATATGCGACAGCTGGAGGCCGTGCAGTCGGAGGTGAAGGAGAGTAACGAGGCTCTGCGATGTGCTCAGAGTGAGCTCAATGAAAGACGACGCTTCCTGCAGGCGCTAGAGGTGGAACTGGACAGTCTGCGCAAACAGGTGATATAAATGAGCGTTTATCCTCACTGCTGCTTACGTTTTTGCATAGGTTGCAGGTTAAATTGCTGCGGTTTTTATGTTGTGTTGCTAAAACCATGACTTTTACTCCTATTGAAGCAAATCAAGAAGTGTAAGTTATCTGTTAATATTACATGCCAGTGTTTGACTTCAGAAGTTGCATCCCCATAATTTCCAGGAACAAAGTGTCCCCCAAAGTGTCCCCCACTTTATTTTATATATATATATATGTGTGACCCTGGACTACAAAACCAGTCATAAGGGTCCATTTTTTAAAATCGAGATTTATACATCATCTGAAAGCTGAATAAATAAGCTTTCCATTGATATATGGTGTGTTAGGATAGGACATGAATAGGAATATTATGAATACATAAATAGGATAGGAATATTTGGCCGATATAAAACTATTTAAAAATCTGGAATCTGAGGGTGCAAAAAAATCTAAATATTGAGAAAATCGCCTTTTTCCAAATGAAGTCCTTAGCAATGCATATTACTACTACTAATAATTTTTTTAATATATTTACGATAGTAAATTTACAAAATATCTTCATGGAACATGATCTTTACTTAATATCCTAAGGAATTTTGGCATAAAAGAAAAATCGGTAATTTTGACCCATACAATGTATTGTTGGCCATTGCCACAAATATACCCGTGAGACTTATGACTGGTTTTGTGGTCCAGGGTCACATATGGTCAAGAAACAAGACAAATTTGGATCTTTCACAAGGACCCCAAAATAGATTATCTAATTTTGAGGGACCATCTTCCTAAAATACAAAGGCAGCTATATATATTTTTATATTATGTGACTAAAACATTACATTTTATTATAAAAAGTTTAATAAATTAAATTATTGACTTTTACATTGTCATCATATTAAACCAATTGTTAAAATACTATCTGTAAAATATTTACTTTTTATTAGGCAGTGTATCTGTATTTGAGATTAACATTTTACTATGCAATAGCCATATCAAATTTGGCAAATATTCACATATTTACATATTTAAGTGAATATTTTAGTCTTGAGTGATATAAAAATACTTTTTGTAAATATTTTTACATTTTCATGGATAATAAAGTATCGTCTTGCTGCCCACTGGGGGTCCATAAACCCTAGGTTGAAAATCCCTATGATAATTAATGAAGCAATGTCGTTTCTTGAAGGAGAGCGAGGAAGATTTTTTACCAGATCTTCAATCCCTGGGAAGAGGAAAAACATTTTCTTGTCTCTAAAATGTTATGAAGTATTTTTGAGAACATTTTATATACAAGACATTTTATATACAAAAAAACAATAACATTTCCAGAAAAATTGTTCAGTGAAAATATTTAAATTACTGCTTTTCTGCCATCCATAAAAAGTGGATGCCATTTTCTTCAAAGAGGAAATTAATTTCCCAAAGCCTCAACCCTAACATGTCCCAAAGCTCTGAATGTCTTCTTTAGAACACAAGGGAGGTCATTCAGTAGCTTGTGTGGTTGGGAAAATATATCCAAGATTGAATCGTTTGAACTCAAGAGGCTACAGCAAAAATAGATCTCCCCAACCTTCTTTTGATCAATTGCTTATATTATATTACTCACTTGTAAATCTGTTTGGATATGGAATACTGTTTTTCTTTGTACCTTTTTTGGATTTCGTTTTTTAATTAGACCTGCAATCATTTATTCCATATAGTTTGTCAACAAATATCCAGAGAATGTGTCAAGGTTAGCTCTTCAGCACAGGAAACCACAGTCCCCTCCATCTGCTGTTCGTCCTCATGCAAACAGTGTTTACTCCTGTATAATAAATCACTCTGTAATACATGTGATGACAGTCTAAAAACACCTGGACAGGTGATAAAGACCTTTCAGCAGGTTGTTCAACTAGTTCACATATACTAGTTATAGATCAGGCAGATACAGGGCAGTTATTTCCTAAAACATTTGTCTACCAAAAACATTAAATTAATTGATTATCAAGTACTCAAGTACACAACTGGTCAAAAGCGAATACGATTTTTAAAAAAGTTTTTCAACTGTAATTCTCTCATGCTCACCAAGGCTGAAATTATTTGATTAAATGTAATACATTTTGGTAACACTTTATTTTACAGAGTGCTTGTTACATGTGTTAAATGTACTTACCATAGTAATAACAGTAAATTATGCATAATTACATGCAACTAACCCTCAACCAAACCCTAATCCTACCATAACCCTATAGTAAGTAGATGTAGTTAATTAATATTACTCAGTACTTTATATATATATATATATATATATATATATATATATATATATATATATATATATATATATATATATACTGTAACAATGACAATATTTTAAAATGTGATTTATTCCTGCTGAATTTTCAGCATCATAGTCTTCAGTATCCCATGATCCTACAGAAATCATTCTAATATGCTGCTTTGATGCTCAATTATTAATAACAGTTCTTCTTATTTTCAATGTATTGAGGATTCTTTATTGAAGAGAAAATAGAAATCTTTTGTATCATTATAAATGTTTCTTGAGCACCAAATCAGCATATTTGATTGATTTCTGAAGTATCATGTGACACTGAAGACTGGAGTAATAGCTGCTGAAATTCAGCGTTAAATTACATTTTAAAATATATTAAAGTAAATTGTAATAATATTTCACCATATTACTGTTTTCACTGTATTTTTGCTCAAATAAATGCAGCCTTGATGAGCATAAGAGACTTTTTTCAAAATCTTTGAGCGGCAGTGCACTTTGAGCCTTCACATTGAAAATGTTATGAATGTTATTGCTCACCTCAGGTTGGTGTTCTTGAGGGAAACCTCGGAGAGACGAATCAGAAGTACACACTTGAGATTGAGCGTCTTCAGAGCACACTTACACAGCTGGAGGACGAACTCTCACAGCTGCGCCTGGACATGCAAAGAATCAAAACTGATTACGAGCAGTTACTACGTATCAAACAGAATCTGGAGCTGGAGATTGCCACCTACCGAAGGCTGCTGGATGGAGAGGAAGTGTAAGAACTGAGAGAGGTTTCTCAAAGCTGAAAAATGCTGTTTTCCATTGACACATTACAGTTCAGTACATAACAGATGATGCAGAACGAAGCTTCTTTGACATGTAAAATCAGATGTGACATTTGTTTCCTTTTTGTTTTTTAGGATAAAAGAGATGCCCACTCCTAAAAGTAAGTCTGAATGGATAGTTCTATAGACTATAAATCTCTATAAAGACTCAAGATATATTCAGTTTATTTAATACATGCAAATATAATGTTGATGCTTGTTTTCTTGAGCAGTGGTTTTGTTAAATCTACAAAAACCCTCTTGCCCTACAATCTGAAATAATAATAACTTATATCATAATTTTGTCATAGCTTTTAAAGGCACAACATGTAAGAATTTTACATTTACAAAAACTACTAGAACAATGTTATATTTTGTTGACCTGTGTACTTACATCATCCAAAATGTTTCCAACAGTGTTTAAATCCAGAGAAATCAGCAATTTTAAGTAATGTAACGGCCTGTGTCTGTGCGTCGCCTGTCAATGACGTCATATCATCGTTTCCCTCGACTTCCAGTTTTACTTTCGTAGAAACCATGGAATCACCAAAGACACTTTAATATATTATGTTTTATTAGACAGGTGAGCAACTGTTTGGATACATTTATCAACTGAAAACTAATCATTGTTATATCTCAACACAGTTAATCATTGTTTGAATCGCTTGTTTTCTTGATTTACCATGAGTACCATGTTTTTACCATGCCTCAGAGACAATTATGTCAAGTAGCTTACATAGCATAATCAGAGAGAGCTTTCTCAATCATAAAATATATTTACAAAATGAATTGCATGTCATTTAGCAACATAAGTCATACAGTTTTTATTATGATATTGCAATATCTTTCTAGATTACTGCAAAGGGCATCAAGTCTCTCATACCAGCCACCCACTCAACACACTCAAATGTATTTAGTAGGGTTTTTTTATTTTAACCATGTAAAACAGCGCTGCATTACCCCACATACGAAAAGAGCGGAAGTGATCGACTGCAGTGCATAATAAAAGCTCCACTGGCCTCAACCGGTGTATCGCAGGTGTCTTTCATTAGCATTCGCACCAGCAGCCTCACTCCGATTTAATACATTCACTCATCCATGAACATGATATCTGTCCGAGTCCGTCAGATTACTTTCCATTGGCTGTGGAGGTAAAGGCAATAACTCCCATGAATCCGCATTTATCAACGGCGTCATCAAGCTACGCCATTGTTTTGAATAAGTCACCTCTAGTGGCGAAAATTACATATTGTGCCTTTAAATAAGTAAACACAATGAAACAACACTGTTGTACATTCAGGAAAGTGTCAACTAGGGCTATACAGTATATAATGAAGAAAGATTTTAACTTAAAATGTCAAGTTGAATCAAATTGTGTTTATATGTTTTATTTAATAATTTTTTTTCTACTTACAACTGTTCTTGGCTAAAACAATGGTTTGATATATAACTTGATATATAACATGTTGTAACTAGCCCCACTCTCCCCTATAACAATATCATTAAGTTTAGTTATTCTGTAATTGTCCACAACTCTTTGAGAGTGTAACTCGGCACAATAAATTAAGGGAAGTGGTTCAATAGTTAATATTTAATCTCTTAGTTAAATAGTTAAGATTTAAAACCCTAAATTTGCATAAATTCTTATGCCTCTAAAAAAAAATTTTTCTCTGCCTTTTGTAGAAGAGCCTGAAGTGAGAACCAGGAAGATTGTCAAGGTGGTCACCCAGACCATGGTAAATGGAAAGGTGGTGGATGAATCCAGTGAAGTCGAACAGATTGAAGAACGAAAAAAGTGAGTCTGGCTGAAAAGTGACACCCATATTCTTGTGACAAGTGTATCCGAAGACTATTATATCACAAGACTATTATCAGTGATCTGTTCATCATTTCAGTAAAAAAGTGAATAAACATTTCAGTTCTTACAAAGTAGTGATGTGTCATCTTGATTTATTTTTGTCATCATGGATGGTAGAAAATGCAACATAAAAACTATAACAAGAGTTTACATCTTCACTCTCTCTCATAAATGTCTGAATGTCTTTTTATTCTCTTGCATTTCTATTCACTGTGAAGCTTGTGCACTGATATTATTTCTTCTTCACTTTCTTTAGGTCTGATTCTGTAAGGCGAGTCGCAATAGAGCGGGTCATTTAAAAGTAGCACAGACCGAAAGTCACACAGTGAAACTAAATACATGCGATACCAGCTGATATCCTGAATGAAGTACTAGTTTTAGAGGTAGTGGTAGAAAAATGATATGTAGCTGTGGATGGGGATTTTAACCTGTCTGGTTACAATATGAGAAACTGAGTCAAACAACGAAATCAAGACAGCTTCACTTTGAGAACGATGACCGAAAAAGCCCTGACACCAAAGCTCTGTAGTGTCAAATGTCTTGCTTTTGTGAGGGTTTCTGGGCGAAACACTCAATACTCTCACTCCATCACAGTCCTGGTAAACAAGAGTTTGTACTTTGGTTTGCTTTGATAAGCTCCACTATTCTTTTGACATCCCAGAAATATAACAATTTAAGCACTTAACACATGTATTAAGTGGTCTGGGTTTCAGTAAATGCTACAGTGCAAAGATTAGATGTGAATGTGTTGAATAATTCTATTGGCAATCTTAATGGATGCAGAACAGAATTTGTTATTCAGTTTTAGCCCTGACTAAAATATTATACTATAACCACGAATACTTAAGACATATCTGTATCATGTTTGATCTACATATAAACAATTAGCTCATATTATGGAAATGTAACACTCATGTTAGAACAAGAGCACCAAAAACCACACTCAATTATTCATTTTAAATATGGGGCAGATTGAGATATGAAAGATAGGCCTAACATTTTTGTATGTCTTTTTGATCTTTCATGGATATAGAGTGCACATCTGACAAATAAAGGTGTGTGAAATGTTAATGAGAGTTACAACTCAGTACACCCTGCGTATTATCCCATATAAAGCATTGTGCAAATACTGATACATACAATGAAGCACAATAAACTTTAGACTGATCAGCCACAGTGTATTCTGACGTTTGTTTGTTGTCTGTTATCCCTGAGAAACTAATGAAACATGATTTATTTTACTTTTTTGCATTGCCATTGTGAACCAGAGGCATTATTATTGTAACAAATGTCATTACAAGCTACTACCAACTCTGAGGGGGAAAAGTTTAGGATTTACCTTACGAAACCATTTTCACCAAACACAATTGCTAGTAGCCGCCTAATTGTCACGATTAGGCTTGTAAAATGTATCTTAACTTAACTAAAACAAATACTTACAATAAAAGAGACACTGATTTAAAATGAAGAGGGTTTGTTTTCAGCTGCTAGTGTATTCAATATCATAATGAAATTTCTCAAAAATAGTTTTTATCTATCAAATAGCCATCTTTCCCTCCACATGACTATAATGAGTCTAAAATACTGCTGTAGCCTACTGTAAATGTCTAATTTAATTAACAGAGTCATCAAATTAAACTTCATGGAGTGAATGAGCTTCCTCTCATAACACTGCCTCCTTGTGGTAAGGACACAACTTAGTTCGCATTAAACTCTAGAAATCCTCCTCATCCTCATCATCAAAATATTCTTTTGTAATATACTGTACACGTGGTTCCACAAAAAAAGAAAAAAACCAACAACAACAACAAAAAACTGCAGGAATGGAAAAGTGGCCTCTGTCACACTACTACTACTAGTACCAATAATAGGCATAATATTATTGAACCCAGAAGACGAGCAGCTAAGTAAAACGGGCCATCAGATAAAGTAGCCTAAGTCTGGAATGTTAAGTTTCGATGTCTATTCACTGTAAACTATTTTAAGTATTTTAACTGCTGTTGGATGACTGAACTTTTTATTGAATGGCCTAACTGTAAATAAATCTTTATTTTACTGTTAAGAAAAGTCAAAATAATCCTAAAACAGTCGATATAAATGTCAGGGTTGTTTTCACAGCGAGCCACCTGTATTTGTGTCCTGGCCCTTTAAATGTTGCCGACCAATCGGGAAGCTCGGCTGTCTCATAGCACATCCTTTTCCGTCTCAAGCAACACACTAAATACACAGGCGCTGTATGCTCATCTCCAGGACAACAAAACACCCAGACAGAAATAAAAAAAAACAATTGCCGCAGGTATTCATATTTTAAATAAACAATTATATTTACCTCATTCCTGCGACGATGTGTCTTCATCGTCAGTTTTCCTCCATTCTTTTACTGTCGTCCATCCAGTGTTTCTGGTTTAGCTCTGTACAATTTCCAGGCCTGTACTAACCACACTAACATCATCGTGTCAACTTAAAACGTTTGTGCCATCAGAAAATATAGACCAGCATATACATTTAAATATCATGACATTGTGTGCCTTATAAATGTGTTAACCAAACACGTGCGTTTGGAAACATAATAATACAGGTAGACACAAATTAGATGGTTCCCTGCTAAAAAAATCCAGCATAAACCTTATGCTGGTGACCTGTAATGCTGGATTTTTCAGCAGGCTTATAATAGATTTAAATCTGTTATGTCTACTAAATTGTACATTTTTCTAATAGTATACCATGGCTCAGGACGGGGTGATACTACAATTCAACTTTCCCACGTTCGGGGACTCCATGCTTCAAAAGATGGATGCTCTTCGTCGAGACAGACGTTTCTGTGATGTAGCGATCCGCATCAATGAATTGGAAGTGCCAGGACACAAAGTGGTATTTGCTGCTGGCTCCCCTTTCCTTAGAGACCAGTTTGTCCTTCAGGACTCACATGAAGTACAAATATCTACACAGCAGGATGCAGAGGTTGGACAGAGGCTTCTTTTGTCTTGTTACACTGGGACCCTTGAGTTCCCGGAGCTGGAATTAGTACACTATTTAACCGTTGCTAGTTTTCTACAGATGGGTCATATTGTAGAGCAGTGCACCGAAGCTCTAAATAAATTCATAAAACCACACGAGGTTAAAGACGAGCGTGCATCATCTCGACAGCCCTCGGACTACAACGCACAGCGTGGTCCACCAGCTGTGGAGACAGTATGTGATGAAGAGGATGAGGTGGACAATGATGGAGAAGATGACTTCAATGAAGAAGAAGATGATGATGATGATGTGATCATACAGCCCAAGTCTCCGCCTGTGTTTAGAAACTCACAGAGCAACAATAGGGAAGAGGAAAGTCCCATTAGCATTGTTAAGGTGGAATCAATAGAGGAGCGGATGCCTGATAATTTCCAGAGTCGCTCAAGTCGCTCTCCGAAGCTGCGCTCACCTGAGCCACAACACTCCCTGATAAACTCAACAGTGGAAACCCGGCCTACCGAGCTCACTGCCAACCCTGCAGCTGAATATTCGCTGTCCCCACCTGGAACCAGTGGTTCCGGGAAGGGGAATCTTTGGGGATGCTCAAGGAATGGCGATAAAGGAATGCAGTGGTACCACCAGTGCCCGAAATGTGCTCGCGTATTCCGTCAACTAGAGAACTACGCCAACCATCTGAAGATGCACAAGCTGTTTATGTGCCTCTTGTGCGGAAAGACGTTTACCCAGAAAGGAAACCTGCACCGGCACATGCGTGTCCATGCCGGCATCAAACCCTTCCAGTGTAAGATATGTGGAAAGACTTTTACCCAGAAGTGCTCGCTACTAGACCACCTGAACCTTCACAGTGGGGACAAACCACACCGTTGTAATTACTGTGACATGGTGTTTGCACATAAACCAGTTCTCCGTAAACACCTGAAGCAGATTCATGGAAAAAACAGTTTTGACAATGCTAATGAAGGCAGTTTGCTTGAAGGACTATAAATTCATATTAATATAAGTTACACAGACATAACTTGTCTTACAGACACAATTCTGTAAATCAGTGGTTCTCAAACAGGGGGCCGGGGTCAACTAGGGGGACTCTGCAAACTTCCATGAGGGCCCCAGTATTGTCTTAAATGTCTGGTTTCACAGACAAGACTTAAAGCCTTGTTTATACTTTCGCCTGGCTCCGCAGCGTGAGCCTCCACTGACAGCGCACGCTCCTCCCCAAGTGGATGAACCGTTTATACTTGACGCGCTTGGTGTTATACTATTCTTTGAAACGACAGGGGGCGACTAGTAATTGTCCTCTAAACCATCAGGAAGCAGCGATGAGAAGTAAGGTACACACATTTATTTTTATTACACTTTACCAAACCCACACTACAAAAGAAATAAAGAATAGTGTAAAACCCAGTAAACCTTGAGATTATTACAAAAACAAAACACCAGTGAAGAATTAGAAATCTAAAATGAGATTTTTTAAGAAAAAATGTCGGAGGATTCAATATAAGAGAAGAGGAGCTTGAGTTTGTTGCCCAACCCTATTTGTTTAAACCGCAAGAAGTGTCAAAGCTTGCGATACTCCTACATCACATCAGGGGTTACTCATTTGTTGTAAGTCGGCTTGCGTAGGCCGTCTGCTGGAAGCTAGTTATTTTAGTTATGGTTTAAATATGGATATTTGTCTTACAAAACGCATTAGTACACTTTGCTTTGCTTCAGAAGGCCTTTATTAACCCCCCGAAGCCGTGTGGAGTACGTTTACAATGGATGGATGCACTTTTTTGGGCTTCAAAATATCATCCTCTATTCACTGCCATTATAAAGCTTGGAAGAACCAGGATATTATTTAATATATCTCCGACTGTATTCGTCTGAAAGAAGAAAGTCATAAACACATTTACAATAGGATGGCTTGAGGGTGAGTAAATCATGGGATAATCTTCATTTTTGGGTGAACTATCTCTTAAGTGGAAAAGAATGGGTGCTGGTAAGATGCCGGTACAGACGTACCTGCTCAGCCAGAATTGCCTTGAAGTCGTGCTTCTTCGGAATCGAAGCCTTGCGCAAAAAATTACAAAAAATGCTGTGTACACCGCAATGACAAACGGGGTCGCGTGCATGACCACCCACACCGCGATGATGTAATTTTTGTTGCTCGTGTGGACGTAGCAAGTGTAAACCAGGCTTAAGCTAGTCCCAGACTAAAATGCATGTTTGAGCGTTCTTAACTATATGTCAGTGCCATTGTTTTGTCTCAAGATCCACACTAGAAATGTTTTTTTTCTAAGGCACGTTCATAAAAGCTACTTAAATGTTCTAATTTAACTAAGCCTACTCTTGGCTTAATCTAAGCCCTGTCTGTGAAACCAGGCCATGTAATTATGTCAACATAACCTATAAAACACACAAAAATATACTGACATTATATTTTTGAGTTAATTTATTTTTATTACAACAGAAGTACCAGAGGTACATAACAGCCTAGATAGGACAGACTTCAAATGTTGTCTTGGACAGGGATGTCCAATCCTGCTCCTGGAGGGACACTGTTTTGCAGAGTTCAGCTCCAACCCCAATTGAACACACCTAAAAAATAGCTAATCAAGGTATTACTAGGCATAGTAGAAACTTTCAGGAAGGTGTTTTGAGGTGAGTTGGAGCTAAACTCGGCAGGACAGTCGACAGTGTCCCTCTAGCAGCAGGATTGGACACCCCTGGTCTTGGACAAAGGGGGTCAAAATTAAAAGTTGAGAACCACTACTGTAAGTCATTGTAGTACAATATATTACAAGAACTAAATTACATGTCTGCTGATTGGTAGATACATGTACAGTCAAAGTCAGGTTTAATGCCTTTTTTTTTTTTGCATATTGCAGGTCAAGGAAGATTAAATGTATTGAACTGATTTTGAATGCTGCTGTGGCATCATTTGACTGTTTCATATCTTTTGTAAAGATTAAAATATATTGTTTCAGTATATCTGATCAGACCATATTCCAGTTTTGAATGCTAATATATTACTTCCTTATTTGCAGACAGCTGTATTTCAACACTATGTGCAACTCTTGATCTATAATGAATGTTTCCATACTTCTATCAGTGTAAACATGCCAGAATTTGGAGAGAATCGCTGTGACTCATTAATAAATAACTGCAGATACTGCATGGAATGGGCACTTGCTTTAGTTATTGTTTGTTATGCATGCTATACAGAAATAAATGTGGACATCAAGTCAGTATATATACTACATTAAGGATTACAACATTCAGATTGGGTCCAACTACTTTTATGACTACTAGCTCTATTATGAATGGTAGAGTGTGGCAGAGTGTTATCGTGGACACATTGCATGTCGACCTCCGTCCACTGGTAGATTGACACCTGTTATAAATGTTGCTGCATCAGATGCCAGGAAGGCGATAGCATGAGCTACTTCCTCTACTTCACCTGGTCTACCGAGAGCATGGGTCACCTTGCTTTTCTCAAGGAACTGTAGCAAAGCAAAAAACACAATTGTGATTAATTGGAAACATATATTACAGTGAAATAATATTCTCGCATTAGATAAAGCATTCGACCTGAGCATACTGGTCCTTATCCAGTCCTGCACGCTTGTGAACTTCTGTTATAATTACTCCTGGGCTGTCAAGACAAAGCATTTCAAGTCATTTTGTATTACCTCAATGTAACAATTGTATGGCAGAAAAGAAACTTACCATACTGAGTTGACTCGTACTTGCTTTGATGCCAACTCTACAATTAACAGAAGGTGAGAAAACACTTATTTGTACAGTAATAAAAGTAGTAAAATGAGTATTTTACCTATCAATTTTTGCGAACGCACATACAATTGGCTACAAAAATATATTTATCATTTCCACGATTAAAGGGCTAGTTCACTCAAGAATGAAAAAAAAAAAAAAACATCAATTACTCACCCTCACTTTCATTCATCTTTGAAAACACAAATGAAGATATTTTAAATTAAACCTGAGATTTTCTGTCTCTCCATTGACAGTTCATGATGAACAGATTGAATTTAGGCCTTTATTCACATAAAACATTGATCAGTGAACATAAACAGAAGCTCAACCAAACCTGCTTGACAAAGAATAACTGGTTCTTGTGGAAGCTCAAACGTTCTGCGTAACACACAAGAATGAACCTCATTGGTTCTTGCAGAAGCACAAACGTGCTGCGTAACACACAAGAATGAACCTCATTGGTTCTTACAGAAGCTCAAACGTGCTGCGTAACACAAGAATGAACCTCATTGGTTCTTGCGGAAGCTCAAACGTGCTGCGTAACACAAGAATGAACCTCATTGGTTCTTGCACTACAAGCAAACCTTGAGCTTCTGTTGACCACAACTGATGTGTGCGTTGATGAATGTTTATATGTGAATAAAAGCCTACATCAAATCTGTTCATCATATAAAGCAATCTTGTCTCTTCAGAAAATTTGGACTAAACGGCTTAATTCATATGGATTAGTTTTACGATCTCTTCATGAACTTTTTGAAGCGTCAAAGTGATAGTTGCGTAGCTGTTAATGGAGGGACAGAAATCGCTCAGATTTTATTAAAAACATCTTCATTTGTGTTCCGAAGATGAACAAAAGTCTTACGGGTTTGGAACAACATGAGGGTGAGTAATTAATGACAGAATTTTCATTTTTGGGTGAACTAACACTTTAATTTTCCAATAGCAGGGCATGTTGTCTCAATGGAATGTGCTATTAAACAGCCTATTATATATATACATACACTCACCTAAAGGATTATTAGAAACACCATACTAATACTGTGTTTGACTCCCTTTCGCCTTTAGAACTGCCTTAATTCTACGTGGCATTGATTCAACAAGGTGCTGAAAGCATTCTTTAGAAATGTTGGCCCATATTGATAGGATAGCATCTTGCAGTTGATGGAGATTTGTGGGATGCACATCCAGGGCACGAAGCTCCCGTTCCACCACATCCCAAAGATGATCTATTGGGTTGAGATCTGGTGACTGTGGGGGCCATTTTAGTACAGTGAACTCATTGTCATGTTCAAGAAACCAATTTGAAATGATTCGAGCTTTGTGACATGGTGCATTATCCTGCTGGAAGTAGCCATCAGAGGATGGGTACATGGTGGTCATAAAGGGATGGACATGGTCAGAAACAATGCTCAGGTAGGCCGTGGCATTTAAACGATGCCCAATTGGCACTAAGGGGCCTAAAGTGTGCCAAGAAAACATCCCCCACACCATTACACCACCACCACCAGCCTGCACTGTGGTAACAAGGCATGATGGATCCATGTTCTCATTCTGTTTACGCCAAATTCTGACTCTACCATCCGAATGTCTCAACAGAAATCGAGACTCATCAGACCAGGCAACATTTTTCCAGTCTTCAACTGTCCAATTTTGGTGAGCTCGTGCAAATTGTAGCCTCTTTTTCCTATTTGTAGTGGAGATGAGTGGTACCCGGTGGGGTCTTCTGCTGTTGTAGCCCATCGGCCTCAAGGTTGTGCGTGTTGTGGCTTCACAAATGCTTTGCTGCATACCTCGGTTGTAACGAGTGGTTATTTCAGTCAAAGTTGCTCTTCTATCAGCTTGAATCAGTCGGCCCATTCTCCTCTGACCTCTAGCATCAACAAGGCATTTTCGCCCACAGGACTGCCGCATACTGGATGTTTTTCCCTTTTCACACCATTCTTTGTAAACTCTAGAAATGGTTGTGTGTGAAAATCCCAGTAACTGAGCAGATTGTGAAATACTCAGACCGGCCCGTCTGTCACCAACAACCATGCCACGCTCAAAATTGCTTAAATCACCTTTCTTTCCCATTCTGACATTCAGTTTGGAGTTCAGGAGATTGTCTCGACCAGGACCACACCCCTAAATGCATTGAAGCAACTGCCATGTGATTGGTTGATTAGATAATTGCATTAATGAGAAATTGAACAGGTGTTCCTAATAATCCTTTAGGTGAGTGTATATATATATATATATATATATATATATATATTTTTTTTTTCAGCTAAATTAAAACACTAAAACAATAATGAAACAAAACAAATTAAACAGCAAAAATTTAAAAGGTATCATACAACACTACCAAACCATTGTTTTGGTCAATGAATATTGTAAATAATGCATTTATAAATGTATATTTATTTAAAGAAAAAGGAAAACTTATGAAGCAAGCCTATTGACTCAAAACTGTACACTGAGAAATAGACCTTGTGACAACATCCCCATGCGTCAAATAGCCCCGGTTTTCTGTAAATAACATTAATGATTTCTTGAGATGTCACCTCACCAAGAGCAACACAGCGTGTGAACTGGTCGATGGCTGATTTGGACATACAGTAGGCAAGTACACCGGGAAACTATAACGGACAGAAAAATGTGTAAGCATATCAACCAGAACCTACACGAATAAAACAATGAGAAAATATTTAGTATTTCTATGGTTTAAATTGACTCACTGATCGCTGCCCATTCACACTGGACACATTCACGATTGAGCCTTTAGTTTTGATAAGATGTGGCACGCAGAGATGAGTGAGATGATATACTGATCTGTAAGAAAAGAAAATGTTTGATTTTGTGTCATCTTGTCCTAGGAGTTAAATATATCCATTTCAGGGGTTAGGGGTCCATGAAAAAGTTTAGATAAAAAAAAACTGTAAAAAATGTAATAAATAAAAAATATTAAAATAATTAAAACATAAAAATATCTAACCATACAATACTACAAGTAAAACATGTCAATGTTAACTTAGAAACTAAATATTTCCTGTGCACATTTTTTTTACCTGACATTAACAGACATGACGTGGTCATACTGGGCCATATCTGTTGTCACTATACTGCCCATGGCGAGGATTCCTGCACTGTTGATGAGGACATCCAGCTGCCCAAAGTGAGCAATAACCTCTTCAACTGTCCTCTTCACAGTATCCTCGTCTGTCAAGTCTCCTGGCACTAATAAGGGCTAAAAACATCGGACAGGAGCCAAATGGACTCAGATGAGTATGTATTTGTAAATAATACGCATATTGAAAAGATTTCGATTGTATTTTACATTATTAACGTATTTCAGCGTGCTTTACTTTAACAGCTCCACACGCTTCGCACTCTTTGGCAACTTTAGTGAGATTCTCCACGTCTCGTCCGTTCAGGGCCAGCCGGGCACCCAGTTTGGCAAACAGTACGGCTGTGCCAGCTCCTATTCCTGAACTTGCACCGGTTATCAGCGTGACTTTGTCGTTTAAAGAGCCAACCTAAAACGCCACATCAAGTTAACCGCTCAGTGTTTAGTACAATTCAGAAGCAACTAGTAAATAGATGTGAAACTTCAATGAGTAATTTTGAAGGTCTGAGTGTTTGTAAACTATACCCAACCTACTTTAAATGCACCTGGATTTGCCATTTAGTTTCAGATGATTTACACAGCTCCTCTTGAGTTTATTTTTCCTCTCGCTCACGTGATCTTGTGAACGTGTTACGTCACGTCGCTGCTTACGTACAAGAGCATTTTAAGGATTCAGTCCATTACTTTATTTTCCAGGGAAGTAAATCAAACATCTAATTGGATTTTTCAGTTTTAATGTGACCGGTATTTTAATATCAGTCTGAATGATGCGGAATTAAGCTAATCTATTGGCTATATCAGCGTGTTTACCTATATTTCCGGGTCACTAGATTCATAACGATTTCACAATTGTAGTCCTTTTTTGCTTTTCAAAATTGTAGTTCATACACAAACTGCTGAATAAATCCAAAAACAAGAAGAAAACCTATCAATTTTGTTAAAATGTTTATTTGTCAAAGAACAATTGCTCATCTGAATATTGTTTTTTCTTAAATCCTCACTATTAAAACAGCTACGTAAAAAACACAATGTAAAAGTTTATTTCATAAGTGTGTCAGTGTGTACATATTTATGAAACAGCATTAAAGCAAAAAAAAAAAACTATATTTACAATACAAGGCATTATTCATTATGAATGTTTCGCAATGAAATCAATCAACCAGCAAATGGGTTGGCATGGATAGTAACATCCTTAATACGGACATCATTGAGAGGACGAAAAGTCTTTTCATTCACAGGAAGTTTCTCTAGCTCATCTAGAATTTCCAGTCCATCTATAATTCTGTAACAAAGGATGAGTTTGTGTTACATTTCATTACCATTAATACAATACATAACAGAATTAAATATACAAACAACTATTAGCTAGCTTATTCTTTGAAATGATCATTCAAATAAAAGAATAATTGAAAATAAAACACTAGCAAAAGGGAGAGAAAAAAACCCCACATACTTTCCAAAAACAGTGTACTTCATGTCCAGGTGAGGCTGTTTTGCATATGTGAAGTAGAACTGTGATGCATTTGTGTTTGGTCCGTTATTTGCCATGGCCACCACACCCCGGACATTGTGCTACAAAAGACAAACATTAAAGGGAGGATTAAGTTTGATAAGACTCAACATATGTCTAAATTGCTGTTTAAGTCAATCGGGTGCAGACATGATTAACTTGCTAGATACTGGGAATATTACTTAATACTTTTTACAAAGACTAGATGGTTAATGAGAGGTTTTTAACAGACTGATGTGATATTTCCATCATAAATGTACTCCACACGGCTCTGGGGGGTTAATAAAGGCCTTCTGAAGCGAAGCGTTTGTGTAAGAAAAATACCCATATTTAACACATTATAAAGTAAAATATCTAGCTTCCGCCAGACCGCCTTCCAAATTAAACTTATGAAGAAAGTGTAATGCCTCTCGCAGTTCAAAATGCTTACGTAGCGTAACTGATGCAACGTATGACTAGGATGTAGCGCTTCAAACATGGGCCCGTTAACTGCCATGATAAAGCTTGGAAGCGTCAGGATATTTATTAATATAACTCTGATTGTGTTCATCAGAAAGAAGAATGTTATATACACCTAGGATGGCTTGAGTGTAAGTAAATCTTGGGGTAATTTTCATTTTAAAGTGAACTGATCCTTTAAGTATTTTTTTTAGTTTACATTTTCAACTTTCTTTTCAATGTTGCTGTTTGAGCATGAAAAATGTCTCCAAAGTTACAAAGCACAAAATCCACATGGGAGTTCTCACGTTCACACCAAGGACGATAAAGGAACTATAAAGATAACAATAAAGATATAGTTCCAAAAATAGTTTTCAATATTAAATAGCAGAGTCCACACCACAGCTATAACGATAACAGCACAGAGAAACGATATCGTTGGAATCAGTTTCAGAAAGATTGTATCCAGCTGATGAACGATAAAAGCATTGACAGCCAATCAGAATCAATCCTGCTATATTTTTTGTTTCAGAAATGTCACGCCCCTTAACATAACCGCGTAACTGTGAAAGTTGACCATATATTGCACCATCTGACCTTAAAATTCAAACTCATGTCTGACTTCAGTACAAGTTAATTTTTTTGGGTATAATAATGCGCATCAATACATACTTTCAGATGTTCACTGAATTCATCTTCAAACTTTCTTCCCCAAATACTGGTCCCTCCTTTGCCTGTGCCTGCAGGGAAAACATATATATATATTTTTTAAATCAACCAAATAATACTAGACTGGAGATGTTTTTTTAAAAAAGAAAAGAAAATATTTAAAAACAAAAAAAAAAGCATTCACGCAACTCACAACTGTATAAGCTAAAAATCAACGCAGCATGACTTGGGTTAAATGAAGGAAAATAAATCTCAGATCAGTTACCTGTTGGGTCTCCAGTCTGGACCATAAAACCCTTTATATTTCGATGAAAAATACATCCACTGTAAAACCCACCAGCACACAGTGCAATAAAATTCTAGGGGAAAATTAAATTAGAATTAACATATGAACAAAGTGATATCACTTATTCAAGAAACAACATGTGTGTGTATGTGTTCATGTTTTCTATTCCGGTGGGGACTTCAATCTGAATGCACACTGACTCATGACACTATGGGGATCTAAATTGAGGTACCTATGAGGAAACAAGCTTATAAATCATACAAA
Source organism: Rhinogobio ventralis (assembly GCA_039654625.1). NCBI lineage: Eukaryota > Metazoa > Chordata > Actinopteri > Cypriniformes > Gobionidae > Rhinogobio > Rhinogobio ventralis. Next base: position 35,436,774 of record CM077194.1, read on the forward strand.
ATTAGTTTTTTTTTTTGTTTGTTGAAAATGTAAAAATGCATTAAGTTTTTTTGAGATGGGTAGTTTTAGAGGTATAGGGTTAGTGTAAGGGGATAGAATATACAGTTTGTACAGCATAAAAACCATTACGTCTATGGAGAGTCCCTACAAAGGTAGCGAACCAGACGTGTGTGTGTGTGTGTGTAACAAGGAAAAATATAGCGTCGTACTTCAGAACTTTTTGGGCACTTCTCACAGAACAACTCTATTTTGATATCTCCAAGGTCTGTATGTAGAGTGACAGCCTGCGAGACGATAAAAGAGTTAACATAGTAGAATTAATAATGTTAATTAGTTAATAATAACTAATTAAGAATATAAACAATTATTGCATGCTATTCGAAGGTAGGCTTACCACAGAATATCAAATGTTTTAATAACTAAGGAACTGTAATTTGGCCAGAGTACTGCACCATAATGCTAACAAAGCAGGTAAAGCGTTACATTAATAAAATATATATTATAAACTAAAATATAAAGGATTACATTTCCTCCAGCAATTTTCAGCATTCACAGAGATGTAAAGCGCAATCTTACCATCTTCTAAACTCAATTTTCAGGTTCATATGACACTACAAGCAAACCGCGTTCTGGGTGTTTCACTGTTAAACCTCCGATGGAACTGAACGACGCTGAAATCATTGGTTCCCCATTATCACGTGTACACACACACACACAAACACTTAAAAACTACTTTTTACCAGTCTATCCAAAAATAAGTATTTGAAAAAATAAATATTTAAAAATAACAATGGTAATTTAAAAGATGACAAAACAAAACCCCAACAAATACTAAAATGTATTTAGTGATTTTTATTGACACACTAAGAAAACTGTGTTTATTCACTCTGTGTGGCTTGATACAGTTTGTGGCATTTACTTTCTATTCTACATCATACAGTTTGCAAAACAAACAAACAACATTGGGTTTATAGAATACTCAAATTAATCAAATCATCAACCATAAATATATCAAATGGTTACAAATATGTTAACACTGGAAACATAGCAACATTTGTTTTAAATAAAAACAAATCTCAAATAACAGAGACATTAAAAAAAAGTGTTGATCTTCAAATGTACAAAGTTGAACAGCACTTACCTGAGTAACAAGTTCTGAAACTCTATTAGCTTAGTTTCCAACGAGTATATATGGAAGAAAACAAATTCTACAATGTTTCATACTTGAGGTAATATGAGAAAACATGCAACAAGCTATGTTCAATAACCTATCAACAGTAGGGTGACCATATTTTGATTACCGAAAACCAGGACACTCGGCCCGGCAATGACATACTCAAATGATACTCGAAGTTTACTCAAATATGCCTTATTAATTTCAATACATTTAAAGTATGCCCCCTCTGTATGGATAGAAAATTGTTATATTACAAAATACTATCTATAACCAAAATGTCTATTCTCTGGGAAAACAGGACGTTTGGTCACCCTAATCAACAGTAACAAGTTTGTTAACATATCAACAAACTGAATATGGCCATTACAATAACAAGACAAAACAGCTATGCTAATCATAGCTACTAGAAGCAAATAAGTAACATGAAGTATTAACCTGCACCACACTCTCAAAGTTTTAATTCAATGTCTCGCATACCAAAACTACATTGCACACATACACAACATTTCACTAAACACTTCTGATTGTCTTCTTAACGGTGCAATGTCACAGTCATGAGAATAACATTTTATAAGTGGAACAGGAGAGAACATTTAGTGCAAAGTTGAGTGTACTAATCTATTTTAATATTAATGTTTACATGTCTGTCAACTGAATACAATGTATAAACTACCTTTACAAATGGCAAACTGCTCATTAGAAATGATTAATTGACAATTCTCAAAGTGTTGCAAAGTGAGCAGACCGGTGAAAATAAGGTGCTGTATTTGTAAGGTATAATTGTAATCAAGGCTTTTCTAATTTCTTAGAAAAAAAGTAATACTAACATGCATATGCTTTATACAAACGAAATACATGTAGATAGTGATACAGACATTAACACCATCTCTTAGTGTACATTTTATAAAAAGTTCTTAGATTTCGTTTTTGCATCAGTTCATAAATACTGCAAACATCAAAAATCATTTGTGCAACCATAAGTACTCAGTTAACACATTAAACTTCCAATAAAGACGAATACTGTAGACAATAGCAACATACTATGTTTTGGGGGGTGAAAGAGGTAAATATCGAATTAATATTGAATTATGCATGTTTCTAATGCAACAGAAATGACATCTGTCAAAAAGACTGTACAGCATATGAATGTGCTGGGTTATGCATAGGGCATGTATAAACAAACAAAAAAGTGAATTGGTGTCCTTTATGTTTTTAGAATATATTAACCAGTTATTTACATATTAATGATCTGCCCAACAATTTCAAGTAAACACATTATATATTATAGCAGTAAACCGGGTTGAATTGGGTGTCTTCAACAGTACACATGGATTTAAGAATAGGTAAAAGTAGAATGATTTCACAGACAGTAACACTTACACAGTAACACTGGTATAAAATACAGTAGAAATGTTCATAATAAAATACCATAAGTGAATAGTGTTTGTGTATATTAAGGCAAAAATTAACAGCACCTTAATCCTGATGTAACATTTGGTCTGCTCACTCCTTAGTGTCAAACAGCAGAAATGTCTGTTACAATAAAACACAACATGCCTTGTGAAATACTTACTTTTCCCCATTGTTTTTCAGGAAACATTCTGATGAGCCTTGAAAAATTTGACGAACATGTATAAATCTAATTTTCTATTGCCTGGTTTAAATTCCTCTCCTCACACCATTTAAAATCTTCGCTTTCAAGCTCAAGCATCTGCTTCAAGAAGCCTCTTTGTCAGTTCTCCATAGCTGCTCTTTGACCTCGGAAGGTAAAGTGTTGAAAATATTTTCCTCCACAGATAGACTACTCTTCTTCAGCAATCTGCATTCCCCCAGTTCTACAGGAAGGCACTCGAGCCTGTTGCCCTTCAGCTCCAGCTGCGTCAGACTGGTGAGCTCCCCAAACCGAGAGGGTAGAGACTGCAGGCAGTTGTTTCCGAGATTCAGCGTTCGCAATTTCTTACACTGAAACAACTCAGGGGGGAGCACTTCAATCTATGGGGAAAATTAAAGCATAAAAGATGACAGAGATCAGAAAACAAAGTTGACTGAAAGTACATTTACTTTACAAGATCAGTAGCACCATTTCCAGAAAAGTTGGGACATTTAGTAAAATGCAAAAAAAACAAGAATCTGTGATTTGTTAATTCTCTTGAACCTTTATTTAACTGACAAATGTACAAAGAAAATAACTTAATTGTATTTTGTAAATATAAACATTTTGATTATGATGGCTGCAACCACAGATCTATATAAATGAATGGATTGCTCATTGCGTTCTAAACTGCCATCAGGCGGTGAAGCCACCGGAAGTGTTCGAGTGGCCATCTTACGATTCCCTACTGACAGAAGGCATCATTGACTAACAGCCAAAACATTGACCTAAAATCACCCAATTTGCAGCGTCTCAGTCTCACAGGATTAGTTTTACTATATGTATGTAAATGAATAGTTACTTCTGATGTTATCTGTAATGTTTATGGTCTTTTCAGAGAGGATAAGTCATATTCATTGTGTGTCTACTGCACACTGCCAACACAGGTAACTGACCAAACACAAAAAATATATTTCTATTAAACATCAACATATAACAATAACATCCTCTACACATCTCAGATCATTACTTCATCACATTTAATCTACAACTTACCACTCGTGCACCTCCAGTCCCTCTACCAGTTACTTTCAGACGAAACCTGTGCTCTCTTTCTCCCTCTCATCTCTCCTCTGTTGTGTCATCCTCTCTTCCCCACACAATTCTCATCTATGGATGTCAACACTGCAACAGACACTTTATGTTCTACCTCAACTTCTTGTCTAGATAGTATCTGCCCTCTTATCTTTTAGGCCAGCACGCCCTACTCCCTCTAACCCTTGGTTATCTGATGTTCTTCGTGAACACCGGACCAAACTCTGGGCAGCAGAGAGAAAATGGCGAAAATCAAAGGACCCATCTGACCTGGGTAAGTACCAATCTCTGCTCTCATCCTTCTCAGATGATGTCCATGCGGCTAAATCCTCATATTTCCACAACAAAATCAACAGCACCTGAAACACACGCACACTTTTCAGAACATTCAACTCTCTCCTCTGTCCCCCTCCACCACCTCTTTATCTGCAGACGTTTTTGCCCATTTTTTCAAGGATAAAACAACAATCATCAGCAGTCAGTTCTCACCTCCACACACACAGGATTTTAGATCAGCCACATCCACAGCCAAACATCTTCTCTCCTCCTTCTCTACACTCACTGAGGCAGAAGTATCTAAACTTCTCCTCTCCAGCCATCCTACTACTTGCCCTCTAGATCCCATCCCCTCACACCTTTTACAAGCCATCTCTCCTACACTCCTACCAGCACTCACACACATCATTAACACATCTCTGTGTACCGGCATTTTCCCTCGGGTAACCCCACTGCTTAAAAAACCCACATTAAACACATCACTTGTAGATAACTACAGACCTGTTTTTCTCGTACCATACATAGCGAAAACACTTGAACAAGTTGTTTTTAACCAGGTTTCATCTTTCCTCTCACAGTTTAATCAGCTGGACGTAAACCAATCAGGTTTCAAAAAGGGCCACTCAACAGAGACTGCATTACTGTCAGTCACTGAAGCCCTGCGGATAGCAAAAGCTGCTTCCAAATCATCAGTCCTCGTCCTCCTCGATCTATCTGCTGCGTTTGACACTGTGAATCATCAGATTCTTCTGTCCACCCTCTCATCACTGGGCATCACAGGGATTCCACTCCACTGGTTTGAGTCCTATCTCACAGGTAGGTATTTCAAGGTTGCCTGGAGAGGGCAGGTATCCAAAACACATCAACTAACCACGGGGGTTCCTCAGGGCTCAGTGCTTGGAGCTCTCCTCTTCTCCATTTACACTACATCACTGGGACCCATCATACAGGCACATGGCTTCTCATACTATTGCTATGCTGATGACACAGCTCTACCTTTCATCTCAACCAGATGATCCCACAGTAGCTGCATGAATCTCGCGCTGTCTAGCAGACATCTCGGCATGGATGAAAGAACATCACCTGCAGCTCAACCTGGCAAAGACTGAGCTTCTTGTCTTCCCTTTTAATCCTACTCTACAACACGATTTCACCATCCAGCTAGGTCCATCTTTGATTACTCCTTCAGGGTCGGTCAGAAATCTCGGAGTAATCTTTGATGACCAGCTGTCCTTCAAAGACCACATTTCAAAGACAGTTCGGTCATGCAGGTTTGCGCTGCACAACATCAGGAAGATCAGACCATTACTTACAGAGCATGCAACACAGCTTCTTGTCCAAGCCCTGGTCATTTCTAGGCTTCACTACTGCAATGCGCTTCTGGCTGGACTTCCATCGTGTGCAATCAAAACGCTTCAAATGATCCAGAACGCAGCGGCACGTCTTGTCTTCAACGAGCCCAAAATGGCCCATGTCACACCTCTCTTCATCTCTCTGCACTGGCTACCACTTGCTGCCCGCATCAAGTTCAAGGCTTTGAAGCTTGCTTATGGATCCATCAAAAGCTTAGCACCCTCACTCGCTCCTACGAGTCTACACCCCCACCAGAAGCCTTTGCTCAGCTAAGGAGCGGCAGCTTGTGTTACCATCACAGAGAGACATGAAATCCCTCTCCAGAACCTTTTCATTCAGCGTTCCTGGCTGGTGGAACGATCTTCCCACCTCCACCTATTTTTCTCTATTCCCTCCCTATTCTAGCTTAGGCTGCTCTGAGTAATGTCCAAAACTTAGTATTTCAGGCACTTTTTGCGTTTCTTCGCCTCTTCATAACGGATTGCTTCCTGTACTCCTCAGTTGTAAGTCGCTTTGGATAAAAGCATCTGCTAAATGCATAAATGTAAAATATATCTTAGCTGCAGAAATTGATTCGAATAGCGTATACAATAAATATTAATACAAGCCTCTGTTACTATATTCACACTATATTGTATTAAAATTCAAAGTTTACCATGCATCATCTCGGAAATAAAGCAGTCAGTGTTATTTGTCTGAATAAGTTATATGTGTATTTTATTTCCTGATTGAGCAACATCTATTTTAGACTCTTAAAGACAATGCAAATTTATGGTGTTTACAGTTTCCATATGAGTAAAGTGTTATGTATGCTATGTTGTTGAATTAATTATTAATTTAACCATCGGTTAAGTCAATAGCTGCTTCTAAATGCATGCTGTTAACGAAATCATTGTTGAAACATTTGCAGTTACTGTATGAATAAAATCAAATCTGAAATACAGAAAGAAAAATATAAATGCTGAAATGGGGGTAGGTATTTTTTTGTCCTCTTATGTGTGTATAAAGTAGTGTTTATAAGTTAAGCAGTGCTGCTTTGTGTACAGCAGTAAACAAGGAAACGCTATATTGCTGCTGTTCCATAAGCGCCACTAGACACTACTGACAGTGAATTTGCATTTTCATTCAGTCTGTCTGCTGTTTTTGTTTTGTGCAGGTGTCTTCTAGCATAATTTCACAAATCTAAAGTCAGACCATTCTGTTTTTTTCTTTAAAGGAGACCTATTATGCCCATTTTTACAAGATATAATTTAAGTCTCAGGTGTCCCCAGAATGGGTCTGTGAAGTGTCAGCTTAAAATACCTCAGATAATTTATAAATCCATGTTGTAAATACCCATTTCTGACTAGAGTCAAGAACAGGCTGTTTTTGTGTATGTGCTTTAAATGCAAATGAGCTGCTGCGTGCCGTCCCCTCTCCACACAGTTCCTGCCTCAATCGGGAGGAAAACAAAATAAAACAAAACCCATGCGAAAATAAAATAGTGGTGCCGTGGGTGGAAACGTGCAGATTAAGGGCCGGTAATATTAGGCAATATTATAGTAAAATCTCCTTCCTACTAGGGCTGCACGATATATCGTTTTAGATTGATATTGCGATGTGACTATCGCGGATGCGCACATCGCAGGATGTGTAATGTCAAGTATAGGGACTGTAGTTGATCCGTGATCCATACAGGCCAGCTGCTCCCCAGTTCGGAACGCATGTGATTCGCAGATTAATTGCAAAGTTTAACCATCACAGAGTGAAAGTTTAGCATTTGCATGTGTTTTCTGTCAGTTCCGTCAGTTTAAACATCAAGTGTAAGAAGACTGGAACTTTTTTTATATGCTGTACACACAGAGCCATGCAGACAGCATGTGAACAACAACAAATTCAGTTCTCCTTCTCTTCCTTTTGAGCTTCAATGGACACGGGCACACAAAATTAAGGCAAAATGTCCGTCTCGGCGAGTATCCACAGTAGTTTATATATTTGGTAAAAAATTGAGGACAAAAACAGATGCGTATCATTATATTGAATTAATATAACCGCAGCTGTTTGTCACTAATGTTAATCAAACAACAAAAGAGAGAGAGAAAATCACTTTTGTAGCTTTAACAAAGATAACATTGTATTAATTATTTAATTATATGGTAACACTTTACAATAAGGTTGTATTAGTTAACAGTTAACATGAACAACAACTCTGTTCAGCATTAGTTAATGTTAACTCACACATATATTAATGCATCTATTCACGGTAACAGTGCAATTAGTTAACATTAGTTAATGCATTAGTTAACATGAACTAACCATGAACAATGCCTGTAGCTTTACTGTTTTTGTAAGGTTATCTTACTGTACATATTTACATTAGTTTACGTAGCAGTTGACACACACCATGGATGAACATTTCTAACTCACCATCTTACTCTAAAGGTAAAAATGCTGTTGTGTACCTTATCAACATTATTAAACAAAGCATGTATTAATAGTTTTTGAGAACCTTATTATCAAGTGTACACTATTTCAACATTAACTAATGTGTTAACAATTGTAGGTTCATTACAAAGCAGTATATAATAATAAATGCTTTGTTAATGGCAAGTCATGTTAATAAAGAGACTACAAATGTTAGTAACACATCAGGTTACAAAAGGGTCACAAAATACATTAACAAATGCTTTGTTGAATGCAAGTAATGATAGTAAAGTGCGTATAAACATGAACAACCTATCCGTTGATGTTCAGATGGTTTCCACTGTAGAATTATGTTTACCAACAGCCCAAAATCAATGGCTTATTAAATAATGTTGATAAGGTACACAACAGCATTTTTACCTTTAGAGTAAGATGGTGAGTTAGAAATGTTCATCCTTAGTGTGTGTCAACTGCTACGTAAACTAATGTAAATATGTACAGTAAGATAACCTTACAAAAACAGTAAAGCTACAGGCATTGTTCATGGTTAGTTTATATTAACTAATGCATTAACTAATTGCACCGTTAACATGAATAAATTTAGGGTTGTGCTTTTGTTTTCTGGGTTGGTAGATTATAGACCCGATTATAGCATTTAAACATGGAAAAAGTCAGATTTTCATGATATGTCCCCTTTAAATTATACAGTCTGATTTAAATAAAAACTCCTCATGCTACATGTGTGTAGCATCTTTTATTGCATCATACCTAAAATGTAGTTGTTGCCTCTAATTTCAAATGGCTGGCTACATATATTTTTTGTTTAAGGCCAGTTTGGCCTGTTAAAGAGCAAATAAACAACAAATACATTTACTTAAAGAGAAAAATAAAATAAAAAAAATCAGCCACCAGTAATCGGTCAATTTGCTTGTAAAAAAGAAAAATCATAACTAGGACATCCCTAATCAAAAATATTAAATAAAACATTATTTTAAAAATGTAATTTCACTGTAAAAATAAAAATTTTCACAGAGGCAGTGTATTTTTCTAGTTTTATTAATTTGTAGTTTGTATGGTTAATATTAATGCAGGTAATAAAGGTAATTTGGACCATACATGGTTACATTTTATCCCATCCGGCCCTTAACCTAAAATGTGTTTGAAACCCATTTTAGATTGTCCAAAAAAAAAGTGTGCTGTGATGAGTCCACGTTTCAGCTTGTTTTTTGGAAAAACGGACATCGAGTTCTCAGTCAGTCACTCATCAGTGACAGGTGCAAAAGCAAACATCTGTCATGGTATAGGGGTGCTTCAGTGCAAACGGCATGCGTGACCTATATGTGTGAAGGTACCATTCACGTGGAGGCATATTTTGGGATTGTACAGAGACTTATACTGCCATCAAGATGACATCTTTCCTAGGAAGCAAGACAATGTCAGGCCTCATTCTGCACGTGCTACTACAGAGTGGTTTCTCAGACACTCTACACCGTAGAAAGGATGAGCTTGACTGACCTTACCGCAGTCCAGATCTGTCTCCTACTGAAAATGTATGGCCCATCATAAAAAAGGAGAATCAGACAATGACGACCATGGACTGTTGAGCAGCGGTCTTGTATCAGACTAGATTCTACTTGCAAAACTGCAACAGCTAGTATCCTCAATTCAAAACGATTAAAAAGTGTAATTAAATGTAAAGGTGATGTGACCTCTGTTGCAACTTTTTTGGAGTGTGTTTATATTTACAAAATACAATTTTGTTGGTCAGTGAAAAAACTGGAGATCTTTTCTTTGTACTTTTGTCAGAACTAACTAATTAGATTCTTGATTTTATTGCATTTTACAAAATGTTCCACTTTTTTGGAAATGGGGTTGTATCTATTGTTATTGAGTAATTATTATTTTATTGCATATGCCTGCTTTTAAATAAAAATAAACAAACAATAACACCTGCATCAGCAGCAATTACACTAGCTATGAAGTGGTATTAGCATTATTTAATTTTTTTTTTTTTTTAATTAAAGCAAAATATTTGTGTCAACTTAAATGAAACTAAGCTAAAATCATGACTCCAAAACTAACCATTATAAAATAAACAATCCACAAATTAATAATCATTTTAATTTTTGATACATGGTATTTTGTAAAACTTTATGCAGGTGTATACTATATACAGCCCTAAAATACAAAAAAAATCTGAAAAGAAATAATTTAAAGTACTAATAGCAAAACTGAAAATACAAAATAGAAATAAAAACAAAATTAAAACTCAAAACTACAATAGCCATGAACTTGACTTACCCTATTGGCAGTTACAGCAAGGTACTGAAGGTTCTGCAGAGTTCCTATTTCCGATGGGATGTCAGTCAGATTGTTATGGCTCAGATCAAGAAACCTCAGCTTCCGGCAGAAGAAGAGCTGATGTGGCATTTTCTCAATCTTGTTGCGGTTCAAATACAGGCGCTCGAGGTTGTTCAAATTACCTATCTGGATGGGTATGTACGCAATCTGATTATACCACAACTTTAGACAAACAAGTCGATGAAGATGCTGAAAACTGATTATCTCCTCAATGGTTTTCAGGTTGTTGTCCTTAAGATCAATCTCCTGTAAATTGTGCAGGCTGAAGATGGAATGTGGTATGCGCTCTAGATCGCAGCGGACAAGCTCCAGCTCTGACAGGTTCACCATCTTCTTTAAGCTGTTGAGCACCATCAACTTGGTACCTTCGTTGTTAATAGACAGCTTCTGGAGGTGCATTCCAACATCCGTGACCACCTGAGGCAGCTTCGTTAAGTTACTTTTCAGTCTCAAAACCTTTAGTCGCTTCAACTCTCGTAAACCGTCAATGACGATGTAGCGATTGTTGTCAGCACTAAGGTTCCCAGTAAGGTGCAACTCACTTAAGTTCTTCAAGCTGTAGATCCACAGAGGAATCTCTTTTATGTCGGTGAACTTGATGTGCAAAGATTTCAGGTTCTCTCTCAGAAATGCAAGCGCTGGAGCCTCTATTTTTGCTGGCGTGTGGTACAGCCACATCTCTCTGAGGTTAGTAAGCTGGGCAATGATTGGTGGGATGGTGACATCAGGAATGAGCTCAAGCTTCAGAACCTCCAACTCCACCAAGTCAAAGACTGTGTCTGGAATTCCACTGAGCATAAATAGGTGGAGCTCTAACTTCTCTTGGGAGTTTTTGGTGATCCTCTGCCGAAGCTTTTCCAAAGTCCATTCATTGTTAAGGTTCAGCTGGCGAAGTTTGTTCTCGCTGACCTCTGAGAGGAACACCGCAAATCGCTTGGAATAGAGGGGGTCGTACTGGTCAATCATATGTAGCATGAAGGCAAAGTCGTTTTTCACATCTGGGATGTCGCTGTAGCTGCTCTCCTCTCGGATAGACTCAAACGAGTACTTCTTGAGGGAACGTCGAAGCATCCAGCTGAGGGTGTATACGCAGATCATGCCATACACAATAACTAGACTAATGTAGAAGCAAGCTAAAATCTTGAAGAGAGTGGCCAAGGGATGGGCACAGTTGTACATGCGATAACCAGTCAGACTCTCGATGTCCACATTGCAGTCGACGCTGAACTGAATATTGTGTACATAGTAGCCTGTATAGCAGATAATAAGGATAAACTTAACAACTTTGATGATAGTCTGTCGGATGTAAAGTCGGTAGACTATATCGCCTTCTTCAACATGAATTCGAAACTTCTTCACCTTCTCAAACAACGCCTTTGCTTGTTCACCTTCCTTTTTGTCCAGGACACCATTCTCTGAGTGGTCCACAATTCCTTGTTCAAAACGAGATCTGGTGGACAGCATGGGAACACTCGCTTCAACGTCTTCACTAACATACGAAGCCTTCTTATCGAAGGAGCCATTCATTTTCACCAGAGCTTTGGGGTCACTTTCCTCCACAACAGTTTCAGACAGAGCTCGTGTGGTCCACGGCGAGTCAAAACATTTCAGGAGGATAGACACAAAATGTTCCAGTTTAGAGCTCGTCCAGGGGAACTTGAACCAGAAGTTGCTGCAAGCCAGAAAAATGAGCGTATGCAGCAGCACCAAATATGGGAAATACTTAGCAAACCAGTGAAGCTTGTTTTCATAGCACACAGCATCGACATAGTTGTACTGGTGCCGATCAAGGTCATACTGGATTCCTTGAGGTTCAAGGGTCAAAGGAACAGAAAACGTTGAATTGAAATACTTCCTACAGGTCTTGTTAACTACCCATTTGCAGGGCAGACAGATCATCTTGTCCTGTGTGACCTGAAGCGTGCCCCCAAATACTGCAATCATCAGCATTACGACCGATAAATAGTCTGTGAACACGTCCCACCATGGCTTTAGGATGCGATACGTAGGTTGCGTGTCCACAAAGTAGCGCAGCTCAGTTATGGGGATCATGATTTACCTGAAATGAAAATATTGGCATGGTCATACAACATTTATATTACACAAATTATGCCTATTTAAAACTGTCCCACTATTACAAACTAACTCTATCATCTCCCAACATAAACATCTGAAACATATTTTACCGAAGTCGAGGACAGCTGTCTTCTCCGGCTGCTACACAAGAAGACTCCGCCAAAAGAATGCTCTGGCTTTCTTGTCATCTATTATTAGCCATTTCCGATAATAACACTGAAGAATTGTCTCCTCTGGCTTTGGCGAGTCCGTGACCCCCAGGGTTCAAATCCTGTTTGTCTAAGGCAGGGCAGTGTCTGAAGCAGTGTCTCCTCAGTTGGATCTTACCTAATACTCCACATGTCCATTCAGGAACTGACACTCATCACAGTCCTTTTTGTCAGCATGGGACACAGATATCCTGCCGCGAAAAAAAAAAAAAAAAAAAAAGAGCATACAATACAATGTCCAATACGTCCACTATGCATTTTCTGAGAGTTGTAGTCTTAGTTAAAAAAGAACAAGTTGAACACTTATTTCCTCTCCATTTGCTTGAAATTTTTATTTTAAATGATATAACGTCAACTGACTAGTGATTATATTTGGCACAAATTAAATGACTAGCTGAGGCATTCTAAAAACGGTTTTACAGACAAAATGAAAGATGATCATAAGATGATAAAGATGTTGATCGACAAATAAGGGAATAGACAACTGGATTAAACCAGTTCATTTCTGAATCCTTTCAGCTAGATATGGCGAGTCTCCCAGGTTACCGTTAAAATATAGTTTATGAAAACAATAATAAACAGGCCCCGTACTGTTATGTGTGATTATGAGATTCGCTGCTCAGCACATGAATGACTGCATGTGTTACTATTAGTTTGCTGCTTGTCTTTGTATAAAGGGCAGAGTGTCTTTGTTTTCCTCGTCGAGGGAAACTGACCGGCATTTGACAGGATCATGTACTCACCCAGCTGTGTGCTGCCACCTCTGCTCCATGTGCTTGTTGTCGGACTGATGAGCTCAGAAAGCCAGGAAAGAAAGTGGCTGAACCAAGACAAAGAGCGCAAATTGCAATCTCAGCTGCAGGGATCAAATGTATTTATTCATTACACTAGAGGGCAGTGCGTTCGGAGTTTTAGATTTTGTCTTCAGCTTCACTTTACGTCTCATTATCGCCACTCACTGGATTGGAGCTGGAATCACAACAACCTGAAATGTCAAAATCGTATCTGAGCACCTCCATCACACTATTTTATTGTCAAATCATTTACAATGTTTTAATACTTTTATCCTCTGCATTATTATTATATTGTGTGTACCTCTGAAATAACAATAACGTGGATGAAACATCAATATATTTAGGCTATTTTTTCCAATAACCATTTCAGCATGTTTATTTATCATATGATATTGCAAATATTTTGTCATTAGGCTATGTTTCTTTTCCACGACGATAAATATGGAACTAAATAGCTAGACAATCCTTTAATAGGACATCTCATATTATTATTATTTGTATTATTATTATTATTATTGTTGTTAATGTTTAATTGTCCTTTCTTATTACTACTGGAATGAATACTATCAATAATAATAATAAACTTATGTTTAATATCAAATTAAAGGAATCATTGCACTGGGTCACTAACTACCAACGTAGGGTCCATTATTTGAATCTCAGCGCAGTAAAGCTCAAAATTGTCTGTTTGGGAATGTGTGTGAAAAATACATATTTGTTGATTTAATATGCAAATCATTTTTGTTCACAAGACAACTACACTCACCTAAAGGATTATTAGGAACACCATACTAATACTGTGTTTGACCCCCTTTCGCCTTCAGAACTGCCTTAATTCTACGTGGCATTGATTCAACAAGGTGCTGAAAGCATTCTTTAGAAATGTTGGCCCATATTGATAGGATAGCATCTTGCAGTTGATGGAGATTTGTGGGATGCACATCCAGGGCACGAAGCTCCCGTTCCACCACATCCCAAAGATGCTCTATTGGGTTGAGATCTGGTGACTGTGGGGGCCATTTTAGTACAGTGAACTCATTGTCATGTTCAAGAAACCAATTTGAAATGATTCGAGCTTTGTGACATGGTGCATTATCCTGCTGGAAGTAGCCATCAGAGGATGGGTACATGGTGGTCATAAAGGGATGGACATGATCAGAAACAATGCTCAGGTAGGCCGTGGCATTTAAACGATGCCCAATTGGCACTAAGGGGCCTAAAGTGTGCCAAGAAAACATCCCCCACACCATTACACCACCACCACCAGCCTGCACAGTGGTAACAAGGCATGATGGATCCATGTTCTCATTCTGTTTACGCCAAATTCGGACTCTACCATCTGAATGTCTCAACAGAAATCGAGACTCATCAGACCAGGCAACATTTTTCCAGTCTTCAACTGTCCAATTTTGGTGAGCTCGTGCAAATTGTAGCCTCTTTTTCCTATTTGTAGTGGAGATGAGTGGTACCCGGTGGGGTCTTCTGCTGTTGTAGCCCATCCGCCTCAAGGTTGTGCGTGTTGTGGCTTCACAAATGCTTTGCTGCATACCTCGGTTGTAACGAGTGGTTATTTCAGTCAAAGTTGCTCTTCTATCAGCTTGAATCAGTCGGCCCATTCTCCTCTGACCTCTAGCATCAACAAGGCATTTTCGCCCACAGGACTGCCGCATTCTGGATGTTTTTTCCTTTTCACACCATTCTTTGTAACTCTAGAAATGGTTGTGCGTGAAAATCCCAGTAACTGAGCAGATTGTGAAATACTCAGACCGGCCCGTCTGGCACCAACAACAATGCCACGCTCAAAATTGCTTAAATCACCTTTCTTTCCCATTCTGACATTCAGTTTGGAGTTCAGGAGATTGTCTTGACCAGGACCACACCCCTAAATGCATTGAAGCAACTGCCATGTGATTGGTTGATTAGATAATTGCATTAATGAGAAATTGAACAGGTGTTCCTAATAATCCTTTAGGTGAGTGTATATAACAGACACATGCTACAGACAATAGAGTCATGATATCTAATAAATAGTAGATTTAAATAGTAAAAAAGCAAATGACATCTTGAAATCACTTTATGAAAACAAAGGCAATGTTTAAGGTAATGTGCCAAGCCTGCAGGACCCAAATTAGTAACATGAAGGATTACGAGTCTGGGTGTAACTAGTCACTAAGTAATTAGTTACTGTAATTGAATTACTTTTCCTTTGAAAAAGTAAAGTAAGGGATTACTCTTATTTTTTCTGTAATTTAATTACAGTTACTTCTGATGTAATTTAACTAAATACTGTGTGTAGACTGTAGAACAATTATATCCAATACAAAAGTGGAATATCCAATACTCTTTTTTAGAGTAACTTACTCAACACTGCTCCCAACCAATGCATACAACCATTTTTTGGTGAATATATATGAAAAAGACAAGCCAAAATAACAGTAGATAGATATGAATATTTAATAATGAACCATTTTAAAAATAAGCCTTTTTGAAAAATATTGTTAGCTGATGCTAACTGGCTGGCTAACTAGCTAGCTGATGCTAATGTGAGGTCATTTTTAAATATAAAGTCCAAATGTTTTTATTCAACCACCTAGTTAGATTACATTTGATGGAAAAACAAAGAATGTGATGTTCAGAACATGGTAACTAGTAATTATGATAGTGGGAATAGTGGGATATTGGAGGAGTTTTACCCCACAGACTTTACATGTAGGCCTAGTAACAGTTCTATTTAGAACCGTATCATCCTGAAGAACCCTTTATATGCTGAAATGGTTCATTGTGTTAGAGTTTAGGGCTCTTTATTCCCGTCTTTTTGTTTTTCAAATCTATAACTGTCAAAGCCACCTCATTACTGATTTTCTGGAGCTCAGCTATACAACTACAACACTGTCAACACACAACAGGTAAATTATCTCTTTCATAAAATGTCTATACATTTTAACTTTAAAAATTGTAACTGGTTTGGGTTCCTACCAATCATGTCTTTTTCTCTTTTTAGTTTAACATAACAGAGTTAAGGATACTCATCTCTCTTCTCCCAAAGTATATGTAACAGAGATATTGAATTTATGATCCATATTGTTAGATTTTTTTTTTTTTTTTTAAATCACTTTATGCCTAAACATACCCAGTCACAAAAACATCAAAGCTATCCCATGACTTTATATCACTTTTACCTTTTAATATGGTGAAGGGCTCACATACTGTCCATTTTTGCTCATTTTGGCCTTCATAAACATAATTGTTTTTAGATAATCAAATGTAGCTACAGACAAACTGTAACTCTAAACTCAATTGTGTATTTCAAATGCTGTCACATAGGTAATCTCTTTATCTGCAAAGAGAAACTGCCATTCAAAATATACACATAATGAAGGATGTAAAAGACATCATGGAGGATTGTGAAGATATTTTACCGGAACTTGGTCTTCATTACATCTATATCATGTTCAATGTCCATTGTTATTTATTAATGTATTCAGCTAACAACTGTTGTTAGAGCACTGACATTTTTGCTAAAATTTGCCATGTCAATAAAAAAAATTGAGACAACATGCTAGGTTTTTATTTTTATAAAAATATTTTTTTTTAAACAGACAGATTTAGACAGATAGAGGACTAAAAACATAATAATATTAATAATATAAAGATACTAATATAAATGAAAAAAAAACTATTATTGAAAATGATTATTTATAACACTATTAAGGTCCTATACTTTTTGTAAAGGGCTCACATACTGTTCATTTTTGTTAATTTTGGCCTTCATAAACATAATTGTTTTTACATAAACAAATAGAAGAGACACCCTGTAACTGTAAATATACTAATATACTAATATTAATAAAAATAAACTATTAATAAAAAATTTATTTATAACACCAGAACCTTATAAAAAGGGTTCTATAGCACCAAAAAAGGGTTCTGCTATTGTTACAAGCCGAATAACCCTAATTTGGTACTGTTTAGAACAATTTTTCTTAAGAGTGTATATCTTTATTATAGATTAGTGGTTATTCCATCAATTATGTTATGCTGCACGTTGCTTACTATGCTTACTAACAGGCCAGACCTACCACATACAGCTGTACCTGTGTGTTCTTTATGAACTCTTTTTCTGTGGAAAGAGGCTCCCTTTTAAACTGATCCAGAACCAAAGACTTCTTTCAGACCTCAAGTCAGTACATCACAAGTGACACTACAATCTGTTCTCAGATCAGCAGTAAGCAGAGCTGCTAACCAAAACCTCCATCAAAATAATAGGCAAAGGCTGAATTCTACCGTTTACATTTCCCACAGCAGGAGGCTTAAACAAAGACCACTTCATCCAGAAAGCCTGCAGGTTATGTCAACAAAGCTCCAAACTCTGCTGGACTCATCTGTTGAATGGGCTGCTAGTGTGCTTACATGTACTTAAAGCCACCACCAGATCAAAATTTACAATTCTTATTTTTTAAATGGAATATTGCAGTATATTGTAAATTTATTACACATAATTTACATTTACATTTACATTTAATCATTTAGCAGACACTTTTATCCAAAGCGACTTACAAATGAGGAGAGCAATAGAAGCAACTAAACAAACAAGGGGCAACAGCGTGCAAGTGCTGTAACAAGTCTCAGTTAATCTAGCGGAGTACACATAGTACAGTACACATACATTTTTTTTTTTTTTTTTTTTTTTTAAACAAACAAACAGAAAAATGAATAGAATAGTTAAGTGCAAGTCTTTATTTGTCAGGTGCTGCTGGAAAAGATGTGTCTTATGTTTTTTGAAATGGCTACAGACTCGGCTGCTCGAATTGAGATAGGCAGGTCGTTCCACCAGGTGGGAACGGTCCAGGAAAAGGTCAGAGAGAGTGATTTCATGCCTCTTTGGGATGGCACCACTAGGCGTCATTCACTTGCAGAACGCAAGCTTCTGGAGGGTGTGTAAGTGTGAACAAGCGAGTTTAGGTATATTGGTGCAGAGCCGGTGGTTGCTTTGTAGGCGAGCACCAGTGCCTTGAATTTGATGCGAGCGGCTATTGGCAGCCAGTTCAAACTGATCAAGAGAGGCGTGACGTGAGCTCTCTTCGGCTCGTTGAAGACCACCCTCGCTGCTGCATTCTGGATCAGTTGCAAGGGTTTGATAGTACATGCCGGAAGGCCTGCTAGAAGAGCATTACAGTAGTCCAGTCTGGAGAGAACAAGAGCTTGGACCAGGAGTTGTGTGGCATGCTCTGATAGGAAGGGTGTATATTGTATAATGCAAATCTGCAGGACCGGGATGTTGCAGTAATGTGGTCAGTGAAGTTTAACTGGTCATCAATCACAACTCCAAGGTTCCTGGCTGTCCTGGACGGAGTTATGGTTGATGAACCTAGCCGAATGGAGAAATTTTGATGAGGTGCAGGGTTGGTTGACACCACAAGCAATTCTGTCTTTGCAAGATTGAGTTGAAGGTGGTGCTCCTTCATCCAGCCAGATATCTGTCAGGCAGGCTGCAATACGCACACCAACTGTGGGATCAGAAGTAGAGTTGAGTGTCATCAGCATAGCAGTGATAGGAAAAGCCATGTTTGTGAATGACAGATCCTAATAATGACATGTAGATGGAGAAGATAAGTGGTCCAAGCACTGATCCCTGTGGAACTCCAGTAGCTAGGTGTTGTGACTTAGACACTTCACCTCTCCATGATACCCTGAAGGACCTACCTGAGAGGTAAGACTTGAACCACTGGAGAGCAGTTCCTGAGATGCCCATCTTCTTGAGAGTTGACAGGAGGAACTGGGTCAAAAGCAGCAGACAAATCCAGCAAGATGAGTACTGTGGATTTGGAAGCTGCTCTTGCAAGTCGCTTCAGTAACCGAGAGCAGGGCAGTCTCAGTTGAGTGGCCGCTTTTGAAACAAGATTGGTTGTTGTCCAGGAGGTTGTTCTGTTCAAGAAACATAGAGAGTTGGTTGAACACAACTCGCTCAAGTGTCTTTGCAATGAAAGGAAGAAGGGATATCGGTCTGTAGTTTTCTAAACGTGCTGGATTCAGAGAGGGTTTCTTAAGCAGTGGGGTTACCCGAGCCTGCTTAAATGCTGTGGGAAAGGTCCCAGTGTGAAGAGAAGTGTTGAGAATGTAAGTGAGTGCAGGAGTAATTGAAGAAGAAATGGTCTGAAGGAGGTGCGTGGGGATAGGATCCAGCGGACAGGTAGTGGGGTGAATGGAAAGGATGAGTTTAGAGACCTCTGCCTCGGAGAGCAGAGAGAAGGAGGGGAGTGTGTGTGTGTTAGTTGTTGAGATGAGTGTGTCAGTTTGTGGTGTGGAGAATTGGCTGCTGATGGAGGTGGTTTTGTTTGTGAAAAATGATGCAAAGTCGTCAGCTGTAAGAGTTGATGAGGGGGGGGGGGACAAAGAAGAGAGGAGAATGTTTTGAAAAGTGTGCGAGAGTCAGAGCAATTGTTGATTTTGTTGTGGTAATAAGTTGTTTTAGCAGTGGAGACATTTGCAGAGAAAGAAGAGAGAAGAGACTGATTCAAGCTCAGGTCAGAGTTTTTACATTTGCGCCATTTCCTCTCTGCTGCCCTGAGTCCAGAGCGATGTTCACGGAGAACATCAGAAAGCCAGGGGGCAGAGGGGGTGACGCGGGCTGGTCTGGATGAAAGGGGGCAGAAGTTGTCTAAGCAAGATGTTAGAGTGGAGCAAAGTGTGTCACTAGCAGGTGGAGTAGTACCAGAGAAGTACCATCCTCAGGGAAGTTAGAGGGTAACACATCCAACTCCTCCAAGAAGTTACCCAGTTGACCTGGAAGACGAGTTGTAGATTAATTGATTTTAACAGGGCGAGTAATAGTGATTGAGTGTGATTCAAATGAACTGTTGCCAGATAGAGATGGTAAGGGATCAAATTTCCAATCATTTGAGATTAGCAAACCAGTACCTCCACCCCTCCCAATCAGGCGAGGGGTGTGTGAAAAAGAGTTGAATGGGCAGCAAGAGTGGCAGTGTCCTCTGGTTTGATTCAGGTTTCAGTTAGGGATAGTGAATGTGAATGAGTCGCGATAGATGAAATAAAGTCTGCTTTGTTTACAGCAGACTGGCAATTCCAGAGATCAATTGGAATGGACAGTAAAGTAGCAGAGGACCTAGGTAGACTATGCAGATTATTAGGATTGTGGCGCCTCAAATGTACAGAGCATGATTTACGAGAGTTAGTAGTAATAGTAGAGATTTGAAAGCACACAGTGAATACAGGTCAAAGAAATAACCAGATGAATACAAGCAGAACACAAAGGGGCAGAAAAGGGAAGGGAAAGCAATACTTAAGTGCCTTGTCGGTGTCGGGTGGAGTAGCACAGGGTAGAGTCGATGGTCTTTACACTCTTCGGTCTTCACAAGAGGGCTGCCGCGGAGTACCACTCTAATTTATACTTACTTGAAGTGTCGTTATTGAATACAGCTGGCCACGCATCCCCGAAAATTGTTTACTCACGTGTGCAACAAGAACGCTAACTCACCAGACACCGCAAGACTTCCAAAGCACGACTACAAGAAGTCAATACACTAAACAGACAAACTTTCTAACAACAAATGAGCTAAAAATCAAATGAGAAAGGATACAAAAACGTACACAGTTGCTGTCTTCCCTGTTGTTCGATTGCTTCTCTCTCATCATTATTTTTATTTTTTAATTCACATGACCTCATAATCTTTAGTCAAAAAAACTTGCAACTTCTTGCAACAACATCTTTTCTCTTCTCTGATGACGTGTTGACTGGCGTGAGGGCGGGACAACCTGTCACTCACATGAGATCACAGCAATAGCAAACCACAACAATCCAATCAATTCCCAATGGACAAAATCAGTTATTTTTGTATTTTTGTTGGCATGTAAACGCTTTACACTGACTGAAATTGCATCAGTCCGACTTTAGCGAAGTTGCAGACCAATAGAAAATGCCATTATAGCTCGGCTTTGTTCAACATGTTATTTACGACTGGCTTCTGCATTTTGCACATGCTCTGAAAGACAGCAGTGACTCATGACACTTAAAAAATCCTGCACATGTGAACATCCCTTCTAAAAATGAAAACGCACATTTTTTCATTTCTCTCGTGGCTTTTCCCCACTAGTTAAAGGGATAGTTCACCCAAAAGTGAAAATTAGCCCATGATTTACTCACCATATAAATCGCACAATAAATACAATTCGTGCTATAGATATGCATTTTAATGAGATCAGGCTGTGTAGAGTAAGTTCCGGTGACGAAAGCGGAAGTGCAGAGGATATATAGCAAAACAAAACTGTGTGTAAATCATGGGCTAATTTTCATTTGGGTGAACTATCCCTTTAAAGTAATTGTTGACAAAAATATTCTTTAATCATAGCAGAGCAGTTAAGCAAGATTTTTAGTGAATAACAGCTTAAATTCGAATCCATTCCTCACATAAAGTTATCATATGGCTTATGGCTATTTATTATTTTTGGAACTTAATATCCTTTGTTTATTATGTGCTTTCAGTGGATGAGAGCGGCTCATAAATTCTAAAAAAGAAAGTCATACAGGTTTGGAACAACATTAGGGTGAGTAAATGATGACATAATATCCATTTCCTCTCTTTATCTTTACAGTGAGGAAAGACTAAATAGAAACTTTGTTTGAAATGTAAAATGAGATTTCTGAACCAATAACAGACCAGCCTGTAACACATCTTTGTATTTCCATTATAGATGCTGTTAAGGGGCTCTCTAGACTATGAGCACACAAGTTTTCTTTGAACACAAATTTCTTTGGACACAGAATCACAATTTTTTAAAAACATAAATGTTTTAATCTGCTCTATTTTCCTGCATTGTTGCGAACCTCAAACTTTAAAGTTTATGTTCTTTTAATTCAGCTTGGAGTCACGATAACGATTTTGTAGGTTAGAGTTCACCAAACTTTGGAATGCAGCAAAATCCAAAATTTCTTCATCACCAGCATTCACAAGTGTATGAATGGAAGTGAATGAAATGAAAATGTAGTGTGACCGCCCCTTTATTTCTGGTAACGACTGAGCATCCTTCAAAGATGTAGGAAAGGAGTCAGATAAGTAAGAAAAAAACACACTTTTTAGGAGCCACTCAACCCTGCCAACCCGCCCAATTTTTTTTTTTTTTTGATTGACATTCAAGTTCCCGGTTGTTTTTGATCTGACAGCTGCAGGCTTGAAACTTTCAGTGACCTCAGTGGTTCCCCTCACCAGGTGGTCTTTTCATTCCAATGAATTCCTTGCAGCTATTTATCATCAAAGATGAGAGAGAATAGTTAAAAAACTGTTTAATATAGGTTTTTTCCCCCGCAAAACAACATCCAGCCAATTAAACCATTCTTGCAAAAAGATATTTCTCCTCCTGTCCCTTTTTGTCATTTCAGCTGCCAAGCTGTGTTTCCCTCTGTGCTGAAGCCCCCTTTCTGTGATACTGTGATTGTCATTTATGCTAAACACCTCTCTCTCTTCCCAAGGCAGTCTCATAATAGAGCTGGACTCTGAATGGTGCCCTTATTCCCAAGAACGAAAGACACAAGAAAGTTAAAAAGGGGCATCAGACTCGTGAAAAATGTGGTTTAGGCAATGATGTAAAGTGAATTGAGCTTCAAACATTGAGGAAGTAGGCTCATGGATGCTAAGTGGAGAAGAGGGAATAAAGTGTGCTTTTAGTTCACCAGACTGAGTGAACCATTCAGAGGAATGCTGCCCGCCACTTGGATTTGTTCACAGAACAATAGCCATTCAAGCATTCAGAGCTGCTAAATTGAAATGTTTTGAGTATGACTACACAGTGCTGTCTGAGCAGAATCAATTCTTAGACTATATCACGGTCTAAAAAAAAAAAGCTAACAAAAACCCTAAACAAACTTAGCACTGGGTTTGACAATGAATCCACAAAAACGAACAAAGGTTTCGGTACAACATGGTCATTTTTATTAATAATCTATGCAATTTTTCACACACAGTGGACTTCTATTTGGACTCCTAACACATCTAAAAATGTCTGAATGCCATTGCATTACAAAAGATGCAAGAACTTTTCACTTTTTGTAATGACTTTTAATTGAGGATGACACAGGTGTCCTGTAACCAGGTGTATTTCATGTTTTTGTGAAATGTTATTCTTAAAAACCATGTTTGCACTTTGTTTAAAATAAATGCCATTTTTTTAATAGTTTTATATTTAATACTATTCAAATTTTGTTATTCAATGTAACTATATTTTTAGGTGCTCTTAAAGGGATAGTTCACCCAAAGATGGAAAAGGTTCATCATTTACTCACCCTCAAGTTGTCTTAAACCTGTATTATTTCCTTCTAGTGCTGAACACAAGAGAAGATATTTTGAAGAATGTTGGTTTCTTGTCCCCATTGACTATCAGTTTTTTTGGAAGTCGCTGGGGACCAGCAACTGTTTGGTTACCAACAAGAAAAAAACTTTATGCAGGTTTAGAACAACATGACCTTTATTAAATGATGAAATGATTAAATGATGACAGAATTTTCATTTTTGGGTGAACTATATTTAAGTGTCCATATATTTTGGTGTTACTGTAAACGGACAAAGAGTTTTAAATGAAGGCAATGATTTATAATTACATTTTTAACGTTTTCCCCCCATCAGATTCAGGATCCTGTTACATTAAATAGCTGTTTAAGTGGTCAATAAAACAGTCAGCAGTTGTCTGCTGTCCATCTTGGACGTTTCCTTAGTGAGTTGGGCACTGCATATGTAAAGCGTGTTGTGAAGGAGAAGGCAGTGGCATGCTGTGAATGAATGGAGAAGGGGGCTGCATTCCTGGGCCAGGGCTTAGTCGACTCAGTCGAGTGGGAGTATGCAACAGGCTGTGAGAGTGTGTATGTGGAGAGAGTGTGTGTGAATATAAGGGAGTGCAGTGCAACAACCAACCTCACAGCTAATTAGTTCAACCCTTGACAAAAGGTGGGCCAGCCACTGAAGAGAACCCCTGGGGGCCGGCGTAATAGGGCTCCACAGACTGCTCTGGAGGCTAGAGAGGAGAAGGCTAATAGGGGACCTCCTCATGTTCACCCTTTCTGGAGCTTAACTGATGTTTTGAACTTCTCCATAGCATGTGAGAGCTGGATACGGAGAAGGAGGATTGCTGTAGGACGTGTGAGACTTGTAATTGAAAATCATGTCTGGACCAGATTCTGATGATGACAGAACCTTCAAAGACTGTGAGTAAGACGAGCAGAAGTAATAAAGTGTGGATGTTCTGATCTTTCACCTTGTGCTTCATGTTCTTTACTGTCATGAAGAAGCAATGCAGTATCACATAGATGAGAAATGTGTAGGGGGAACTTCCTGTTGGGTCAAAGGTGTAAAAAAAAAAGTTATTTTGAAATAAATAATGGCTGGCTTTAGATCAGTTCTGGGGTTTGAGTATTAGGGTGGCTCAACTCCTTATGTGAATATGAAGAGATAGCTTATGCATTTCTCCTAGAAGTGCAGAAAGTTGCGGGTTTTAGTCTTGCTCTAATGACAATTTAGAGTAAATTGCCTCTGATTGTCAGTAGATATATATTGATTTTATTATTCTTTGTTGGAATTTAATATATATACACTGATATACCGTTGAAAAGTTTCTGGCCATTATGATCTTTTTTTTTTTTGAAAGAGAGTAATACTTTCACTCAACATGGATGCATTAAATTGATCAAAAATGCCAGTAAAGACATTTATGATGTTGCGAAACTTTTCTATTTTAAATAAATACTGTTCTTTTAATATTTCTATTCCTCAAAGAATCCTGAAAAAAACTTATGTCGATTATTTCACAAATATATTAAGCATTGATATTAATAAGAAATGCTTCCTGAACAGGAAATCAGCATATTAGAATGATTTCTGAAGGATCATGTGACACTGAAGACTGGAGAAACGATGCTGAAAATTCAGCTCTGCCATCACAGGAATAAGCTTTATTTTTCAAATATATTAAAATGGAAAACAATTGTAATATTTCACAATATTGTGTGATTATTTAGTGTGTTTTGGTCAAACGTTCAAACATTTTGAGGCATTTATTTATTTTTAAGTTTTTAAAGTAATATTGTTGAGTATATGTTTTATAATTGTTTTGGTTGTATTATATTTTGGGGCAGCTGAACATTAGCCTTATATGGCACCTATGGCCTATAGGCTGCCACTCACTACAAGGAAGGATAATATTGCAAAAAGTAACTGTAACCGTAACAAACATTGTTTAGCAACTAGTCAGGGGAGGAGTGAAATACACTTAGATTTGAAGGGTTTTCAATGTATTACAGTAACATTTATAATTTGATTCAATCAAAGCTCATTCATTCACAGACACAGCTTTTGCTTCTGTTCCACTTCAGCTGAAGCAAGGCAGTTCATATACCAGGAGACTGGAATTAAACACTCACGTAGTGTGTCTGTTGAACCATACAAACATAGACTGGGCGGTGCTCGCAGCAGCTGACTCTTTCAAACAAACAAAACGCTGGAAAATCTCATGCTGTAAAAACAAAAACGTGTTCCCACATACATGGTCTTTTTCACAAAAATATACCTTTGGTTCCTCTTCTCAATATTATTGCTGACCCCATTTAGAGGGGGTGTATTTTATATGCTTGAGCTGATTAAAGCAAGACTGCACAAACACTGCACTCACTGTGGGTGTGAAACACTGAAATCACACCACAACTCCCTGATGTGTGAGTCCATGGACACCTGTTTGTTTTGCTAGGAAAATGATTCCATGTGCTGATGCTGGACAGCCGTCACACTGATGTTACAGTGGATGTTGGTATAAATGGAAAGACAGACGTGGAGGTAAACAATTGTGTTTTAACAGCGGCACGTTAAAATGTAAAAAAGTACTGGAATGACTATAGTAAAATTACAATGAGAAAATATAAAATGATTCATAATATTTATCTTTGGTTTCTTCCGGTGCTCTATGATTGTACAGCATAAAAGTGATTTAAAAATATTTTGCAAAGTTAATCAAAATTTATAGGGGAGCACTGTGGAACTGTGGAGCATGGCGCTAGCAGTGCCAAGGTTGTGAGTTCAATTTCTAAGGGGTTTGATTGCATGAACTGATGAAATGTATACCTTGAATACAATGTGGGCTGCTTTGGATAAAAGTGTCTGCCAATGCATACATGTATATTATGTTAGGAAATACACCATGTCACTTCTCACTAAAAAAAGATAGTTCACCATTTGTTTTGTCATTGTTTATTCATCCTCATGTCGTTTCAAACCTGCATGATTTTCTTTCCTTTGTGGAACAAAATGTCTCAGTGTATTTTGTCCATATCATGAAAGTCAGTGTGGCCCAGTGTCGTTTTGATTTATTTTCATTGTATGGAGAAAAAAAGAAAGAAAAAGAAATGGTGACAGAATTTTAATTTTGTGAACTATCCCTTTAAATGCTGCGGAATTTAACTTCATGTTTGAATTTCAATCTGACAAGCCAATTGGGCAGAATCTATTTTGGAGCATACTTTAAAGAGAAAAGTATTTTATTGTAAATGCTGAATGATGAATCATGCTCTTTAACATTCATTTGCCTGTTGCAATGATTACGACTAACATGTCGGGTGACTTAGATCTGCGTATCAGAGCCATAGATCAGTATAAATGGTAACTTTCATCACAAGAGTTTGGCAATGACACTGTCTGAACTTGGTTTATTTGATTAACAGGCACAATTTCAATAAACACAGCAGTCAAAAACCTCTTATGTAACCACTTAGACTCTTAGACATTATAAACAACTGAACCTCTGCAGTTCATTAGTGATCTGAGGTATAAAAGACTGAATACTAACAGATACGATTTTAATAAAATACACAATATGAATTCATCACAAATAATCGTAAAGGGATAGTTCACTCATAAATAAAAATGTATAATTTACTCACCCTCATGTCGTTCCAAACCTATATGAGCTTCTTTCTTCTGCAGAAGAAAAGAAAGAAGAGAAAAACACAAGACATTTTTCATAATTTACTTTTGTGTTCAGCAGAAAAAAGAAAATTCAGGTTTGGAACGAAATGAGGGTGATTAAATAATGACAGTTTTATGTGTATGTGTGTGGTCCCATGGTAAACCCTACATTGTGGGGACAAATTATGTCTACTAATATTCTAATGAGAGTTAGTTAAGTTAGTGCAAAGTTACTTATAGTCAACAAAATGTTCAAAAAGGACCATCAAAATAAAGTGTCACCACAGTTTGTACAGTATAGAAACGTGCCATCCAGAAGCTTGCATTCTGCAAGTGAACGGCGCCTTGTGGTGCCATCCCAAAGAGGCACAAAATCACTTTCACAGACCTTTACCCTGATTGTTTCAAGCTGGTGGAATGACCTCAACTCAAGCTGCTGAGTCTTTAGCCATTTTCAAGAAACTGCTGAAGACGCTGAAGACACACACACCAGCTGATTGGTGGAGAGTAGACGGAGTGATGAAGCCAATCAGTATATGAGGATGATTAGGAGACCATGATGGACAGAGGCCAGGATGCCAGGGTTACACCCCTACTCTTTTTCCGAAGGGCATACTGGGATTTTTATTGACCACAGAGAGTCAGGACCTCGGTTTTTACGTCTCATCCGAAGGAAGGAAGAAGATGAAGATCTGAGACGCTGAAGATCTTTTTCCTGCAACACTTGACCCATCAATACTAACACTTACTGAGTTTTGGTTCCTTGCCACTGTCGCCTTTGGCTTGGCTTGCTCAGTTGGGGACACAAAATGTTCCAATAAATATCCAAATAAATGTAATTACTAAACTAAATGAACTATGTCAACTACATTACTTAAATATATATGATAATTGAAATGAGTTAGATGACATCACTGTTTTCTCCAGAGCGGCTGTACAGCCGAATCAAATTCTGTTGCATTATTTTCCTGTTTAACACTGTGAAGCTGCTTTGAAACAATCGGCATTGTAAAAAGCACTATATAAATAAAGTTGACTTGACTTGACTTACTATTCTATATCTACTTTAAAAAAAAAAACCTTGCTATGTGTACTGTGCTGGGCTAACTGGGACTGGTCACGGCCCTGTTGATGGTGCTCTCCTCATTTGAAAGTCGCTTTGAATAAAAGCGTCAGCTAAATGATTAAATGTAAAATGTAAATGTGTGTGTGTGTTTGGTCCCTATGAAGAAAACAGCTTATAAATAATAAAAAATTATGTTTTTTGAAAATGTAAAAATGCAGAATGTTTTAGGGTTAGTGTGTTTTCTGTGATGGGTAGATTTAGGGGTGTGTGTGTGTGTGTGTGGTTCAGGTAAATGTCCCCACAAGGATGGCAATATCCCAAAAAAATTTTGGCACTCACGAGGGAAACAGCTTATAAATCATACTATGTGATATTTTTTGAAAATTTTAAATGCAGAAGGTGATGAGTAGGGTTAGTGTAGGGGGATAGAATACAGTTTGTACAGTATAAATGTATGTCTATGGAATGTCTCAATAAAACATAAAAACCCAACGTGTGTTTGTATGTATGTGTAAACATGTTTTTCTATCCCGGTGGGGACTTCAACTTGAATGCACACTCATGAGGACTCATGTCATTTGAAAATGTAAAAATGCTGAAAGTTTTCTGTGGTGGGTAGGTTTAGTGTGAGGGGATAGAATATACAGTTTGTACAATATAAAAACCATTGTGTCTAAACCAGACGTGTGTGTGTGTCCCTTTGATAGAAACCAAATCTCTTTCAATAAGAACAATAGGTGACTTGGGAAATATGTATGTGAGAGAAATCAAAATGTATTTAATGTGATTATATTCTAAAGGTTCTCCTTATTTTCCTGCTTAGTGAATGTTGTGGGAATGCTTCACAAGTTTTGGGAGCAGAAACAGGTGAAAGGTGTGATGATGGAGACAGAGAATCTGGTAGTCTATGAGTCCATTCCCTCACCCAGCCCTCCCTTCATATGCTACGTCACCTTACCAGGTGGCAGCTGCTTTGGAAATTTTAAGGTAAGTGAACTGAATTTGAATTTCCACTACATTTTTATTTGGTTTGTACTATAAGGGATAAATTCATACAGGCTCTCTTTTTTATTAGAGCAAAAGATTTGTTTAAAATGAACTTTAATCCCTTAATTTTTGTACAATTCTAGCTTTATTCCATTACTAAATCAGCTCCAGATTCTTTCTGAACAGCATCTCATCAGTACTATTCAGTCAAGCCATAAAAGAAGAGGCTCTTGTGTGAAAATGAGGAGGGCCAACAGGTGGTTCTTATTTGCTAAATTACTCCTGCCAGCCACAAATCAGCATGTGGCATTTTACCTCAGTTCAAATGGAATGTTCTATGAAATTAATCTTGAAAATAAATGAGTTTATTTGTTCATTTGTCATTGTGAAGTGCATGACATGACTGGGAATAGATCTTTTTATTCTGAAAATGTTTTTGCTTCTATGATTGAACTATCTGAAACTAAATCAGGAATCATGGGTATTTTTATAAAGAATATCACATCAGTATGACATCATCCTTCTGAAGTTGACATATTATAATGCATGAAAAACACCATTGCAATTGCCCATTTAAAAGGATCAAAACCTCTGATGTTGTTATGGTTTCTATTTGAAATTACTATAATTTGTGGAAAACTCAGTAGCTGCTGCCCTTTGGAGAGAATGAAGCACCCTGGGGAATTCTCACTTCAGTGATACTACTGTCTAAATGATCATCATTGATCAGGGATTGAATACTTTTACACTTTATACTGATTATTTAATTCACAAAGTAGCTCAGTTCCAGTTTTCTTTTACATCAAAGACCAGGGCTACATTTCCCAAAAGCATTGTAAGCCTAAGTAGATCACAGAGATCACTGGTCCTAAGGGTTTTTACAATCTCTTACAGTGCTTTTTTTGCAACATCTTATATCCTCAAAACACTGCTCTCATATATTTCTGCTTTCTCTCTATTTTCAGAAATCCTAACATATTCATCTTCATTCCAGCACTGCTTGTAAATGTAATAGCCTGATTATTATTTTGAACAGTAAAGGTTTTCAGCAATATTACAATTCCAGAAACTAATCTCAGCAGTGCTATCCTAAAATCTGTGTTTGTGGTTCACAGACATCATCTAAAAAAATCTTGTGATGTGGTTAGGCATTCTGTGGCTCTGTATTTAAAGGATAGTTCCCCCAAAAATGAAAATTCTGTCATTAATTAACCTCATGTCATTGACATCCAAACCCGTAAGACTTCATCTTCAGGAACACAAATAAAGATCTTTTGGATGGAATCTGAGAGATTTCTTAGACAGCTACGTACCACTTTGACGTTTCAAAAAGTTCATAAAGAGATCGTAAAACTAATCCATATAAATTGAGTGGTTTAGTCCAAATTTTCTAAAGAGACACGATCACTTTATACACTGAACAGATTTAATTTAGGCTTTTATTCACAGTTAAACATAAACAGAAGCTCAACTGAATCTGGTTGACGTGTGAGAACAAACCTCATTGGTTCTTGCAGAAGCACAAACGTGCTGCGTAACACAAGAATGAACCTCACTGGTTCTTGCGGAAGCTCAAACGTGCTGCGTAACACACGAGAATGAACCTCACTGGTTCTTATGGAAGCTCAAACGTGCTGCGTAACACACAAGAATGAACCTCGATGGTTCTTGCGGAAGCTCAAACGTTCTGCGTAACACAAGAGAATGAAGCATCTGGTTTAAGACATTCTTATTTGGGGCGGTAAATAATGCTAAATCTTAGTAAATCACCTTGCATGATTCATTTAAATATATTGAAATATATTTTAATAAATACATTTTGCATCGGAAAGAAAAACTCCTACAAATGCATATGCAATAAGGTCAGCTGCAAAAATAACCTTGTCCATGCCTTTTTAGCGGTAATTTTTTTATCACTGTGTGTCTTTAGTAAATCCAGACAGTAGTTTTTTAACTCCAAAAGAGGGCTTGCGCTGGTGCAAGCTGTTAGTAAATCTGGCCCCAAGTCTTATGAAGACATACAGTAGCCTTTTATGAGAAATAAACCAATATTTTTTTACATTTGTTTAAATGTATTAACTGATAACCTTTCCCTTCTCCTGTGACCATATCATTTTTTGGGGTGTAGGGCCTACTATTCCTTTGAAGTCCAATTAGAGTGTTTATGTTATCAAGAATAAAATAAATCCTAAAGAATGCCCAATCAGCGCAAATGATCATATTTCAGCATTTCATGATGATGATACATTTAAAGCCTCTCTCTTTCTGACAGTACTGCTACAGCAAAGCAGAGGCCAGACGTGATGCAGCTCGTATCGCTCTGATGAACTCCACGTTTAATGAGTTGCCCTGCCGCCGAATCACTCCTGAGTTCATATCACGCAGCGTGAAAGAAGCTGTCAGCACCACCAGCGTGAGTCTCACTACTAAGCTGCTTATTAACAAATCATAGAGTTTGCCATCCACACTGCTGAGATTTACAAGATGTTTAGGACTTTTTGTCTACACTGTAAACCCTAATGCTCAAAATCCACTACTAAAAATATTTAAGTTGTTAATTCAACTGTATGAATTAGCTTACACAAATATTTGAAGTTAAGAGCAATTAAAATGTATGAGTACAAAATAAACATCTGCAAATTCTGCTTACTTAAACTTTACATTTCTTAACTTGTAAAATGTATGTAACCAATTGCCTCAATTTTTTTGAGTTTTGCCAATTTATTCAGGTTTACAGTGTAGTGAATACATTATTAACAGTAGCAACAAATTTCATTGGTACATTCTTGCTCAGTTGTAGATTACTCTTTGTGTATACAGCTCTGAAGCTTTCCATTCTATAGAAACTGTATAGTTTGGACGTACAGAAGGCCACCCACTGTAGTTATAGATCCATGTCTTTGCACTGGCTCTGTTCCTTATAATGAAGAGCCAAGAAGCAACTCTAATGATAAATTGGCTTTGTACCAAAAAAAAAAAAAAAAAAAAAAAACTCTACAAGGAAAAAAGTCATGCCACCCTCCCTCACCCAAACCTGATTGTAGCTGCCAAGATTTCTGTGGGAGTGTGTGTGTGTGCATGTGTGGTCTCCCTTCACTCTCATGTCATTTATCCTCTACAGTCATGGCCTTTTCTCCTCCAACAATAAAGACAACTTGCTCCGACTGAATTACAAAGCAAAGGGGTGTCTAATGAAACCCAGACCTCCTTCTGTATTTGTCTGCTTGGGCTGAGTGATGACACGTCTTTAAGTCATTGTGTCCCACTGTTCACAGGGTAACATTTCAGATGCATCTGACCCCGGTACTAGTATAGGAGCATACTGCCTCATGCTGGAGCTGAACACTGGGAGAACCATGCTGGAATTTCAGGTTAGAAAACAAAACAAACAGCCTTTATGTGACCCTTCTGAAAAGACCAGCTGGTCCAGACTGGTTTATGCTGGTTAGATGCTGCTGGTCTAGCTGGAACTTTTAGCGAAGCTGGTTGACCAATAAAATCTTCAGGTTAAGATACTATTAGTTTATCCAAAAATCATTTACTCTCCTTCATGTCATTTTAAATCTGTATGACTTTCTATCAGTTTCTGTTTTCTGTGGAACACAAAAGTAATTTTGAATGATGTTCGGTTTTTCTTGGAATGACAATGAATGGGGACTGGAGCTTTCAAGCTTCAAATAAGATACAAAAGCACTATGAAATAATCATAAGAGAAGTCCATATTACTACTATAACTATATTCCAAGTTTTCAGAAGTTATATGATAGCTTTCTGTGAGGAACAGACTGAAATGTACATGTTATTCACTGATAGTCACTATCAGCCCTGCACTATCAGCCCTGCTCTTCACACGTCAATGAGAGAATCAGATCCTTTGAATTAATCAATATTTACCACCATTTAAACGTTTGGGGAATTAATAAAGAAATTGTATTGTACAGGGATACATTTAGCTAATTGATCAAAAGATCATGGTCGTGAAAGATATAATGTTTTTGTTTTTTTTAACTTTCTATTTATTGAAGAATCCTGACAAAAATGTATCACAGTTTCCACAAAAATATTAAGCAGCACATCTTTTTTCAACAGGGTTAATAATAAGAAATGTTTCTTGAGCAACAAATCAGCATATTAGACTGATTTCTGTAGGAACATGTGACATTGATCAGTGTTCCATTTACATTAGTTAACAGTTCATGGGAAAGGAAGATTATCTGTGAATAATGACTTAAATATCGGTCTAATTCTCACACAAAACTATTATAAAACTTATGTCATATGAACCACTTTATTAATACCTTTATGGTGCTATTGTGTCCTCTTTGAAATTTGAAAGCTTCAGCTAGTTTGTGATAACTATATAATTATATAATGTTGTAGCCCTCAGTAATTGCTATAAAATAATTTTAAAACTTTACTTGTTACATTACGTGTAGGATATAAGCTCACAGAGACGAGGAAGAACAGGAGACAGTAACTTTAATAATAAAACTCAGGAAACTCTTACACACGTATAACTATAGACGAGAACCAACAAACACTGAGGGAGAACTGAGGGCTTAAGTACACACAGCAAATGAGAATGACAAGGTGATAAACGAGGCACAGGTGAATAATATAACTAATTAGACAAACTGGGGAAAACTGGGTCACAGAGACTAAACCAAAAACACAAGAGAGAGCAAACATGTAACATTACTCATGCTGCTTATCTGTCAAACGTGAAAATGCGACAAATAGCAGCTTTCTTCATTTCATGAAAGACTAGGATTCCATTTTCTCTTACAAACACTAAACAAAATCTACTTGTGGATGCGTTCCAGAGCCTATAGATGAGCATGAGTTAATGTGTATAGAAAAAAACTGATCATTTTCACACTGTGTGCACAATAGGAGTCTGTTTCACACACCCTCTACACTAATCCTCAGTATGACATCAGTGAAGAAGAAAGTGCTAAAGCAATACACATCTGTTTAGACGCGATAATGTGTTAAATATGTTCAACACGTTTCAAAAATAAACATCATGTGATGATGGCTCGAAGAGTTTGATTATTTACATTAACACAAACTGTAGACCTCTTAACTCTGGTAAACACGTCCTATGTCAACAACACTATGTTCTAATACTTGAATTTTTTTTTGCCTCAAATATCTTTGACAGGTTAAAGGAATAGTTCACCCCAAAATGAAAATTATCCCATAATTACCCTCAAGCCATCCTAGGTGCATATAATTTTCTTCTTTCAGCCAAAGACAATATGAAATAATATCCTGGCTCTTCTCAGCTTTGTAACTGAATAGTGCCTAAGTTTATGAAGCTACAAAAAGCGCATCCATCCATCATAAAAGTTATTCATACCACTCCAGTGGGTTAACAAATTCCTTCTAAAGTAAAGCGATGGATTTTTGTAGGAAAAATATCCTTATTTAAAACTTTATAAACAAATCACTGGCTTCTGGCAATGTATCTTTGTCTATACATATTAACACAAAGTGTAGGCCTTTTAGTTATAGAATTAGTTATAATATTAACTTTTTTTTTGTATTTTTTTTTATAGGAAATAATGACAGTTTTCCAACTATTGCACTGGAATGGCACTCTGAAGGCTTTTCGGGAGATGAGATGTACCCGTCAGGTAAGAATAACTCTGCTTTTTGTAATCTTTTCTGAAGAAAATGTGCATAGTTCACCACCATCATTCTAGAATGCTGTAGGTGGTTGCCAGGGTGTTTCCATGAAGGTATTAAAGAGTTCTGAGTGTTTTAGTGTGTTGCTATGAGGTTGCCAGGGTTTTGGGTTTTGCTTTTTGCCTATGTTCCCAAGTCCCTATCAATAGATCCAATGCTGTCAATTTGACGCCAAACCTTCTAATTTTTGTTTAATTGTCTCTTTCACAGGATGTGATCCACTACTACTCACAGCAGCATCTGGACGAGCGTACGCGCAGCCACATGGCGCTGGACTGGTTACAGAAGGAGCAGCAATCCCCCGGCCTGCTCTCACAAGAGCTGCAGCTGGCCGTGAAGGAACTGGGGGAGGCCCGGCGAACCGGCAGGGAACTCCGCTTCTACAAGGAGAAAAAAGAAATCCTGAGCTTAGCTCTCAGTCACGCTAATGCTGAGGATCTGGAGGGCTACCACAGTGAGGAGATGTCCTGGAGAGAAGAAACTGAATTTGAGTACTACGCTCAAGAGGGACTCTGTGAGGAGAGTATGACTGATCCTTCAGAGAACGGTCAGTTTCACTCTCAGGGGAGTGAAGGAGAATCAGTGGAGTGAGCTGTGAGAGATAAAATGTATATACTGTACATATTGTACTTTTTATGTTTAAAAAAAAACAAAAAAACATTTCATGTGGTATCAATATAGATGTTTCAGGGTTCTTTCATAACATAAGATGTATTTAGCCCATTTTTTTTAATTTCCATTACATTATAGCACACAAAAAGGCCAGTAAAGATGTTCTGTACATGTGTTAGTTTTACAGATGTTTAGAGACTACAACAACTATCTGCTATAAAAGTTGAGACAAAGTTGTAGCACGAGGACTTTGCATTGTCGTTATTTTTGTTATTCTGCTAGTCTGCCAGTAGAGGGCGCTGTTTCTGTACTTTTGTAATGAAGTGCCGTGTTCCTAATTGAACAGGACAAAGCACTAACAGCACTGTCGTTATTCATTAAACGCCCTTGACTGGAACTGTGATTAGCTCATTTTTTATTCCAAACAAATGCACGCACCTAATCAGCTTCTATTGAACATTTGTTAATTAAAATTAGTCTTTTGCAGAAGCAATTGTGAATAAATGTTGGATCTATTTGCAATGTTTTGAGTAAACTGGACTAATGTCCATAACAATGGCTTCCTGTGATGACTACAATGCATAATATGATTGTCACTGTTTCTTATGCAGCTTTTTATGTGATTTTTTTTTATTTATTTATTTTTTTACATGTGATGGTTATGGTTTTGATCATATTATAGGCGTAATAGCCTATAAACAACAAATAGACAGGGGAAAACATAATAGGAGCAACAATCACTAATCTCAAAAAGGATCCTAAGATTATAAAAAAACAAGTACACTAAATTTGACATAAAAAATAAAAGTTGCAACCAGTTATAATTGTATAATTGGGTAACACTTTATTTTACAGTGTCCTTGTTACACACATTACATGTACATGTAACAGTAAACTATGCATAATTACATGCATCTAACTCTAAACCAAATCCTAACCCTATAGTAAGTATGTACTTAATTAATATTACTCATTACTTAAATATATAATTACGCTGTAACAATGACACCTTAAAATAAAGTGCAACCATTCTTTGTACTTGACTAGCCTCCTTTAATGACAGGAAATGACAGAAATGACTGTGACGAATTAAGTGGATGGATACAAAGATGTGCACACAAACTAGGCCATAATAGTTGTTTTGCTCAACTTTATTATTATTTTTTCCATCACTGTGGTTGCTAGGAGACTATTGAACCTAAACCAAAAAATCTTGAGCTACAGCGATGATGGGTATGTGTCCTCATAAAGTGCTGTTAGTGGGAATTGATAATGTTATATAAGATGCTAATTTACCCCTTTCTAATTTTCTTCTACTTAAACTGGGCTTTAAGTTTGTTATTTTCTCCCTTTTGCAGCTTAACAAGCAATAAGATCCCATAGTGACAAAAGAGCCTCGCTGGAGGAGAGGTGTTTTTGCCTTTTTTTTTCTTCGTTTAAAATCATCTGTTCATCTGCAGATCCTACACAAGCTTATTCTGCAAAGGCCTCATTATTATTCACCCTGAATCACTTTTCATTGCATGATTTTGCATAAATTATCTAATTACACAACAAGAGAGCGTCTCTGTAATGCACTGCTTTCACACATTCACTCATGCCAATTTGCAGTTTTTTTTCTTTTTTCGCTCTTTGAGGTATGATATATCTAGTCGACCTACAGATGGGAAAAGGAGTGGGATAATGACGTCTCTGGCTGTTTTAGAGAGTACATGATACTCTAGGGAGGCAGAGCAATTTTCCAGATTCAATGATTGTCAGGCACCTAAAGGGCTCAAGCCATCGATAGCTGCCTTTCTTTAATTTACTGAGCAAAAAAAAAAACTGCTTGCTTTCAAATTGAAAAGCGTGACTTTCTCCTTTCTTTCCTTCTCAGGACAATGAGATGTAAATTACACCATTCCGGGCTTTGGGCTGATAGGAAATGACAATGAGATTGAGAGCATTAGAGTTATTTCATACAATGGCTGTTTGAGGCTGACCAAAGGGAATGAAAATCATATTTCCTGTTTCAGTATTGAATTAGTAACCAGACAGATGGAGGGATACACAAATCAAATCCATTTTGATGGCATATTGTGATACAGATTTTAAATGGCACTGCAAACTGTTTCTTGGGCCCTGATTTATTAACTTTATGAGAACATTATGGAAAATTGAAATAAAAGACATTTACATTTTTAACCTTAAGTATTAAACTTTTCAATATTATTAAAATCACATATTGGTTCATTTTTGGCTTGGATGGTGGGACATGCTTCTTTTATCTTTGCTCTGTCCTTAAAGTGGAACAAGAAGCTCCTGTGATGATTGAAAGCGAAAGACAACAAGTGAGAGACAATCTGCTATTTGTCTCCTCTGCTGCGAGCACACCTTTCCATTTTCACACAAATCCCACCGCAATTGCAATCTTCAATTGACGCTGCCATCCACTCACGTTTGATGCTGGTGTAAATGCTGTTTCTGCAAAGCCTGCAGGGCTGTGTTGTTTGAAATCCCAGGAGAGCTCTGCTTCAGTTTCATGCCATGCAGAACGACAGACTGACCCATTCTGTACGTTCATAATTTTGCATCTTGTTAACCTTGCATGGAAGTTCCTGTCAAGGCGTCTGTGCAGCAGCATGCTGAGTGAAGCAGGGCTCAGCATGAACGCCATGTGGCCCTTTTTTCCTTTTGACATCTCTTCCAACACACCCACTCTCCTACTCTTCACCCAGCCAAGGACATCTCACCCTTCTCTTGCCTTTTCCCTCCTCTTTCCTCATTCTAGTGTCCTCATTAAACTGACAGCTACGCAGTCCTCTATTGTTATTTTTGATTTTGTTTTAGGATATACTGTTAAAAGTATAACACAAAATTGAAAATTGTCATTATTTACTCGCCTTTACGTTTTTTTTGTTTTTTTTAAAGCTGTTATTTATTTCTGTGGACTGTGGCTTTCAAATTCGAAAAAGGACTAAAATCCACCATAAAGGCACTTCACATTGTGTATGCATGCTATTTTCCAGGTGTAGCGAGTTAGCTCAAAGGGGAAATATAAATAATTATTCATTATGATTAATTATGAATATTTGAATCAGTTAATGAGATTAACTTGATGTAGCTACATTAACATTACCATCAATCACTCAGTTCATCCTGTGAACACTCAGTATTGATTATTAATTAATGGCCACAGAAAAATTATTCTTTCTTTAGCATTTACAGCGCTTAGAGCTTGTAGCAAAAAAAACAGAACAGAGGGATGAAGCTATGAAAACACCTGGGAGAACCATCAGTTATGACTGCAAGATCCTTTGTTTGAACAAAGGGGTTCACAGCTTTGACTAACAGCGATTTAGTATATTGTACGTTACTTGCATTTGCCTGAGCGGTTGAAGAGCGTCCAATGTACAGTCACAGGAGAAAGTCTTGATAGTTTGGTTCGATGGTGTTGAAGTTGCAATCGATTTCTTCTGCGTTGACTGAAGAAGAGGATGAACTCGCATGGTCATTTCGACTCTGTCATGGTCGAAGGAAGTTACACATGGTTTGTGGTCGGATCGGGTTTCTGGTCACACACACGCACATGGCTTGATGTGTGTGTAGGCCTGCCATCCTGGCCTGCTTGGCCAGCTGAGAGACAGCCGAGGTGACATGTCGGTCTTCGATCCAGAGAGAGAAGAGAGAGGCGGCTCTGCGCGGGGGCCTTTTAACCTCACCTTTGAGTGGTTAGTGAGCCAGCCGTACTTAGGCTTTCGGAGGGAAAGTTTTATGATCCTTTGTCTCAAGCAGATCGTTTGTATATGTAACTGGATTGGTTGCTAATGAAGGAACTATGAAAGATTCTTGTAATACTAAGTTGCACAGGTATCGACATATAATATACACAATCATTCAGATCTTTAAATAACAACTTCATAGACACTAAACCAGGTATAGGTGAGGTTACATTAACTAGTAGTTTATTCATAAGATATGCATAAAACGAAATACCATACAAGATACACTTTTACAAGACAGTTATAATTATACACACAATGTCATGGGGTGCATGTTAATTTATAGAACAGTTTTTCTATAAATTAATGCAGGAAAGTCTGTTTAAGGGCTATGGGTCTCCCTTTTCACATTCTTTCAAGCCATAAACAAAGTCTTACCTGATGGTAGCCCTGGTAACTTGAGACCTTTCCTGCTCTTTTGGGGGAAGGTCCATTACTAAGCATAAAGCATTTAAAGCATATTTGTTAAATGTAACAAGTAATTATGTGTCTGATTTTTCTCAGTCATTACACAGGTCTTCCAAATAGAGCTTTGTACAAGGAACAGACCGAAACGTCAGTAATCACTGATAATCTTCCCCACCAAAGCTGTGAAATGTCATTAGATCAAGCACAATTGAGAGTGTAATACTGCTTTAATAGACGTTTATAATATAGCATATTTAAATTTTGGGTTTATGCAGCTCTGGGATGCGCTGTGTGTGGACGGATGGTCCTCCCAGGAAAGCGCTGCTTTACGTCAGTGAGACTTATTGAGCTGAAAGTGTCATCAGTAGTTAATTATGACTGCCACATTCCTTAGAACGTTTGGTGGATATGAAAAGTACAGACAAGGTTACATCACACATCAGCTTGTCAGCAAGTGATTATGTACTTCCTGGTATAAGTTCTACCAGGAAGACTCTAATGCTATGTCATTCATTCATCACAATTAGGTCCAGCAAATCACTGTTTGTAAGTTTTTAAGGACTGGACTTACTCACCTATGCTCTCTTATAGATGCTGTTTCTGACGTTTCCCCTCCATCCTCCCTGTCCATCCATCCAGGGGGTAAGCTTCATCTTCAGGCAGGACCTGCATCTGCATCCCTCAAGAGCCGGACTAAGGACTACGTAAAATAATTTTGTTATAGAATTAGAAATGACTTGTATGTATAGCCTATATACACTGAACAAAATTATAAATGCAACACTTTTGATTTCGCCTCCATTTTTCATGAGCTGAACTCAAAGATCTAAGACTTTTTCTTGCCGAGATAATAGATTAATCCATCCACCTCACAGGTCTGGCATATCAAGATGCTGATTAGACAGCATGATTATTGCACAGGTGTGCCTTAGGCTGGCCACAATAGAAGGCCACTCTAAAATTAGCAGTTTTACTGTATTGGGGGGGTCCGGGCCGGTGGGGTCCCGGGGGGTCAAAAAAAAAGTAAATATCTGGTGCGACCACCATTTGCTTCACGCAGTGCAACACATCTCCTTTGCATAGAGTTGATCAGGTTGTTGATTGTGGCCTGTGGAATGTTGGTCCACTCCTCTTCAATGGCTGTGAGAAGTTGCTGGATATTGGCAGGAACTGGAACACGCTGTCGTATACGCCGATCTTTGAGTTCAGCTCATGAAAAATGGGGGCAAAAACAAAGTGTTGCGTGTATAATTTTGTTCAATGTATATACTGTCAAAATTACAAGAAGGGCTCACTGCATTCTGCGGTTTTGGGTGTGTTTCAGGCATAAGGGTAGTTTTAGGTGAGTTTCAGTATGTAGGTTCCAGATTAAAAGGGTTTTTAGGGGTAAGGGTATAGGTTTTGAGTGGGTTTCAGGCATAAATGTAAGTTTTGAGTGGGTTTCAGGCATAAGGGTTGGTTTTGAGTGGGTTTCAGGCGTAATAAGGGTTGGTTTTGAGTGGGTTTAAGACGTAAGGGTAGGTTTTGAGTGGGTTTCAGGCGTAAGGGTAGGTTTTGAGTGGGTTTAAGACGTAAGGGTAGGTTTTGAGTGGGTTTCAGGCGTAAGGGTAGGTTTTGAGTGGGTTTCAGGCTTTTAAACCATTCAAGCGCAATAAGACACAAAAGAGAATGCAGTGCAGTACTGGTGCACATCTGTGAATCTCCGGTCTCTGTGACACACACACACACTCTTGTGTGCAGAGAAAGCCGTTTCAGACAGCGTTTAAACAGACAAAAACACACACAATTGTGCCAAAATTGCCATTTTGTCGAGTATCCTTGCAAGAACAGAAATTAGTTCATTGAAATCTTAAATGAATGTAAAGAGTTGTGAGAAAATGTACCTGCTGCCATGTGAAAAAGAGAAAATCACTCACTCACAACTTGTAGCTTTAATAAGGATTCATCTTTATTTAATTTATCATTTATGCAGTGAAGACTGTGAAGTGTTTAATAACTTTGTTCAATTTCTGTATATATCCTACCTGTTAGTACCTGAAAATCTTAAAGCACTGTTTACAAGGTTACATAGGTCAAAAACAATGAAAACTATTTTCATTTCACAATTTTTGTGCATTTTGACAGAGCAAGTAAAAATCTAAATCTTATTTATTTATTTATTATAATGGGTTTATGTGAATATTGTTTTAATTGCACCTAAATTAAAAGTTTTAATGTTTTCTTAAAGCCTAATAAATGTTAAAATTGATAGCTTTTAATTGTGCTATAATGCTGAATGGCTATAATGAATGGCTAAAATAAAAAAAATAAAAATCAGTTTAATAGAGACATCAGTAGCAGTATTGGTATTGGTGATACTGGTCTTCTTTCATTTAAACAAATATTTAAAATATAGGCTTGTGATGGAGAGACCTGGAAGTTGTCTTCCATCACTGCTTTTACTGTGTTCTTACGGTTTTTTACTATGCATTTTATAATATTGACATGGAGTTTGCTGTTTTATATTTCCTGTTTTAGCTAAGTGGGCGTGTCTTTAAAGAAAGTGAAAACTGTGGGGAAGCCTCATTTTAGCTATTAATAGAAATGTTGTGCAAATGTGTTCCGTCCAATTTATTGTATTTATTGACTTGTTTTAACTCTTGTTCTTAATAATCTTGTGTATCTAATTATTAATCATATGGCAAGGCAAGAGTTAATACAAAAAAGGGACATTCCAATTAATACGCAAGAAAATGTGTATTTAAGGCAGCCGTCATTAGTGGAAGGGGGATTGAAGGACGGATCATTGTTTTTGAGAGATTGTAAACAAAGTTAAAAATATATAAAAAAACTTTAATGTTAGGTGTGATTCATCACGATTAATTACAGAGAAATGTGTGATTAATTAGTAAAAATGTTTAATTGATTGACAGCACTAATATATATACACTACCAGTCAAAAGTTTGGACACACTTTCCCATTCTCTTTGATTATAATTTCTCTTAATTTCTTTTTAAAATAACTTTGTAATTCAGAATGTAATTCAATTAAAAACCTCAAACAAACATTAAAGTCACCATGAAAATTCGTATTTGTAATCCTGTAATTCCTATTTGTAATGACGAATGTAGTACAGGTGTGGAGGGAACCGGATGTTAAAATTCTGGGGATGGCTCCCTTGTGTGGTGGGAGGAGGGAGTGGCAAGTGAACCTAGTGACCAAGGCAGAGCCAGCAGAGCAGGTGGCCAGGGTGGAGCCGGCAGAGCATGGGGCCATGTAGCAGGCAGAGTAGGTAGCTGAAGGGACTGAAGACTACCTCAGCA
Source organism: Rhinogobio ventralis (assembly GCA_039654625.1). Taxonomy (NCBI): domain Eukaryota; kingdom Metazoa; phylum Chordata; class Actinopteri; order Cypriniformes; family Gobionidae; genus Rhinogobio; species Rhinogobio ventralis. Next base: position 35,479,892 of record CM077194.1, read on the forward strand.
GAGTAAAAGGGACTGAAGTTCCCTACGGCAGAGCGGATGACCACCAAAGCAGAGCTGATGGGACTGAAGATCCCCACGACAGAGCAGAAGACAACCACAGCAGAGTAGACAGGACTGAACAATCACACGGTGGAGCAGAAGTCCACCACAGCAGAGTGGAAGGGCCTGAAGATCCCCACGGCGGAGCAGACGGAGCTGGTGACTGCCGAAATGCAGAGGGATCATAGATGTTCTCCGTGATGGTGTCTGAACAAACAGAGAGTTCAGGGACGACCTCTGTGGCTTTGTCAGAGAAGACAGGGAATTCAGGGACGAACTCCGTGGTTGTGTCAGAGAAGACAGGGAGTTCAGGGACGACCTCCGTGGTTTTGTCAGGGCAGACAGAAAGTTCAGGGACCTCTGTGGTCATGTCAGAGCAGGCAGGGAGTTCACAGATGCAACAGAACAGGCAGACGGTTCAGGGGGCGGAGGGGGGGTCGGCTTCGCCTTGGGAGGAGCTGTACACATGCGTGTGGCCAAAACACATAAGATGGCAACTGCCATTACAGGAAGCGCAGCCGATGCTGGTAGGACCTCCGGGACCACCAGACTCAGAAGTGCTGGGGCCACCGGACATCGATGCACTGGGACCACCGGGATGCCGGGCCTAGGAGCTCTGGCATGGAGGTCATGATGGCAGGTGGAAAGTGCTTTAGGTGACCTGAGCTCGAGTCTTAACATGGGCACATTTTTCGATTCCCCAAAATAAATATTTTTATATATTCTAATTAAAACAATAATGGTAAATGTTAATAAAAGAGTACAGAGTTATGTCAGGACAATGATTCAAATCATGTTTTTCTATGTTATCTATTTGCCACAGGTGGGCATCTGTTTACCACAAAAAGCACCTGTGCCCAATGTGGCCATCCGGGTCCTCATGGGTTGCACTACTTCTTGCCAGGATCCTACAGGGAGTATCCGATCCCACTGGAAGCATGTGTGCCTAAGTATTCCTCTCAGGAAGCACCCATGCCAGAGTTTCCCCCATTGAAAGGACCCTGGGATGCCTTCTCTCAGAACTTATATGTAGTGGTTCAGACCACGAAGATCTAAAATCGAATGAAACCCCCCATCTTTTTGGGAACCAGAAAGTACTGATTGTAGTAGCCTGACTCCCTCTCTCTGGGAGGAGAACATGTTCTATGGCCCCTTTGCCCAGAAGTGATTGCAGCACTTGCTCTGGTTTCATTGTATTGTAGACCACACCGTTGAATCACGGAGCAAACTGTATTCTGTAACATTTTTTTACTGTCTTTAGGACCCAAGGAGAGATAATTGGCAGTAGCTTCCATGCTGCCAACTTCTCTGAAAGGGACACTAAATTTGATACTTCGTCTTGTTGGGGGGGATGTTAAATGTTCTGTCTTCTGGGAGATAGCAACAGACCATTCAATTTTGCTTGAAACCGCTGCCCCACAAAACACGAAGGTGGCGGGGATGGAACAGTGGTGTTGTGAGGGTGTCGGGAAGGAGCTGCTTGATGTATTTTATGTGCCTTGTCCCGAGTGGGCACACCCCCATGGTCCTGGGAACAAAAACCTCAGGACTTTTTATTTGTGGAGATAATGGTCCTTAGATCTGGTTTCCTTTTAGGCTGCTGAGCATGACGAGCCAGTCCCCAGTCTTTACGAGGGGGAGTGGGACTCACCACACTCTGCTTCTGTTCCTCCCTCCGCTTAAGAGCTGGACTGTGTTGGGGCTGGATGGCCAACATCCTCTCCCCTTGAGTACGGTGGGGAAGAAACTTGACAAATGCCACCTCATGCCTCTTCTTCTCCTGGAACCTGCTGACAACTGTATTTACTGAGTTGCCAGCCTGGAAGGCGAGAGGGGGACATCAATCAATAATACTTTGTCCTTGTCTTTGATGCCCATGAGATTCAATAGATGCCTTTCTATGGTGACCAAAGCCGACATAAAACGGCCGATTGCACGTGTGGTGCAATGGAGTTCCGAGAAAGCTTCTTCATCAATATTCCTGCACACACTCAGATCTTTTAGCAGGTCAGCCTGCTAACCTGCTGATTGAAACGCTTTCTCCACCAGCGTGGATGTTGTTCTGCATGGCTTGGTGGGGAGCGTAGGCTTTTTTAATGACAATGAGCTCCCAGGGGAGAGATAGCCCGTGAGTGTCTCTTTAATCTGAGGCATCATCGTATATCTACGTGCCCTGGCACCCAGAATAGTCGAATAAGTTGACATTGAGGGCACAAAGAAACGCAATGTATATGGTTTCCCCCTTATAAATGAGCAAACTCATCATGGAGGTCTTCAAAAAGGGGAGAGACTGTCGCTCAGGCTCCTCCCCTTGGCCACCAGTCAGAAATCTATCCTCTAACTTTGAGCGCTTGGGGTCTCTTCTTTATGTGGCCAGTCCAGTTGTAACCTGGCCACTGCACAAGTCACTACCTCGAGTAGCTCCTCTTGCACTTTATCATTATGGGAGAAGCACTCGGAGGCGGCGCTTGGAGGTGGTGTTCTAGAATCCATCTGGCCAGAAACAAGAGATGCAGCATCCTCTTCTTGATCCAAAGAAGCGCCGGTGCCACTTGCATGGGACTCGCGAGTCCTACGATCTTAATGTGGGAGCTTGCCATTGAAAATATGTGAGACAAGCGTGAAGCACTTTAATGGAGAACAACTCACAGTGCTCACACTTGCCATGCTCGAATGCAGGGGCAGCATGCTCTTTCTCTAAACATTTAAAGCAGAACTCATGCGTATCATAATCAGGGATTATGGGAGAAAATACAGCACACTGACAACTGGAACTCTAACTCCTAACAAAGTGGACAGATAGAGATAGCACACACACACACACACACAATGTGGTCTCTGAAGACAAAGAAACCTGAAGGTGCACCTGTTTCACATCTAGGCCATAAGCGCCAGCCCCCTCTCTAACCTGACATGATCAGTTGCACACTCAGCCAAACAAACTCAAGAAACTACCTGCAGGAAGAGGAGTTTTTAGAGCGAGTTTAGCCATCTTAGGTCTAGCGCGCTAACAATAATTATGTCATCATAAAAACATAAGTACAATGCCTAGTACTCTTTAAAGTTACAGATAGCAGTCAATAAGCCAATAGCAATGTTAGAGAATTATTTATTGTGTTGAGACAGGAGTACTTAGCGGGGCTTCCTGAGCTTCAAACAGACGTCTGACAGATTAAGTCCTGACCTCATCTGCGTTATGCGCCATTATTGGCTGGAAACATTCCGAGCACAGTGAAACAAGAAGAAAATAAGAAAATACAGGCACAGGGCAGTGTCCCTGTAGACACAAACACCACCACACACGTTTAGTGGACCAGTGTTAGATTTGATTTGTTTTTATATATATCAGTCTTTCTCATTTTGGCTTTGGCCAAAGGGAAGAACAATCACACAGAGTGTGAAGTGTTTATGTAAGTCTTCAACTTTATTGTAAAAATATCAGGGTTTATATAGACCCATTCACATGCAACACAGATGCACTCCACCAGCATAGAATCTTGTTTGTACAGTTCTTTGTATGCCAAGCTGCATCCCTTCATTTATAGTGAAGAGTGATTCTGAAATCCACTGCCGTTCCAATATAATTGCATATCTCCTAATTAAATGTATAATCAAAGCCTTAACTGAAACCCTAAAGAATTGATGAATGAATATGGCCTGTACTGTTGTCTGTACCTCTCACTGAGAGAAAGCACATGTTATTAGTATGTTTTGCTTGTCAGGACCAGAACTCACCAACTCCAACCTTGAAGAGATTGTGTATCTGTGTATGTGCGCAGTATTCTGTGTTAAAGATCAGTATTGGATGTGGATTACGGGCATCCTAATAGATGGGTGGACTTGTTGTTCTGGGCAAACTGGCGCCTGCTCCAGACCTGGAAGGTCACTACGTGCCTAATTCCGGGGTGAAAGCGTCAACAAGTGATCTATGTACACGTGAATCTGATTAACTGACAATGTGTGGAAATGTACCATGACTGTTCATTTTTTCTGAGCCAATCAGAATCATTCAACTTGCAGTAATGACGTAGCTAGACCTTGAAAACAGTATAACTGTTGAGGAATTGTATGTACGAGAGACGGCTGGTAGAGGGAGTGTGGCCTACGAACTCCTTGTGAGACTTGAAGCTGGCTTCTGCTGATGAAACTGCAAACTATTCTTCAGTAAATTTTTCTTTAATTAATTGCACTCCTGACTCTTGGTCTTCATTTTTCACTACTGGTCTTGGGTCCTAAACTGTTACCCCAACAATAGTATCCTACTTATATTTCCTCTGTGCATAAATTGCAAGCATGCAAAAAATATGAGCTCAAAATACATGAGAAAGCCAGCAACATCGCTGTGGGTTCTGCAATTGGAGTACAAGGGCATGAAAGAAAGCCCTGCCCACATTCCCACCATTGAGGGTGAGCTGCAGCTGACCTCAGCAAATGTTTATGAGGATCTGGAAGTGGACATTTCCCTGAGTCTCCCAGCTCTGATTTTTCTTCATTGCCACTGGTTCCGCCCAGCACCAAGCCTGATTCATCGCCCAGCACCAAGGCTGTGTCGGTGCACAGCACCAACTCTATGTCACTGACAATGCTGCCACCCAGCCTCCTTCTCTCGCCTCCTCTATCCAAGCCAGCCAATACGCCGCTGGCTACCTTCAGTCCCTCGGCTCTTCTATTGGCTCCGCAAAGCAAGCCAAATCCACCTTGGATCGTCCAGTCATCAGCTCCACCTTGGCTCCTTCCTCCACCTGGGACCTTCGTCCTTATGGCTTCACCAGGTCCCCTTGTCCCGCAGGCTCCTTTTGCCTGCGCCCCGGACTTCTGGGCCTTCAGCTGCGCTTCTGCCTCAATCCTCTGGCCCCCTTATGTAATGTCAGGATTGTTTTGTTCTGCTTAGTATCATTGTGTTTTGTTTTGGCTCTGTTTTGTTTCTCTCCCCTGCATTTGTATGTTGACAATGTTTCCTTGTGTGTGTGCCAGTTATTCACTAATTAAGTTCACATGTTGCTCATTTAGTTTCCTCGCTTATCCCTGTGTATTCAAGTCCTTAGTTTCCATTGCTCTGTTGTCCATTCTACGGCGTGTGTATTGTGATTGTTATGTTCCATAGTGTTTTCAGTTCTAGTAATACATTCAGTACTGCTGTGAATATATCCTTTTTCTAAATTTTATTGCAACCAAATGTGACAAGAGGATGTAATCTGCCAAAAGAATCATTGAAAAATTCCCACCACTAATGCACAGTTTGTCTGAAACACAAAAACACATTCAAGTGAATTAATACAAACAGTGATAAGTCCCAGTACTGTCGAACTGCCCTCTTGGAATAGCACTCTGCAAATAAAAGTTGGATAAAATGTTTGGATCTTGACAGTATTGGTTACTATGAACTGTCATTCAGTAACAGCATACAGGTTTGGAAGGACATGTGGGACAGTAAATGATAGCCGGACTATTCCTTTAAGCTGTTTCAATCCTTGCTAGTCTTTTCAAACATTCAGTCGTTTGTTAAACTAATGGGGAAGAACAACCGGGTGGGCGGCTTTAGTTTTTTCTCAAACCCGTCTATCTTTTTGCTGCTGCCCTGTATGACACTGCCAGAAATGGATGCCAAAGCAAGACAGCAATGTAATGAGTGATGGGTTGAACAAAACAGCTCTGCTGTGCGTGGTTGTGTGTGTGCGGGCAAGTGTGTGTGTGGACATCTGTGGAGAAATTGTGAGGCAGATGGAACTGTCAGCTTGTCCTCTATGCACAGTTGAGCCCCTGAAGCCTCATGCAGACACTTGCTTTATTGCAGCAGTGTGCACAAATGCTGCACTTCATCTAACATAGTCCTAACGCAGTCCCATCCACCCAAGACAAACCAACTGAAGAAATGCTCCGAAATAGAAACTCAGCATGAGATTTACTCACACTGTTCACTGTCTGTCAAGCATGCCAAGACAACCACAAAACAGGTACAAAAATGGTATGTATGAATAACCAGCAGCTATAGAAGCAGACTCTGAAGTACAGCAAAACGTTTAACAGAGAGTACAATACACCCCCATTTTAAATTAGATTATCAATTGAATGTGGTTAAAACAAGATTTCTTCATTCCACAAAATGCTTAACAAGGAAAATCAGTTTGATTAGGAACTAATTAGTTAGCTTCTACTATCCCCATTCCTCCTCTAATTAATTAAATATTCATATGCCCTGCAACCACTTCACTAATCAATTTGCTATGGATAATTGCACTTGACTAAATTAGTAAAAATCTTAATATTTAACATAAAGGTAAGGTTATTCACAGAAAATAATAATACAGGTCATTGAACAAGGATTATTAGGAACACCTGTTCAATTTCTCATTAATGCAATTATCTAATCAACCAATCACATGGCAGTTGCTTCAATGCATTTAGGGGTGTGGTCCTGGTCAAGACAACCTCCTGAACTCCAAACTGAATGTCAGAATGGGAAAGAAAGGTGATTTGGTATTCTGAGTATTTCACAATCTGCTCAGTTACTGGGATTTTCACGCACAACCATTTCTAGAGTTTACAAAGAATGGTGTGAAAAGGGAAAAACATCCAGTATGCGGCAGTCCTGTGGGCGAAAATGCCTTGTTGATGCTAGAGGTCAGAGGAGAATGGGCCGACTGATTCAAGTTGATAGAAGAGCAACTTTGACTGAAATAACCACTCGTTACAACCGAAGGGTGCAGCAAAGCATTTGTGAAGCCACAACACGCACAACCTTGAGGCGGATGGGCTACAACAGCAGAAGACCCCACCGGGTACCACTCATCTCCACTACAAATAGGAAAAAGAGGCTACAATTTGCACGAGCTCACCAAAATTGGACAGTTGAAGACTGGAAAAATGTTGCCTGGTCTGATGAGTCTCGATTTCTGTTGAGACATTCAGATGGTAGAGTCAGAATTTGGCGTAAACAGAATGAGAACATGGATCCATCATGCCTTGTTACCACTGTGCAGGCTGGTGGTGGTGGTGTAATGGTGTGGGGGATGTTTTCTTGGCACACTTTAGGCCCCTTAGTGCCAATTGGGCATCATTTAAATGCCACGGCCTACCTGAGCATTGTTTCTGACCATGTCCATCCCTTTATGACCACCATGTACCCATCCTCTGATGGCTACTTCCAGCAGGATAATGCACCATGTCACAAAGCTCGAATCATTTCAAATTGGTTTCTTGAACATGACAATGAGTTCACTGTACTAAAATGGCCCCCACAGTCACCAGATCTCAACCCAATAGAGCATCTTTGGGATGTGGTGGAACGGGAGCTTCGTGCCCTGGATGTGCATCCCACAAATCTCCATCAACTGCAAGATGCTATCCTATCAATATGGGCCAACATTTCTAAAGAATGCTTTCAGCACCTTGTTGAATCAATGCCACGTAGAATTAAGGCAGTTCTGAAGGCGAAAGGGGGTCAAACACAATATTAGTATGGTGTTCCTAATAATCCTTTAGGTGAGTGTATATGATAATTGAAATGAGCTAGATGACATCACCGTTTCTCCAGAGCGGCTGTACAGCCGAATCAAATTCGGTTGCATTATTTTCCTGTTTAACACTGTGAAGCTGCTTTGAAACAATCTGCATTGTAAAAAGTGCTATATAAATAAAGTTGACTTGACTTGACTTGACTTAGAGCTCTAATGTTGAAGGATAATGGAGGAATTATTCCTGTGGACACTTCAACTTTCTCTTTCTCTCTGTCAGTATGTCTATGTCTCCTCCTTATCTCTCGTCACTCTTTCTCGTCATCTCCTTTCTCTCAGCTAGACAACAAGCTCAAAGTGTCTGTCACAGACAGGTTTGCCAATGACAAAATGCCTCATCTCCAAATTGCATTTTCCAAAAGAGGAAAACACAATGTCAGCTGTAGGTCAGATAGATTAGCGGTGAGATCATGAGAGCTCTAGGAAGGTAATTGAACACAGCTCTCTTTCTGTTGAGACAGAAAAGGCAGTTTAATGAAATTGGATTTCAAAAACAAATGGAACAGAAAATAAGATTTAAATGGCAAAACAAGTAAAGCGTTTATTTCTGCCATGTCGTCCTCTCCATATGCCCATCAGAAATATCATATTGTGTGAAAGGGAAAGAGGTTTTCCTCTCTCAAACCTAGTGCACATCTAGAAATAGCAGTCTGCAGCAGCTCTCGAACTGATAGCACATCACGTGTATTTCAATCTCCTGGACTATCTTTATCCTGAGGAAAGTGTGCTCTATTGATCGGTGAGTGAAGAAAACGGAACAAAAGATCCCTCAGGTGAAAAGTGTTGCTAAGTGCCCAGTGGTGCAACACTGCTACTGTTAAAAACAACCTACAAAAATCACTTTCGTAATAATTACTTTTATCTTGTTTTCCACGGGGTGAGAAAATAAACTTAATTCAAGGTATATTCTTTGAAAACTTAGTATCTTACACAATTTTGCATCTAAACTAAATATATCTTGTTTTAAGGATAAGATTATTTTATTGGAAAACATCCCAAGAATACTGATAAAAATGGTCTGTATACAACCAGGCATTAGAAGTAACAACAAATAAAATATTGATGTTTCTAATACTTAATGAAACTAAAAAGATGATAGATGAAAAACTAACATCCTAAAGGTCCTCTATTGGATTGAAATCTGGTGACTGTGGAGGCCATTTGAGTATAGTGAACTCAGTGTCATGTTCAAGAAACTAGTTTCAGATGATTTGAACTTTGTGCGTTGGAAGATAAGTACACTGTGGTCATAAAGGGATAGCATGGTCAGCAACAATACTCAGGTAGGCTGTGGCATTTAAACAATGCTCAAATGATACTAAGGGGCACAAAGTGTGCCAAGAAAATATCCTCACACCATTACAACACCGCCACCAGCCTAAACTGTTGATACAAGGCAGGATGGATCCATGCTTTCATGTTGTTTACGCCAAATTCTGACCCTACCATCTGAATTTTGCAAGCAGAAAGGGCCCTAATCATACACCCGGCGCAATGCGATGCCAGGCGTGGTGCAAGTGTTTTGGTAACACTTCAGAATAATGGTCCGTTATTAATAAGTAACTATGCAGTAACTATGCAACTATGCGGGGGGGCACTCAGTTTCAGTCAATATCATGTCAATCTTGAGTACCTATAGAGTAATATTGCATCCTTCATATCTACGAAAAGTCTTTAGTTTTATTATATATATAAAAGAAAGATACGCTGTACCGAGTCCGAATAAAACCGAGCGGCTGGAGGCGTATCGTGTGGGCGGAGCTAAAGAGCCACGTTGTCCTAAATAAACGATGGCTATCAATCAGATTCAGCCATACATATATGATCCAGAATCTGATCCGGAGGCTGAAACTGAACAGGAGCAGCAGCAACAATGACTACAGCAGGACGTCTCTATGTAGTATGTACTGTATTTGCTTAGCAGGTTGTCATGCGCGAGTTTTACTACATTTGTGTGTGTTTACTCATGGTTTATGAGGACATGATTTGGTTTATGGACTATTGTATGCGATTTGACGTTAGCATTAGCAAGCGGAACGGTTTTGCACTTCAGACTAGTGCGGGTTTACATAGAAAAACAATCTAATAGTAGCTCATTTGAATGAAGAAGCGTGCTTTGTGTGAACAATGATTTAAAGGTTAAAATGGAAAAAAAAATAATTTAGTTCAATATACACTCACCTAAAGGATTATTAGGAACACCTGTTCAATTTCTCATTAATGCAATTATCTAATCAACCAATCACATGGCAGTTGCTTCAATGCATTTAGGGGTGTGGTCCTGGTCAAGACAATCTCCTGAACTCCAAACTGAAGGTCAGAATGGGAAAGAAAGGTGATTTAAGCAATTTTGAGTGTGGCATGGTTGTTTGTGCCAGACAGGCAGGTCTGAGTATTTCACAATCTGCTCAGTTACTGGGATTTTCACGCACAACCATTTCTAGAGTTTACAAAGAATGGTGTGAAAAGGGAAAAACATCCAGTATGCGGCAGTCCTGTGGGCGAAAATGCCTTGTTGATGCTAGAGGTCAGAGGAGAATGGGCCGACTGATTCAAGCTGATAGAAGAGCAACTTTGACTGAAATAACCACTCGTTACAACCGAGGTATGCAGCAAAGCATTTGTGAAGCCACAACACGCACAACCTTGAGGCGGATGGGCTACAACAGCAGAAGACCCCACCGGGTACCACTCATCTCCACTACAAATAGGAAAAAGAGGCTACAATTTGCACGAGCTCACCAAAATTGGACAGTTGAAGACTGAAAAAATGTTGCCTGGTCTGATGAGTCTCGATTTCTGTTGAGACATTCAGATGGTAGAGTCAGAATTTGGCGTAAACAGAATGAGAATATGGATCCATCATGCCTTGTTACCACTGTGCAGGCTGGTGGTGGTGGTGTAATGGTGTGGGGGATGTTTTCTTGGCACACTTTAGGCCCCTTAGTGCCAATTGGGCATCGTTTAAATGCCACGGCCTGCCTGAGAATTGTTTCTGACCATGTCCATCCCTTTATGACCACCATGTACCCATCCTCTGATGGCTACTTCCAGCAGGATAATGCACCATGTCACAAAGCTCCAATCATTTCAAATTGGTTTCTTGAACATGACAATGAGTTCACTGTACTAAAATGGCCCCCACAGTCACCAGATCTCAACCCAATAGAGCATCTTTGGGATGTGGTGGAACGGGAGCTTCGTGCCCTGGATGTGCATCCCACAAATCTCCATCAACTGCAAGATGCTATCCTATCAATATGGGCCAACATTTCTAAAGAATGCTTTCAGCACCTTGTTGAATCAATGCCACGTAGAATTAAGGCAGTTCTGAAGGCGAAAGGGGGTCAAACACAGTATTAGTATGGTGTTCCTAATAATCCTTTAGGTGAGTGTATTTTCCCACTCTTTGTGTATTGTTGTTTGGGGTGGTTTTACAATAAACAAACAGACACCTATAGTGGTCAGCTAAACAAATGTATTTAAACACACACCATACATGCTCAAAACTATACGTGATCATGTTTTTTACTTGAGGTGCACTTACGCAACGATAGCTAACAACACAAAGACATTTGAAGCAGTTTTACCAAGGGGGTAATCCAGCACCTGGAAAGCATACCTTCCATAGGGGCAGCCATTGCTAACCAGGCCATCACCTGCTGTTAGCATTCCATTGACTCCCATTCATTTTGGCGTCACTTTGACAGCTAATAACTGTTTAATGTCTAACTGTAGATATTTAACTTGTTTATTTATAAAGAAACACAACAATGTATAAAAGGCTCCATTACCTTGTATCTTACACTATTGCCCCGTAGAAGCCGTTTTTGTTCAAATAGGCTAACGATTGCATCATAACCACGCGACTCTCTGTCGCACAGTAGAGAAATTACCGTATAGACCCGTATAGACAGGAGGAGAAGCTCGCAGGCAATCTGGCATTAAAATAAATAAATACTATGCAAAATGACAAAAAAATAATTAGAATACTTACCAAAAGTTGCTCCTGCTCACGCTCTCCGTCTCTGCAAGATTCGGTGATTCAGATTTCACTTTGCCCAACTACTACAACTGTCTTACAACTGTCAGACAGGTTGCTCACGTCACATCTACGTCGTCAAGCTCAGTCTGTGGCTACGCAGTACGCTCAGCCATCAGGAAGTGAGTGCTTCTAATTGACTTCATATTTCTTTGTTGAAGTCTATGGGGTCGCTGTGTCCATTTCTTTTACTGTCTATGAGTTTTACCCACCGCTTGCGGTTACAACGCACGACGTGAACCTTTAACGTTGGGACTGCTCCATCTTTCAGCATTAAAGGATTAGTTCACTTTTAAATAAACTTTTGCTGATAATTTACTCACCCCCATGTCATCCAAGATGTCCATGTCTTTCTTTCTTCAGTAGAAAATAAATTAGGGTTTTTGATGAAAACATTCCAGGATTTTTCTCCATATAATGGACTTCAATGGGCTCCAAACGGTTCAAGGTCCAAATGACAGTTTCAATGCAGCTTCAGAGGGCTTTAAACTATACCAGACGATACCAGACGATGAATAAGGGTCTTATCTAGCGAAACGATCGTCATTTTTATAAGCACAAATGCTCGCCTTGCTCTGTTCTGTGATGCGTGTTCGTGACGTCACGTAATATGCAATTACGTTGAAAAGGTCATGCTTGACGTAAGCGGAAGTACCGAGTCAGTGGCTGCGTCCAAAAACGTGTACTATGTGAGTAGGTACTACATTTGAATTTGAACGAACTTCGCGACCATTAAAAAACTATGTTCTATAAAGTATGAATGAATGTAGTATGAATGTAATCCGGACATACTACATCCGCCATGTTGTCATTATCATGTGACCTACCAGCGTCAGTTGCGTCCCATCACCTCCATTCATAAATCATCTCCCGTGGCCTCATGGGATAGTAAAGTGTCCATCGTATGCGCACTTCAGTATCTCGCCAGGAAGTAGTAGGTCATCCGGGTACTTTTTTGCCTACTGTTTTTTCGAATACTATGAATTCGGACATACTACTCTGTTGGCATACTGTTTTTCGCATACTATATAGTAGAGAAGTATTTGATTTCGGACGCAGCTAGTGTTTACCATAGGTGTTTACAAGTTGAACGTGCACATACTCAAACGCCGTTGACCTTTTCAACGTAATTGCACATTACGTGACGTCACGAACGCGCATCAATGCGCATCGTGTTTATAAAACGTAAACTTTTTTTTTTTTTTACATGACCGATCGTTTCGCTAGATAAGAGCCTTATTCATTGTCTGGTATCGTTTAAAGCCCTTTGAAGCTGCACTGAAACTGTCATTTGGACCTTGAACCGTTTGGAGCCCATTGAAGTCCATTATATGGAGAAAAATCCTGGAATATTTTCATCAAAAACCTTAATTTCTTTTCGACTGAAGAAAGAAAGACATGGACATCTTGGATGACATGGGGGTGAGTAAATTATCAGCAAAAGTTTATTTAAAAGTGAACTAATCCTTTAAGCTTGTTACATACTCTGCAAGAACAAAGAAATTTGTTAGTTTTCTCGAGGTGGCAAGAACAAGAACAAAGTTCGTTCTGGCCAGTACATTCCATACTTCACGAGAAAAGCAGGTGCCGAACATCTCCGTTTCTCCCCATTAACCCCGCCCACTTTAAATTTCTGACCAATCACACAATAGTTCTCGGACACCCACAAGAAAAAAGTTCTGCTCAGATGATGGCTGCGTCCGAAACCTGGAAAATGCTGTCCTCGGAGGACACATTTCAAGGTAGGAAGGCATCAAGGCACGTCCGAATCTAATGTTAGCTTCCCTTCCTGTCTCCTGAGAGACCTTCATCTGATAAATTTTTGAAGGCAGCATACATGTATCCTTCGCTGCCTTTGGTATCCCACAATCTCCCAAATGTACTTTTTTTACCAACAATTTCCACTTCTGATGTCATTTCTAGCGAGAAACTACTAATGTAGTAATTAAATATGTGTTTAGTTCTCACCAAAGCTCTCTCTATTTAGCTGTAGATCATTAAACTGTTATGCTGCCTTAGAAGTCTGTACGAAATTAGTTTCGTGAGGTGCCTTCATGCACAAAACGCAAGGACATTCTGCCCTTGTTGACGTCACGCAGACCCATACTCGAAAAAAACTTTCCGAAACTTGTGAGAAACCGGAAGCAGTATTTTTGCCACAGAAATACTCCATCAAATGTCCTACTTATTTTTTGAAACTTGGGAATCCAAGTCTTGAACAGTGTAAAAAGCTCAGTGTGCATGAAACAGCATTTCACCCTCCCTTTGAAGAAATTTATCCTAAATTTGATATTACTTACTGATTAGTTAAGCTTGTTTCTATATTAGTTAATAGTAGTAGCTGAAGTGTTAATGTAGTAATACTCATTAGTCCTGTATTACTTCCTGCATAGTTACTTATTAATGACGGACTATTACTCAAAATTGTTACCAGTGTTTTTTTGCTAGTTTCAGCCCAACGCAGTTATAATTTTTACGTCCAGCGCCACATTGTTTAAATAGCAAATGCACTTGCGCCCATCTGTTCGCCTATGGGCGTGCTGGTGTGAAAACGAGGTGTGTTCAGGTGCATTGTTGGAGTGTTGCTATTTTGAGGCAACTGAATACAACTGCACCATTGACCAACAAAACCCTGGTCTAAAGTCAATAGTGCAGTATTTTTTATGTGTTATTTAAAGGGCGCATTAGTAATATTCGCCTATAGGTGGGTGCACAACATGCGTACACTCTGCTTATTACACACACAGGGATGTGCAGCAACACACACACATTTTTAAATATTAAAAATAAAAGGATTCCTCTCTGGAGAAGCGATCAGTCTTTCCACTCACAAATACCGCCATGTAAATAGCGAATCCGCCATGGTGCAAACGCAACTGGCTTTTAAATAAACCTCTGATTGGTTTATTGCACGTTACTCCCAAAACACTCCCATGACTCATTAAAAGACTAGGTACAACCCTTTTGGACCATGGGCCTGGCGCGCCGACTGTTTTTTCCATTGTTAAACTAGCAAAAGTGGATTCGGACACACTAAGTGCACATGCGCTTCAGACCATGTGCTCAGATCGTTAAAATAGGGCCCCAAGACTCACCAGACCATTTTTCTCATCTTCTGTTGTCCAATTTTGGTAAGCCTGTGAATTGTAGCCTCACTTTCCTGTTCTTAGCTGACAGGAGTGGCACCCGATATGGTATAATATATAAGACAAAACATTTTTGTTTTGGGGTTTTCACACTTTATGATGCCAAGGACCCCCAAATATAATGAACTTTTTATGAGGGACCCCCTTCCTAAAATCCCTCTCTAAATTTGTATGTATGTAAAAAATTATAAATGAAACATTGTTTCCAAACTTAAATTGGCTATACTTAATGTTGGATGTATAAACCTGAAGAAGAACATTTTCAATTAAAAATGATTTTGTATAAGCAACACAATAAATGTATGTAAGCATGCAGCTTACGTACTGCGCTAAGAATACCAACTTACAACCCCAGTAAGCAAGATAAAGGGGACTATATTGAGAAAAACTCACTAGCAAGATATAAAGCAAACATATACAATACTGGGAAGTATGTATACGGCAAGAAAGGAGAGAAACATTTAGAACTGAAACAGTTAGAATATTCTGTAGACTTTATCCATTTTTGTCTTTTTATTCTCTGAAATTTTCTGGGGACCCCTTAGAACCTTCTGGAGGACCCCCGGGGGTCCCCGGACCCCAGTTTGAAAACCCCTGCCATAGTACTATATGGTAACGCTTTAGATTACAGCCCGGAAAGTACTGCGTAAGTAAAGCGTATTTACTGCGTAACTTCCGGTAATTATAGTGTAACTATAAAGTATGTATGTGTAGGTATAAGGAAACAATATGTAATATTTGGGGAATAAAGGGGTAACTATCAGGAAAATTAACAAATCATTTATACTGTAAGTATTTTTTAATTAAGGGTAATTATAGTTGTATGTAGTTACAGGGTAAGTATGAATCTATGGGCTGTAAATTAAAGTGGTGCTTGTTCCCCTCTTGTTTCATGTAGTTACAGGGTAAGTACAGTAAAGATTTACAACACTTCTTATCCGTTTCTCTTGCTTGGCTTCATGCTCCTCTTGTTCCTCTTCTTTTTCGTTCTTGCCACAGATGAATCTTAAGAAGGAATCCCATGTCTCCAGCTATTCTGTATTATGTATTAGAAGAAAATACAGTACATCCAGAAATGTCCTCACCATTTACTCGTCTTTTACCCTCATGCCACTCGAGATGTATACGACTTTCTTTCTTCAGATGAACACAGAAAAATAAATAATCTCTGCTAATGAAAACTCATTTGGGTTCCTAAAAGTTGAAGCATCAAACAGCACATGCAGCAATAACTACAGTAATCAATACGACCCCAATGGATGAATCATTGTATTCTGAAGTGACACAATACCAATATTTTACATTTTTTTAAACCGTAGACTAACGAAAAAGAAGAGGAACAAGAGGAGCCAAGCAAGAGAAACAAAAGGACGTTTTGTGACTTTCTGTCAGGACGTTATTATTTGAAATGAAAAGTTGATTTTAAAAAAATGAATAAGTTGTTACGGTGTGTAGTGCAGCAGGGAAGAGAAGATCCAGGGCTTCCACAAAGACGGGTTTTTATTTACAAAGGGAAACAGAACACGACACACATAGGCATAAACACATAAGAACGGACCAGGAGTGCAGGGAAGTGAGATCAATATAAAGGGAGTGCTAATGACGACGACCAGGTGCAGGGAATCCAGGGAGAGTGGGAGAGATGAGGAGTGAGTGATTTCAGGTGTGAGACAGGGAGGATCATGGGAAATGGAGTCCGGGACAGGCGTGGATTGTAACATTACCTCCCCCTCCCGGTAGGCGCGTCCTCGCGCCTTAGATGAAACACCGGGGAGGGGGGGTGGGCGCCCTGGAGACCTACACGCAGGTACGGGGGAGGTGCAGACAGGTACAGAGGTCTCCAGGGCGGGACTAGGACATCGGGCGGCCATGGTGGGTCAGGAGTCTCGGGCGGCTATGGCGTGTCAGGGGTCTCGGGCGGCCACGGCGGATCAGGAGCCTCTGGAGTCCACGGCGGATCAGGAGCCTCGGGAGTCCACGGCGGACCAGGAGCCTCGGGAGTCCACGGCGGATCAGGAGCCGTGGGATGCCACGGCGGATCAGGAGCCTCGGGATGCCACGGCGGATCAGGAGCCTCGGGAGTCCACGGCGGATCAGGAGCCTCGGGAGTCCACGGCGGATCAGGAGCCGTGGGATGCCACGGCGGATCAGGAGCCTTGGGAGTCCATGGCGGATCAGGAGCCCCACCCACATGTGCTCCACCCACATGTTCCCCACCCCCGGGTATATAGCCCCCCCCCAAAACTTTCTTGGGGGAATTCAGGGGTAGTATGGAGGGCACGCGGAATGGGATGAGCTCCTGGGCTGGAGCGGGCTCGAGGAGGGCTGGAGCGGGCTCGAGGAGAGCTGGAGCGGGCTCGAGGAGGGCTGGAGCGGGCTCGAGGAGGGCTGGAGCGGGCTCGAGGAGACTCGGAGCGGGAACAGGGAAGCCTGGAGCGGAATCCAGGAGACTCGGAACGGGAACAGGGAAGCCTGGAGCGGAATCCAGGAGACTCGGAGCGGGAACTTGGAAGCCTGGAGCGGAATCCAGGAGACTCGGAGCGGGAACTGGGAATCCTGGAGCGGAATCCAGGAGACTCGGAGCGGGAACAGGGAGGCCTGGAGCGGAATCCAGGAGACTCGGAGCGGGAACTGGGAGGCCTGGAGCGGAATCCAGGAGACTCGGAGCGGGAACTGGGAGGCCTGGAGCGGAATCCAGGAGACTCGGAGCGGGAACAGGGAGGCCTGGAGCGGAATCCAGGAGACTCGGAGCGGAAACAGGGAAGCCTGGAGCGGAATCCAGGAGACTCGGAGCGGGAACTGGGATAGCAGGATCGCTCCAAAAGTCTATGAACCAGAGGTCCTGTGGCTCTGGCGTGGCGGCGGCCATCTTGGCCGGAGACGAGGGCTTGGCGTTGGCCCTCCTTCTCTGCCGTTTGGGTTTGTGGACAGGCAGGACAACACAGGAAGGCCCACTGGAGGGATATGTGGAGGGAACTGGCTGTGGGTGAACTGACCAGGCCGCGTGCTTCTCTGAGGGGACCGGACGAGGAAGACACTCATTCTCTTGAACCTCTTCAATTTCGAAATTGGAACAATTTAAACAGAGAATCAGATTCATCCACTCGACTAGGGAAAAGGAACAGGCAGGTTCAATATATCGAATAGTGTCCTCGTCCAGGCCCATCAGAAAACACGCGTTAAGTGGTGCATCTGGCCAGTTCACCAAAGAAGACAGCTCAGCGAATTCCTCCACGTACCTCTCCAGCGGGCGACCGCCCTGCCTGAGACCCCACAGGCGATCCACCGCTGTCGTGTCTTTAAGGGGGGACACGGGAGAGATCGGGGTCAGGAAGATTCCCATCTTCAGGGCAGTCCTGGCAGTTTGTGGTCCGTTCTTCTGTTACGGTGTGTAGTGCAGCAGGGAAGAGAAGATCCAGGGCTTCCACAAAGACGGGTTTTTATTTACAAAGGGAAACAGAACACGACACACATAGGCATAACACATAAGAACGGACCAGGAGTGCAGGGAAGTGAGATCAATATAAAGGGAGTGCTAATGACGACGACCAGGTGCAGGGAATCCAGGGAGAGTGGGAGAGATGAGGAGTGAGTGATTTCAGGTGTGAGACAGGGAGGATCATGGGAAATGGAGTCCGGGACAGGCGTGGATTGTAACATAAGTGTCGTAAATCTGTTTTGAAAGTTGTTTTGTGATATCAGATCTTGTACGTGTTTTTTATTGTACTTACCCTGTAACTACATGAAACAAGAGGGGAACAAACACCACTTTAATTTACAGCCCGCAGATTCATACTTACCCTGTAACTACATGAAACAAGAGGGGAACAAACACCACTTTAATTTACAGCACGTAGATTCATACTTACCCTGTAACTACATGGATAATTACCCCTTAATTTAAAAATACTTACAGTATAAATAATTTGTTAATTTTCCTGGTAGTTCCCCCTTTATTCCCCAGATATTACATAGTGTTCCCTTATACCTACACATACTTACTTTATAGTTACACAATAATTACCGAAAGTTACACTGTAAATTCATTTTACTTACGCAGTACTTTCTAGGCTGTAATCTAAAGCGTTACCTACTATATTAATATGCACCTTTTAGCTTTAGAAAAGGTACACAGTTGTCCCTTTAAGGGTTCAATGTTTATTTAATGGTATTGTGGCAACATGCCCTGCTACTGGTTCAAAGTGTGTTAAATGAACTGTATATTTTTCTCTGAGCAATAAAGGTGGAAAGGTTCAGGCTTATATATAACTATATTGATCTATACAGAAACAAACTAAAATATTGAGTGCTGTGGTCAAAGGTACATGAATAGATGAGTATTTATGGGAATAAAATTCTATTGTGGAACATCATTATATAATTCCACTTTGATACAAGCTGTGTGTCAGGTTTGTGTCTCTGTGATTCTGTTCCACGTGGATACTTACGCAATACTCAGAAACACAGAGTATCAAAGCTTTATAGGTAGGGATTGAATCTTGTAGCTAGATGTTTTGAACATCATAAACCCGAATTGGAAGCCATGTAGCATTTAATCTAATTTAAAACCCACTGCATTTTGTTCTGAAACTTAGAAAAGCAGCACAGAAAAATCCTTTCTGTGACCATAATATGTTTTCCCCTGCTAACACTATCATCTCATCATCATTGTTCCTGGACAAGTGTATTTCAAAAGGCCTCATTAATGTATTAAGCATTGTCTCCGATGGTTCTGCACAAGCTGAACGGTTCATTTATCATTCTCTTTCTCTCTTTGACAGAACGCACACTGTCCCACCCTGTGTTCGAACATCTTTGAAGTCTCTGAATCGCTTCCCCTTGTGATGTAAGTCCTTAAATAATTTCTTCTTGATCCTGAAATAGTACCCTATCCATCAAAGAAACCAGTCATCTTAGATTCAGCTGCTAAGTTATGAATGAGTGGGATTCTTATGAAAGCATGCAGGATGAGAACAACCCACCTCATGAAGATCCATTATATGCAAATCAGCAATATTCATCTCTGCTAATCACCCTTGAGCAAAGGTGGTACACAGAAGCAAAGATTTATTTTCTTAGCAACACATAAAGGATTATATAGAGATGTAAGCACTTTCCCTCACTAATTTTATACTCTTTTGTATTCTAACAAATCAGCTGAATAAAAAGAATCAACTCAATTGGTTTAGTGAAGTCAGGTGCAATTGGCACAGCACCCTCGCTGAACTGTAGATGAGACAGGCAGAGCTTTCCAATTGTTGAGGCAGCGGGACATCAAAGCGGACCCCCCATTACTCAAAAGTATGGGGTGTTTAGTCCTCAGGCTAAGCCTTTTAAGTGATGATGGGACAGGAGCGGCAGCATGTGGTGAACATCTGAAATGAGGAGGCAGAGTCTCCCCTCGTTTGAGTTTTTTTAATCCAATATAAATTCATTTTCATTTCCATTTGATGTTTACATGGGATTTCAGGCATATGGAAGAGACCACTATCTGCAGGCAACAAACAGTATAATATTTATATTAAAGGTAGGGTAGGCAATTTCGGAGAGGCTAGCAATAGCATGCTAGCTCTGAAAGCACGAGATCTCACCCTTCCTCATTCCCATTATGACTAAATATCTTCTTTAATGAACCTTTATCACGTGACAAAAATGAGACGCAGCATAAATGCTGGTCATGTGACGATGACTATAATTAAATGTATAATGCAATATTTTTGACGAATAAAAACGAGACTAAATGTGGTTTACAAAATAAAAACTATGCTAAAATGTCTCTTCATTTTCGTTGACCAAAACGAGACGAGATTAAATGTTATATCGTTATTATTATTTTGCAGTATTTCTGTTTCCTGTGTCTCACTTCAGGGGCTGCATCAGGTTGCACTGCGCACAGTGTTGCCAGATTGGGTCGATGATTTCCAGCTCAAAAGCTCACCAAAATCCGCCCACTCCAAGAAAAAAAAAAACAGCCAAAACTTTAACTGCCAAAATAATGTGATATAATTGCCATACCAATCAAGGTTGATAAGTACCATTTATCTCCTTAAAACATAATGTTGTGAGAAAAAAAAATATCCCAGGAAAACGAAACAAAACAGGGCAAATACATTAAAGAAAATGAGCAAATATGACTAAAATGTCCAGGTGGAAACTGTCAAAACGGCAATCCCTTTGCATAATTTTCAATGTCAACTGTAAGAATAAGCCAATTTAAGTGCAAAAAGTGCCCAATATAAGAAAACGGAAAAAGCAATGTAATTAGCAGGCATTTTTACACACGTTAATGTACACACCACTGCCAAAATGTGTCATTGATACTATACAATAATCTGCCAACAAAAAAACAACAACAATGCGCTTACCTTTGTGTTGCGCTTGCTTTGACAAAACTACAGTACGTCTTTCATTAAGTACATAGAACACGCACTTAGCACAGTCAAAACTGATTAATTGTTGATTCAAACCTCCTTCAGCAGCTGTTGGGCTTGCAAGTTGCAGATGTCCTGAGTGTGTATATGTAACGTGTGAGCAGGGATGAAGCGGAGTGAGAATCCAAATGCAGCATGAACGTTTTAATAACAAACAACAACAACAGTACATCCAAGAACAAGGGTATCCAAAAACAGGCAGGAGCGCAATGACAGGAACACACATACAGGAGCAACAACCAACAAACAACAACTAAAGCACTGGGGTATATATACACAAAGGGAAACGAGGTTAATAAGATAACAAGGGGGTGTTGTGGTAAATGGGAAACACCTGGGAAGACTAATCAACATGAAAAACCTGTCAGTCATGAATGAGCGCGTTTGCCTGCTGATCGCTGATCGGCTGAAAGTGTGTGCTCGACGGCGACGTCAACAGCAACGGCAGCTGACTCTGCGTGGGCCTGTGTGTGTCATGATGGAGTACATGCAGACTTGAGTTTTGTTTATTAAGCAATTAGACTATACAATTTAGATTTTGAAAACCGCCGGACTGACCCCAAACCAGCCCAAATTTTGTCCACCCGCCCAAATCCATTTTTACCCACACAATCAAATTCAAAAATGTTTTTTATTTGCACTTTTTAGTATGTTATTGTAGCTCGAGCATTCAAAGCACCTTGTTTCTCTGCATGTTAAACTTGAATGTATAAATTTTTTTCTGGCATTGTCATGTGATGCTATTTTATTTATTCATTGTTTTTATTTATTTTATTTGAATGTGTGTGTACCATGTTTGGTTGGTAAAATAAATATGTTGTAAATTCAAATCAGAGTGTCTTCCATGTCTGGAATGGATGTAATCTTGAGTCTATAAGGTAACAATAATGTAATAAGATAATCTTGTTTGAAATGGGTTTGGCTAAATTAAAATTTTGGTTTCGTCTATACTACTAGGTACTTATACTATATTGACTGGGTTAAATAGCAATTGCATTACTTAAAAGAGACTAAAATAAAAATTTTCATTGACTAAAACTAGACTAAATGTCATCAGTTTTCGTCGACTTAAACTAGACGAAAATAGTCATGGATAATTTGGACTAAAATAAGACTAAAATGCTCAGACTTTTAGTTGACTGAAACTTGACTAGACTAAAAAGAGTATGAATGTGACTAAAACTAATAAAAACTAAAATGACAGCTTGACACAAAGACTACACTAAAAATAAAATTAAAACAGGCCGCCAAAAACAATACTAGTGTAAAGAGAGACAGCATTAAATTGCTTCATGTCTCAAAGCACATAATATACATAGTATACAACTTACAGAGCTCTGACTGACTTGTGCCACCGGACTGCTGCAGACTCAAGTCGGTGTGTTGATAGTGTTGACATAGAAACACATAAATTCGAGTCTGAGAACGTGAAACGGCTGTTGTTTGTTTGTGGTGCTTGGTGACTGTGTGTCTACAGCTCTTACGGAACGATGACGTGTGATGTATACGCGAGCAGGGTGCACGGAGGTATGAAAATACATATGTTGACAGTTAGCTAGGACATCGTATCATTGCATTCGGAACGAATGTAATGATTGGACGAATATGTTTTGGTCCTGAGACTTCCACAGATGATATATGTAAAAAAATATATATATTTAGACCACTTCTATTATAAATTGCTATCAGGATGTGAAGAGAGTTTGGTAACACTTTACAATACAGGTGCACTAATATGCATTAATTCATGCTTAACTAATGCACAGATATTCATGTGTTAATGTATGACTCATGAACTAAACCATTAATTAATGATTATTGTATCAGCAACTAATAAAGATTATATGATTAATAGATTAAGTAATATATGAATTGCTATTAATTAAATGTGTCATCATGTATTAATTCCTTAATAACATATTATATTAACTAATAGTCATAAATTAACACATGACTATCTGTGCATTAGTTAAGCATGAATTAATGCATATTAGTGCACCTATATTGTAAAGTGTTACAGAGAGTTTCAACCAGAATAACAAAAAGTATTTATGAAAAAATTGTATTTGAAATATATTTATTTTATGCTAAGTATACTACAAACACATTTACATATTTATGTACTTAATGTAAATACCCTGCAATTGTATTTTTGGTATACTAAATTGATATACTTAAAGTCTGCTAAATCGGAACAACTCATTTTTTTGTACTTAATGCATTATAGTTATCTGGAAATAGTGCTGAGGACCAACTAAAGATATACTGAAGTATATTTGATTGTACTTAAGTGGAACTATTGCAAGTTTACTTTAGGTACACTTTAAATATCTTGAATTTAAACACTGATATTATACAGAGTACATACTATAGTGTCATTAAAACACATTTTAGGCTTAATATTAAGAAATGTGCACTGTGCGCAAAAGTACTCCAAATAAAGTTTAACTATAATATTTATACCAGTAAGTCTTAAGCGATATGTCAGTAAATATGTTAATAGATTTTAAATTTAATAGAACTTCTCTGCATTTCTCCTCTTCTCTTGCTTGCTTCTTAATCAAGTTATCTAATAAACCTGACATTGTAAATCACGAATATTGTTGGCTCTTTGAAAAATTTATTTTGTTCCTCTTTTGTAAGTCGCTTTGGATAAATGCATAATTGCATACTTGTAAATGTAAAAATAATAACTATAAAAATAAGTAATAATAAAAAAATAATAATCCAAAATATCCAATAATAAGGTCAATAATTTAGGTCAATTTCACGCTTTGAATAGCTCTCCAATAAGAATCATCCACCTGTAAACCTCAACTATAATATGAAAGATGTAAATTTAATATGGAGATCTAAATTTACTTGCAAAATATATATATATATATACAGTATGATACTTTAAACAGAGAAATAGAGAAAGTTGATTTTGAATCCAATGATCTGGTTACAGAAGGGCTATATGGGGTCATGTTAGCCAACCACACCATTACCCTCTGAAACATTATCTGCTAGTGTCACTGCTGTACTGTATACCCCTTTCTGATCTCATTTTGTTTTATTTTTATACTGTCAATTATTTTCTCATCCATTTTTTTTTTAAATCTCTTGTCTCCTCAGAAAAAAAACTCCTGGCTAGGAGGATTCCAAGAATTTTGTGTTGTCAAACAAGTTTCTGAATCTTCCTTGGTGGCTGAGACAGTATATCTTCACGATATCTCAGCCCCCCTGAAGACAGAATCGGAGAGGGAATCAAGAGGGTAAAAATAGCACAGAGCAGATGCTCCGTTTTCTGAAAAGCCATTATCAGTCAGGAGAGAGGTGTTGCTCTGGGCTGCTGCAGAGGTATGCACAGCAACACTTTAGCACCCTCACACATCCCAGGTGAGGTGAGAAAGAGACAGCAAGGCAAGAGAAACAGCCAAGCAAAGAATATTGTACTGCTTGTATGAAACATCTGCTAAATAATGCATTGACTTGGTCATGTTTGCAGTTTATCAGTGCTTCTAAAGATAACCTTCAGCTCATTGCTTTCATAATGTAGGTGCTTTATTCCC
Organism: Rhinogobio ventralis; assembly: GCA_039654625.1. Classification (NCBI taxonomy): domain Eukaryota; kingdom Metazoa; phylum Chordata; class Actinopteri; order Cypriniformes; family Gobionidae; genus Rhinogobio; species Rhinogobio ventralis. The sequence goes on from CM077194.1 coordinate 35,504,618, forward strand.
CCCTGTTCCTCTAAAAATGTGAGATTATCTCATGTCTCTTGATACTGTAGCCAGTGCAGTAAGTATGTTTTGTCACTCAGAACAAGTGTTAAAGTACTATAATGTAAAATATTTTTCACAGTAGAGTGCTGCAGGAATGATGCTTTTTTTTTGGTAGGCTGAAACCCAGAAATGTGATAGCATTTTAGGACTTCCAGTTCCAATGTCCTGAAGATGTTTTTAATTTTTTTTTTATTTTATTAATTTTTTTATAGGTTTTGGTTAAATGCCTTAAACTCAAGATATTTTCATATTTTATTCTACGACATAAAATACATCAGTAATAGCCCCTTTTGATCTTTTTAAAGCTTTTACTTGTCTTGCTAACTAGTGGCTAAATGGGACTATACACACCACACAGGTTAAACGGTCACCATGCAGAACAGATCAACTCAACTACTCACTAGTCCTTCACAGCCTCATTGTGTCTATAATTGCGCTCTTCTAATTTAAAACATTCAGGGAAAATGTTTTTTCTTTTTTTTAAAAGGGGTGGTTTATTATGATTTCACTTTTTTTTACTTTAGTTAGTGTGCAATGTTGCTGTTTGAGCATAAACAACATCTGCAAAGTTACGACGCTCAAAGTTCAAAGCAAAGGGAGATATTTACTTTTACAGAAATCGCTTTTGAAGGACTACAACAAATGGCTGGTAGGGACAACAACAAGCTTATTCACAGGTTAGTGACATCACTAACTCTAAAATACATAAACCCTGCCCCCAGGAACATGCAACAAAGGCCATGTTGAGAAGAGGAAGAGTTGTTGTAGTAGAGCACATTTAGGAGTCTGCTCAAGCTGTCGCATCTGTCTTTTCACATTTATTGCAATACAGTACGCAACACAAATGCAATAGCATGTCATAAAAGCAAGACGACAACATAAGTTATAACCGTAATTAAACTAAACTATATCTGTTCTATCTTCATGCAGCATTTATTCTCTGGCTCTGAAGACATCATCAGTTCCCACACGAGCGATTTATAGATTATCATGACAGAATATGCTAATCAATGACTAGAAGATAGTTAACTCCACATCAGCTACATAAATTCATCAACTAACCATTCAGAAATGTCCTGTCGTCACTTCTTCTTGTCACGTCTCTCCATCATTGTCCGACTCCGGTTTGAACATAAAAGGTTGAACAGTTTCTGACATTTTCGGTGCATGTCTGCGTGAGGTAATCGGATCTTCTTGAAAGGGGGGTGGTGTTGTGCCAAATTCCGACCCCCACCTAATTATTACCCCCCCTAGTATTAGGATTAGTTGTGGGGGAGGGGTTAGGATTTGGCAATCAGGTAGTGACTTCAACGAGGGGGGTAATAATTTGGCAGGGGATTGAAATTCGGCACAACACTGGGATCGGCAGCTCATGTGCATTTAAAGGGACACACACAAAAATGGCACATTTTTGCTCAACCTCAAAAATTGATTTTAACATGCTTTTAATTTTTTTAATGATCTGTGGGGTATTTTGAGCTAAAACTTCACATACACACTCTGCAGCGTGAGGTATTAAGATTTGTTATATAATTTATATAGTTACATTAATATAACCAAACTTGTTATATAGTTACAGCTTTATAATATAAAATATTATATATTAATTCTAAAGCACTATTATAACAAGGTAATATTTAAATGTTAATTAAATTCAAATATATTTATCATTTATTTTATTGTCCTCTCACACATCTGCATTCAATTAATTAGCATCAAACAAACAATATAATCCTTATTCTCAGTGAATAAAGATTACTTATTAAATGAAAAGATTGAAAAAAAAATGATTGCACAACCACCAAATAGGTGGCGATGTGCACTAAATAGGTTATGTAAATTGCCATTAAACAAAATAAAAAGGAAGTAGAATGGCTAGCTTTTTCTTAGCGTCTGTTTCCATGGTGAATCATCGATTCGTCGCTCTGTTGAGAATGTCTTGTGTGTTAACCGGGAACATACTCTGAGTTGTCTGAACTTACTCACGAACCAGCATACCTTGAGGTATATGTGATGTTAAGTTAACCTTGCTTTCTGTAATACCCCCCCCCCCCCAGGTGAGCAACTGTTTGGATACATTCATAGACAGAAAACAAATCATTGTTATATAGCTCAACATAGTTAGTCTTGTTGTTTAAATTTAATTTTCATGATTTACCGCGAGTACCATGTTTTACCATGCTTAATATCGATCTAGCTTACTGCAGTGTGCGACAAGTGTCTCATAGAAGCTGCCGAGCGAACGCAGAGAGAAGCATTATAACATAACTGTCAACACACTCATATTATGTAGCTATCTAACAGCACCGCGTACGCATGACTGGAAAAAGTGGAAGCGGTTGTCTGCGGCATAATAAAAGCTCAGCGAAATCCAGGCATCATCAAGCTATGCCTTTGTTTTGAATAAGCGACCTCTAGCGGTGAAAAATTACATATTGTGGCTTTAATCAACAAGTAGACCTCACCTTATCTTTTTCCCAACATGTCCTCCAACCAATACACCTATATAGGTTGTTTGTCACTTCCCTGAAATACGACCCATGGGAGCGTTTTCTAAAGTTGTGCCCCTATCGACAACAGGACACTTTCATTTTAATGCATTGTTCCCTTTTATCTGCGTCATATTTCAGGTTTCGCATAGCTAAATTGGTAGAGCATTGCAATATACAACAACATGTAATCATGTAATCATGCAATCATGGGTTTGATCCCAGGGAACGCATGTGCTCAAAGTGTATATGCACTATAAATCACTGGGTAGGTTTAGGTTTAGGGGTGGGGTGGTTGTAGTTGTTAATAAAAAATTATTTTAGCTAAATGGAAATATGACAATGGTGGTAAAAAAGTCCACACATTGCATTTAAATGAACACGCATTATGATTGGTAATGACAGTCATACGTCATTTCATGACGTCAGATGTAACACGACACTGTCATTATTTTTGCCAGATAGAGGGCGCATGACTTTAAAACGTAAATAAAGGTCATAATAAGGTGCTTAAAAAACGACCTATAGAGTCAGTTTGCTTTTTCCTTATCAATGCAGAAAATTCACTTACCCACAGCTGCAGCTCATGTGCATGAAAGTTGGGGTTGGGGGGCCTGACCTAGTTTACACAGCATCCTAATGAAGAATAGTATTTTGTATTTCAAGAACATATTTGAAATATTCTGTAGCTAAAAAGATAAGTGCACATTTAGAATGTCCATAGGGACAAACCGAACCCTATTGGCCCCACATGTCAGATCCTGATAAACAGCACATCTGAGTAGCTGACCTAAAACTGGGCTAGCAGACAATTCTGAGACAATATAGCATTTTGCAATGAAAGCTAAGTACTTTCAGGACCAAGCAGGAAAAGAGAACATTTTAGACTGATTTCATTTCAAAACACAAGAAAAGCTGTCTTAGATTGTTTCCAATTACCAATCATTCAGGAAACCTTTGATGTGATGATGATGTTAAACATCAAGATGAAATCAAACCATACAATACTGTATTTACTTTCTTAATTGCACGTTAATGGACTTTGATGAATGATTTATGAGTGTATGTTATTCCAAAGAAGAAGAAAAAAATGGTTTGTCTTTGTAATCTATCATCATTTTCCTTACAGTAGGCTAAATAATGTTAACAGCTTTTAAATGCACCGATGTTTGCTGTGGTTGGTGTGGTCACTTGTTCACCATCTGTGGTTGTTAATTAAGTTATAGGGTCAAGTGCTGAAATCTAAAGGTCATAGAATGTAATTCATTTAGTTCACATTAGGAACATTAAATTAATGCTGGTCAGATTTGGCAAATTCATCAACAAGGACAAACTACAAAAAAAAAAAAGGATCAAATTAAGTCTTCAGTTCACTCATGTTTGTGCTTGTAAACTGGAAACGTCTTGAATACTGCCAGTTAGGGCCCACAATGATCTCCCCTGAGGGCCCCAGCCTGATTTATACAAAGGGCCCAATGCAAGAAACTTTAAAGTGGGCCCAGAAAACCTCTCAATGCTGCTGCAGGTTAAGTTCAAGGAGGCTTATATAATACCTGTATAATACATTATAAAATATTCATGGGATAAAAATCTCCTGCCAAAAAATCTAAAAATAAAACTTTCTATAAAGTCTATAAAGCAAATAAAAGGTTAATACTGCAGGCTCTTACCTTAAATATGTAAAAACATTTATATGTTGCTTTCAAAATCTTGTATTCATCAGAATGTAATGCATTGCTAATTTTGAATGGCCCTCAACGGAGAAAGATGCTTTTTTGCAGCCAGATGGTGCCAGTCACGCCATCTACCAGCAGGGGCTAACAGGGCCACACTACCCAGCCAAACCGCCTGTTAAAGAACTGCAATATGGTTCAATATGGTATTAAAGGGATAGTTCAGTAATTCTGTCATCATTTACTCACCCTCATGTTGCTCCAAGCAAGTACAGTGGTGGCCAAAATTATCAGAACACTTAGCATCTGGGAGTCATCTTATTGGGCCTGGATTTATTTTCCAAGAGGACAATGACCCAAAACATTCTAACTATTGCTGGAACTACCTGCGACAGAAGGAAGCTGCTGGAACATAGAAAATGATGGACTGGCCCCCTCAAAGTTTGGACCTCAACCCCATCGAGCACATTTGGGGCGAGTTTGAAAATAAACTGGACAGATCTATTGCACATTCAAAAGAAAGCCTTTGGCTTCAGTTGCAGAAGGCATGGGATAACATTAGTGTTGAAGTTCTCAGAGGGAATATATTAACACTATGCCAGAGAGATGTGCTGCTGTAATTGCTGCAAAAGGTGGACATGCTAAATATGCCAAAGTGGACTTCATCTGATATTTGATGTTTCATAAACATTATGAAATTAAATCATGTTTTAGAGGCAAAAAAAGGTCAGGTGTCAGGTGTTCTAATCATTTTGGCCACCACTGTATAACATTCCATGAAAACGTTTTATGTAGGGGGGAAAAAATGAAATCTAAAATAATGCAGGAAAAAACAACACTCTGTGCCAGTAAAGGTGTGAGAATTTTAATTTTCTGGTGAACCTTCTCTGTAAATGTCCTTTGCATTTGGAAACATTACATTTGTGTGTGTGTGTGTGTGTGTGAAATAATTACTTTAGTTGTATATTGCTTAATTATAAAAAGGAAGATGACTCTTTCATCATAATGAGAACGTAACATAGATGCTCAATTATGACTGTGGTGGCTCCATGGCACTGACGAGTTGAGGGGAATAAGATTAGCTGATCTGATGGCTACCTTGAGATGAAAGAAAAAAGGAAATGCATTAAATCGAAGCACCTTTAGTGCTTGATGTCTTCCCTGAATAGCAGTTTGCCAGTGTCACTGTAGCCTGAATTAAATGTGCATTTGCTGAGCGCAGACAAACCAGACAATTCAATTTGACAGTGCCTTTAGAGAAGAGCTGAGGGCTAATGAGTTGCTCTGTCTTTAGTGTGTATCCCACTGCTTCCGGATCAGCTCTTTCACTGCAGTCAAACAGATGAGGTCATCACTTTCTGCCCCCGTTGCCATGGAGAAAGAATATAGGCTGGTAATGATATCCACCTTTAGACTGGTCTTATTTTTTCTTTATACTATTCAGTCCCATTTGACATTTCCCTTGGCTATAGAAGGCTTCAGAAGCTGGAGTCGGGTCATTTTCCGCAGAAATATTTTTCTCCGCAGACAAAGAGAATATTGATTTCTTTACTTATAGATCTTTATTTTGGAGACTGTAATTTGATCTACACATACCTGGCTCATGATTTCATTTGCTTCAGGCAAGAAGTGTAAAATAAAGACTGGCTTTATTGATATGAATCACATTGCAAATACAACACAGATGCAAGCATAACTGTTATAGATGACGCCATCTACTTCTTCTAACTAATATAGCTGACACATGAATCTGTCTTGAAATACAATCAAAGAATAATACCTTGTTAATACATTTTTTCCCCACATTGTCTTTTGACACCTTTTTTTTGTGGACTTATTTGGCTTATTTTCTTACAATCCATCCTACTATTTAAGTCACTTTATGAACACAAATTAAAAACAAAAAAAATAGCCCAACACAAAAGATACAGCAAAAATGAAACATGGCAGGAAGAATAGCAAACCCATCGCTAATCTAATCTGTTTTTCACACACAAGGTTCATATTACTGAAAAAAGAAAACACCTAAAAAAAAACATACAATCATGTGAATTGGAGTGCTAAAAAATGCTCATGCAAATGTTTGCGAAGATCAGAAACTACATACAGTCACAACGACACACTGCAGTTCTTTAACAGATTGCCTCCAACAGTCAGTGCCTTCAGTTCTTTAGTTGATGTTAAATAGTTTTGATTGCTCTCAATACAAAGGACATAACTGGGTAACTTAATGACATCTTTCTTGCATCACGCTTCTTTGCCCCCTACTATGTAATTTAATCATGTTCGTAAGCTGTACAAGTATATATACAGTATATATACTGTATATTAAATATATATATATATATATATATATATATATATATATATATATATATATTTATATTATTGTTTTAAGAATAAATCTAACTGAATTTTGTTCAATTTATGCTTAAAACAAGAAAAAAGCGTATTATCGTACATCATTTTGCTTAACCATGTTTCGATGTTTTGAACGGACGATAAGATACAAATACTAATTAATACAATCTTTTTCTTAATCTTTTTTTAGCAGGGAAAATTCAAACACAATCATCTAAGGAGAGCTTAAAAAAAAGCTTTTCATTATGTTGCCATTAACTATTACTTTTGATACGTCTTCTTTTATTGAACAATCATCAGGCATTACTCTAATTTTCAGTAATAAATTCCCTCAGTGCTACTGTATAGCTCAGATGGATGGATAATGTCACTTTAGAGTTCCTCAGAGCGAATGACGTGGAACAAGGTGACGTTATACAGCACCTGGTGTCCATTGTTCCATGCATAAAGAGCTCTGTCCCTAGGGTTATAATCCAGCATGGAGATATGGGAATACTTGTTCTGTAAGGGGATGTCGATATACTCATAAGTAGAGGAGTTGGTATGGAAAGCATAGTAGACCTTTGTCCCTCCCGAGTATCCATTGGTGACATAAAGCGTCCCGCAGATCATGAAAGCCTCGCCTGCGCTCCTCTTTGGGTGGTTGGTGGTGTAGCTTTTGATGACCTGCAGGGTCGATGGGTTGAGCTTGCTGATGATAATGTTTCCTGCATTTTGATTGGTGGCATACACCGCCCAAAGCCCACCTTCGTCCACCATTAGGTCAATGTCGGAGTGACCACCCCAGGAATAGTGGTAACGGTTGTTGTAGCCGGCGTAATCCAGCTGACCGGACTTGCTGATGGTGGCTGTCTTAAAGTCGAATTTGATGATGGTGTTGCTTTGGAACTTATTGAAGTAGATGGAGCCGTTGTAGACCACCTGTCCTGTGCCCGACCAGGGGTGAGGAAGTCGATGTGAGGTGAAGTTGTCCGAATACATGAAGTCGGTCATGGATTTGTATTCCCGGACAAATCGATTGTTGTGGTAACCGTCCATGTACCACACCTAGTGGTGGAAAAATTAATGAGCATCAGTGTCCTACCTATTAATTCATTCAAATAATGCATTACAAATTCATATAGTGAGCATGTTTTAAAAATTAAAATTCATTTTGATATTTTTGGGGGTAAAAAAATGTCAGGGTGATACAACTGTCATGATACTGTCCTGGAAAGTCTCATCTTATTAAGCACTTTGGTATAGTCTTTGATTATTATTAGAAGAAAAAGAAAAAAAACATTAATTAAATGGCTTCACTGTTTTTAATGTTATTTCATGCATTCTGACTTATTTACACTGTTAAAGAGTTGGATTCTCATGCTGAACATGGCCAAAATGAAAAAAAAGTAGTTGGACATATGACGGGAGTATTTCTGTGCCAAATACACTCCTACAGGATTCGAACAAGTTTCGGAAAGTTTTTTTTTAGTACGGTCCTGTATGATGTCATAAAGGGCGGAATTCCTTGTATGTGCACTTCTCCCGGATATGCGTGTGCACACATCAACCAGAGTGAGAACAAGACGGTCAACAATGAGCTTCGTTCGGGTTACGGGAGCTGTTGGCAGCGCTGTCATTTTGTTTTTAGACTACAAAATCAACAATGTCACTAAAGAAGTGTGTTTCTGGTTGTGAGGGAAAACCTTGTTCAGCTTCCCAAATAACCCAGCGTTAAGGAAACAGTGGATGCAGTTTGTTTTTCTGGAGCAGCAACAGAGTTCTGCAAGTGTGTTTTTTTGTTCCCGATCATGAGTCGAAACCGCAGGCGGTGAGTGAAACTGCATCAAATGTCTGTGTTTTGCTGGCAGTCGGCGCATAAGTGCATATAATGTCAACAACACGAACGTATAGTGAATAGAAAGTTCTCCAGGGAGTGTGTGTGTGCTCTAGATTTTTTAGCTCTGCCCACCACACGCCTTCACAAGATAGAGAGCATCCATGCAGACCCTCATGACTGTGTCAAGAGCAATAAGCATCTTAACCCTAAAACAGGCAAGTTACATACTTGTTTGGGGCATAAGAAAGATGTTTTCATCAAATCCTTTTATCATTTATCATAGCCTGGTCTGTCTTTGTTTCAAGTTTTCTGTGATCAATTAGTCAGCCTGACGTAAACCCAACATGGGCACCATTGGTGCAGGACATTCAGATTTTATGATGAGTAAATATATATTAATCTTATTTTTTTTTTCAGAAAAAAAGGCAAAACAACTGCTAATATTAATTGTGAAAATTGTCTTAAGATGTTGAAAAAGAAAATTAAGTTATATGTTGCTCATGCTGCTATTTACCGCATTTTGAAAAGTATGTAACTCCCAGTACACATTGCCTGTTTAGGGTATAAAAAAAGGTTTAGGCCAGTAGAAATCTTGTTCCAGGACCGGGGCAGGACCCACTATACACAGTCCCCCTTCTCAATCTATGTAGTCTGAATTAAAACATTTAGCAAATGTTAATATTCACATGTAAAACTGATATTATTACTTTTTGTTGACTACAGCTTTGCCTTTTTAACTAGATATTTTCTTGCAGAGTTTCACACACTAATTTTATGGTAGAACATGGGTGTCCAACCCTGCTCCTGGAGGGCTACCTTCCTGCAGAGTTGCAAGAAAATAAAAATAAAATAAAAAAATTCTCTGCAAGTAGTTAAAAATGCAACGATGTAGTCAACAAAAAGTAATAATATCAGTTTTACATGTAAATATTTACATTTGTACATTTTTTTACTCAAAATACATAGATTGAGAAGGGGGACTGTGTACAGTGGGCCCAGAAGCCTGGAGGGCCTATAAGGGTCTTCCCTAAGGGCCCTGGTCCTGGAACGAGATTTCTACTGGCCCTCCCACCATCCACAACCGACCCCTCACTCTTCACCCCGGAATTCGCAATAATGCGAATACTACAGGGATCCCAGTTTACCTTGAAACACCATTCATTGTCAATACTGTGGATATTCCTTTTTTTATATTCTAAACAGGCAACGTGTACTGGGAGTTACAACTCATAAAATCAAAACTGCATCAAATATTTAAAAAATTCCTTTGGATATGTTTTACTTAAGTCCATATGAAATAAGTATGAAATTATTTTTTGCTGATCATTTTCCAGTCGTGCCTGTTTAAGGGTATAAATTATCAGATAATTTTACCTTTTTGTGACAAGGCAAAGTGAGTTCAGGTTTTAAAATGTCATGTGGTGCGACTCCCTAAAGAATAAAGATATTTATTAATTAATTACATATGAATCAATTATTAATGAATATAATTAGTTATGTTTGTTTTAAAAAGCTTTTCCTTAAAGTATATTTATATTTATTTTAAAATGATTAAATGTGTACACTCACATGTATTCAAGGTGTAAGGAGAATATGTTATTACTTTTTACTTGATGTTTACACCACATGACATTCACTTGGCACGTGTGATTTTGTCCTTTTCTTTATCGTGGACACTTTTATGTCATTGATCCCTTCACAGTCAAGGTCAGCATGTAACTTGTCCTTGGGACAGATGTATTCATTTGTTATTAGCATTTCCCTGCAGTGAACCTACCCAAAGCACATTTTAAAACAGTCTGACCCTGAAATACATGGAAGCTGTACACTAACGCTATCAGAGGCTTCACACAAGGGCAACTCTCTGACCCTTCATCAATCATTTAAGGCTCAGACAGATCTGCAGGCCAGATGCCTTTCTGTTTCTGGGCTTTTCTACTGGATCGATCCATCTCAAAGGGGTTAAAAACGCCACAGCTTCACCTTCAGCCATCCTTTTTGAAGTTGTTGCATTAATATATGATGGGATCATGGATTAGTTGTCAAGCAACTTACTTGCTACTGACATCTAACCAAGATGGATGTGTTAGATTTGTTCAAGAAATTGGAGAAAGACAGAAAGCTTGTACAAAGGCAGGGAACTAAAATAGTCTTACAAGATTTTTGCTTTTAGCATCGAATACTAAAGTATGTGTGAAAACAAAGATATGAAACCAACAGCAATATATGAACATTTGTGTGTGGGAAATACTGACACAGGAATTACCAGACATCTTTCAGCTCTTAATGGGAATGACTTTGCTGCCACACTAATGAAATCTTGCAAGATTTACACCTATCATTTACATCTTAATGTGTGCTGGTAATTTAATAAACCACACTCTTGGCATGTTTGCAAGAAAATACACTGCAGGGATAAAAAGAGAGCTGAGAAGTCAAATACGAAGTCAAATACATTTTAGCCAAGAAAAAAAAAAAAAACTAAAACAAGTTGTGATTAAAATGAGGGGTGTGAAGTGATTAAAGCTATTTTTCTCTTACACAAAAAATCCAAAGGAATTCAGTCGAGACAGTAAAGATTTGATGAACTCACCCTCGTATCACCGTCAGGGGCAAGTGGATCCGTCATCCAGGATCCATATCTTGATCCAGATGTCTTTATGGTTATAGCATCACTTATTCCTGTCAGCTTCCCACAAGCTGGTAACAACAGTAAAAAATAAAAATGTATTTTCATTATTTTTCATTATTTACTCACCCTCATATAGTTCCAAAACTGTATGACATTTTATTCTTCAGCAGAACACAAAAGGGAAATATTTGGTAGAGTATTTATGCTGCTCGTTTCCATGCAATGAAAGTGAATGTTGACCAAATACTGTCATGTTCCAACAATATCAAAAAGCACAAAAAATGTGTGCTATAACTCGCAGTTAAATGTCATTCACTGATGATATTCTATTGTGCGTCGAGATGTATCACACCAGGTTTGACGTCAGTGCCATCAAACGTCATTGATTCTCATGTGTCTCATAACATGATGTTCCACATTTGAATATGTGCATATTTTGTATTTTTGTCATTTTTGGAGCTTGACAGCTTTTGTCACCATTTGCTTTCATTGCGTAGAAAAGAGCGACATGAACATCCAGTCTAACATAGTAAATGATGACAGAATTTTCTTCTAGAACTCTTCTATTTCCTTTAACATGTTGCTCCTTTGCTTTCTTATGAGAGAGCGAAATGCTGTTAAACTTCAATGTTCTGCACTGATAAATGGGCTTGTGGTGGATGGGGGAGGCGTTGGAGTTCCTGTCATATTCTGGCGTGTGTTATAGGCACTCAGGCAGAAGTTTGCAGGCATCAGTGAACCTCTCATACTCTCTGTTTTGACACAGTGTCAGACAGACGCACTGGAGCATAACTTGTGTAGATGTCTGCAGTGTTGTAAGAGTCCTCATACACAAGCAAACGTGTTCTTCTCTCATTTATACTTCTTTCTGGACCTCTTTTTCTGTCACTTTATGTCTTTCAGAGAATTGATGCTGTGTCCTTTTCTATCACTTTCTCTTTCTCTCTCTGGCTGTGTTGTTTTGGCAGTTCACTGGGGAATAGCAACTGCTTTTAAACGAAATGTACATTTATAGATACTCCTCTGTATCCCATGATATTTTTTCCAATATTCTGTTCTTGGCACTGAAATGTGATCATTGTGATGCTTTATATAAAACCTCACTGGAGCATTCTGGTGAAAGAACTGTTTTCAATTTCACTGACCTGGCTATCTGGTGTCATTACATGGCTCTCCAGAATACTTGATTCTGATTGGTCAATCACTGAAATATAATGACACTAAGCTATATACCTGACAGCTGTCCCTGGCAACCAATCTCCATGCTATAGTTTCAAGTCTCTCGTTTCCCTCTGTGCTCTCGTTTTTCTCACATAATAAAAAAAAACCCTCAATATTTCATGTTCATGTATATATTTATTTGATGACTCCGCCAGTCATTGTCGCAAAATAAACCCTCTTAGGATGATATAAAATCCTTCAGCTTTATGTCTGGGCTTCTGCTTTACGTCTGGGTTTATTTTGCAATCATGACCAGCTACATCTCAGCTATCAGCTATCTCTCATTTATTTTATATTGAGCTCTTCGTTCAAACTACAAATCAGTGGGCTATATTATATGTGTGTGTGTGTGTGTGTGTGTGTGTGTGTGTGTATATATATATATATATATATATATACATACTGTTAATATATATTGTTTTTTTTAATATAAGCTTTGGCATAAAATTACTGCAATCAAATAATACTGATTTACATTAATTTCGCTGCAAAGCCCTTGACCAGACTGACCTCTATATGATTACTCATAATCTGCTAATATTGACCTGTGCAATTTCATAATCCCTTTGGGACTGAATGAGTTGTGATTTATTCACCCAATTCTCTGTTCCAGATGTACTGCTGCAAACAAAACCTGCATTCAAAGATATTCTATTACACTGAATATCTGAATATTCAGTAAGTACCAGCCTGACTAAGTGTCTCAGCACAGGTGGTCAGTCTTTACACCAGACCCGATGTTAGTTGAAATGGTAGGCCAAATGTTAGTTGAATTTATATTAGTGTATTTAGGAGATACATAGCAAAGTACTTTTTCTAGGATTGTAAAGAAGTGGTACCACGATATACTGTGGATTGAAGGTTAGGATCTATAGTGCTCATGATGCTGACTGTTGATGCAATTATGTTGAAATATACAGCAAGCAACACTGAGTTCACAGCCCTACATCGCTAATGTGTGACTGCTGCTCTGCATAGATAACATGTTTATGTAATTTTCCCACATATTTACATAATGCCATGGCATTAAATGTTGCCAACCCATCCCAAGTTTTCTTCTGCTAAATCTACTATGCTATGCATAATGGAATGCCATTGGATACATAATCGGTTAGAGAAGATTAGCAGAAACCCATTACTACTCTTAATTAACTCTTTAATAACTAACTAATAACTCTTTGCTTTGACTGGTGATTTTTATCCAAGCTACAAACTGAATGGATTGTTTATGGCACAACATTAATAAATGAAATTGGAAATGGTTGTTGACTTTTAGATAAAATTGTACATATATGTATGTAAATTTAACATAATATACATTATACCGTTCAAAAGTAATATTTTTTGAAAAAAATACTTTTGTTTAGCAAGGATGTGTTACATCATTAATCAAAATTTACAGTAAATACTTTTAAATTGTAAAAAAAAAAAAAAAAAAAAAAAAAAAAACATTTTTAAATATATACTGTTCTTTTGAACTTTCTTTTCATCAAAAAATCCTGAAAATAATGTACCACAGATCACAGTTTCCATCCACAAAAAAGGAAGGAATATATTAAAATAGAAAATAGTTATTTGAAATTCTAATATTTCACAATATATCTGTTTTTACCATACTATTGATTAAATAAATACAGCTTTGGTGAGCATAAGATACTTATTTCTATAATATAATATAATATAATATAATATAATATAATATAATATAATATAATATAATATAATATAATATAATATAATATAATATAATATAATATAATATGCTTTTGCATACAAATTACATGCATTATAATTATAGAATAATAGGGAAAAAAAATTTAAAATAGTGATGAATTATAACATCACATCGCAGGACACTTATAAATGCTTGACATTTTATGGCCAAAAATCACAAAATAGCTGGTTTAGGCTTCTCTCAAAACACTATTAAAGGGATAGTTCACCCAAAAATTCTGTCATTTACTCACCCTCAAGTTGTTCCAAACCTGTATGAATTTTTTTCTGCTGAACACAAAAGAAGATATTTTGAAGAATATGGGTAACCAAACAGTTGATGGGCTCTCCATAGTGGAGAGAAAGAAAAAAAAACAATACTATGGAAGTCAATGGGGCCCATCAACTTGTTTGCTTACAGGCATTCTTCAAAATATCTTCTTTTGTGTACAACGGAAGAAAGAAATTCATACAGGTTTGGAACAACATGAGGGTGAGTGATGACAGAATTTTCATTTTTGGGTGAACTATCCCTTTAACTACAATGAAGTCCACCTCATGTATACTGTACTGGTGAACAAATTATCAGTGGGGTTTTTTTTCTCATCCAGTGATTTAACTCCCTTGCGTAATGCAGCATTAGAAATTCATGCAGCCAGGAGATTACTGTACTGGGAACAGTAATCTTTCAATAGAATCCCATGATCATATTTAGATGGCTCTCTTTATCACTGCATGTAGCTTTTGGCTCAGTGGAAAACGTAAGAGTGCAGCTTTTTTTTGGTCTTTATTGTTAAGCACCAAACCCAGCATGCTGTCCTCCTTTAATCAATCAAAGTAAGGCTGTATTTGCATTATGCATGAGTACTAAATCTGTTATTCGTCTGAATCTAAAATAAATGCTCCAAAAAGAAGAGCAATTCTCTATTGTTACTCAGAGCTTCTGACCTATATTCCAATACATGAATAGTTATGAAGATTACAGTGAAAACGTACATTTCGCTTCATTTGATGTTCATTCACCTAAGGATTTGTCTATAAATCAGAGACGTGTCAAAGACTGTGTCCTGTAATACTGATTTTGATAATGTTATTTAATTTACCTGTAAAGTCGCTATGAATTCATGCCATGGCTCAGGTGGACCCAAAGGCATTTGTTAGAGAAGAGAACAGCGCAGCAGCTTCTCATTAGTCACGTCTGTGTCTAACATCCATATGAGATCCATTCCTCATTTTAGAACAAGGCAACATCTGAATCCGCTGCTACTATCTTGTATCAGATTAGCTATGCTGAGATACAGCATTTCAAACAGGGAAAATGACAGGAATAAAGGAAGACCGGCGCATATGTTGTGTTGTTTAAATTTAGCATGCTAATGCCTCCTAGCAGCACAATAAATTACAGTGTTTTGCTCAATCATCATTCACTGAGTCAGGACCAATGTATCTGATGTGAAGTATCTTGAATTTGCATTTACAAAAAAATATTGAGACTACACTGTATTAGCTATTTCAAATGTGCTGACAATGTGAAGTGTGCCTTTATTTATGCTGTTTTCTAATATAACTGTATAAACAACACCAATATATTTTTTTCTAGCTGCTTTTTCTGAGCTGTTCAAATCGTAATTCAAAAAAATGTGAAGTAGAGAAAAATCTCATGGTCTTGCATGCTAAAGTGTGTGTGTTATAACAACAAATTGGCCTTCTTGTGCACTGTCGTATATAATATTATGAAATGAAATATAAAAGTTGTTTGTGTTTGTGCTCAAACTCATCCTACCTAATTTTTGCATGCATGCACGAAGCCTCTCCTCAAGATTAGACACCCTGTTGTGAAGCTCCTCGTAGTCAAAGGCCCCGATCTCCTCCTGCAGTTCACTTAGCACTGATGTCAGATTCTTGACCTCCTCTTTAAACTGCATTACCAATTTTGCATCGGCCTTGTATTCCTCCAACACTGGTATCATTGGCCTAAGTTCCTCCATTTTCGCTTTTATGGCCTGAAAGGTTAAAATAGGCTTGGTTCAGTAGGCATGCGTGCAACGATTGCGTCCAAACACCTGTCTTGCCCTGCATTTGCCCTCTCTGCCTACTCTATCACGATTTCTGAGTGTGCCTAGCAAACAGATGTAGAGTTCAACATGGCATAAAACAAGTTCTCAGTACACCAGCAAAAATTTGAAAAAACTCTCTTTATTTTCCAGTGTTTAAAATGCAAGGTGTCGAAAGGTTACATGCTTCACATACAACAATAGTTTCTCTTGTTTCAAAATATCCAAATGTGCATAAACAAATCTGAATTAGGAAAGACACGGAGATGTCATAACATAAGAAAATCTACCCAAGGAAGGCTGCAATAGTGGCATGCACAAAAAGAGCGCAAACAGAATTCAAAGGTGCTTTATATTTAAAATAAACTGAATGATGCGATCAGTTGACCAGCTGAGGATTACAATGGGATTGAACTTGTTCTTCAGTCTCTGCAGCTTTGATTTAATTCATAAAGTTAGCCCTGCAAGCAAGAAAATGAAATTTGGTTGAATAGCTAACTCGCTAGCCTTTCTAATACACACATTTTCACAGATACAGCTGTATGTACAGAAATGATGCAACACATAATAAGTAATTTGATAGGATGAACTAACACACAAATGCATGATGTGCAAATAATCATGATGGTTTATGCCCAAGTTTATAAACATTCAAGATTAAGAAAGACGGTCAGTAAGATTTAAAAAATATTTTTGAAAAAAGTCTCTTATGCTTTCCAAGGCTGAATTTATTTGACAAAAAATACAGCAAATCAGTTACATTATGCAATATTATAACGAATAATCGCATCCACAGTACACACACATATATTATGTAAACACAAACTTTTATTTTGGATGTGATTAATCGTTTGACAGTACTATTATAAATATATTTTAAAATGTGATGTCAAAGCTAAATTTTAAGCATCATTACATTACCAGTTTTCAGTGTCACATGATCATTCAGAAATCATTCTAATATGCTGATTTGCTGCTCATTTCTTATTATTATCAGTGTTGAAAACTATTAATTTTGTTGTGAAAACTGTGCTAAATTTTTTTCACACTTCTTTGATAAACAGAAAGTTCAAAAGAACAGCATTTATTTGAAACATAATTTTTTGTAATATTAGAAATATATTTACTGTTAAAAAAAAAAAATCACTTAATAAAGAAAGAAAGAAATTTACTGACCCCAAACTTTTGAAAGGATGTTTATATTATATTATATTGTACTGGTATCATAAAGTGCAAAATCATCCTCGTCCAAACAAAGAAAAATGCATTTCCCATGTGATTCCATTTATCGAAATCCATTCTTTATGTTTTCCTACTTCAGCTGAAATGCCATGTTTGTATATGCTCTGTGTATACCTGAACTTCTGAGAACGAACAGCACTATGTAGGCTCTAGTATAAAGATCATGATGGTGTATAAGATGACCTTTTCCAGCGATTGCATCCAAATATTTGATGCTTTCATGTAATAAATGTTTAAAGGTCAAGCCATAAAATGTTTTGAGTATTTTTCTTACTTGGTAAATGAACGAGAGGTGCCACCAACACTGGCCTGCTGGCCTGCCTGATTTGCGTGCACATTCCTGAACATAATATTCAGTTTGACAAGAACAAAATGTTCAATGCACTATTTTTGTGTGGCCAAATGATGCCGAAGGAGCTAAAAGATTGTGCCTGACAGATCTATAAGATCTATAAAATCTATGCCACTTTGGGAGCTCGATACACTCTACAAATTGCAATGCGCAACAAAATC
Source organism: Rhinogobio ventralis (assembly GCA_039654625.1). Taxonomy (NCBI): domain Eukaryota; kingdom Metazoa; phylum Chordata; class Actinopteri; order Cypriniformes; family Gobionidae; genus Rhinogobio; species Rhinogobio ventralis. The sequence continues at coordinate 35,522,377 of CM077194.1, forward strand.
ACTACGCCTCCATTTCGAAAAATAGCAATGGGCTCATTAGCATGCAGAGGCAATTGATATCAGGCAGCAAACAATACCTATGATGGGAAATGAATCATATTTTGTAATTCACTTCTTGTGGGGAAAATGCCTGTGTTGTCCACTCAGGAGGAGAAAATCATTCATAACAAATCTTCTGAGCTCACTTGGTTTGCAGATACAGAAAATGAATATGCTTGTTTTTTTAAAGATAGATTAGTTAATGTAATGTTAAAGGCCAGTGTTGGGAGCTGAATTAAATAAGTGAGTTAACCTTTTGTAAGTGGGAAATATTGTATGCGGTTATGGATTAAAATATGACATTTACAAATGGAATAACCACAGTGAAGAAAATGAAGATATGTTCATATAATTGTACGCACCTTGTATTGCTTTGCGATGTTCTGCTTGTGGCTTTCCTCCACCTGTTTGAACTTAGATTCCAGGCCTTTCAACTGCACCTCCATTCTTTGCACATACTGCAGGTCTTTCTGGGTCCTCTGGTCAAGATTCTGGATGGACTGAGTCATATTCTGGACCTGAAAGAGAGAAAGAGAACATAAGATACGAGTTATAAGCCATGTGCTGGGTGACAACCCTGCTGGACAGATCTATGAAAGGCATTCAGTGAGCTATTTATTCTGCTAGTAGGGCTTTGTGTGGATTATTTTCAAAGGTTACTTTTTCCAGGAGCTGTCTCAGTTGTTTGGTCCTGGCATCCCGTGAACACATGGTCTGCTGAGGAGCCACAACAGTGCACACACACCTGCCCTCACTGTCTTGTGCTGAGCTGTACACCTGCCACGACTCCTCGGGGTTAGCAGGCAGCACCTGGGCAAGAGGCAAAACAAAAAAAGGTCAGTGACTGATCTGGATGTGCAGTAGCAGCTTTGTAACAATTTTATCCTTTCTCCCACTGCAGTCTTTGGGAAGGTTAATTGCCTGGACACTTACACAAGGGTCAGACTGAAAGAGTTTCTGGCCAGTTGAAACTGTCATGCCAGTTCTTAAATGTTTACGTTGCAATAATATTGGTCAAGTGTTTTTTATGCAACACAAACTTAAACACTTGGTTGTCTGTGGTTTATGGAATGGTGTTTTTGTGAATTCTGCTCTCAACAAGGTAGTGTTATTTAGCTGGCTGATATAGATGAAGGTTTTGTAATTGTAAGGATGACTTGTGATTATCTTGGAAGCATGAGTTTTATTGAAAATGAGATGAAAATTATAAACAAATCAGTAATGCGTCACACTGTATGCAATCGTCTTCCAGGAAAAGTGTTTATAAAGTGTATAGCATAACAAAATAATATATATGATCATTTGTGGCATGACTAAGTTCCAACTAGGCCAGCAAACTTGTTGTATTTATTCTCTGTTTTACTTTCTCTCTCTCTCACTCTCATTTGTTTCTCCTTGTCCATCAAGAGCAGTGTATTAGTGGTCAATATATACTGACAAAATACAGTTTTCGAAGGATTTTCATATTTGGTGCTTTGATGTGAAATGGTCTTTTCTCAAAGGGGATTTTATGACCCAGTGGCTTTACATAAAAGAGCCATCTGGAAGAGTGAGCATTTCAGTATGTCTTGCCCTAATCCTGTGTAATCTAATGAATAATCCATATTCAAAACCAGTGCGGACAGAAAGCACTTTTTATTAAATCTTTGTAAATCTGCTGCTGCTGTAATGCTGAATTCAGATCAAAAATACAATCAAATGTTTTTATTGTGTGAGGACAGAGCTTACTACAACATCAAAATAGTGAAGGTATATATTTAGATAGTAAAGATAAAGACAGTTTCTTTGTCTTGCTCACAAACAGTATAGTACAGTATAGATTTCAAAACAGCATTTATATAGGTGACTCATAACAATTACCCAACAAACACACAAAGTCAATAATCCCCCCGCTGAGACACATTTTTTACCTGACTGCAGCATTTAAACGTGAGGAGACAAAGGTTTTTGTCCATTGTAAGAGATGCATAGCATTGGATATCAATTAAAATGAACAACACACTGTCAATGTCAGGTCAACTCTAGCCAGCTGGTTCACCACTTCCTTAGTGTAGTCCCATAAACAAACACCTTCTGATAAATATGTCTGTTTTATAGAAAAAACTGAACTAATGATAATGCCCTTTTGCTTTCCTAAGCAAAAGTTCAATGTGTGTCAAAAATTAGCTTATAGTGTTTTTTTATTGTCATTGTTTGCCACATTTTGTGTTGCTACACTACATGACTCATGCAGTGACACAAAAGAGAAACAGGTCCAGTTAAAGTCATGCAATCTAGAATAACTGAAGTCTGTGACTGAGATTAAATTCCAAACAATAATTATATATGTATTGTATAATGATATAATTATTGTTTGCACACTGATACTCTCCTTTAAAAAATGATGTCGGTACTACTGTACCATGGTAATGATATCACAGGGTAATACTATGGTACATCAATCTATAGTGCTAAATAATTACCATATTCATATATTATGGTATGTATATGTTACTCCAATGTATTTTAAAGAATTCTATGCACCACGTATAAAACATGATATTGGAAGTCGGAATGGATTTTTTTTTTAGAGTACCCTACTGTATGAATTACATGATTTGTCCATTTTATAACATGCATTATTTAAATAATATAGCCATAATTTGTAAAGTATAAATAATGTAAATTGCCGCACATATTGTGTAAAAAGAACATGAACAAAGAGAACAAGGCAACTCACGCCAGTGCTCCGGTCCGGCACACCCGGAGGTGCCACGCTTAATTTGGTGCTATTCAGACCTACTAGAGAGGGCAACGTTTGCGACATCCAGTTGGTAATCATCGCCATCGTGCTGAGCACTACTCCAATTTTCAGCAAAGGCACCGACATCTCTGCTCTTCTCTTTCCTAATAACCTTCATTATACACATTCCAGTAGAGAAGTGTGCTGATAACCTGCGCTGCTGACAGAGGTGATGTGCTTCTGTAAAGCACCCAGTGTGAATGAATTCATCTCGGACATTTTTACGCGCACCTATCCTATACTGAACTTTATGAATTACGCAAGCTCTCTCGGTGTAGGAGGAGAGTGCTGTTCTGTCTTCTCTCTTCACGCGAATAATGACGGCAGTTCAGCAGACCATCTCATCTCATTGGTTCCTTGCCCCCGCCCACCCGCTATACTGGTGAAATATTCATAAATATCACAATCCTCCTCCTGGCGCTTGACGCACGAACTAAATCACTGAACACGTAAAAAGTTTTTTCCTTAGTATCACAATACCCACACTGACAGCAATACTTAAAAAATGCAATAGACAAAATAGTACACTCTGCTCTTAAGCAGCCTAACTGTACGGTTATCCAGTATAAGTATGTGATTATTTATCGCTTTGTTATAAATTTACATAACAGACATGCACATATTGTGGTTCTGATTAAGGTTCTGAAGACGATATAAAATTTGGTTTGCACGAGACGAAATGACCTACTGGTTACACTACAAAGTCGACTCCATTGAATAATTCGCGCGCGGTGTATAATATTGCGGCTTACCGGTGTAGTGATTACTGGTACTGCGAATATCTACGGTATACCGTACACAGTAGGCCTACACACATTATGTATAAGCTAGAATAAAGTAACTATGATTGTTAATGCTCTCTGAGCATTTCATTAAACTCTAAAATATCAGCAGATGTTAGATTAAAAAGATATCTCACTTGTGCACACTTTAAAACAGTGCTTTATGAGTGCTATTTATGAGTCACTTCTGAACAGGGGAATTTTAATAGGATAGCTGACCAATTGCCTCTCAGCATGTCATGATATTATTTGACCAAAAGAGGGCAGTACAGGTTTCCTTCTCATTTTATCTCATTTTTATCTTGGACAAGTACCACTCAGACCCCCTGCTTCCCATCACCCCCTTGCCCAGCATACACTAGATTATATATACAAAAGGGGGAATACCTGATAGGTCACTGATATACACATGGGAAATTTCCTTTCTGTGCAGGTCAACCAGATTTATGAACGTTTTGAGCAATTTTACAAAAACAGCATGCAAAACAACTTATTTTGATTAAAGATACTGTCTAAAGTAAGGTTTTATTTCTGAAATTATTAACATGCTGTAATATGAAGTGCTTCTAACTCCATGGTTAATATAATAATTAGAAAAAAATGTCACTTTTGTATCAACCTGCATTTTTACCAAATTAAACAGGAGCTTTTTTTCTTCTTCAGTGATTCATCATTTGGCACAGATTACAAATCATGACACTTAGTTTCAGACGACTGAATGCGTTAAATGAATCATAAATCACGATTCAAGAACTAGCAAGCTTGTAGTATTAATGTGAAATTAAAAAATGCCCATGAAAGACAAGAACAAATGAAGATAAGCAAAACTTGCATTTAGTTTCTTGTGCAGAACAGCCCATGGAGAATATAGAAATGATGCTAAATTAATTACATTTGTAAAATGAATTGTCTGTACATAAAGGCTCTTTCAGTATAGCTTTTTCAATTGGATTAACTCAGTGATTTCCTATGTCAAAGGCGTGAGAAAAAAAATAGTTGAAGAGAACGCATCAATGTGGAGTGTGGAGAAAGCAATTTACTTGCTATTTCTGTCTTCAAAGTGAGATTGTAGAGTGTCAGAGACAATCACAGAGTGTGGATAATGAGAATACACTGCACAAGCCCTGGAGTGTTTTATCTCGAATAGGAATAATCATACAAATGATACAATGATACTGATGATCACTCTCACACACAAATAGTACTTCACTGCTTCTAAGATGCATTTATCTTTAAATACTAAAACTGACGACAATTACCATGAAAACACATTCATTATCACGCACAATAACCTACATAAAAGTTACTATAAAATAGCCTCTCTAGCCATGTGGCACAAAAAGGCTCTAGAAACCCCGCTGTGATTTTCTTCTAAATGAGGTTTAATCATATCAGTCATTCCCGTTCTCTGCTGCCCAAATAGATTAATCTTGATTTATGATAATGCAAGAAACCGGCTTATTTTGAGCATATCTGTCTAATTAGCTCAAGATGTGCTGAAAATGGCGTTTATAAACCTACTTGGGTGAGTTCAGTGCCCATCAGTACAAGGAGGGTGAGACTCAGGAGCTTGCTTGCAGGCTGCATCTTCTGCTGCCGATGCCACCTGATCCGAAGATATCACATGCAGAGCTGTCCGGCTCTCTATTAGATGCTCCTCTTGAAATTGCGTATAGGCTTCTTTTTTTTTAATTCAGCGCCAAAATAATGGGAAAATAAGATTGGAATGGTTTACAGATCCGTCTCTTTGCATATTTATCTCATCTCAGCTTCTCGACGCCTCCTCGTCCTCTCTCTTCCCGGACCACCGATCCGATCGCGAATGTAGGGATGTGCACGAAAGCGGCGAAAATATTACTTCATCACTAGACAAACTTGGCTTGGTTAATACGAGAGGGTAGGTGTGGGCAGGAAATTTGAGAAGCTTGGCCAAGCAGTGGTGCTGAACCGGATGTGACACGGACTGGAGTGGGAAATTTAAAAAACGTACAAAGGGACATGAGCGGAGCGAGCAGCGCGAGAAGAGCTGCTGGAGTGGAGAGCGCGCGCTCTTAATCTGCTATCACTGTTGGACATGAGCTCTCGTGCGCGTGTGAAACAGTGTAGTTCACAGCAGAGGTGCCTAGGGCTTAACAAAGGATAATAAAAAGGATAATGGCGAGGTTGCCATGGAAACTGCGTCCTCCTTGGGTATCACAAATAATAATAAACATACAAAATGTATTACTTCTTATTAATTAAATAATCATACAGATGCGGAGTAGCCTATAAAAGTACTACAGTATATAAATGTCTTTTTTATTTAGGCTATAGTCTACCAAACTAACCTACAAACAAATTCAGGGCATTAAAATTTCAACATTCTCATTTAATCAATAGAAAAGACCTTAAATGCCATCGTTAAGGTTTCTCCATTTACTGACAGTAATTGACTCGCCCAAAAGAGCAATAGGCTAAATGTCATCACCACGGTGGCCTTAAGAAGCACAACAGTCTAGAGTAAACTCCTTGAATTAAAGGTCAAATTAACACCAGCTGTTGCAGTACTACAACAAACAGAATGTTCAAACAGTCTTTGTTTGAAGACTACTTTTACATTTACATATGCAAATATGTAATTCAGAAGTCTTTTTTCATGCCAAGGAGCCCCATGGTGGACAGAGGTGCGTTCACGCCATGTAGTAATACAGTAACGCTTCTGAACTGTAAAAAGCCTTCACGTGCTTGTAGAATTTGTAATTATGGTGCATTGGGATCCAGGCAGACAAGCAATGATTATGTCAAAGATCATATTTGAATAAGGAATAACACATTTATTACGTTTAAATAACTATAGAGACAAATTAATCAAGTAAATAATATTTTATAATAAAAACCAAAGTATTGTATCTAACAGATGAAGATTGTGAAGATCAGAGTATAGAGAAAAAGGACAAAAGTAAGATATTTGCGGAATAAAATGAGAGGTAGAAAAGGCAAAGGGGAAGAAGCAGGTCTCTGGACTGGTATATATGAGATGTTGTTGTTTTGACATCTTTAAGAGAACACTGCAGATCTTGCATTATGTCTGCAGAGATGGAGACATATTTTGATACAAAGGTACACCACGTAATCAATTCTGATGGAAAATGCACCCACTCAATCTTACAGCACAGAAGAGACACCAAAGATCTTACATTTGGAAATAATCAAACATATCAGAGCATATAGTAGAAGATATATGATTAAAGAAATCAAATCAATAACATGTAACAGAATAATAATATATAAGGAATAATTAATAAAAGAAATATGAATAAAGACCTTTTTGCCTACACCAAATTACAACGTGTAAATTCTCTGAGAGCTACGACTTGTACCACATGGCCGCTGTAGGCCTACTACTTGACCACTGCACATATAAGGTGTGTTCGACTTGAAGCGGCGCTGTGCAGACCGATCAGTGTATGACATCAAAGTACCGCAAGAGCGATTCGAAAGCATATGGAGCTTTATTTACGTAATTACGACATGCTGTTCATACAGCATAGAGAAGAGTAGAAAATCGAGTGCTGTTCTTTAAGCCAGGCCTATAATCACATACATATAAACTTCAGTCAGCTAAGGTTAACTTGTTTAACAATGTTTTTATTATTTATCGAAAAAATGACTTATGGATCAAACAATAATCGACAGACCCCTGTAGTCTTAAACCCCTTAGGGATCGCAGACCCACTTTTGAATATATCTAATATATTATATTTGTACTGAAAGACGAAAATAACTAGTCCAGGGGCCGGGACCCATTAAGGGGCCTCAAGAGGACTTTAAAACTAAACAAGCATTAAAATAAGATAAAACAACAAAAAATTAAGATATTTCTTATTTTAGTTCACCCACTTAACAACTAGGGTTCCCACCACGGTCTTGGAAAACCCAAGTATAAAGATCTGCAAATGAATAAAATAAAACTCCATGGATATTTTTATACATTTTGTGTATACATATTTCTTGTTATGCCAAGCTCTAAAATGCAGCTGTATTGGGAAGAAATTGTGAGAACTTGTAATTATGGTGAATTGGATCCAGGCAGACAAGCAATAATTATGTCAAAGATCAAATTTGAATAAGGAATAACACATTTATTTAAGGGGGGGAGAAAAAAAAATGATAGTGACAAACACATTTATCAAGTAAATAATATTTTATAATAAAAACCAAAGTATTGTATCTAACAGATGAAGATTGTGAAGATCAAAGTATAGAGAAAGGTAAAATATTTGCAGAATGAAAGGAGAGGTAGAAGAGACGAAGCAGGGGACTAAGCAGAAGTGAAGAGCAAAATAAGAGCAACAAATATATATGCAGGAAACTTACATCCTCTTAAACTTGTGTTTTGGTCTAATAAGAAAAGGTCAAACAGACGTATCCAATGTCATAGTTGGTGTAACGCTAGGTCGGCATGACTGGTCAAATGTCAGAGATAGATGCAAATAGATATACAAGGTGTTGTTTTGACACCTTTAAGAGAACACTGCAGATCTTGCATTATATCATGTCTGCAGAGATGGAAACATATATATATATATATATTAATCTTTACCTTTACTTATTCAGGAAATCAGGAACAGTTGAGAAAGTCATGGCATTTTTTAATATTGTTGTGGGCACTTGGATTCAAAATGTTTGAGAACCACTGCAGTAGACAGATGGATATATGTGCGAATCCAGGGTTATATGGTATTGACGTAACCTTCTAGTTTACCACAACACAGAAATAAACACTTCAGCCTGGAGATTTTTCTTAGCTTGCTAAAAATGTTGAAAGACCTAACCCCTTCAGAAAGTACTGCATAGCTTGACTTGAACACTGTTTTGTCTGTGTAGGTGGACTCCCAGGTCCGTGAGTCTCCATTTGTAATGCAGCCTGCAGTCGATGGATTGTTGAAAAACTTCTGCAGGTAGTGAAAACTAGTGATATATATATAGGACATGTGTTGAGTGAGAGGTGAGGTTGAATAGAGAACAGCACCCTGAGCTGCTCACTACCATCTCTGACACACAGCTTCACAAACTGTTGCCTGTCAGTATAAGACAGTCCATGATGCAGGAGACTCTAGGGGAGCCCACCTGCATTGAATTGTGCTTGTTAGCATAGGGATACAAGCACTGGAGGATTGGAAGAACACAATCATGATATATTCTTTTCATATCATTCTAATACCAAATGTATACTATAAGATGAATGTGCTCTCACAACAGCCTCTTGCATCAGTGTCTATAGAGCAAATAGTTTGTTTTCCACTGCAAATACTTGAACCAGGCTGATAAATGAATGCATAAATAGAATCACTGCTTAGGCAAAATGAAGCTCTTGAGAGGTTTTGAGACAAGCTAGGGGAGATGTCCCACTTTTCAGTCTCTCTCTCCTTTTGATTTTGAGATCAGTGAAAATACACAATATGTTTGTGTTTCTTTTCAATACCTTTGCATCTGCTGGCATAATCTGTCTGTTCTTTTCAAATACTTAGTTTTTTCAGAATAAAACCATATGTTAACACAAAAAAAATGAAGTCTTCAAACATATTTGTGTGAAAGGGAAAGGGGGGCAAATAAATGTTTTGAGTTATATAACGTTTTACTTGTAGATGAATCATAGCTCAGTGTAACACAGAGGAACACTCATTATTTTTCAGATTGGACATTGATTGATGCCTCTAGAGGAGTGGGATTCAGCGTCAGCCTCTTTCAGAAATTCGGGTTGTGCTGCTTACGCACACATCAATTTCCTGTATCTTTTCACCCTGCCATGCTCTTCATTTAACATTTCAGTGAAGAGATCTTGGTTTTCACAAGTGCAGTATTCCATAATTGAAGTTTTTCTTTAGTTGCCTGGTTACTTGTCATTTTGCAGATTCTTTATTAACATGTCAACGATGGCCCAACTGAACAACCTGTGGTCAAGTGTCTCGCTGATGATACAGTATGGGAGGAGGATTTAAGTAAGTCTTCAAATAATGGGATGAATCAAATAAAATACAACAGTTTGTCTGCCATAAAAATAACCAAATGACTATCCGAAGAGATTGCTCAAAAATAGAAGTGTGAATTAAAATCATGCTGTGACATGCATCAAAAGATCTTATTATCTCGCTTATGCTAATCAACAGCATTCAGTCTTCAGCTGCAGTGTTTATTGGCACCATCGAGCAAGATTAAAACACTTTTTTACTCTCATTAGAGGACAAACCCTCTCTGAAACTATTTCAATGAGATGCTAAGGACTAACCTTTGATGTAGGATCAAAAACACAAAGGAAAGGAGAAAAAAAATCTTTGATTCTTATACTTGATTGTATAAGGCCTGAAGTGGCTGTGGCATCAGGTTTTATATTTCCAAGTAAACTTCCAGAGGGTTAAAACGCTTTGTTTAAAGATACTTTGACGATCAAGACAATGTGATGTCTTCGGTGTAAAGCAGACTTGACTTGAACTGATAAGTTCTTTGGTTCCAAATATATCTTTGGTTCTATTGTATGCTGTAAAAATCCCAGTATCAATGACAGAATACAAAGACTAGCTATTCTACTTGTACTATTGTGACAGAGAGCTTGTATTATTCTCTCCTGCTTCTATCTAAAAGTTTTTTTTTTTGTTTTTTTTCAAGGAGTTGGAGAATCTGAATTGTTTCATAATCTTTGTAAGATAAATTGTTTTGAGGGCATAGGCCTAATGTTTGTCTTATTATATTATACAAACATCCAAGTATGATGCAGGATCAGAATTTTAATTCACGGTAACACTTTAGAATACTGTTCCACCATTAATGAATAACTACACAGGAACAAGTGAGTAATGCACTATTAATATTCTAGTAACTACTATTACCTAACAAGAAACTCTGATTAATGAAGTAGTAAGTAATAACGCTCAGTTGAATGTGGTAGTTCACTTTTATCTAATCATTAACTAAAAATTTTTTTCATACCTCCCTGACTAGGAACTACTATATACGGATTCATAATTAATGTGAGTAATGCATAATGTTTAATTAATTCTAAAGTGAAGATCATGGTAACCCACTAGTAATGACTCAAGTGTTACTAAATCCCTCAGAAGGAACTACTAATTATTTGGATCAGTATTCTAATGTGAAAAACATAACTCTGTAATTACTGAAGTCATTGTAAACGTTTGACGTTTTTGTAAGATTTTGGATAGTAGTGACTCAAGTGTTACTACATACTTCTATATGAATTACTAGTTATTTGGATCAGCATTCTAAAGTGAAGATCATGGTAACCCACTAGTAATTACTTAAGTGTTACTATCCAAAACCTTACAAAAAAACTCAAAAGCGTACAATGATTTTTGTAATTACTACAGAGCTATTATGTTTTTCACTTTAGAATACTGATCCTTCGGATGAGACATTAAACTGAGGTCCTGACTCTATGTGGTCATAAAAAATCCCAGGATGTCCTTCAGAAAAAGAGTAGGGGTGTAACCCCGGCATCCTGGCCAAATTTGCCCTCTGTCCATCATGGCCTCCTAATCATCCTCATATAATGATTGGCTTCATCACTCCATCACTTCATCGTCTCCTCTCCACCAATAAGCTGGTGTGTGGTGGGCGTTCTGGCGCAATATGGCTGCGGTCGCATCATCCAGGTGGATGCTGCACATTGGTGGTGGTTGAGGATATTCCCCCCTTCTATATGTAAAGTGCTTTGAGTACCCAGAAAAGCGCTATATAAATGTAACAAATTATTATTATTATGATCCAAATAATTAGTAACTCCATTAGAAGGATGTAGTAACACTTGAGTCATTACTAATGGGTTATCATTACCATAGAATTAAGTATATATTATGCATTATTCATGTTAATTATGAACCTGTAGTTCTCAGTAGTCCTCTGGGAGTTATGAAAAAAATAGTAGTTATTGATTAGCTAATAGTGAACTACCACATTTAACTGAGCGTTATTACTAACTAATTTGTTGATCAGAGTTCTTTATTAGTTAATAGTAGTTACTAGAATATTAATATTGCATTATTCATTTGTTACTGTGTAGTTATTCATTAATTAAGGAACAGTATTCTAAAGTGTTACCTAATTCACTTTTTAATTCAGATTTTATTCAACATAATTTGATCTTTTATAGGGATAAGTTACCACAGATGAAAATTCTTTTATTATTTACTCACCCTCATGTCATTTTAGGACTTTTATTTTTTATTTTTTGGTCGAACACAAAAGAACTATTAAAAGTCAGTTGTGCTCAATGTTGTTGACACCATCATGTTGTTCCTCATGTCATTCCAAGACTTTCTTTTTTTCTGTGGATCACAAAAGTTGATATTGTGAAGAAACTACTGTATATCTTTCAAGATCGGAGACTGCTACTTTTGATTCCTCTACATATACACTCACCTAAAGAATTATTAGGAACACCTGTTCAATTTCTCATTAATGCTATTATCTAATCAGCCAATCACATGGCAGTTGCTTCCGTGCATTTAGGGGTGTGGTCCTGGTCAAGACAATCTCCTGAACTCCAAACTGAATGTCAGAATGGGAAAGAAAGGTGATTTAAGCAATTTTGAGCGTGGCATGGTTGTTGGTGCCAGACGGGCTGGTCTGAGTATTTCACAATCTGCTCAGTTACTGGGATTTTCACGCACAACCATTTCTAGAGTTTACAAAGAATGGTGTGAAAAGGGAAAAACATCCAGTATGCGGCAGTCCTGTGGGCGAAAATGCCTTGTTGATGCTAGAGGTCAGAGGAGAATGGGCCGACTGATTCAAGCTGATAGAAGAGCAACTTTGACTGAAATAACCACTCGTTACAACTGAGGTATGCAGCAAAGCATTTGTGAAGCCACAACACGCACAACCTTGAGGCGGATGGGCTACAACAGCAGAAGACCCCACCGGGTACCACTCATCTCCACTACAAGTAGGAAAAAGAGGCTACAATTTGCACGAGCTCACCAAAATTGGACAGTTGAAGACTGGAAAAATGTTGCCTGGTCTGATGAGTCTCGATTTCTGTTGAGACATTCAGATGGTAGAGTCAGAATTTGGCGTAAACAGAATGAGAACATGGATCCATCATGCCTTGTTACCACTGTGCAGGCTGGTGGTGGTGGTGTAATAGTGTGGGGGATGTTTTCTTGGCACACTTTAGGCCCCTTAGTGCCAATTGGGCATCGTTTAAATGCCACGGCCTACCTGAGCATTGTTTCTGACCATGTCCATCCCTTTATGACCACCATGTACCCATCCTCTGATGGCTACTTCCAGCAGGATAATGCACCATGTCACAAAGCTCGAATCATTTCAAATTGGTTTCTTGAACATGACAATGAGTTCACTGTACTAAAATGGCCCCCACAGTCACCAGATCTCAATCCAATAGAGCATCTTTGGGATGTGGTGGAACGGGAGCTTCGTGCCCTGGATGTGCATCCCACAAATCTCCATCAACTGCAAGATGCTATCCTATCAATATGGGCCAACATTTCTAAAGAATGCTTTCAGCACCTTGTTGAATCAATGCCACGTAGAATTAAGGCAGTTCTGAAGGCGAAAGGGGGTCAAACACAGTATTAGTATGGTGTTCCTAATAATCCTTTAGGTGAGTGTAAGTTCTTATTGAGTTTACATTTCCTGCACTCTAAAAAAATACAGTAAAATTCAGTGGCTTAGTAAATATCACAGTAATAATTAACTTTATTAACTTAATAAAATCTCTGAACATCATTTACTTGATGGTATGAGTTGAACATACCAAAATAAAAAAGTCCAACAGTTAATTTTGTCTAAAATGAATAGTTATATTTAAGCTTTTTTCACTAAAAGAATGTAGTATTTGAATAACCAATTATTTATTTAAAATATACTTAATATATTTGTGAAATTTCTATCAAATTATTTAAGAATAGAGAATTAAACGGATCTGTTTCAAGAACCACAAATATTACTTAATTCATAGCAATACTATAGCAATATTTAAAAAGACCTTTGCCTCCATTATGCTGTTCTTCAGGGGAACAGATAGCATCTTTGTATGTTTGGACATTTGCTTGTTGGAAATCACAAGAGGTGATATGGTTATATTTAAGAATGACTAACAGGCCTCTGAAATATTTATAAGGTCCTTCCACACTGACTGCTCATTCACAGTATCTCCAATTTTAATTGCAAATCTAAATTAGTCATCGAAACCTTTCCATTATCTCAACACGTACACACGGTTCCAAAAGCTCTGTGACTTGAGTCATAGGCTGTCAGGTTTGCTGCCAAGAAGAGGAGGATGGCATTCCAGATCTGACTGTGGGGGCCATCTGCCTCTCTCTAATCCAGTAACCAAACAAGAACCTCACTCTGGTTCCTTTCCTTACCCACAGTGCACTGCTGCTGAGGACATGAAGGCACTGGCAACTTACTAAAGAGCAGATTAATGCAACTTGTCCCAGTGGATGAGGTGTTGGTTAGGTTGAGAGCTTGACTTTTTGAATTATCCTTAGCATCAGTTGGCTTGTAAACCTTGTACTATTGTTTTAAGGTGGAGGTGAATGATTTTGACATTGCTAAAAGTAAAGAACCAGAATAACAAGTTTTGGAAGCACATCTCCATCTCCATATACAAATATGCCTACTTCCATACTATATTGTAGGCAAAAAACAGTATGTGAGTATAAGTAAGTAGTATGTCCGAATTTTTAAAAAAAACAGTAGATGAAAAGTACCTGGAAGACCTACTTCCAGCGAGATTCTGAAGTGCGCATTTAATGGACACTTTACTATCCCATGAGGCCACGGGAGAAGGTTTGTGAATGGAGGTGAAGCAATGCAACTGATGCCGTAGGTCACATGATAATGACAACATGGTGGATGTTGTATGCCCAAATTTCAGTCATACTACACACACTCATACTATACAGAACATACTTTTTTAAACGGACACAAAGTAAGTTTCAAACCAAATGTAGTACCTAGTATATAGTATGTGTAGTAATAGACACTGCATCTATTAGGCCTATTATACAAATAATATTATACAAATAAAATTGCAATTGAAATTTTTGTCACAGCATTTTTGACAAACACTTTTCCCACACCATAATTGGGCTGCTTTATCGTCAAAGGTAAAACACTTTTCATTTTTTGGAAGTTATATCGAAAAAACGTTATGTTTTTAACTCTAATTCACCCATCTGTGGAGTCTGCTTCAGACTTTATCATTTTCCACAGGTGGTTGATGGATTGTGCTTAAACTCAGGTAATGGCTCTACTATGTTTTAAACTGACAGAACTGTGGGGTGTGAACAAGCCTGTCAGTTGTTCATCTAAGAAACCGCTCACTGGAGCATAGTATGCCTTGAAGTACAGACCCCCCATCCTTTCACAAGAGTTTAAAGGAGAAATGCTGAGAGTCATAAAAAGGAGACAAAGGAAAACAGCAATAATGTGTCAGCCTTTATGGACTCAAACAAGGATCGAAGAAGGGTTAAGGCAAACAAAGCAAATTCACAAAATTACATTTAGCTTTGATTTGACAGCAGAGACTTTGCGTCGTAGTTCCGGCTGATAATAAAACACTTGGTAAGTGAGTACGACATGCCCCAGTAGTGCTGTTACTAAAAGCCTGGGAGCTATCAACACTTTAAAAGAGGGAAATAAGAGTTTCAAGGAACAAGAGGAGCTACTAGTGTTTTCTTTTTGTCTTAGCACAAACAAAATTAAACATCAGCAACCACATAACCAGCAAATTGCATTGTTTTGAGCAGTATATCACTTTTATATTGTGCATAGTCCGAGGTGCCTTGCGACGCAGCCAATTATGTTCTGTTTTTGAGGTTCTGAACAGAAAGGTCACTAAGAATTGTGTTGTGTGAATAGATTGGGAAGGATAAAAGATGAGAAGCTTTCACTTACAATCCTTACAAGTCAAGTGTAAACAAGTCTAGTTCAATACTCCCATTTCTCCTGAATGCTTCAATTCTCTTGCTGCTTGGTAAAAGCATTAAAAGCAGTAAGAATAGCCTTAGACAGGTTGTTTAGATCCGGGTGGCTGTCAGAGTGGTGTGAGTCAAAACAGCCAGAGCTTTGGATATAATTGGCAAAGCTTTCATGCCAAGCCAGGTCCTCAAAAAGGAGAAAGGAATCTTTCTTTTTAAGGTACCTTACTTTGCCTTTTTCTGTTTTTCAGTATTAACTATGCAGGATCATAAAACAGTAAAGCTGCTGATGCAGATAATAGATGTAATGCAAATATAGTGAGATAACACTACCAAAAGAAGTGTGCTTAATTGTATTGAATGTGCACTTGAGTACTTCAAATATTAAAGTATATTTTAAAAAAAAGAGAAAATAAACTATACTTGATGATAACACAATATTAATGAAATAAAAGGCTAAGTGTACTTCACAACTATGTTTTAAACTTTTTAAAAAAAAAAGCACTTTGTAATAACGTCAAATAAAAACTCTAAATGACATGTTTCAGGTACTTCATTATGTTTAATAATATTTTGTTGTAAAAATAACCTAACTGCAAACAAAGAATAATATTCAACAGTTGAATAAAGGTGAAAGAACTCACCATCATGTCATCACAGATCCCTCATTGACTTTCTTTATTGTCTAGAGCACAAAAAGAGACAATGTTCTTTTTCATATATTAAAAGAGAATGGTGACCAGCTGAAGTCAAGCTCCAGAAATGACAAAAAAGAAATGACATTGTTCACTGAAACTCTTCCCCTCCACTTGTCATGATCATGTCTTGTTTAGTTTCATTGTCATGTTTTCTTTAGTTCTGTGTCATAAGGTGTGTCTCAATCAGTTCCCTTGCAGTATATTGTGTACACAAATTCAGGCACTGGTAAGGACAGTAAAGGACGCTGGCTCACTACACACTGGGACACTGATGACTCTATTTCCGGCGACAACATCCTCATTGTACAACATCATTACTGGTATTTATGAACAAACGCAGAGCTGATATCTTTCTGACATTACTTGTAATATTTAAAGTACATTATGATAAATACTTTGTTACCTATACGTACATTTCAGTCATAAATAAAAGTAGAAATGTTAGCTAGATTGTGTTCATTACTGTCCAACGATGTATGTTCATGCTGAAATATAATAAAATAATGGTTTCCATTTTTAAAAACACATATCGCGTTATCGGTTGTTATGTGTGGTGAGTTGAATCACAAGATTTAAGTTTTGTGCTTCAGAACTTGGGTTAAGGGAACATAGTGAGCATCGATGCACCCTGGGTTTTGTGGGGCATTGTGGGACTTTTCAGGGAGCGAACGTTTCAGTGCACTGGAAGGATTCTGCGATTGAGACAGCCCTTAAAATGGCCGACTCCCTGATCAGTGCCCTGACTATAGACTAAAATAACAGCGTATTAGTGGACTAAAGTAGGGAATAGTGATTGAGGGTTTAGGGGGCGATCTTGGATTCAGCCATAGTCATATGGTTTCTGATTAGTGCACACCTGTTCTGTTTCATTAATGATCATACCAAAGCCACTGGAAGGCAAGCCTGCAATCTTTAGCCAAAAAAGTTAACGCAGGGAAGGAAACCAGAGGCTATTTTTTTTTATGGATGTCAGTGGATAGGAGGCTTCACTAAATAAACCGCTTTTGTGAGGAAATGAAAGCTCTAGCGTAAAGTTCTGCCAGGAAGATTCAATGTTATGTCCCTCATCACATTCAGACCTAACCAATCATGTCCTAATTCTCAGAGTATAAAAGATGGTCACTTACACATGTCTGAGTTCGCAGATGCTGACGCCAACATTACCTCCATCCTCCCCACCACCACCAGGATGGTCCCCGGCTATACCTCCCAGGGGGTTGGCTGCGCCCCTGCCTTCATCTTCAGGCAGGAAATGCAGAGTCCGTTACCCTCGAGACGAGAGCTACAGACGGGGCCTATGCCAAAGAACCTCTAATTATAATACTTGCTGGTCTGTTAATAAACTTGTTACTTTATTGTACTTCATCTGGCCTCCCGAGTCTTTCTGGTAGAAATAGCTTATCATTTAATGAATTGACTGCCTGTCCACTAATCTTCAACATGTTTTACTCTAAACAATACCTTTGTTGGGAACGAAATGTAGTTTTTACTATGATAAAAAGTTGTATTATTTTTTTATAAGAGAAGGTAGAGAAGGGAATGTTGCGACAGGTAGGACTCGTTTACGGCATTACCATAGTGTTTACTAGTAATATTGAGTGATATTGTATATTGTCTAAATAAAGTAAAAAATACCTATGTTTTCTTTCTTGGGCTTTCAGGTTTTACCAGTTATGATAAGACTTGAATTGTAATGACTATTATAACTGCATGTATGCATATGACACTGATATTATGCATTTTAATGAATAAAGAGAAAATTAATAATTTAATTATTGTGTTGTATGTTTAATAAACAATTAAAAACTAAGTGTTCTTTCTATTGCTGCCAGGTCTTGTATTATAAAGATTTATGACTGCCTTGTGCCTGTGATGATATAATGAATAATGAATGGCTTTTAATGAATGATTGTAAAAAAAAATATACATATAATTTTAATGAATTAAATATTAAATTACAATTATGTTTTTAGTGTACTCTTAAATGTAGTCTTAAGTGCCCTGCAGTGACTAGTAGTTTGCAGCTAATAGAGATATTCATACTCTCTTTTTTTTTTTTGCAGTAACCACAAATAATGCAGTCCTACTGTACGTTTACTAGTGATATAACACCAAATATAGAACATTTATTCACTAGACAAAACCGCTAATCCACAAGAAACTGATTAACGTAAACGGTGGGCACTGACGTCACTGCCATTACATGATAGACTAATGTGCCTAACGTGATCCAAGTTAGCCGTTACGCTTTCTCCAATGGTAAGAGATACAGACTCTCTCATCTCCCTATAATAAGATAATCTCTTATCATACCCTGTGTTTTTATAAGCCCTCTATTTCCTCAATTCATTTGTTCTGCATTGTTAATGGTTTATGTGTAGGCCTAGTGTGTTTTGTGATTCCATTCCCTACAGTCAAAAACAAAGCATTTCAGTAAGACAATGTATGTTAAGCATCTTCAGAAACCTCTCCATTTTATTTTTGTCTCCATTGCATTCATCCTTTTTTAACCAAGAAATATATTAACATTTCGGCTGAGCTCTGCGAGACCTGGTAAGCTCTGAGTTAAAGCCTGATCATTAATGTACATTTCTAGTTCAACACACTCTATTATGGATTGAGCTGTCATTGTTCCTAGTGTTAATGTGTTCTGCTCATGTATAATGGAATACTGCCGAGTCTTGAGCCAGAACCAGCTGCCAGCTGCATTACATCAAAAGCAGATTGAAGTGGAGAGAGACTGCACCTCCGTGAATAAAATGCGTGTCACCTGCACGGCCAGGGCTAAATGCATCTGTCGCAAGGGTCCGCCAGTCCTCCACAATCATGACTTTATAACGCACTGACTTTCATGGTAGTTCACAATAGGGACTGATGAGCATAATGCAACAACTTGAATTTTGGGTTATTTTTTTTTTTTCTGTCCTCTGATTTTCTGATTTTTTTTAGTTTAATATTTCTATTCTGTACAATTTATATGATCCTGTAGTTGCCTGTTAAGTCAGAGTCCTTCAGCCAAAATGAATAAATCACAAATTCATTGGGAATTGTCTAACCACTCTATCAAAGGTCTAATAGAGTGGCTTCAGGGAAGCTTTTAGACGAGCAGAACCAATCCCAGACATGTCTGAAGACAATCTATTGAGGTTGTGATTTTTCTTCTCTCTGAAGCAAGCTTTGAGGCGTATTCAATCACAGGTAATCATGGCCATGATGTTTCCATATCTGTGCAAGAAAAGTGCCGTTACCTGGGCTGTGCGTGTAACATTTAGTCCAATCCTTCTCCACGCTATAGCAGATGGTTCCTGTATGGGTGGTAGTAGAGTGGGTGTACTTTCCTGTACTCATATGATGAGCCTGCAGAATGGTTTGGCTTGCATCTAGATATATGCACACATTAAAACTTCTTTACCACTTCAGGGATAGCAATTGACTTCTGTAGCCATGGTTTGGCGATTAGTCTATTTTGTTTCCTCATACTCTCATGGATTGTGCTGGCATAATACACACAAACACGAAGACGACGATATTAATACAGTCTTTAATATATCCACAGAGAAAGAGAGGACCATAACACACGTCCAAACATTAACTAGACCTGACAACAATGAACAGAAACAAGGGAACTTAAATACAGGTGCAAATGAAGGTGATTAGCGATACACAGCTGACAGTGATGGAGACTCAACTCAGAAACCATGACAACAAACAAGGCAGGGGTAAATGGTGCAAATGAAAACAAAGTCCAAACAGAGGTGACTGTGACACATACATAGAAATGTTCAACCCTTTGTTTGAAGCACTAGTTGGATATTTATGCAAGAACATGAGCAACCAATCAAATCTATCATCTCCTGGGATGTCCATCTTAAACTGAACCACAAATATACATAAATTATCATAGATGTGGCATTGCAGGTATTGCACATTATGCAGAGATGATTATATGCATTATATACTATCTTCATGTTATGCCCGGCAATGATAAACGGATGATACAGATATTAAAATGCTATGCTAATTTCTCTAAATAAATTTGGCTATATTTTCCCTCTAAATAAATTGAAAATAAACCAAAATTTAAAAACCATAATTTTCAAAATAAAAAATAGCATTTCATTTCAAATGCTACATAGGCAATTTTTGAAGGGGGTCATAAAAACACTACACTGTAAACCCGAATAAGAGTAAGGTAAAAAAAAAATTAGGTATTCAGTTACACAAAAAAATTTAATTAATACATTTAAAGTTTAAGTAAGCAGAAGTTTTATTTCGTACTCATACATTTTAATTGAGCTCAACTTGAAATATTTGAGTAAGCTAATTTAAACATTTAACTTAAAATGATCATGTCTCAACTTAAATATTTTTAGTAGTGGAAACTTGGCTAGCTTTAACTTGCTTATTCAGTAAATGCTGACTTGCAAATTGGTAACAAAATTCTTTGATGTCATTAGCATAGCATAGCAAATGCTGAATGAGTACGGCAGTATAAAACATGTAACATTATTGGTTCTCAAACCAAGCTCATGCTCCAGTCATCAACATAATGGTAACCCCCCAAAAACCCAACATAACAGAAACTCTTCTAAATTAGCATACAGCCTTGTGCACATCGGGACGATTATCGCGCTTATCTGCAAATTTTTTTGATGCATCTTTGTGTCAGCTCCCTAGTTCAGTAGTCAGGGCACTGATCAGGGAGTCGGCCATTTTAAGGGCTGTCTCAATCGCAGAATCCTTCCAGTGCACTGAAACATTCGCTCCCTAAAAAAACAACAATTTTTGTAGTCGCTGTGGTGTTTGTCATAAAGTTCTTTGTGTTCAGATACCAAAGAAACCAAAGAGACCAGCTCTACATTCATCTTGCCTCATTGCATTTTCTTCTTCGTCTACTTACTTCCTCTTTGTCGTCTTCTTCTTAGGGTATCAATGTGTGCTCAGCAAGAACGTTTTGTGCTTGAGCGCTACCAAGTCGTCTTTTACTGTAACTTCATCAGCTCTAGGCATGTGAACAAAAGCAGCAATCTGATGTTTTTATGCCTGCCGTTTTGCGCAGCGCTGTGCACACTCACATTGGCGCCCTCTGTTTAGTCACAAATTGTTAAACATCGGCGATAAACAAGCTTTAAAGGGTTAGTTCACCCAAAAATGAAAATAAGCCCATGATTTACTCACCCTCAAATCATTGTAGATGTATATGACATTCTTCTTTCAGACTAATAAAATTGGAGTTATATTTTAAAAGTCCTGGCTCTTCCAAGCTTTATAATGGCAGTGACTTGTTGTTTCTTTTTTGAAGTCCATAAAAGTGCATCTATCCATCATATAAGTGCTCCACACGGCTCCGGGCGGTCAATAAAGGCCTCCTGAAGTGATGCGTTTGTGTAAGAAAAAAATATCCATATTAAAAAATGCATACACTAAAATAACTAATTTCTGGCGGACGCATCGATTTACAGCGAAAGAGTAACCCTTGACCCTTGAACTCTTGACGCATGCGTATTGACAAACGTATAAGCGCAGAGGATAGAGCAAAACAAAACACCAGTCATGAATTAGAAATTTTAAAGAGAAATGGCGGAGGATTTCGATATAAGAGAAGAGGGGCTTGTGTTTGTTGCCCAGCCCTATCCGCGAGAGGCATCAAAGCTTGCGATTCTCCTGTACATTGCATCAGGGGTTACTCTTTTGCAGTAAGTCGACTTGTGTACAACTGAACGCCGGAGGCTAGTTATTTTAGTCTATAAAGTTTTAATTATGGATATTTTTCTTACACAAACGCAAAAATAACCAAAAACATAATATAACACTTAATTTTAGCATTTACTCTCCCTTTCGTGTGTCATGGCAAAGCATGCTGGGAAACAGAAATCCCAGCCCAGTTTCAGTTAAATTTAAGTTTGTCTAAATTAAAAGAAACAAGTTCATAAACCTCAAAACAATGAAACAATTCAGATTATGTAAAATGTGTCAGTTTTGTGAACTCAAAAGAAAAAGAAAGTTCTAAAAACCCTTAAAAGTAAAAGATCACTTCTGGGAGCCCCTATCAGCTTCGAGATATAGAGAACGGGCCAATGGCCATTGGTGTGCGAGATTTGCATCTCGCGCTCCGCCCCGCGCCGCGGGTATAAACAGGAGGCGAACACGGTGTTGATGAAGGAGACTGTTCCTGCTTCAGCAGAGAGAGAAAGAGAGAGAACGAGAGAACGCAAAGCTTCAGGACCTCAGAGCAGCTCTTCGTCTGTTATGGAGGCTAGCAGAAGGGAAAGGCTGTCTCTAAGCAGAGGATGGCCCACTGGATAGTGGATGCCATCGTCTTGGCGTATGAAACCCAAGACGTGCCCTGCCCACTCGGGTTAAGAGCCCACTCCACTAGGGGTGTAGCTTCTTCCTGGGCGTTGGCTCGTGGCGCCTCACTGACAGATATTTGTAGAGCTGCGGGCTGGGCGACACCTAACACGTTCACTAGATTCTATAGCCTCCGTGTAGAGCCGGTATCTTCCTGTGTGCTCACTTCCCATAGTCAGTAACACCGAAGTGCCCGTTCTAGTGTCGGCTTGCTGCGCCATTCCCTTCCCCATGGAACGGATACGTGCGCTTATATGCTCCAGTCGAGTTCCCCAGAAATGGCGAACCCTGTTGAGTCCTCCGCAACCCGCGGCAGTCGGATGTGGCGGAGCGTCCGACGCCAGGTCTAACACTCGTATGCACTGGTGGAACTTGTGTTAGGCTGGGTTCCATATGTTGTGACCCCCACGGCGGTCCTATATGTGTATTTTTCCACGGTATGTCTCCTTACGGCGAGCCCGTGTCTTTCCCTCGGCAGAGCTCTCTGCCGTCTCAGTCAGGTGTTGTTCCCCCGCCTGCTTGGCCAGGGCCACCCCTGGGACTTCCGTATGTTGCACTGCCCACGGTCGGTTCATACGTGTATTCTCCACATGGTAACTCCCTCCGGGCATGATGTGGCTTCCGCCGCGTTCCTCCGGGCACACTTTCCCAGCGTTATCCAATAGTCTGCTGAGTGGGTCTTGCGGAACAGCAGTGTGACTTTCCCTGCGTGAATTTCCCTGCCCGGAACAGACGGGGTCTGAGGGGCTCTCGCTGGGCGATGGAAGTGGTAGTAACTGTGGCGTTTTCCAAAGGGATGCCAATTCGTCGGTGACGTCCGACGTACGTCGAACGTGACCAACTGAAAGGACGTACGTCCCGTCGCCACAGTGGCTGTACCATCACTGCATGGCCGAGTCACTATTTCGGCTCCTCAGTGTAAAACAGTAGTGCGCTGCATTCGCCTCCTATTTATACCTGCGGCGCGGGGCGGAGCGCGAGATGCAAATCTCGCACGCCAATGGCCATTGGCCCGTTCTCTATATCTCGAAGCTGATAGGGGCTCCCAGAAGTGATCCCAATTCGTCGGTGACGTCCGACGTACGTCTCCGTTCCCTCCTTCAGGGAACGAGGGTTACCATACGTAACCAAGACGTTTACTCAAACCAATTAATTATTTTGAGGATTTTGTTTGTTTTGTATATTTTAGTATATGTTTTGTAAAGTTGTTTTGTTTGCATGTGTTGTAAAAGGTTATATTACACTGTGTAATATAATCTTTTACAACACATGCAAACTAAACAAAATAAAGATAACCCTAAAACAGTGAAAAGAGGTAGTGGATTTCAAAAAAGAGGGGGAGATTATTCCAATCAGGAGATTTGTATTTAAATGACCAACTTCTCTGAAAATTTTAGGGACAAAGAAAATGGGATGTTGCATATGTCTAAGTGAATATGAAGATCAATATGGGCTCAAAAAATCTTTCAAACATACAGGACAGTTAAAATAATCACATTTAAAAATTAACAATTCATTTTGAGATTTGATAATGTGTTATTTTATTAATTTTACAGTGTTATTAAATAATTATTGTTGGTCACACTTTATTTTAAAGTGTCCTAGTTACAGTGTAATTTGTTACACAAATAAGTACTGAGTAATGGCAAATGTAACAGCTAAATAAATTAAAAAAATGGAGTAAATTAACATGCACAATTAAATATCCAGTACCTTTCCAATATTGAAGATACTGTTAAATTAAAATATCTCTAATATCAACCGATAGCTAATATGGTCCAAATTGTCCTAAAATTACATAGCACTTATTAATAGCACCTGTGCTTCTAAAAAATGGTAAACTGCCCCCTCCCTTCAAAAAACAAATCTGTTCTATAAGCCTATAGTAAATCAATTCAACAACAGACAATTTACAGCATGATGCATGCAGAAACAGCAGAAATTACATTTGAAGTCACATTTGTGTTTGCATTTGCCCATGTCTCCTCGTGTATATTGAGAATCTCTAAATGTGGCCCTCCACATCTCCTTAATCACTCTCACACCTGACACTCCCCTCGTCGTCATAGCAACATGATCCAAGTGATCTTTCTGCATCCTCTTGAGCGTTGCTCCCTTTTCTCTGAGCCAAAGTGAGATCTAATCAACATTGTGTGTGAACAACTAATTATGCTGTTTGGCAATTCACCATAGACCTTGCATAAATGTTTTGTAAAAAAAAATTCAGAGGACTGAAGAAATAAAAAATATTTTAAAGTATCCTTCATTATCAAATATTCTGATTCATATTCATATATTTCTGGTCTAATTTATGAACAGAAGATTTAGGCATTTCTTAGTTTGTAGTTTGTTTTTCCCCCTTTGTTTTGCATCAGAAATCATCCCCTTCAAGCTGCCCTTAATCATGAAATCATGGCCAATAAAAATGCATATTCAAAAATAAGGATCGTTACTGGTAATTATTTGTTTGAGCTCTCTCTTCCTTTCACACCGAACAGACTCGCTGGAGCCAACTGCAACAATTAGCATTTGAAAATGCTCTACGGCCATGGCTGTTGACTGAGCATGCATAATGAATAGTGTTTGAAAGAAAAACATCTCTGAGAGCACAGCTGAGATGTCTGTAGCGCCATGGCCTGATGATATGCATTGATTCTGCTGTACTACTTCACATCTGAATCACAGAATAACATTTCACTGCAAGCTGTCAGCCCTGTTAGCCCAGTCCCATGAAAGTATATCACAGTGAGAAAAATAAACCAATATATTGTTGGTGCAGTCGGCCAATAAAGCTTTCATCTCTTCAGATTTATAGTTTTATTTGGGTGGCACAGAAATCATAAACCATCTGATGTTTGGGATGAACTCAGGACTGACAGGATTTAGAGGCAGCTAATGGGACAACAGAGGCCGTAACTGTCACCTTCACTGATCTAGGATCCATTAATGATGCAAGTCGCTATATGTTTGCCTTGTGATTCAGTTTTGAAATGTAATTCGGATGTCACTATTGTCACAGTGGTCTGGTTGGATACTGTACCGATCGGACATCTGTGTTTATCCTTTAGGGCAGCTCACACGATGATTGCATTATTTGACTCCAGTCTTGCAGCCAAGTGCATTATCAATAACAAGCTCACAAGACAGAAAGAAACCAAAATCCATCAGATTTCAATTCAGTCTCTGCTCTCTGGCAGGGATCAGACTCTCCTTTTCAAATGCCTTTGTGTTTCCAATGCTCTCATACTCAATTTTTTTGCAGGTCAGAGGCTTTCTTACACAGTACTCAAAGATATTGATTTTCTCTTTTCTCTTGTAGTCATCCATGGTCATTTCCTAAATGAGGATTACAGCAGCAGTGTTTGAAGTCACGGGCAGTGAGCTCTCAGTCTTGCTCATTGAGCTTTTGAACTTCTCCGAATTTCTAAAGGCCATGGACTGCAAAAAAATCATTTCCTTTAGCATAATTGCATCTTGTTTTCCATCAAAGAAATGTCTGAACATGCTTAAAACAACATATATTTACTAATAATATCAATAATTCAAGAATATCTTACTGAATAAAATATCAGAGCTTGGATTTTAGAGAATATATATGTTCGGGATTTTTTTTTTTACCCCATTGGCAAATTGTGTTTCCTTGTTTCATAACCATAAACCTAATAAAAATTAATGAGGTTTACGCATAAAACAATTCGATACATTTCCTGAAAACAAGTCTCATATTATGCAAGTAAATTTAATTTTGTTTTATAAACCCCTTCTCTTGTTCTCTTGGAAGTATAAATGACATATCCAAAATAAAAAGGTTGCTGCTCATAAGTAATTATAAATAGACACATGAACAAAATATATTTAGAGAGCAAACACTTGAGAGTTTACAGTTCAAGACTCATAATTACTCAGACTGTTATTAATATGGAGATACACTATATTGCCAAAAGTATTGGGACACCCCTCCAAATCATTGAATTCAGGTGTTCCAATCACTTCCATGGCCACAGGTGTATAAAATCAAGCACCTAGGCATGCAGACTGCTTCTACAAACATTTGTGAAAGAATGGGTCGCTCTCAGGAGCTCAGTGAATTCAAGCGTGGTACCGTGATAGGTTGCCACCTGTGCAACAAGTCCATTCGTGAAATTTCCTCACTACTAAATATTCTACAGTCAACTCTCAGTGGTATTATAACAAAGTGGAAGCAATTGGGAACAACAGCAACTCAGCCACAAAGTGGTAGGCCACGTAAAATCACAGTGCGCAGAAGTTGCCAACTTTCTGCAGAGTCAATAGCTACAGACCTTATGATTAGCTCAAGAACAGTGTGTAGAGAGCTTCATGGAATGGGTTTTCATTGCTGAGCAGCTGCATCCAAGCCTTACATCAAGCGCAATGCAAAGCGTTGGATGCAATGGTGTAAAGCATGCCGCCACTGGACTGTATCAGAGCAGTGGAGATGTGTTCTCTGGAGTGACGAATCCCGCTTCTTTGTCTGGCAATCTGATGGACGAGTCTGGGTTTGGCGGTTGCCAGGAGAACGGTACTTGCCTGACTGCATTGTGCCAAGTGTAAAGTTTGGTGGAGGGGGGATTATGGTGTGAGGTTGTTTTTCAGGGGTTGGGCTTGGCCCCTTAGTTCCAGTGAAAGGAACTCTTAATGCTTCAGCATACCCATACAATTTCATGCTCCCAACTTTGTGGGAACAGTTTGGGGATGGCCCCTGTTCCAACATGACTGCGCACCAGTGCACAAAAAAAGGTCCATAAAGACATGGATGAGTGAGTCCTGACCTCAACCCGATAGAACACCTTTGGGATGAATTAGAGCGGAGACTGCGAGCCAGGCCTTCCCGTCCAACATCAGTGCCTGATCTCACAAATGTGCTTCTAGAAGAATGGTAAAAAAATTCCCATAAACACACTCCTAAACTTTGTGGGTGCTGTTATAGCTGCAAAGGGTGGGCTAACTCCATATTAAACCCTACGGATTAAGAATGAGATGTCATTAAAGTTCATATGCATGTAAAGGCAGGCGTCTCAAAACGCCAATCTTTTGGCAATATAGTGCTCAAACATAAAAACATAAATACAAATATTAAGATTATATTTTTTAAATGTTTAAAAAATTATGTGGCTGTGACGTAGGAACTTAAGCTGAAGCTACAAGTGTGCTACCGCTTCATATCAAATCTGAGGATATTATCTCTAAAACTATGAATTTTATAAAAACATTTTATAAGACCATGTCTTGTGTGTTTTTAGCTAAGGCTAATAAAATGCTAAAAAAATAATATATAGCCCCCTGCAAGCTCCCCTGCACTCTATTGTCTATGTCTGGTGTCTGCGTGCTCATACTATGGCGGTGCTTCAGGTCTTCCAGGTGAAGGTGTTGGAGGCCTTGGATGAGAGGGGTCCGGATCCTGAGTTGTTCAGGAAACTGTGCTGGCGCTGAGAGCTGGCGCTCAGAGCCATGAAGAAGACTGCTCAGGGCAATGGTTGCTGTATGGGCCGCCTGGTGGTCCTACAGCATCACTTATGGCTAACGCTGACAGAGATGAGGGACAACCCCATAAGCCCCCATTGCCTCTTTAATGACGCAGTGGGTTCCTTCTATGAGAAGTTTATTGAGGGCCAGAAGCAGTCATTCCTGCCAAAAAGGGCTACAGCTCCTCCAGAGCATTCGAGATCCTCCTCTGCTCAGCACTCATCTAAGTGCCAGGACCGATCGCCCGCTGCAACCACCTCGGGCTCAAGGAAAGACCTGGACTCTGAGGCCCAAGTCCAGGCAGTACAAGAACCCCATGAAGCAAGGACCCACCCGAGTAAGCTGGTGCCTGAACTTCAGACGCATTCCTGAAGGGAATGTATCTTTAGCTTTGCAACACTTCCTTCCATTTGTGAAGGACCATCATGTTCTTGTTTGGACAGACAACTAATTGGTAGTTTCTTAAATTAATCACCAAGGGGCTATTCGTTCTCGTCTGCTTCAAAGGATGGTGGAATATTTCCTTCTGTGGGTGGACAGGAACCTCCTATCGATACGAGCAGTTCATGTCCCGGCCGCCTGAATTACAGCTCGGACATGCTATTCAGGGGTGGCATTCACAAGGAATGGAAGCTGCATTCTCAAACAGTCCAGATAATTTGGAGCCTGTTTGGGGAATTGGAGGTCGATTTGTTCGCCTCGGAGGAGAAGGGGATGCGTTATCAAGCTGCTGGCCAAAGAAACACAAGTATGCCTTTCCTCCGGTCAAAATCATTCCACTGGTGCTGCACAAGATCGGCGGGGAACAGGAGACTGTGCCATTGGTTGCGCCAAACTGTTTCTAGAGCAAGTGCAAAAACAACAACAAACTACAAAAAAAAAAACACTGGCTTACTGACGTTGAAACAAAATGTTACAACACTCCTCACTCTCCCCTACATAATAGATTTACAAGAAAACTTAAATAAATAGATTTTTTTATGTTGAATGTGCAACAAATGTCTTGGATAGGATTATGGAAGCAAGAGCCCTGTCGACCAGATGCCTTTATGCTATGAAATGGAAAGTCTTCGTATCTTGGTGTTAACTGAGAAATGAGGACCCAGTGACCTATGCTGTCTTTTCTACAGGACTGTTGGGATAATGGGCACATGCCATCTACTCTAAAGATGTATGTGGCTGCCATTTCAGTTTTTTATTTGCTAAGTTTTTTATTGATTTTCGCCCAGTCGGGAAGCACAATTAAGTAGCGGGGTTTCTGAGAGGAGAGAGACGGCTGCCTCCCTATCGTCCTAACCAGGTAGCCATCTGGGATTTGTCTCTGCTGCTTTCATTTCATCAGTTTGGTACTTGCATGCGTTATCGTGTGCAGGTGTGTATGTTGCAAGGCAGTCAATGAGCTCGACTCTATTGGTCTGGCTAGCTATGGTGTCTCTGTTCGCTGTTGTGTAATACAGTTAGCGTTAGCATGCAATGACGAGAGACCGACTCGAAAGAGAACATCTCCGGTTACTCTCATAACCTTGGTTCCCTTTCAGTCGGTCACGTTCGACGTACGTCGGAACTGACCGACGAATTGGGATCTATTTTCAGAGACCAATCTACTTCGAGTGTTTAAAAACGAGCCAATGAGGATTGGCATGCGGTAGACGCGTCCCACGCTCCGCCCCGCAGCGCGGGTATAAATACGGAAGTGGAAGTACCGCATATCGCTTTCAACTTCGGAGCCGAACGTTTAGTTCCTACGAAGAGTGTTTTTTCATTTGAGAGTTAAGAGGAATCTCCTGGCCAGTGTTGGTGAGACGGCGCTGTCAGCGGTGATCGCATTGAAACAAAACAGCTGTTTTTACAGCTTGCTGGGTTGAGTGCTTTCAGCGGGCTTGCACCCCAGAACCACTGCGAGCCGCGGTCACTTCCCCTGTGTGCCTCGGCACTGGTCAAAGAGCAAACTCCTTTCTAAAAGAGCTACACAGTTTCACCCTGCGTCTTTTTCAAGATGTCATTCAAACCGTGTGTTTCTGGATGCCGACGTTACCTGTCCCCAGCTGACGGACACGATCGCTGTCTCACGTGTTTGGGCGTTCAGCACGCTGAGGCGGCTTTCGTGGATGACTCATGTTCCCATTGCGGGAACATGACCATCGCAGTATTACGGTCCAGGCTCGACTACCTTAAAAAAGGTGAAGATTCGGCTGCGCTGCCCCCTTTGGGTGTGGTAGCGTTGTCCGAGTCCGATCCAGAGCTCACGGCTATGCTTTCCCGGGCCGCCGCGAGTGTCGGGCTCGAGTGGAACCCTCCACCGTGTCCCGAACCCTCGCGGCTGGACGATTGGTATCTCGGGACGGCCCGTGCTGGTTCTCAGCGCCCCGCCCCAGTGCCTTTCTTTCCGGAAGTGCATCAGGAGCTCACGAAGTCGTGGACAGCGCCTTATAGCGCTAGAAACCGATCGACTGACTCCTCCGTCCTCACTACCCTCGACGGTGGCGCGGCGAAGGGTTACGTGGAGATCCCCCCAGTGGAGCGGTCGGTTGCGATGCAACTGTGTCCTAAGACCGCTACCGACTGGCGGGGAAATCCGTGCCTCCCCTCCCGGGCATGTAAGTTCTCGTCCGGGCTAACCGGCAAGGCTTACACGGCCTGTGGAGAAGCCGCGTCATCTCTGCATGCCATGGCGCTCCTGCAGGTCTACCAGGCCAAAGCGCTCATGGAATTGCACGAGGGTAGTTCCGACCCAGGCGTTATGCAGGAACTGCATACCGCGACGGACCTCGCCCTCCGGGCGACGAAAGTCACCGCACGCTCCCTGGGTCGGGCCATGTCCACGTTAGTGGTCCAGGAACGCCACCTGTGGCTGAACCTGGCAGATATGCATGAGACCGACAAGGTTCGGTTCCTCAACGCCCCTGTCTGTCAGGCCGGCCTCTTCGGCGACGCAATCGAGAACTTCGCCCAGCAGTTCTCGGTTGCCCAGAAGTAGACGGATTAAAAATATCCTGCCCCGGCGACCCGCTGCTGCCTCCACCCAGTCGCCGGCCGCAGCGTCCCCGCCTGCTCGTTGCCGAGGGCGTCCCCCGGCGTCTGCCTCCGCCCCTGCCAAGCCAAAGCAGCAGCCTCCACCGGCAAGGCAGGGTGCCAGGCGCAAGGGGGCCGCCCAACCCGTCCAGGGTCCCGCTGTCTCCGCCGGCAAGCGCAAGGGCAAGCGGCCCTGAGACGGGCAGCCCAGGGAGGAAAGGAGCTGCTCTCGGGGAGGTGGTGTCCGCACCCCTCCTCCCCCCGGAGGAGGACCGGGGGAAGAATGTCAACGCTGGTCAAAACATCCTGCCGCTGGCTCTCCGGAGTCCAGCGGTACCCACATTCTCAATAAAAGAGCAGTTTCGTCCCTCCCTGGGCCCCAAGAGGCCCAGGTTGGCAGTGTGCGACGCCCCGGGCCTTGCCACTCCTTTCCTCCCCTCTCCCCCTCGCCAGGGGGCAGCAGTGTGGGCACCGAGGACGCCCCCGGGCCTTCTCACCCACACTCTGCCCAACACTGGAGTACTCAAGCAACACTCCGGGCCGCCTCCGGGCCGCCTCCGGGCCTCCCGAGTCGGGCCTGGGTACTCCATCTCGCTGCCTCACCCCGGGCACGTCTGTGGTGCCGTTGGTCCCGCTTGTTCGGTCTCTGGGGGCCTGGTTAGGTCTCCCCAGGCCGTCTCGCTGGCTCATCCGTACCATCAGACTCGGCTATGCGATTCAATTCGCCCGCCGGCCTCCCAAGTTTGCGGGCATCCTCTTCACCTCAGTGCGGAGTTGCGATGCCCATGTCTTGCGGCCCGAGATCGATGTCCTGCTGGCGAAGGACGCGATCGAGCCGGTTCCTCCAGCCGATATGAAGGCGGGGTTTTACAGCCCCTACTTCATTGTGCCCAAGAAAGGGGGTGGGTTAAGACCAATCCTGGACCTGCGTGTCCTGAATCGGGCCCTGCACAAGCTCCCGTTCAGAATGCTAACGCAGAAACGCATTTTCGAATGCATCCGTCCCAAGGATTGGTTCGCAGCGATCGACCTGAAGGACGCGTACTTTCATGTCTCCATTCTCCCTCGACACAGATCGTTCCTACGCTTTGCGTTCGAGGGGAGGGCATTTCAGTACAGGGTCCTGCCCTTCGGGCTGTCCCTGTCGCCTCGCGTCTTCACGAAAGTCGCAGAGGCAGCCATTGTTCCGCTCAGAGAACGCGGCGTTCGTATTCTCAACTATCTCGACGACTGGCTCATACTCACACAGGGACCTGGTGCTACGTCACCTCAGCCTGTTGGGCCTTCGGGTCAACCGAGAGAAGAGCAAACTCTGTCCCATGCAGAGGATCTCTTATCTCTGTATGGAGCTGGACTCGGTCAACCGGACTGCGCGCCTCACAGAGGAGCGAGTCCGGTCAGTGTTGAACTGCTTGAATACGTTCAAAGGCAGGACAGCGGTCCCACTGAAATTCTTTCAGAGGCTCCTGGGGCATATGGCATCTGCAGCCGCGGTAACGCCACTCGGATTGCTGCATATGAGACCGCTTCAACGCTGGCTTCACGACCGGGTCCCAAGATGGGCGTGGCAGCGCGGCAAGTACCGGGTCTCAGTTACTCCTTACTGTCGCCAAACCTTCAACCTGTGGGCGGACCCTGCCTTTCTACGGGCCGGAGTGTCCCTAGAACAGGTGTCCAGGCATGCTGTGGTCTTCACGGATGCCTCTTCCACGGGTTGGGGGGCCACGTACAACGGGCACTCAGTTGCGGGTCTGTGGACGGGGCCCCAACTGCGTTGGCATATCAATTGCCTAGAGCTTCTGGCAGTACGTCTCGCCCTGGGCCGCTTCAAAAAGCCGCTACAGGGAAAACACGTTCTGGTCCGTACGGACAGCACTGCGGCCGTTGCGTACATCAACCGTCAGGGTGGTCTACGCTCCCGTTGCATGCTCCGGCTCGCCCGCCATCTCCTCCTGTGGAGTCAGAAGCGTCTGAGGTCGCTTCGGGCCATTCACATCCCAGGTGCGCTGAACCAGACAGCCGACGAGCTCTCTCGTCAGCCGACACCTCCTCTATGCGCTGAAGTGGAACCTGTTCGTTGAATGGTGCTCTTCCCGCCGGGAAGACCCCCGAAGGTGTTCGATTAATGTCGTGCTTGCTTTCCTACAAGATGGGTTGGAGAGAAGGCTGTCTCCCTCCACCCTCAAAGTGTACGTCGCCGCAATAGCGGCGTATCACGATGTAGTCGAAGGTAAGTCCTTAGGTAAGCATGATTTAATTGTCAGGTTCCTCAGAGGTGCGAGGAGACTAAATCCTCCTCGGCCAACCTCGGTACCCTCTTGGGACCTAGCCCTGGTGCTCAGAGCGCTCCAGGGCCCTCCCTTCGAGCCTTTACAGTCAGTCGAGCTAAACATCCTGTCCATGAAGACAGTGCTCCTGACTGCATTGGCCTCAATCAAGAGGGTAGGGGACCTGCATGCACTTTCGGTCAACGAATCGTGCCTAGAATTCGGGCCGGCCAACTCTCACGTTGTCCTGAGACCCTGGCCTGGATACGTGCCCAAGGTTCCCACCACTCCCTTCCGGGACCAGGTGGTGAACCTGCAAGCGCTGCCTTCGGAGGAGGCAGACCCAGCCCTAGCTTTTCTCTGTCCCGTCCACGCTCTTCGCGTCTACGTGGACCGAACTCAAAGCTTTAGAACCTCAGAACAGCTCTTCGTCTGTTATGGAGGCCAGCAGAAGGGAAAGGCTGTCTCCAAGCAGAGGTTAGCCCACTGGATAGTGGATGCTATCGTCTTGGCCGACCAGTCCCAAGACGTGCCTTGCCCGCTCGGGGTGCGAGCTCACTCCACTAGGAGTGTAGCCTCCTCCTGGGCGCTGGCTCAAGGCGCCTCGCTGACAGACATATGTAGAGCTGCGGGCTGGGCGACACCTAACACGTTCGCTAGATTTTATAGCCTCCGTGTAGAGCCGGTATCTTCCCGCATCCTCGCCCCCAGTGGCCAGTAGCGCTAAGTACCCGTTCTAGTGTCGGCTTGCATACGCCACTCCCGCCTCCGGGCCGGATACGTGCGTCTATTGTCTCCAGTTGTGTTCCCCGGAAACGGCTAACCCTGTCGAGCTCCTCCGTCACCCCTTCGGTGTCAGACGTTGCGGCCGTCTGACACCAGGCCTACACCCGTATGCTTGTGGAACGTGTGTGTTAGGCTGGGTTCCATATGTAGCGGTTCCCTAACGGCAACCCCATATGTGTATTCTCCACGGTACCAGCTACCCTACTCGGCTAGCCCCGTGTCTTTCCCTTGACAGAGCCCGCTCTGTCGTCTCTGGTGGTGTTCTTTCCCCCCTGGGACCAGGTTGGATCCACCCCAGAGACTGCCATAGGTAGCACTACCCTGCTAGGTTAGTCCTTACGAGTATTCCACCTCTCCTTCCACTGAAGGACGTGGTTCCGCAGCGTACCATCTCCCTGAGACGGGCACGCTTTCCCAGCATTATCCAATAGTCACGCTGAGTGGGTCTTGCAGGAACAGCAGTGACTGGCCTCCCTGACTGGAGCCCTGACTTCCGCACCAACCTAGGTGTGGTCCAGCGAGCTCGGTCAGGGCGCTGGAAGGGCCAGTATCTCTGGCGTGTTAGTAGGGATCCCAATTCGTCGGTCAGTTCCGACATACGTCGAATGTGACCGACTGAAAGGGAACGTCTCGGTTACGTATGTAACCCTCGTTCCCTGAAGGAGGGAACGGAGACGTACGTCCCGTCGCCAGGTGCTGTGCTTCAGCTGTAGGCCGAGCCACTTAGCTGGCTCCTCAGTTGTAAAGCGATATGCGGTACTTCCACTTCCGTATTTATACCCGCGCTGCGGGGCGGAGCGTGGGACGCGTCTACCGCATGCCAATCCTCATTGGCTCGTTTTTAAACACTCGAAGTAGATTGGTCTCTGAAAATAGATCCCAATTCGTCGGTCAGTTCCGACGTACGTCTCCGTTCCCTCCTTCAGGGAACGAGGGTTACATACGTAACCGAGACGTTCCCTGAGAGAAGGGAATTAGACATTGCGCACTGTTACAAAACTTCAGAGTCTTATAGATCTTGCTTTGACAGTTGAAAGATTCTGAGGCAATGGTAATGAGCGTTGAGCTAAATAGTGGATGGCTCCACCCCTAGCTCACGCGCTCAATCGCCATTGGCCAGTAATTTATACTGGTGCAATGCAATCATGCTTCAGTATTCGAGTAATTAGGGGGATACCCCATAGTATTAGCACGCAATATCTTGTTCCCTCTTCTCAGGGAACTGAGGTTACGAGAGTAACCGGAGACATTATTCTATTCAAAATATAAAAAATGTTGCACTCCTGACATAAATTAAGAAATTAATGTCATTGCAACCGAGTGTTAAATATTTCAAATGATACACAGTTTGTCCAAATCAAGTAAGAGTGTGATGTTTAAACTGTAGTGAAGGTTGAACAATAATAATCTGGGGCCGCCGGCGATCAAGAGGTGTTAAGAGGTTAAGCATGCATCTAATCAAATTGAGTGAGTGTAGGGTTAAAACAAGTAACGAACAAAAATGCCAATGGAGTAAAAAAAAAAAAAAAACTCAATTCAAGAAATGTGACATTGTTCTCTGAAATCTTGTTTTATACTTTAACCTACTTGTTTCCAAGTAAATTGATCTTGTTTATGGAAAGCAAGATATATTAAAAAACATTTTGCAGTGTGGTCTCTGACCTATTTCAATGCAGGAGAGAGCTGATAGTAATTTTTTCTAGCTTTAGTTTAGTTTATTAGATGAAGGTGATGTTGTAATTGAGCTAAATGTGAAAAGACCCAGGTAATTCATTTTCAGGGTTATTTTTTTGGATCTCATTCTCTTGCTCAACTTATTTATCTCTATATCTCACACACACACTGTTTTTCTCAGCCTCTCTCTCTCTCTGGTGACTGATATTGATTTTGATGTTGCTACAAGACCAGAACCGCCTGCAGCAATTAGCACTCTGAACCCAAAGATACTTTAAATGCAATGTGCAAAAAAAAAACAAAAAAACAACAACAAAGGAACCGCTAAGCTCTCATACCAACAACAAATCAAAATTGGTAAAGGTTTACAAAGTGCTCTTCACACAGATATTATTGTATTAAAAGTGAATATTTGAAAATGGCTTTTCATTAGTGCTAAAATTAATAATCTAGACAATCTGATGGTCCATGCTATGGGATGATTTTAGTATCAAAATGATTAATAAATGCACACACAATTATCCATGAACTTGATAAATGTTGGAGATATGTTTTACTATCCACAAACAAATGCCTTTCAACTTGTGTGTGCAAAATACAGAATTACATGAATGTGCAGCGATTTGTACAAATAGAGACATTTTTGTGAATAAAAATGTTTTATTTTGCATTAATGTATCATAGCTAATTTGCACATGCAACAAAGATGTGCATTTGTGGTCTCAAAATCCAAATGAATCAAATGAGATCAACTCAGAAAAGACGTCAATAAATGCACGTGTGTCACGTGATCCACAAATGCACATCTTCTTTGTTGCATGCGCAAATTATGATACACTAATGCAAAATAAAACATTTTTATTCACAAAAATTTCTCTATTTGTACAAATCGCTGCACATTCATGTAATTCTGTATTTTGCACACACAAGTTGAAAGGCATTTGTTTGCGGATAGTAAAACATATCTCCAACATTTATCAAGTTCATGGATAATTTATTAATAATTTTGACACTAAAATCATCCCATACAAGACTGCTGAATGCGCAACAAGTAAAAATAATGCTGTCAGAATGTGATTGTAATTTGTTTTCTAATCTGTCATGTTGAACTTTAAGGCATCTCACTCTACACAGCAGTTATTTTAGTCCACCACAAGAGATCAGCTGCTTTTCTCTATGTCGGGCTTGTGCTTGCTATTGATTCCTTTAAATCAATACATGCCGCACAATCATATAAATAATAGTATTTGAGGCCCAGGGGGTGATAGCTAATTTTAAGCCTTCATATGCATTTGCTTAAATGCATGAAACCACTGGCTGTCAGGGATGAGATTTTAGCCTGGATGAAATGGCAGTGTAGAAATGTATTCATTTGATAATTGCAGAGCTCAGCGTAACAAAAAAGAAAAAAAGAAAAAAGGAATCTATGAATTTAAGTATATAAGTAAGATCAAATGTGATAGTAAAGTCTTTTACCTTGTTATAAAATATTTCTATTTCAAATGCTGTTCTATTCAAAGATTCATGAAAAAAAAATCATCACGGTTTCCACAAAAAAAATATTAAGCAATACTGCTTTTCAACATTGATAATAATAAATAATGTTTCTTGAGCACCAAATCAGCATATTAGAGACTTATTTTACAAACATTAAAGGGTTAGTTCACCCAAAAATTCTGTCATTAATTACTCACCCTCATGTCGTTCCAAACCCGTAAGACCTTTGTTTATCTTCGGAAGACCCAGAAAGGTAATAAAGACATTGTTAAAATAGTCCATGGGACTCCAGTGGTTCAACCTTAATTTTATGAAGTGACGAGAATACTTTTAGTGTGCAAAAACAAACAAAAATAATGACTTTATTCAACAATTTCCAGTCTCTTATGCAGTTTCAGTTGTAAACAGTGAAGTGCTTTCGAGTTCTACGGCAGACGATGCTGTTCACATGAGTACCATGACGCATGCGTGTGATGATGACGTGGGAGCTGCACTGTTTTTACAACGTAAACTGCGTAGGAGACTGACACAGGCTAGAACAAAATTGTTGAATAAAGTCATTATTTTTGTTTGTTTTTGCGCACTAAATGTATTCTCGTCGCTTCATTAAATTAAGGTTGAACCACTGGAGTCACATGGACTATTTTAACGATGTCTAATTGTCTATACTACCTTTCTGGGCCTTGAAAGTGTTAATTAAATTGCTGTCTATGAAGGGGTCAGAGAGCTCTCGGATTTCATCAAAAATATCTTCATTTGTGTTCCGAAGATGAACAAAGGTCTAGGGTTTGGAATGACATGAGGGTGAGAAATTAATGACAGAATTTTCATTTTTGGGTGAACTAACCCTTTTAAAATCTTACCGACCCCAAACTTTTAAACTTACAGTATATATCAAAGCACCATGGTATTACAATGGAATGTACTGAAACTGTACCATGGTTCTGCCACAGTACTGTTTTTAAGGTACTCTACTACTGAGGTGAGTTGTAAAATGAAAATGGAAAATTCATACTTAAACTGCAGACTCAACAACATGAAGTTGTATATTAAAACAATGGCTGTTTTCAAATAGGTATCCTGAACACTCCCAATCTCCTACCATTGATCAGACAAACAGATGACAAAGCCAACACGGTGGATGTACTGTAGTACGTCCAGATTTTATTCATATTACACATTCATACTATATGAAACATACTTTTAACATACAGACACAACATTTTTTATTTTATTTATTCTATCAGTTTTGGAATCATACCTAAAATATCTACAATATGTTCCTGGAAATTCTTTGGGCTAAAAATAAATAATAAAAATAAAATAAAAGATTTTAAGGGTTATTAACTCAAAATGATCAAGCATAAAACCGAGGCTTTGGGAAATAGCCATAAGCTCTTGCACTTGAATAATTTAATATGTATGCTTAGTAAAAGCATACATATGTATGTGGCCATTTAAATAGTTGTTATTAAAAAATATTAAAAGGGCTCTTTTTTATTGATGTCGTACAGTTTATTGTTAAATTATGGTTATTTAACAACTGACCTTGAATCCATCATAAGTGGGGGTTTTTCTATATTGGTGTAACAGTATCAATATCTCTTCCAAACTCGAGCCAATTCAACTAAAATTAGCAGAAAGGTTAGAAAAAATGTTTTCATCAGCTCAGACCTGTAACTAGTTGACATGTTCAGTTCAATCTATGTGCAGAAAACATAGGTGAACTTGATGACACAAGTTTGGAAAGGCACCTTTTGTAGGCAACACAATTTCATACTTTCTTCTCTGTGTCAATATCTTAATGGAGGACACTGTCCATCTGCTGGTCAACATAGTGAACTGCACTTGAGGACATAGACATGTATTGTCCAGACTAAATTATGTGTCAAATAATTTATAAGGAGAGCAGAGGGAGAGAAGAAATTGTGCACTGTACATTTTGCAGCTGGCCCTGAATGTGACATGTGCAAGGAGAGAAAATATTTACAATATAACAATATATACTGCTGCTGGTAAGAGGCCCAATAAGACTTCAGACTGCTGTTGTGTTGTTATTAAATAAACAAAAGGACAACAAAAGGGCAAAAGGATAGCAAGAGCAGAATCAAAAGCTCAAGCACTGACAATGAAAGACATTTGTTAAGGTCAAACCATTAACCATATTCATTAACCATATTAGTGAAATCAACATACACTGAGAAATAAGGTTTGTTTTACAACCTCTTCCACAATACAAGGGTATTCTAATTTGAATTTGGGGTATATGAGTAACCCACTCTGCTCTCTAGTGGACATATAATGGCAATACCCAGAATGACACCCTCAGTGGCTGATTTGACAGCATGCCCTTAGCTGTCTGTGCTTAGGATACCCTTTAGCTGCTTATTGGCACTTACTTTAAGACTTATTTGCACTTCACGGATTACTGTAAGCTTTTGACTCTTCAAGAGCACCAATAAAATGCTTTCTCAAATCTGATTATACCCACACAACCCCAACCCATTTAGTTGGTTCATTTTCTAAAAGGTCATTATGTTTAAGAATTTAAAGCATTTATAAGCATCACTGAACATAATGCTGCTGGCACCTGAATTGTTCTCAAAACATGCCATGCTTTAATAATGCTTAATAATTTGTGGTGAAATAATTAGTATGTGTAAATTATTATTATTATTAACAGTTCCCTTTCGAAGTTTAACTCAACA
The DNA here is from genome assembly GCA_039654625.1 of Rhinogobio ventralis. NCBI lineage: Eukaryota > Metazoa > Chordata > Actinopteri > Cypriniformes > Gobionidae > Rhinogobio > Rhinogobio ventralis. The sequence goes on from CM077194.1 coordinate 35,562,405, forward strand.
CTGCATCTTAGATCAATGCTATGGAGAACGCCATCAGCGTGACTGGTGTCTGAAGCATGTGTAAACACAATCTGATTTTATTGGCTGGTTACAGTCCGTGACATCATAAGTGGAACTCCCAGGAGTGTAAGAGGGTGCCTGTAGTACATGTCGTTAACCTTTTTGTCTTCAGGAGATGCTTGTTTGTATGCGCGTATAAGACAAATGCTACTGGTGGGCGCTTTCAACTCCTCGAGGAAGCTTGATGTCCTCATTATGATGCATTCGCAAGACTGACTGAAAGAGACTGGTAAGAAGCTTTGTTCTTCCTTTATTCTCCCCCGAGGGATAGTAGTCAGGGTTTACACAAGCGTGTTCAACTTGAGGGCGCTCATAGTGATGCATTCATGGCAGCAGACTTGGTTCTCTCTTGAGTCTTGATAGAGTGATAAGAATCTAGCATTGAACGGAGCGCGTTTGGCTCTCGGGGAGTTGAATATGCTTTGTGATGCAGTCACTGTGAGAAGCTCCACTTAAGCTTGACTCTCTCTTGAGGGATGAGAGTTGAGTGCCTACACCCCGCAGTTCGGGTCCCGTGGCCGCCATAGTTGCAAGGAGGGATTGATCATGAAGATTGTAGGCGGAGCATGGGAGGAGTCTGACGGGAAGTCCTTTTTCTTTCAGGAGTCCACCTCCTGCTAGCTCTAATACTTTCATATGTCTGTTTCTAATCAAAAAAAAAAGAAGAAGAAAAGACTGATTTATGTGGAATGTCTAATTCTGAGGGATTAGATGCAGAGAGAGTTGAGGAGGATGTTATTGATAAATCTGCCCCCTCTGCTGTCCACACACAGGTGAAGGTTGTACTATCTCCTGAGGAAAATCTAGCCATCCGTGCCACAAAGCACACGGCCAATGAAATTGGAGGTTTAATGGTTGCTATAGTTGCTACAGAGATGCATCTGTGATAAGGAGAAAGATCAATAATTTTTCCTTGATGCTTTAAACTCAGAGTTTTCCATGAGATATATCCCTGAAGTATCTTGTTTCCCAGGGTTGAGTTATATTTTCCCCTATGTTAGGGTTTAAAGTAAAGTTGTATGCTACCCTGCGGATGGTTGCTTGGGTTAGGGTTAGAAGTATGTAGAATTACTTCCCCCTACTTCATTTACCTCTCTTCCCAACCACTGTTGGGTCTTGAAGTAGGGATCTATGCTCCCCTTTGGGCGTGTGATGTATAGGCCTCACTAGTTTGACCCATGTTAAAGCACTAGCTACAGTGGGTCCTGGAGAAGTGCCTTTATTTACAGCATTTGTTTAAGGTAATTGAACAGAGCTGCAGCTCCCCTGTGGCTGCCTAGGAATAAGTTTATTACAAGAATCTGCGCAATTAAGTGTTTGCCAAGATCGATAGTTAAAAACTCCCTGTGGTATGCATTCCTTGAGAGCTGTGTCAAGCAAGAAAAACACTGTTGTTGTGGTTTTCTGTAAAAGCTCTGCCTTTAGGGCTGAAGTAGCCCACAAGGGGTGGAGGAAAGCTCTAGAGGCAGGGACTTCCCTTGATATAAAGGCATAGAAGCTAGAATATATTCCATTCTTGTGGGAGACATTGGCATAGGGATGTTACCACTACATGGCTTGTGTATGTCTCTTTTGGGAGTGCCCTGGGTTAATTCTCGGCCTCGGCTAAGTAATTCATTGAGTCAAGGTATGCTATGTCCACTATGTTTGTGCATATACTCACCTAGTGAGGCAGGCATTCCCGTGGCATGGAGGAGTGGGTAATTGTTCCCCACGTCGATCCAAGACGCAGTGTTGAGTTCCGCTTCGAAAGGGAATGTCTCAGGTTGCAACTGTAACCATGGTTCTCTGAAAAGGGGAACCAGACACTGCAATTCATTGCCATGCCATTGGGTCTGCACAACAGGCGCCCTCTTTTACATCCAGGCGCTCGGCTTATGATGTCATGGTCTGTCACCAGCCAATGAAATTGGAGTGTGTTTATACATGCTTCAGGCACCTGTCAAGCTGATGGAGTTCCATATAGCATCGATCCAAGATGCAGTGTCTCGTTTTAACATTGATTTCATATTAATTCATTTATTTAATGAACACATATCTACTATTACACACACTACCAATAATATTTGGCATATGTACATTTATTTTAACATGTACACTCACATGTAGCACAATGCACTTTTTTTTACAGGTGTTTTACCTGTATTTTGAATTTTGCACTTCATTGCATCGTGTTTTAGGGTTAACGAAAATGTCCGTAAAATTACTGGATAATGTCCGGGTAATGAGCTGCCAGTACTTTTTCTGTTAATTTACATATTTACATTTACAATGTATTGTAATCTGTCAGAAACAGAGGATGGGCTCCTCTGAGTCCAGTGTTATTTTAGTCCAGTATATTATTTAAATACTATTTATTCATATTTTTTAATTACCTCTTATTTCTATATTTTCATTTTTTTTATTTTCATTTAATTCAAGTTTTAGTAATTTTGTTATGTGCTTTTGTCATTTTTATTAGTCTTTTTTTAATATTTAGCTTTATTTTATTTTAATTTAGTTTTAGAATTGTAGTACTTATTGTAGTACAATTGTAGACTATTATAGACTATTTCAACCTATTTTTTTCAGTTTGTTGCTAAGTTTTTCATTTTATTACTATTTATATTTTTTCATTTAGGCTTTATTTAAATCACAGAAAATGTTTTTTGATAATTTTAATTTTATTTATCAATCACAACAATGGCTCATTTTGTGTAACAGTCACATTCTGTTTCAATTTCATTATTTTCCTATTTCCTGTTTCCCTGAGTTTTCGTTCATTGTTTGTTGCCATGGTTTCTGATTTGAGTCATGCACCTGTTCCATGTTATGTTGATTAGTCCCTGTGTATATTTAAGCCTTCAGTTCCTTTTGTCGATATTTCGGTGTTGTCTTTATTTACTGTGTTGTATATTTACTCATACAATCTCCTGTGTATTCCTAATCTTTTCTTTAATAAAGTGTTTTGTTTTGGACTCTCCGTCATCATGTGTTTGCTTACCACTCAGCATGCATTTGCTTACATATCCACTCACTCTTCTTAAGGTTTAAGAAGTTGCACTTCTTCTTGTCACGTCTCTCCATCATTGTACGACTCTGGTTTGAACATAAAAGTCTGAACAGTTTCTAACATTTTCAGTGCGTGTCTGCAAGAGGGAGCTGCTAACACAAGCTCTTGAAGCTCCGCCCTCTTCTAGAAAGGGAGCCAGGAGAAGCAGCTCATTTGCATTTAAAGGGACACGCACAATTTTTTTTTTAACATGCTATAAAATGATATATTTTTAAATGGGGTATTTTGAGCTAAAACTTCACACACACACTCTGGGGACATTAGAGTCTTATTTTACATCTTGTAAAAAGGGGCATAATAGGACCCCTTTAAACATATTTTATTTCCTTGCCACAGTCGCTTTTGGCCTGCTCACTGGGGACATTAAACTTGACTTGAATTGACGTACTTATTAGACTTATATTTAATTATATAACATGTTATTGGGCCTTGGAAATCTGTGATAGCAGCCTCTGTGGATATAATATTTTAAAAAGTACTCCAAATCCTTGTTGACACATCATAACATGTCAAAGTGAACTGCTGAACTCCTGAGTTGATGTTCAGAGTGAGTTCTGTGAGTTGTCTCCAGTTTATTTTGATCTATATGAAAGTGAGCAGGCAGGGCTGGACTGCGGGCTGAGTCACTAGAGTTCAGCCGTAGACTCATCCTGTGGCAGTCATTGTTTTAAGAGCCAGAATCTACTGTCTTAGGCTTCATCATTGTGGCAGTTGCCAGCTATAGTGGATAGTATCTTGTATCTTGTACAATGTGCTATAATTCATCATTAGGCTGAAACGCTAAAAAGTTTGATTCATTGTTAAATATTTGTTTTTATCAAGTCCAGTTCTGAATTAGCAAAGAAATTAAACTGTCATGCCAACAATACCGCCTGATTTGAGAACAAATAATGCATAAGCTCAGCTGAATTCCTGCCACAGCCTAATATGAGACCATCAAGCTTAAATGAAATTACAGTAATCGGATAGTCTTTGGAAACCATATATTCTTCTCATGCAGGCCAATTTCTAAAGGGGATTATTGCTTAATGTCACTATGAGCCCATCACACACCTGATGAATAGTAAACAGTGAATCTCTCACCACCACCTGAAAGACATGAGGTATAGTGGTTTGTCTTTTAGATCGTCGGAGTGAGATGAAAATGTAATGCTTTTTTGTTATAATATTTCTAATATTACTGGATTGATGTCTCAGCTGTCTTTGTGCCTGCACAGCCTGAAGGATTCAGAATCCTGCACCGCACACTTGTCACTCACTCACTTTTGCTGTCCTAAATAACAACAGACTCATGCAGAGCTATTATGAGCAATTATATATAACCCAGAGCTAAGCCAGAAGCTACTTGGGGAAGCTGTTCCTCATCTGCAGGGTTAATCTCTGCACTTCTGGATCATGCCAAACAGAGTAGGAGTGAAGACTTAGACCTTTTCAGTCTCCACTCATGCTTTCTTTCTGCTTCATCTTTGTGCCGCAAGCAGGAAATAGTATTTTCTTACAAATGTGGGATTCAAAATGTATTGTAAACCTGGAAATGAACAAGGTTTTTTCATTTTCTGGCTCGCTAATCAAATGATCAAATTTGTGACATTGATGGTAACTCTTCCAATACTGTGTACGTGCAGGAATGATATATCAAATTGAACAGCTTGTTAAGAAGAGGTTTACTTTAACTTTTACAAGTAATTTAATCAATGGTTTTCAACAGTAAAACTGGCAACAACCAAAAAGATCACAGAAACCAATCAGAACACCATTTGCATTGGCAAATAACACTCTTTCTTTACGCTTTATCTTTGTGCTGCAGGCAGGAAAGCAATCCTGCTGATAACAGGCAGATGGTGCTAGCTTTTGACGCGACCAACCCAAGTTCGAATCTGCCTTATTCCAAAAATCATTCTTCTCCCGTTTCCCATTGTATATCAGCTTTGGGAGGCGTTATTATATTAGAAATTAAGAATATATTCAGATATAAGTGGAAATAAAGTGCCTAATGGATAATTAATAGTGGGAATAAAGTGTTTAACTATGGTTATGGTAGATATAGGGAGGGCTTTAGGGACAGGGACAAGTAATGTTCCAATAAAGCTGCATCCATTTCTGATTTTAATAAATATAATCATATACACTGAATATGTTGTTATTATTGCATACTGTTATATAATATAGTATAAATAGCATCTAACAACTATTTACACTTTGCTGCTGCGATATAATTAACATAAAAAACAACTCTAAAGACTATTTCCATTCTAAGCAACATATTTACACACTGAAAATCTGAGATTCAAAATCTATTTTAAGCCTGGAAATTCAGAAATCAGAAATTGTATGACATAAAATTAATTGTTGAGGAGAGGTTTACTATCTTTTAAAAAGTAATTGGATTTACAGATTTGAACTGACGGACATTTGGGCCATATATACTGTAGACACAAGAAAGTCTTAGGGCCCTATTTTAACGATCTGAGAGTAGGATATGTCCGAATCCACTTTTGATAGTTTTACAATGAAAAAAACGGTCTGTGCGCCAGGCACATGGTCCAAAAGGGTTGTAGTCTCTTAATGAGTCATGGGTGTGTTTTGGGCGAAACGTGCAATAAACCAATCAGAGTCTCATCTCCCATTCCCTTTAAAAGCCAGTTGCGCTTGCACCATGGTGGATTCATTATTTACGTGGCGGAATTTGTGAGTGGAAAGACTGAACGCTTCTCCAGAGAAGAATCCTTTTATTTTTAATATTTAAAAATGTTTGTGTGCTGCTGCCTTGTGTGTGTAATAAGCAGAATGTACGCGTGCGTTGTGCACCTGCCTATACGCGCATATTACTAATGTGTTCTTTGAATAACACAAAAAATACTGCGCTATTGACTTTAGACCAGGGTTAGGTTGCTCAATGGCGCTGTCGATTTCAGTTGCCTCAAAATAGCAACGCACCAACAATGTGCCTGAACACACCTCGTTTTCAGACCAGCACGCCCATGTTTATGCAGGCTAACAGATGGGTGCGAGTGCATTTGCTATTTAAACAAATAGGCGTGAAAATGATAACTGTGTTGGGCTGAAACTAGCAAAATACACTTGCTTCGCGATTGGAGCCGCATTGCGCCGGGTGTATGATAGGGCCCGTAAAGATTTTGGGGTGAGCTCCCTGAGTTGGGCCAGTAAGTAACCACTCAGAACAACCTAGCAACAACCTTGCAATGCCCTGGAAACCACCTAAGAAACCCTAGCAACCATACAGCAACACCCTGGCAACCAACTTAAAACTGTGGAGGTGGATTTCGCACAGACAACACTCACATTTTCGTTAGAACGTGTAAAAATCAAATTTTACTATGTGATCGTGGTTTGGAAATAAGAGTAAATGGATAAAATGTGCATACACCTCCTTTAACTGTAATGTGTTAATTCATATGAATATTTATGTCATCCTTATCACTTTCCCAATTAGACCCGCTACACATCACACATGCCAGACACTTCTACTCTCTTGATCACAACAGCCAGTGTCATGAATAGAAACTCTATTAAGACAACTAGATAGGAAGAGTGGCAGAAGAAGAGAGAGAGGCATCTAACATTAATGTCTGTATACAGTATGAAAGTGTTTCAAGTCACCATCTAATCACTTCTGAAAATGATTGGACCCTTCAAAGCACAGCAAGCGCTTTTGATTTGTGTCTGTGTTTGTTCCAAAACCTACCCACTCCTTCATTAAACATCACTTCCCGAGTAAGAATTTGCTTCTTAAATTTTCATTAAAAGGAATATGGCCTGAGGACTCAGACACACTAATACTACACACATAAGAGCATCGAGACTGACTCTTCTGTCACAGTGAGAAACTGGGCGTGAAAGTGTTTATCTGGGGCTTTGGGATTATCAGTGAGCAAATTACCACTGATCCAGCAGAGGGTCTCAGTCTCAGACAGACTGTGTGCCTCTGGACTGGAGGCTCTCTCTCTAGGGTTTAAGAAGGATGGGAGAAACGAGGGACAAATGACTGTACTTTATTTTGATGTAGCATATAGTCTATTCTTAATGGCTCATTATTGATTCTTCCTTTTTTCTTTTTTGATATTACGCCCCTCCCCTTTTCCTTTGGGGTATCTGTGTAAGTGTGTTTTGTCTGAGAGTGGTGGCTCATGCTGAAAGAGGCAGAGAGCTCTACTCCCATGAGAATTCATCTTACTACCAGCCCTGAGTGACTTTTCCTCCAGCTGCACCAATGACTCTCCATACACACTTGCTGCATGGATATGGACTGTATTATATCTTGGCATTGCTGACACTTTTCATGTCACAAGGTAGGTGTATGTGTATGTTTGTGTCAGTCACATATATATTCTTTTATTTATTCTCTATTTTTCTTTCTCTATTGATTGTTTTGTCAGTCATAACATTTTAGGTTTATGCTTAGAACAAGAAAAAAAAGCTATTGGATAAGAGAAATAAGCTTGATTCATGCAATGTTTCATTCAATTTAGCTCCCTTAAGTAAACACATCCTGTTATCAGGATATTTAGATATTTTTACTGAAAAACAAGGCATTTTTTGTAGTCTTTGAACAGTATTTGTCTTTTCTCTATGTGTTTATTTAAGCTTAAATTGTATGTATACTAAGTTGTCGTGTTATAGCAAACATGTGGATCCACCTGACCAATGAACTTGCTTGGAGATCTCCTCACAAAATTCAGAAAAATATCCTTTGTGTTCATTGTAGCACAAAAATCAAACAAACAAATGTTGTAATTGACACTTATAACAAGTAAATACACTAGAATTCTTCATGCCAAATGTACAGTAATGAATTCAGATATCTTTGTTTGCTTGCAGTGTTGCCTCCTAAAGCTCACTAACCTCATTTGGATCTAATCTTACATGCAAATACAACATTTCTGTCTGAACTGATTCCAGTGAGGGGGTTATATAAAGTGAGCCTCCGCCACCAGATGAACTTTGCCTTTTGAAAAGAACATGGAGATCCCATTACCAGAAATCATAAATTACCATACACAAGAAAAAGCCAATAACCTGCCAGAAACTGCACGCATTATGCAGATTTCTACTGGATAGTGTCAAAGCACTATACAGATCGCATGTCACTGCAAATTATTCAAAAGATTAGTTGGACTCAATTGCATCAATATGGATGCAAGCAAATGCTTTTCCTTGTTGATGTAAACGATTTTGAAGCGTCTCATTAATACTATGTATATGTACTGCCCTTCCTGCATAACATTATCAAAAAGGAGCAGTACATTAGGCTAACAACCACCTGTCATAGTGTAGCCAGAGGCATCGTGCAGCTAAACCCATGTGTATCAAGAGCAGGGTTCTGATCACATGATTGAGTGACTTAAAACCTCAGGTCTAAATTCAATCTCAGACACTATAACCTCATCCCTGTTTGATCTGAAGCCACAGTGGGGGCAAAATCATTGAGAAACTGATGGTGAACAAAGATTCTGAATTCGGCTCATTTTGGAATAAAGTATAGGCTGCTTTTGTTCTTGTTTATTAGTATTCTCCAAAGCTCTGATAAAAACAAATATCTGCTTTCTGCTTTATAGTTGGCGGACTACAGTGTTATGCCTGTAACATTGTGCATAACCAGAGGTATGTGGATGTAGGCTGCTCTAGCCCTGAAGTCATCACCTGCTCCCACTCCCACAAGGGCTTTAAGCATCGCTTCTGCATCAGGACCGAAAGTGGTAAGAATATCGCCCTTGACTACAACCACCCACCAGCAACCACTAGTATATCAATCAGAAATAGCTGCCTGGCTTCCTATGGCTGAGGCAATCATTACATGAGCATCAATTACTGTGTAAAATAATGCTTCAGGATTGTTTTTGGTGACAATTTGGTTCGTCAAAATCATGGTGAGGATTTCTGAAATCCTTTAAGCAACAGAACTCCAACAGTGACACCTTAATCCTCCCTGTGAGACTCCCTGCGTGTAATTGTCATCACACTTTGGCAGCGTAAGGAGCATTAGAGGCGGATGATCGCTCCTCAGAAAAGACCAACTGAAGTTAGTGATCACAGTGTTCCCTGCACCCCTCCATCCGTCTAATTAACCTGCTTTAACCCATACTTCCAACACCATACATGGGTTTTGAATGTATGTAATACATTGAGTTCATAGACTGTGAATTATTAAATTCTTGAAAATAAAGGTTCTTTATTTGGCATCAGAACCTTTAGCATCCATGAAACCCTTCCATAAGCAAAAAAGCTTTTAAAGATAATTAAAATATTATTTACACTAAGCAAAAATTATTATTTTTAAGAAATGTTCACTGAAAGTTTAATTCTTTGGGAAACCAAAAATGGTTATTCTATATAGCATTGCTGCGAAACCCGCATTTTGGAGCTTTTATTTTTAAGAGTGATGCTTGAGGTTTCCAGCACAACTTTCAGATATCTCTGCATGAGATAAATTCTTTTTAACATGAACACCTGACCGCATTTATGACCCAAATGGCATTGACAGAACACAGCCAGACTCTCATACAGACAGTCCTCCAGATAGGTAACAGGCCTGCACAGTCGAATTGATAAGGCTGATAAGAGCATTTAGACAGCGATCATCAGGGATTTCTCTCTCTCTGTGTGTTGGATCATCGGCCAGCCATAATCCTCCAGAGTTATCCACTTTCACAAGTTGAGCCAGCTCTGCCTCCCTCCACAGCTCAGCATGCCTCACAGACCTGTCACATGACTCAGCCCTGAGCAAGTGCTCATGCCACTTGTCTTACTGTAGTGTATGGCCAGATCCAGTTAAAGGTATGCTCTGGCTTCAATATAAGTTGGACTCTAACAGCAGTTCCTGTGACGTTGTTGACTGAAAATAACTGAAAATAATTATGACTTCTCCATCAGTGGTAAAGATGCACTAACAATTTAAGTCTTTGTAGAGTGTGTTGTATTTTGTTTTATCACTGTGAAGCTGTCTTAATTATCCTTTCAGCAGTGAGACTACTGTAGGTGGATAAACTTATGGTTATGCGTAACTGACATAACTCTTATGGGTAGATTTAATTCTAATGTAAACAGTCCCTTGGTATTCTTGACTGTATCATGTGAATTTGTCAGGAATTGCTAATAGATATAAAAATCCTCAGATATGTATTTTTTTTTTTGTTGAACTAGTCTCATGTTAATATGTAAAGGGATACTCCACCCAAAAATGAAAATTCTCTCACCTTCATGCCGTCCCAAATGTATCTGACTTTCTTTCTTCAGATAAACAAACAAAGATTCTTATATAATGTCTATATAGTCTATATAATGCAAGTGAAAATGACCTCCAGAGCTGATACTTCAAAAGCCACACAAAGTGAATAAGATGGAGCAATGTCTTCTGAAACAATAAATGAAAACGCTAAACGAAAACAAAAGTGACGCAGAAGCACAGAGGTCCGTAACTTTCATTTACATTTATGTCAAGCAAACGCACACAACACATCTGAAGCGAAGGTTTGTAGTTTAAAAAGTTTAAAATATTATTTTTCTCACACACACAATTATCATTTTGCTTAAGATTTCCATCATGTTCACTTTATTTGGTTTGAATCATCAGCTTTGAGGGATCCCACTTGCATTGACTCAGAGATTGATTATTTTTCTAAAAATCTTTATTCATATACACTCACCTAAAGGATTATTAGGAACACCTGTTTAATTTCTCATTAATGCAATTATCTATCCAATCACATGGCTGTTGCTTCAATGCATTTAGGGGTGTGGTCCTGGTCAAGACAATCTCCTGAACTCCAAACTGAATGTCAGAATGGGAAAGAAAGGTGATTTAAGCAATTTTGAGCGTGGCATGGTTGTTGGTGCCAGACGGGCCCGTCTGAGTATTTCACAATCTGCTCAATTACTTGGATTTTACTGGGATTTTTACAAAGAATGGTGTGAAAAGGGAAAAACATCCAGTATGCGGCAGTCCTGTGGGCGAAAATGCCTTGTTGATGCTAGAGGTCAGAGGAGAATGGGCCGACTGATTCAAGCTGATAGAAGAGCAACTTTGACTGAAATAACCACTCGTTACAACCGAGGTATGCAGCAAAGCATTTGTGAAGCCACAACACGCACAACCTTGAGGCGGATGGGCTACAACAGCAGAAGACCCCACCGGGTACCACTCATCTCCACTACAAATAGGAAAAAGAGGCTACAATTTGCACGAGCTCACCAAAATTGGACAATTGAAGACTGGAAAAATGTTGCCTGGTCTGATGAGTCTCGATTTCTGTTGAGACATTCAGATGGTAGAGTCAGAATTTGGCGTAAACAGAATGAGAACATGGATCCATCATGCCTTGTTACCACTGTGCAGGCTGGTGGTGGTGGTGTAATGGTGTGGGGGATGTTTTCTTGGCACACTTTAGGCCCCTTAGTGCCAATTGGGCATTGTTTAAATGCCACGGCCTACCTGAGCATTGTTTCTGACCATGTCCATCCCTTTATGACCACCATGTACCCATCCTCTGATGGCTACTTCCAGCAGGATAATGCACCATGTCACAAAGCTCGAATCATTTCAAATTGGTTTCTTGAACATGACAATGAGTTCACTGTACTAAAATCGCCCCCACAGTCACCAGATCTCAACCCAATAGAGCATCTTTGGGATGTGGTGGAACGGGAGCTTCGTGCCCTGGATGTGCATCCCACAAATCTCCATCAACTGCAAGATGCTATCCTATCAATATGGGCCAACATTTCTAAAGAATGCTTTCAGCACCTTGTTGAATCAATGCCACGTAGAATTAAGGCAGTTCTAAAGGCGAAAGGGGTATTAGCATGGTGTTCCTAATAATCCTTTAGGTGAGTGTACATCTGGGATGGCATGAGGGTGAATAGATGATGAGAACATTTTTGGATGGAGTATCCCTTTAAGTCGTGTGATTATTCTTTGTGATTCTAACATGTATACCTTGCCCCTTAAAGTCCAAAGTTTGAGGCGGATGAGCCGACTTCTTACATTAGCTTTTGTTTTGAGTTTCACTTCAGAAGATAGACAGTGCGTCCCAATCAGTATATCATGCACACAAATTCGGCACTGGTAAGGACCCTGGCTCACTACACATTGGGACACAGATGACTCTATTTCTGTCAACATGACAACGTCCTCATTGTACAATGTACAATGCAACTATTTAAAATATGATAAATACTTTGCTTGTTACATATAACTGCAACATTTCAGCCATAAATAAATTATAAATGTTAGTATTACAGTGCATGTGACTACCTTGAACTTTTCAAGTGTGCATGTGACAAGTGCCTTTTTTCGCACACACACTATCATTGTGATAGATCTGCCAGGCTTTCTCACCAGTCAACCACAGCGCACCCAATCACCTGAGTATTAATCACGCACACCTGCACCTCATCTGCACCCTCATCAACTGGCTTGTGCAGCACGAGCCTGTGATCTCCTGGAAGACGGGTGAGATCCTGAAGTGGGGTAAGGGCTGTTCTCCAGCGTGCTTCCTGTCCAAGTCACAGGTTGGTTCCCACAGTTCCTCTGTTTTCACCAAGTTGGACCTCCGCAGCGCCTACAACCTCATCCGGATACGTGAGGGGGACAAGTGGAAGACCGCGTTCGTAACCCCCACAGGCCATTATGAATATCTCGTCATGCTCTATAGACTGGGCAACGCCCCCTCCATATTCCAGGATTTTATGCATGAGGTACTCCGGGAGTTCCTCCACCGTTCTGTTCTTGTCTACATCGATGACATCCTTGTTTACTCCCTGAGTATGGCCGAACATCGCCAACACGTTGCGGAGGTCCTGCAGTGCCTGAGGGTGCCATCTGTTCCTCAAAGCTGAAATATGTTCATTCCATCAAACCTCAGTGCAGTTCCTTGGATACAACATCAGCAGTCAAGGCATCCAGATGGACGAGGGGAAGTTAGAAGTGGTAAGAAACTGGCCTACCCCTACTACCATAAAGGAACTCCAGCGTTTTCTAGGCTTCGCAAACTTCTATTGACGGTTCATCCAAGATTATCTCCATCACCTGTCCCTTAACAGATCTATTGAAGAACAAGCCCAAGTCTCTGTTCTGGTCACCATCTGCCACTCCATCATTCCATCAGCTGAAGACCACTTTTACTAGTGCACCGCTCGTAGTACATCCGGATCCTGATAGACCGTTTGTTGTGGAGGTGGACACTTCAACTACCGGAGTTGAAGCGGTGCTCTCTCAGCAGCAGGGGACCCCAGCCAAACTCCATCCATGTGCTTTCTCCAAGAAACTCAGCCCGGCGGAGATGAATTATGACATCGGCAACAGGGAACTTCTTGCCATCAAGTTAGCCCTGGAGGAGTGGAGGCATGGGCTGGAGAGTTCTCACCATCCTTTCACTGTTCTCACCGATCACAAGAACTTGAAATACCTGACAGACGCTGAGCTTTATTCTTCACCCGATTTGATTTCTTGATTTCCTATCGTCCAGGAACTCGAAATGTTAAGGCTGATGCTCTGTCCCGTCTCCACGCCCCTGAGGAGGTTAACGATGTACCAGAACCCATCCTGCCTGGTAATCTGATCGTGAGTCCCATCCAGTGGTCCTCGGACTCCGTTGCCAGCACCACTCCAACGCCACTCCGCCGGGCTGTCCACCCGGTCACCAGTATGTTCCACAACGTCAACGCACTCCACTTATCCACTCCACTCATCTCTGGGCACTGGCCACCCAGGGGCCAATAACACCCTTTCGCTGCTGAAAGATCGCTTCTGGTGGGCCAACATGGCCAGGAATGTGAGGCGGTTTGTACAGGGATGTAAGGACTGCGTCATCTCTAAGAGTCCCCACAATCTACCATATGGCAAGCTCCATTCGCTGCCCGTTCCCAGTCGACCATGGACACACCTAGGAGTGGACTTCATCACTGATCTGCCTCCATCTAACGGTAACACATGCATCCTTGTTATCATCGACCGCCTTTTCAAGTTATACTGTCTGCTTTCTCTTAAAGGACTCCCAACAGCTCTAGAGACCGCCAAATTGCTCTTCAACCACGTCTTCAGATATTATGGGATTCCTGAGGATATCGTGTCTGACCGGGGTCCACAGTTTATATCCCGGGTATCAAAGGCTTTCTTCACCCTCCTATGTGTGACCGTAAGTCTCTCCTCTAGATACCATCCTCGATCGAATGGACAGACGGAAATAAAGATCCAAGAAATTGGCTGCTTACTACGGACCTTCTGTCATGGCCACCAGAACTCTTGGAGCCAGTTCCTTGGCTGGGCCGAGTATCCCAGAATCCACTGCGTCAACTCACTACTGGACTCACTCCCTTCCAGTGCGTACTTGGTTACCAACCACCCCTATTCCCCTGGTCTGGAGAACCTTCTTATGTCCCTTCTATCGACCACTGGTTCCGAGAGATCGAGAGGGTCTGGGACACAGCTCACCATCAGCTTCAGCAGGCAGTCCGCTGGCAGAAGATCACAGATGACCGTTGAAGATCAGAGACGCCACCATACCAACCTGGTCAGAAGGTTTGGCTGCCCACCCAGGACATCAGAATGTGGCTGCCCTGCAAGAAGCTTAGTCCCAGATTTATTAGCCCCTTCACCATCCTCAAGCAGATTAACCCGGTCACGTTCCAGCTCCAGCTCCAACCGCACTACAGAATACACTCATCCTTTCACGTTTCACTCCTCAAGCCTTATCACAAACCTGTTTCTGTTTCCACAGAGCATGGCCAAGCCGAAGAACCCCCCTTCCCAAGGATCCTGGAGGATGGAACCATCTATCAGGTGCGCGAGATCCTGGACTCCCGGCGCCGTGGTGGTACCCTAGAGTATTTAGTGGACTAGGAAGAAAGATCTTGGGTTCCCAGAGATGATATCCTCGATCCCACACTACTGACTGACTTCCATGTGTCAGGGTGTGGTACCATGAAAAAGGGAGCGAGGACTCAAGTGCAATGAAAATGGGTTTAAATACGAAATAAAATAAACACAAACAAAATACCCACAAGGGGGAAATCAAACGTGATGCAGGGAGCAACCAAACAGGAACAGATGACATACCAACAATAACGAACCAGCACAGGACTGAAGACACAAGGAGATTAAATAGGGGACAAGCAAGGCAGGTAATGGGGAAGAACAGGTGGGGCAAATAAACCAATAATCAGATAACAAGAGGTACTGCACCTGTAAGGAAAAGACTTTCCATCACTCTCACATCAACTGTACATCAAGTCTCCATTAATTGTCTACTCACCTGTTGATATTGCCTGTTGCTCCATGCTGTCTCAAATAAACTCTGTTTACCATTCCTTTTTGTGTTCCAAATATACATTCCGTAACAATCATATGACTATCATATATCAAATACTGTATTTTTAAAGGCTATTCAGCTGTTTTCATATACTAAGCTGTTGCATCAAAACAATGGCCTTTGAGCTTTTCCACGTATACTTCTTTTGATAGCATGCCCGAACACAGGTGTTCAACACAGGAGGGACATGTGCAGGTAATCCAACCAATCAGCACAAGAGGAAGCCTATAAACAGCTGTCTCTCACCATGACAGTTTTCTGAGATTTGGCCCCGCCCTAAGGGTCCATCATGTCCCAAATCAAGCTCTTCCCATCTGATAAAGAATCTCTCGTCTCTGAGAAATCTCCACCTGCAATCTGCCGGCCCAAGGAGTAAGTTTCCTCTGCCTAACACCGCCGCCGAGCCCCTGTCATCATCACAGGGGCAGCAGGCCACCGGAATGAGTCCCCACACACCAGGGCGCAGAGGCCTACCATTGCCCCGCCATCTTCCTCCACGTCTTATTCTACTGGGGCCCATTCAGTCATCCCTGCCACAGAGAAATAGACAGTTAAAGCACAAATTCTGATCAATTAAGACACCCAGTACTCATGCAGATTAAATAAAGCAACTATACAACCTGTACGTTTCTCTGCAGTCTGAGTGCGGGCGCAGGGGGTAAGGTACTCATGTGTGTGGGGGTTGCGGGAGAATAAAACTATTCACGGGACTGCCGCAAAATAGAAATATCTAAAAATAAAACATCTAAAAGCAAATAAATTGTTATTTATCTATTGCACAAAAGCAACAAGAACAACTAATACAAACGATTTACAGGCGCAAGCATACAGTATAGGCAGAGTTTCTGTTTATAACATGGTTTTGCTGCGTTGTGATGTAGCCAATCTCGGACATATATGTGTTGATTTCTAAAGCGCAATAGCCAATCATATGCATTTAAGATAGAATCCACTCTCTGCTCAAAGTTAGTTTTTGTTCAGTGCTGAATTCTGCATGCTGGCAAATCATCTTATTATTATTAAATTAAAATGTAAACATTATGAAAGATAAATTGTGCAGTCAGCTTCATAACGGGGCTTTGTGAGATTGCGATGAACTGAGATCATCAGCTTTTTAGGAATTATTAATGGAGCGCACTTTGCATGCATTCTGCCACGCCAAACCATGCACGCGCTTGCTTTTATGTTAAATTACTTGAAACTGTTTCATGGACGTACAGAAAAATCGATTTATACTAGGCGGGAGTGGGACAAAACATGAAAGTTGTGGGCGGGAGCGGGAGAAGGTAACGTATATTTTTGTCGGAGCGGACGGGAAAAATCCGTCCCGCGTAGGTCTCTATATCATGCCCCAATCTCGTGTTCCAGAGTAACGCTACCCTCCTCCTGTGAGGGAGCGGGTCTTCCTCCAGTGTCAGGTCGTCACAGTAAGCCAGGGCTGTGCCCCAAATCCTGCCACGGCCAGCTCCCACTCTCCTCCTTCAACTGCTCAGCCCCACACCATGGATCTAATACATACTCCAATCCAATCCCTGCTTCTTCACTATTTCGTCCTGGTCTACATAGATTACATTCTGATATACTCCTGGAGCCTGTCCGAACATCATCAACATGTTGCGGAAGTCCTCCAGAGACTTCGGGATCCTCAAGGCTGAGAAGTGCCAATTCCACCAATCCAGGATCCAGTTCCTCTGGTTCATTGTCAGCCAGAATGGCATTTCTATGGACGGGAGGAAGGTGGAAGCTATCCACAACTGGCCCACTCCCAATACAGTCAAGGAGCTTCAGCGATTTCAGGATTTGCCAACTTCTATCGTTGTTTCATTCGTAATTACAGTTCCTGTCCACTCACCTCCCTACTCTGTGGTAAACCCAAGTCTCTATCCTGGTCCCAAGAAGCCGAGGCTACATTCAACTCCCTGAAGCAAGCTTTCTGCAGTGTACTGCTCCTAACTCATCCTGATCCAAAAAAAACTTTCATCGTGGAGGTCGATGCCTCAACAACTGGTAGGAGTGGTGCTTTCACAGCAGCAGGGGACTCCTCCCAGGCTTCATCCATGTGCTTTCCTTTCCTGTAAGTTCAGTCCGACAGAAAAGAACTGCAACATCGATAACCGAGAACTTCTAGCCATTAAATTGGCCCTAGAAGAGTGGAGGCACTGGCTTGCGGGAGCTTGCCATCATTTCACAGTGTGGACAGATCACAAGAACCTTCAGTACCTCCGTGATGCCAAACGACTCAACCCTCGTCAGGCACGCTGGGATCTATTTTTCACAAGATTTTATTTAATAATAATAATTTGTTACATGTACATAGCGCTTTTCTGGGTACTCAAATTGCTTTACATGGAAGGGGGGAATCTCCTCAACCACCACCAATGTGCAGCATCCACCTGGATGATGCAACGGCAGCCATATTGCGCAGAACACCCACCACACACCAGCTTATTGGTGGAGAGGAGACCAGTGATGAAGCCAGTCAGTATATGGGGATGATTAGGAGGCCATGATGGACAGAGGCCAATGGGCAAATTTGGCCAGCATGCCGGGGTTAGACTCCTACTCTTTTCCGAAGGACATCCTGGGATTTTTCATGACCACAGAGAGTCAGGACCTCAGCCCTGCGTAACTTCATGATTACATTACCGTCAAGGTTCCAAGGATGGCAAAGCCGATGCGCTGTCTCGCATTCACTCTCCCGATGAGTCTCCAGAACAACCTGAAAAGGTTCTTGAACTGAAATTGTTTGTGAATCCCATCCAGTGGACCCCTGATGAGAACAAAGCCAGTGCCCCTGAGAATCCTCAGCCGGGTTGTCCTCCTGATCAGCAATATGTTCCAAGAACTCACACCTCTGTTGGTACTGGTCACCCAGGGGCCAATAAAACCCTCTCATTACTTCAAGATTGGTACTGGCGCAAGATGTTAGGTTCATGAGTGGATGTACTGCGCCATTTCCAAATTTCCAAATCTTTCCTGAGGACACGAATTATTGCAAAAACATATATTAAAAAAATATAAAAATCAGTTAGAAAAATCTGGCTGTTTGTGTACAGTACAGTATAGTATACAGTATACTTTGGGCTTTATACTTTCATTGCAAGTGTTTTACATTAAATTAGGTGTGTGCGTGTGTGTGTGTGTGTGTGTGTGTGTGTGTGTGTGTGTTATCAATAGTGTCATGGTAATTTCTGACCTGTGCTTGTAAAAACCAGCAAAATTGCACTTACAGTAGCACTTACAGATAGACCTATTGATTCCTTTAATATGTCATAGAGCTTGTCAGTCATGACATCAATTTGTACACCATGCCAGAAAGTTAATTCACTCATTGATTAAAATAATGTCTGTGGTTAACATTACTTCCATGTTTCGTTCTGTAATATAAACTACACACGTGACAGTCATGCATCAAATAGGAATTTTTGAAGCTAATAAATTGCTACATAAGCAGTTGTCAAGCAGTTTATCAAACATGTGCAGTCACTTGTTTTTAACAGTTACTTCATAATTCATGTCTAACTGTGTGTATTTTATGTTGCAAAAGAAAACATAAGTTACGTCATGCAATGTTAACCAAAGACATTAATTCTACTCATAAATCCAATTTCTTAGCCCATGAACCTATGGCTCAAAAATGCAGAATCTCCTCCAGGTTTTAGAACTAGCAACTCTACAGTTTTTTTGCGACCTGCATTACAATCATGTCTTCAAATTAAATCCCTCTTAAATTGATTCTATGTAACTCAGCATACGTTTTCTCAAAAACATTGTTTTGTTTATGTTGCTGCAGTTGCATTGGGAGTCATGCTGACCAGTGGCTGTGCCACAGCCCGACACTGCCACACGGAGGAGCTGCCGGGAGTCAACATCCACTGCTGCCACTCTGATCTGTGCAACAGCGCCACCCGCTGGCGGACAACCACACTGATGCCTATGTTCTCATTGACGTTTGCTTTGTTGCTTCAAGGTGTAATACTGTCGACAAAATAACTTAGACATTTGAATGGCAAAATTACGGCAGCTACGCTTGGATACAAGATATAAAGGAGGGAACCTTGAAAATATAATTATAAAATCTTTGAACACAGAACCTGGAGTGTGTAACCTTCTTCGTGTATCACATCTGATCTTCAATTTAAAGTTGTCTTTGGATCATTTATTGGATCATTAGATCATTTATTAAATAATAATAAATACAATTCTCACTGTAAGCCTCACAAGGACTTTTTATATGGCCAAGCAACAAGTCAACTATTTTTTTAACCATTTAAATTATTTTAAATCTAAGGAAGAGGCATGCCCTTTCTATGCTTTCTTTCTACTTTCTATGTCTGTTCAGAAATTGTAGGCTATATGGATGCCCCAATGTAAAATGTCTTTGCATTAGAAACTAAATCTCAAAACAAGTGAGTAATGGAAATGACGCTGACCTTTTCTCAGAAATTTTTGCAATTTCTTTTAACTGGTTTCAATGTGATTCTTATTTGGTTTCAATGTGATTTTTAGTGAACGCATGATGCCAGTTCCCCTCAAGTTCCCACATGTGCATCCACAGGTTTAGTTCATCACATTAACTTTGAACATGATGCACTAAAGTTTGACAATCAAAAGAGTGCTGAAATACTTATTTTCTTAATTTTGAATATTTATATAAGACACCTAGGCCTATAGCACTGCGTTGCAAATGATGTTTGTTTAAAAATGTAAACAGCATTCCATAATTGAGCAAACACATGTTGTCCTACCTTGATTCAATAGCCTGTAATATTAAATAAAACATTTTTGTATTTATGTCATGATTTACGTCATGTCCGTAAAATACTGTATAATTGTTGATCCATATGAATTCTTGGCTGAGAAGTGAAAATGTCAAAATGATGTCTAAAGAGGGCTCAGATCTACAGGAGATGGCAGTGTTTCACAATCTCTTGACACAGGCGTAAATGTTCTACCTGAAAAAATATGACACAGCAGATATGTTGAGGTGCTCACTGCTCAGTCAACGGTGTTCATCGTAATTAGAGCCATGGAACATGCCTGACTAGAGCAATATTTTACTGGGATTCATTCTTTGCTATAAATCATGTTTGTAATATATGCGCAGTGATTCTTCATATTGGTCCTTTGAAGAGGCGACAGATTCAAAGAACAGTTTAAGAGCAATAGCCTGTCTTATGATGAAAGCTCTTATGAAAATAAACGGGAAGAGATCCACGGAGGCTCATGGCTTTTGATTTGTTTAATCCAGCCTTTGAGAAAACACAGGCACTGAAAGCCATCTCTCTCAGAGTGGAGGAAGAAGTGTTTCATCTTTTAACTTTCCTCATGATTCATCCAGAAATTAGCAGAGAGAGAATGCGGAGACAGGTTTGAGAGCTGGCGTATGAAATAAGGCAGTGAATACTCCTGCCAGACTCTCAAAGCTGTGCACTGCCTCTGAGTAACAGAGCTAATGAGTGCTGAAGCACAATCTGTACTCTGTGGCTCTCTCACAAACTCTCTCCTGTCTTTAACTTCTGCTGTCACATGCCCCTGACACTGAAATGACTATAATTTCACAATTGATTGCACTGAATTTGGTAAGATTCTATAATCTATTTTTGAGTGGATTTGTTTCAGTTTGTTCAATATTAGTTAATGTCAGACCACAAATGAGCCAAAGCAAGAATCTGACTGAATATATTTGTCCTATTTAACATGCAAAATGCTTCACCAATCAGCATACACATTTCACTGTGGATGAAATTAATGTTTCATTGTTGCAGTGGTCCATGTAAACCCACTGTAATGCTACAGTGTTCTGGGCGGTTGGCAGATCATTGCTGTGTGCTTGCTGAGATGTTCTGAGTAGTTGAAAGCCAGGGGTGTAAAGAGTACCTGTAAAACATACTTGAGTAAAAGTATAGACATGTTATAGCAAAAAGGACTCCATTGCAAGGTCCAAGACACCAATTCCAATACGACTTGAATAAAAGTCTCTGATTTTAATATTATTTTACCTACTGAATGTAGGCTCAAATATGCACTAATCCTTAACATCTATAAGAGACATGCCAGTGAAAAACAAGACAGTTGATTTGTGAAGAGAGCAATCATGTGTTTGTTTTCTAAAGTCAAAATAAAACTAAACATCTCAATATTGCAATAAATCAAGGCTGACGCAACAGCCTCTTTATCGACAAACATTCAGTTAAGCTCACAAATGGGCATAAAGAAACCAATATCATTCAAAACATCCTTGTCTCATTTATGAAACACCTCAGATTCAGCAACTGCAAATACACTCACATTCACATGTGTACCAATTCAAAGGTTGCATCCTACTAAGGACTCAAGTAAAGATATTTTTATGAAACCTGAGAGATTTCTGTCCCTCCAAAAAAGTCTATTTCACTACAACTTTGAAAATATTCATAAAGATCGTAAAAGAAATCCGTTTTAATCGACTTGTTTAATCTAAGTCTTAACAAAAACATAATCACTTTTTATGATGAACAGATTTATTTTTGTATATTTTTGTAAATTGTATTCACATATAGGCATTAATCAATGACAATGCACATACCTAAAGCTCATCAAATACGGAAGCAAAACAATCATGTCTCTTCAGAAGACTTAGATTAAACTGCTTGATTCATATTCATATATATCAACTTCATGAACCTTAAACTGCTTGATTCATATTCATATATATCAACTTCATGAACCTTTGAAGTATCAAAGTTTTGGTGAAATAGACTTTTATTGGAGGAACAAATCTCTCAGGTTTCATTAAACTGTGTTTCAAAAATGAACAAAAGTCTAATTGGTTTGGAACGACATGAGGGTGATTAAATGATGACAGGTTTTTCCGTTTTGGATGAACTAACCTTTTAATTCAGCTAGGAGGTCAATATGTGACATTTAGATTCTCTGTTGGTCACACATCTCAGAACTCAGATCAGAGCTCACCAAACTTTCAAACACAACTAAATGCAAAACTTCTTCACATGAGCTTGTGTTTCCGGTCTCCTGCATTTGTGTGTGTATGAATAGAATTCTATGGAACGAATCGTTTAATGTCACCACCCCTTCAGTCACAACAGTCCATCGTCCCAGAGTCCAGTCCAAATGCTGTTGCTGTGTATGAATGTTTGAGAATCACAGTCTCAGTTTATGATTAACGACAAGTGTTTATGCTGTAAAGAATTATCCTGTCAGTCTTAATGCATTGAGCTTTACCTAATTTGTTATTGAGCATGAATCTCAGAACTATCACACACAGCAGCAACGGGAGCTGACAGAAAACAGACACTGCAGATTAATGGCAAATTAAGTTTGATTGAAATTTTGCCACAACCTAGAGGAGACAAGCCCATGATGACTTATATTTTCATTGATTTATTTTTTCCAGAATGCCTTTTTTAGGCTGACAAGGCAAACCAATGTTTAGAGCAGCCAAGACTATACAGGTTTAATCCAATTGATATGTGAACTATTGGCAGTTCTGAGAGATATCACAGCTTTTAATGTGAAGCAGGAGAACACTTATCTTGTTATTTATTTTTATGCAAATAATGCCTCAACCTACAACACATTACGCCTCACACAACCTCATATACTGCTGATTCAGTGTCTACCCTCACTATGATCACAATGTGTGACTAACCTGAGCTGCTTTAAAGTTGCGATGAAACTGAAGTAGCGAAATATCTTTTCTTCTGCAGTGACATACATCTGAGTGTAATGGAATATTGAAAAAGAAGAAATGTAGGGCAGGGACTTGTTTTTATGCACTGGTTATGGACTGGATTTTGAGGTGTGCATTGCAGTCTGTCATTTTCGCTGAAAGGTCCAGTTATGACATTATGAGGCCTTTAAAATGGCCTCAAAAATAGATTCCAAAAATGTAATGGAATCATATGCATAGATGAATGTATAACATACATTTAGAAAACATATTTGAATTTTCATTTCTTGCTGATTCTAAGTGAATCAGCTGTGAATAGAGCAGCTGCCAACTAGGAAAAGACCTGGTGACAGCCTGGAAAGACAGCTGGCAGGAGGGAAAGACCCCTCCGCCTGCCATAGGCTAGCTAAACTATGGCAAGAGGAACCCAGCAAAATTAGTGTACGGGTCCCACCCATCCATGGCTACGAGTAGATGAAGGAAGAAAATCAGCGAGAGCAGGGGTGGAAGATGACACCACGGCAGACAACAGGGCAATTGACCTTGGAATGGAACAAACAATGAGAATGATGATCAGCCCTAAACCTGAGTCAACAAAATATACTCTAGGAATGAAGTGCTGTAATGTTGTAGTTGTGGCTGTGCTAAGGTAACATCCTTTTTAGGCCTTAAAATGCATCAAGACCGCAACAAGTACAAGTTTGTATAGATGCAGGGAAGATAAAGCCAAGTAAATCTAGGAGCATATCAATAATCAGTTGAAGACTGTAAGATCATTGTTTCTTGATTGGGAAAGAACCCATAGCAACAGTGATGGAGAAACCAGGCTAAAGCCTCGGACACTGGTATGATGCGACTCTCAAGTCTGGACACCCTTAAAGTCCTTGCGCCCTGGCAGGTTAAAGCTCTGGTGTTTCCAATTTGGACTCCTACCACGGCTGATGTGGCCTCTGACCACATATGAGGTACTAGTCTTGAAAGTTGAAAAACTGGAAAGGCTGATCTGCTCATTTGTTTAAAAATGGCTAGGCCTCCCCAGGTGCAGGAGCAACTCCATCTCAGCATCAAAAATGTGTTCGCTAGCAACGAGAGCTAGCAACGAGATATGCAGTGGCTATCTCCCAAGCAAACCAAAGGAAGTGGATGAGATGGGAGGGAGTTGAGAGGTGAAAGTTATCTTGGAAAGAGCTGTGGTGCATGGAAGCATCTCAAATTAGCTTCCTGTTACAAGCCCTGATGATGCCCTGCCAACTCCAATGAACCTCACCCAATGGTACAGAGAAGAACCTACGTGCTCATCGCCAGTGAACCTGAAGCACATCTTGGCTTGACAGTAAAGCTCCAGTTAAGGAGTTTGTTGTGAAAGCGGCAAGGGAGGTCAAAGTGAAGACCCCAGATACTGGCCAGTTGAGTGAGCTCACGACTGGATGCTTTCAGCTGACCTGAATCAGAGGCTTTGCTTCCCATTCAAAATTCATCAATCTCAGACCAGACCTTGTGCTTTAGTCCACCTCACTTCGCACTGTGTATATCATAGAGCTTACTGTGCCCTGGGAAGATGCTGTGGAGGAGGCCTATGAACGCAAGAGCCTTAAGTATTCTGAGCTAGCTATGCTAAAAGATGTGGAACAACATGGCTGGAAAGCAAAGGTTTGCCAGGTCGAAGTTGGCCGTAGCGGCTTCGTAGGTAGATCAGCCATCAAAATTCTTAAAAACTTGGGTATCCTAGGCCAAGCCCAACAGCAAACTGTCAAGCAGTGGCGTCAATTCACCAAAAGCCAAGGTATGACAGACCCTGATGAAGTCATCTAATCTTACTCCCTCGAAATGACAGTCCCACTTTTTCCAACATTTCAGGTCGGAATATCATCCAATTTAAATGTTATTTTTAAAATGATTACCAAAAACATTTTTGTTTCATCCTACAAAGATTGTCCTCATTCGTAAAACTAAAAGTTTTGCGATGTAGGAAAACATAAAACTACCATTTTAATCTGTCAAAACTGCACAATGAATCATTTATTTACATCATGTCATTATAGAGTGTTATAATGATATGATTTGTGCACGGGCAGAACTTAGTATATAAACACATTCAGCGTTTTGAGAGCCACTGAGCGGATTCTCACTACTGGTAATTTAAACACCTCTGATTGGTCATTATTTTCAACAGAAATCCTTGTGGCTACAATACTCAATGCTGTAAAATCACGTTGTGAATAGAAACATTGGCAGCACCGTTGATCTCACGACACAAATATAACAATCAGATTGCTTTAATTGACTTACTTTTCTGTTTTATTTAACAATACAAATTATATGTTACACGAATGCAGACCTGGGGGGAAGCCGGAGCCAGACCAAGGCGCAGGCGCATCAACGATGTTGATGTCCAAGGTGGAGCGATGGACTCAGGGGCTGGAGGCGGAGCCAGGGGATCCCCTGGGCTAGACATAGCTAAAGATAACTGAAGACCCTAGGCAGATCCTCATAGCGTGTAGGAGAAGCAGAGGGGCTGAAGAAAGCCGGTGGCGGCGGGACTGAGGAACTGGCTCTTAGAGGTGGTGGGAGAGGGAAGCTGGGCGGGCATTCAGGAGAAAAGGAAACGCTGAGGATACAGGGGGTGCTGGAGATACAGGGGCTTTAGACCTAGGTGGAGCCAGAGGGAAAGGGAGATTTTTAGAATTTACCTCCCCAAACCAGTCAATTAGCTTTCATTTAATTAATTGAACAACTGGTGATAGGGATTGCTAATCAAACAAACTGAGAAACTGGGTCAAGGAAGACAAGGTTCAAAACACAATGAAAACAAGGCCATAACAAGACATATATGTTACAATCTGGGCCCTGTAACAGCAGAGGCACAGAGTGGGGGTAAAAGCAGAGGGGGTGCAGATTGGAAGCCAGATTATACATAGTAACAGTAAAGCATAAAGTAGTAAGCGATATAGAGCTAATGTGGATAACACATAATCATTTGTGTTAAGTCAGATAATTTGGTTTGAGAAGATTTGATGAGAAAAGTTGTTTTCAATTCAGTTCATATTGAAAACTTTAAAAATCACTTCAGTACCTTGGCAAAAATGACAGACTGAGTTAGTGACATTTCTGGGATTTCATCTGACACTCTACAGGAGACATGTGAGATGAACAGTTTATTTCTCTGGAAAAAGCAGGAGGTTTTTGTAAAACTCATCATTTGCTCTTTGTTCCTTCTCATTCCTGTCTGAGGAAAACAACTGATATGTTAATGAGCTCTCATCTATTTTTCACTTAGAAAAAGACATTTCATACCTTCCCCATATGCCCATTTCTGTCTCTTATATTGATTTTCCACTCTGTTGTTTTTGAATTTCAAAGTTAGTATGCGTTATTGATGAGACATGAATAACATTTAAAATGCTGAATGAACTAAATTAATTGAATTTGGACAAAAGCATTACATTACAAGAGATACTTTTTTTCTCTTTTACTCACTCTCTCTTTCTTCCCCTTAAATGATTCTTGTAATCACACAGCTTTTTTGATGGTCCAGTTAAAGCACTTTAAAAACACTGCGTTCTTCTGGAAAAGGGTTTGTGCGCATTCAGTAAACAAGACTGTCAGAAAAGTGCCATGATTTATACCTTATATCCCAAGAGAAATAGGAGTTATTGTATTGAATGTTGAGCATAAGAAAGTATTGGTTAGCTTTCAATTGATGCAGAGGCATTTGCTTTTCTGTGGATGTGCTGTATAATCTTGAAATATTTCTATCAATAAACAAACATAAGTTACACTTCCTCACCACTACTGTTAACAATTACGTTGTCTTTTGAAACATATGCTGGCCACAACAGTTGTTTCATTGTACATCATACTTGGCTCAATCAATCATAGTCAGAGCAGCGTTTTTTCCTTTTTTTTTCTTCTTCTTTTTTTTTAACCATAATGGGTAATTTTCTCCACTGTTCCCCTCCTACTTGTCCACCACAGATCTGACAGTGCTTTAGTGTTCTCAACCGCTAATTGCTACATATGGTTTTATAGAATGTGAAACAATGGAGCATTCAGCTTTACAGATCACAACATGGCCGTCAACTGATTGCCTACATTTTTTTGTGTGTGTGCAAAGATCCAAACAGCAGGCTGTGTTTACACTGAGACTGTTTATCATTGTCATTACTACATGAGTGCTCTGTTGTACGGTTAAGAGGCCATAGAAAACATGATTGTCTGATGTTATTGGATTGGAGAAGTGTGGGAATAGTTAAAGAACTGTTTCTGTATATCCGACACATTGTATGAGCATTGTCTCCGGGGCATGATGCTGGATAATACCACACAACTGTAAGTACACCAGTGTAGAGTTTCTGTTGCATTATAGAGACTGTTAACATGAAGAATCATGACAAAGTCAGGCATCTGTTCTCTGAGGTAATTTCTATAGGGTTCATAATAGGTTCACTGAGCATTATGCAATTCTGTAGGCTGAGAAGAGCCGGCACACCACAGTCCTATTACAGCTCCAGCACCGACTGCGTGTTGGAAAGTATATGGCAATATTGTGACACTGACACAATAATGCATAATGAATGGTATAGATATTTATTATTATTTTATGATGTAATTTATAGAGTAGTATAGTAAGTCTCATTTGAAATCTTTTTTTCATATATATATGCACAGATTAGGCATAACATTATGACCACCTTCCTAATATTGTGTTGGTCCCCCTTTTGCTGCCAAAACAGCCTAGACCCGTCAAGGCATGGACTCCACTAGACCCCTGAAGGTTTGCTGTGGTATCTGTCACTGAGATGTTAGCAGCATATAATTTAAGTCCTGTAAGTTGCAAGGTGGGGCATCCATGGATCGGACTTGTTTGTTCAGCATATCCCACAGATGCTCGATTGGATTGAGATCTGGGGAATTTGGATGACAAGTCAACACCTCAAACTCATCCTCAAACCATTACTGAACCATTTTTGCTCTGTGGCAGGGCGCATTATCCTGATGAAAGAAGCCACCGCCACCAGGGAATACGGTTTCCATGAAAGGGTGTACATGGTCTGCAACAATGCTTACAATGTCCAAGTAACATCCACATGGTTGGCAGGACCCAAGGTTTCCCTGCAGAACATTGCCCAAAACATCACACTGCCTCTGCCAGCTTGCCTTCTTCCATAGTGCATCCTGGTGCTATGTGTTCCCCAGGTAAGCGACGCACACGCACCCGGCCATCTAAGTGATGTGAAAGAAAACGTGATTCATCAGACCAGACCACCTTCTTCCATTGCTCCGTGGTCCAGTTCTGATGCTCACGTGCCCACTGTTGGCACTTTCGGCGGTGGACAGGGGTCAGCATGGGCACCCTGACTGGTCTGCGGCTATGCAGCCCCATACGCAACAAACTGCGATGCACTGTGTATTCTGACACCTTATATCAGAACCAGCATTAACTTCTTGATCAATCTGAGCTACAGTAGCTCGTCTGTTTGATCGGACCACACGGGCCAGCCTTCACTCCCCACATGCTCGCCGGTTCACTACTGTTCCTTCCTTGGACTATTTTTGATAGATACTGACCTCTGCAGAGCAAGAACACCCCACAAGAGCTGCAGTTTTGGAGATGCTCTGACCCAGTCATCTAGCCATCACAATTTGGCCCTTTTCATACTCACTCAAATCCTTATCCTTGCCCATTTTTCTTGCTTCTAACACATCACCTTTGAGGACAAAATGTTCACTTGCTGCCTAGTATATCCCACCCACTAACAGGTGCCATGATGAAGAGATAATCAGTGTTATTCACTTCACCTGTCAGTGGTCATAATGTTATTCCTGATCGGTGTATATGTATATACATTACCTTTCAAAAGTTTAGGGTAGTAAGATTTTTTTTTAAAGAAATTAATAATCTTATTCAGCAAATATTCATAAAACTAATCAAAAGCAGTAAAGCCTGTACATTGTTACAAATGATTTCCAATAAATGCTGTTTTTTTTTAAACTTTCTATTCATTAAACAATCCTGAAAAGAATTTATCACAGTTTTTACAAAATACTAAGCAGGACACCTGTTTTTAACACAAATATTGATCACCAAATCAGCATATTAGATTATTTCTGAAGGATCATGTGACACTATATGGCAGCTTTGCCATTAATGGATTACATTACATTTTTCAAATATATTCCAATAGGAAGAAAAGCTATTTTAAATTGTAATAATACAATGTTTTAAATATCTGAGTTCATATCGAAATCTTTGGATTTAATTTGCAGGCTTTTAGCGAATTAGAGCACAGTTTGAGAAATTTAACAAAAAATTCAAGTAGGAGACATAAGCAAAAACATACTGTAAAACATAAGTTTTCAACTGCTGTTTATGAGGAACTAAAGATATTAAACTATAAGATATTAGAGATTAGATATTAAAATAGTTAAAGATATTATTATATTACAATTTAATTTGTGATTTTCTAAATAAAAAACAGATCAAAATATCTTTGATGAAAGCTCATGCATGTCTCTCTGTTTTGTATTTAAGCTGAGCCTGAGGCTGTTGACACAGGAAGTAATTAACAGAGGAACTTAACAGAATCGTCGGTAATGTCTGGTCTCTGTAATGTACACTTCTCTGAGAGAGAAAACCACTCTGTGATGTTCAGAATGATATAAGACCGATGGCATTTCAAAAGAGCTGAACACACACTGCGTCTTGAAAATATGAAAACTGACTAATACTCTGTTTTGGACTTCACTAAAAGACAGCTTAGAAAATGGACTTGATGGACCATTGGACAATTCTCTGTGCATGACATGCTTAAAGTAAACAATTTCTTTTTGTGTCATTTGCTGCCTGGCAGGATTATAATCAGTAAAACTGATGTTGTAAGTATATCTGATCTGATTGTTTTAAATTGCTTGTGGCTGTACAGATGAAAAAAAATCTGAATTTTAAAATGTATATAATTCCATCTTGATCTTCATTATCTCTGTATTGTATAATCATGCCTACTCATTTATAACGCATCCAGTTTTCCAGTCCCTCTTTTCGATTGTCCTCTAGGACTATCAAGACTGTTCAGATGTCTACTTTGGGTCAGTAACATGAGCTGTGAAAATAAACCTAGAGGCTTTCCGTGCCAGAAATGGGAGAGCAGATTGGGAGGTTGTAGGTGCTGGCTAATGGCTTGTGTCATTGTAATTTAGTGGATTGTGTGGCAGGGTGGAATTAAGATCAAATGACAATGTCTTGTCAGCACTTCACCAGGGACACTTTCAAAGGACAGTTTTTTACGCTTTTTTAGCTTGAGGCAGAATTGTATGATCTCTAATACTACCTGATGTTAGTTTAGTAAGAATCACTTGAGAAGGCTGGATTTGTTGAGAAATTCAAGGGCAACCGCAGAACACAAAGGAGTCCAATATAACACTGATTTCAAAAAGTCAAAAAGTCAATGCAAATTAAGCATCTGTGGCATGATGTTATTATGAATAATTTTGACTTATCCCTCATTTTCAAAATCAAGGTCATAGTAAAACACTACAATGGAAATTAATGAGGTGATTTTTCTATGAAATATGAAGTTTATAATTGTAATTTTTTTTTATAAAAACACTTACATTTAACTTGTGTATTGAGCTGTAAAAAATGTTTAAACATTTTTACACAAATGATTACACAGAAAAGGTTAGTAAATGATTTTTTATATTAAAATCATGTTAACGCATATTGTTTACATATTGATGAAACAGTATTTTAATAAAATTAATTAAAATTTAAATGTATAATAATATAATATAATATAATATAATACAATATAATATAATATAATATAATATAATATAATATAATATAATATAATATAATATAATATAATATAATATAATAAATTATTCATATATATTTCATTTTTTTTGGAGGGGGGGGGGGGTAATCAACATTATGCCACAAATGTAACTTACTTATTAAAAATAAGTACACTTATAAGTTACATTATACTTATTAAAAATAAGTGTAATTTATGAGCCCAGAATATTTCTTTTAGCACAGTCTGACACACGCAGAAATTCCTTATGACCTGACAAATTGGTAAACGGTGCTGGTAAATAGATCACAGCCAATTTGGTTTCGATGACATCTGATTCTTCTCATGATGTTTTAATTTTTCCAAGGCATTTGAATCACAAATGTTAGGTAGACACAAAAGTCATGTGATCAGAGTGCATGACGTCATATTTTTTGTTATTCTGAGCTGCTTTGACGTCTCAAGCCATACACTGTGATGTTTATGGGGGTAAAAGAGAAGCAGAAATGTCACCCTAAGCAACACCAGCGTCTCTGCAGTGACAGTCACACTCATATTATCTGCATAAAGGATGATCACTATGTTACAAAGCTCAATTTGTACAGAGACACTTCCTCACATACTGAGGATGTGTGAGTCGACCATGGTCACAAGGAGCCAAATTTAACTCTAATTCTAACTGAGCATTTTTGCACTTCCTAAATTTCCTAAAGTGTAAAATATGATCTATATTTGACGGATACGAATTAGATCAGTTGCATTCCAGACAGTACTTTACATATATGTACTGTATATATACTGTATATATATATATATATATATATATATATATATATATATATATATATCAAGCGTAGCTTTAGTTCTGGCAGGTCACATTAGTCAAGCTCGCATCAGCTTACTGTCAGCTGATCGCGTCTATCACAGCATACATATATAAGCTCCTTCAGTATTATCAGCAGCTATCGTTTCTCCGGAGCTAATTACCCTTCTCCATCCCCAGTTCCACCTCTAGTCAGTCAGGATTTGGCATTCTGATTCCCCCTGAATCAGACTAAATTCCCAAATTATGTTGTACATTTTAATACTGACATTAATGATATCTGCAATACATTGTTGGTTCTGTTCTGTTTACCCTAGGAGGTTTATCGCTGCTCTCCCTGCTCTCATTCATGCTAGGCTAGAGTTCTTGCCCAGAACGGAACCATACCGCCAATCCAAACTTTATGCTAATTGTCAATCATCTTTGGCGATAGTGGTCCTGACAGAAATATTACTGTATGTGGATTTTCATTTAGCAAGAGCCTTTGCGCTTGAATGATAAACAAAAAGTCTGGTTTGCCAGAGAAGTGAAGTTGGTACAGCTGAAAGATGATATCAGACAAAATTCTAATCACAGCATCTGTGACTCTGATCATTTATCACAGGGAACATTATTTGAGAGCAGAGAGAGAGGAGAGTGAGGAGAGTGAAAGAAATACAGTTTATTTATTTAATATTCAGACATCTGACCAATAAGATCTTTGTATATGTGGTTGTTTGATAAAGAGCAGAATTTCTTTAAAATGCAACACCTGTCTGTGATCAAATGAAGAATTATTGTTTCTATATATTTATATTTACATTTAGGAAGGTCCAATGCCACTCCAAAGGCCAATGATGTAAATCATTTATCAGTGATCCAACACAATTCTACTAAAAACTCACTCACACATTCACCCTGTAGCATAAAGTGTGCGTATCATCCACAAGTCATGAAACCACATCACTTTCCTTTGTGGAATCTGAGCACTCTTTTTACATTTCACTCAGAGCAGAAGTGAGTCTGCAGTAGACAGAAAACAGCAGCAGTGACACTGCAAACAACAAAGGCGAGACAGAAATATCTTCATTAGAGAAAGGCGAGGTTTTGGACACTTTAAATGTATGAATGTCATTGTATTTTACATACTACTATGTATAATACAATAGATTTAAGTATTACAAAAGATTCTAAGTATTAGAGATAAAAAAAAAAAAATACGGGAGATAAAAGAGACATTTGAACATTTCAGAAACCTCACAAATTTTAAAGGAGCACATTTTTGAAAAACAATAGTATCTATCACATGATTAAATTTAAATATGATGTAGTAAATTGCAATTCACATACATTCAGGTTTAGTTAATATTGATCCAAACAATAAAAAAAAGAAGTTGATAACGTCAATTCGCACAAAGAAGAAACTGTTTCCGTTCTGTCTACAAAAGTAAACCAAAAATACACCCATCCCTTATGAACTTTTCTTTTAATGTTTAAATTACAGTTGTTCTTCTCGTTGTACTTGGGGTAACACCATCACTTAAGCAGCAGACAGCACCAATAGCCCACTGTTAGGATCCAAATGGCTCCAATTCACTCTAATGAGCATGTTCATTGGAGGGGGCATGTGAGGGTGAGGGGTTACACCAGACTCTTGGCCTGATGATGGTAGAGAGCCTGTGAGTTGACCTGACTCTGACCCACTCTCTAGTGAAGTTCGCCTGACTGTGGCCTCACCACACCATTACAAAATGGCAGAATCTCAGTGTGAGGGGCCGCCTAGGGGAGACTGTGATGGCCAACATACTGTAAGCAGCTGTAAATCAACAGTGGGCTTGGGAATGCTTCAAATTATGAATGTGAGATCATGGTGAACAAGGACAAAGAATGCTTTTGTTTCTTTTTAAATTCAAGTAAATTTAAAATAAAGAAAAAAAAATACATATATATATATATATATATATACTACAATAAATACTATATACACTGCAAAAAATGCTATTTTTTATTTAACATTTTTGTCTTGTTTCTAGTCTAAATATCGAAATATTCTTAAATCAAGACGCTTTTACTAAATAAGTAAAATGACATAAGATATTTTTTCTTGTTTTCTGGAGAGAAAAAAATCTAAATGAAGGGAATTTTAAGTTAAAACAAGCAAAATATCTGCCAGTGGGGTAAGAAAAATAATCTTGGCTTACACTTTATTTTAAGGTGAATAATTAGTGAATAATTACACTTTATTTTACGGTGTCATTGTTACAGTGTAATTATATATTTAAGTACAGAGTAATATTAATTAACTACATGTACTTACTATAGGGTTAAGGTAGGATTCAGGTTTAGTTAAGGGTTAGTTGCATCATAATTTACTGTTATTACTATATGGTAAGTACATATAACATATGTAACAAGTCACTGTAAAATAAAGTGTTACCTAATCTTGTTTCTGTTTGGGACAGAAACAAGAAACAAGATTTCAACCTCTTACCCCATTGGCAGATCATTTTGCTTGTTTTAAGCAAAAACTCACTTCATTTAGATTTTTTTCCCAGAAAACAAGAAAAAATATCTTATGTCATTTTACTTATCTAGTAAGCATCTTGATTTAAGAATTTTTAGATATTTGGACTGGAAACAAGACAAAAAATGCTAAGTAAGAAAGACATTTTTTGCAGTGTAGAGCAGCAAAAAAACATATTTGGACACTTGTGGACCCTTAACCCTATAAAGCCTACTGTATTATGTTTGATATACACAATTCTAAGGCCTTAAAATGGTCAAAACTTTGCTGAAAAACCTGTTTTGATTGATAGCTCTGGTCTTTGATTGATAGTTCATACTTTTTTTAGCAAATAAAAGGCCTTTTATTTTATAAAAAATAATCTATAAAAATGTCTTTTGCAGTAAATTCTTTAATGCTTTAGAGCAGTAACTGATATATATGCATATATGCATTTTACGTAAGTAGTCTGGTACTGTTATAAAGATCCACTGAACAGAATGTCATATTACTTTTGGCCATATATCAGCAACTGCACCAAACTGCATATTTTTTCTCACTTTGGTCCTCTGAATAAAATTGAGGTGTTTTTCCTCCTCGAGTGTGAGCTCCATATTTTCCTTACTATATGAGCCATGAAAGCAGGAAGTATCAAATATATTCAACAAAAAACATATATACTGGATGTTGTCTAAAGGCTCAATAAACTGTTCTATTTTTTTTTAAAAGATTTTTCGGACTATTATTTCCTATGTCAGGCTTTACAGGTTTAAAGGTTTCATAGATATTTCACTTTAATAGATGTAAAATATCAATCCTATTTTTGCAATTACTTTAAACCAACTGGACCCATGATTTTTAGTGGACGTATAAAGTTAGTTGTCTTCAAGTTCACATGCAGGTGCTGTTCATCACATGAACTATGAACATGATTTACTAATGTTTGACAATAAGAAGTGTCACAATACATTTTATCTTAATTTTGAACAGAAAATCTATTGTTTTATCATTTTAAACCTAACAAAGTTTATATTTTGTTTTATAGTGCATAGAAATTAATGCATTTTTAAGTTTTTAAATACTTTTTAGAGCCCACTGTTTTTATATGTATTGTTGTTGCAGGCTCTTTACATTTAGTTAAGAGAGTTTAAGGTAAGTTCTGCCCGCTGGTCGCATCTGTACTTTAAGTATTTAAGGACAGGTCATTCACATTACAAACTTGGCACTCATATCATAGAGCCAGGTGGTTTTCTAAGCACCCTCTCCATATGGTGCCCTTTTGTTTGCCTCTCTCCCTCTGTCTCTCTCCCTCCGACTGGCTCTCTCTGCCTTTTACGTCTTGAGAAAGTCCTAACTGTTGACAGCTCTTTGAGCAACAGCAGGCTGTTGTTGTGAATGTATATAGAGCGAGCGAGTGAGCGGGACACAGAGAGGGAGCGTGTGTGTGCTGGATGCTAATGAAAAGCAGATGTTGGGTCAGTGTCAGAGCCTGCGGTTGTGTGTGTGTGTGTAGGTCCGCAGTCATGCACACTTGCCTGTGTGTGTGTGTGTGTATTTACATGTTTGCCCCCCTACTGTCTCCTAACCGCTGAGTGCTCTTGGTGTTCCAACACCTGATAGGACAGCAGTTATTGATAAATAATATGCAGGCTGCATGGTGCAGCTAGCCCAGGGAGTTCATAGTGAGTTGACCATCTGGATACGCTGGTGGAGATGCAAACAGGGAGAGAGTGTGCCAAGTATCTAGGGCTATGGAGAAGTCAGCCACACTTCACTTACTAATTATTCACAGCAGTAAATCTTTCGACTCATACTGAAGCTCATACAGCGGAACTGGGCCTCAGTGCTTTGAAAAATGTATTTCAGTACTATGTATTTTATTTTGTGTTGAGCTCTGCTGGCAAATACTCACCCCTTGTACATTTTGTATGTGTATTTTGCATAAAACATGAATCTTATACCATTTGCAAGAAGCAAGGAAAAAAAATCAGATAATAATCTGATGGAGAGATGGTCAACCATTACTTTAAACCCCAAAGCTTAAGGAATACTTCACCCAAAAATGTAAAATTACATTTAAAATGTTAGACTAGTAGTATACATAATTATGATATTACGTTTTAATAGATATTTAGGTGCCAAGCTGGGGGTTGTGATTTTTTTTTTAAAGAAATTTGTACTTTTATTCAGCAAGAATGCTTTAAATTGATCAAAAGTGACAGTAAAGTCATTTATAATGTTACGTAATACTAAAGAATCCTGAAATCCTGAATCCCAATCCTTTTTTCCACAAAAATAGTAGCAGCACAACTGTTTTCAACATTGATAATGATAAGAAATGTTTTACAGTTATTTTTATTTCTAATAATATTTCACAATATTACTTGCGGGGAAAAATCTCAAAATTTTGAATGGTTTTGAATGTATTTACATATTATATTATGTATTTGTATTCCATGGAAAAACTGACAGCATATGGGTTTGAAACATAATCACAGAATGTTTCATTTTCCATGAGCTATTCCTTTAATTGCAGGCTTGACTATAATTCTTCCATACATTCTCCAGTCCAAACATTTTTATATTTAGTTCATGACACTTTCTTTTTTTTCCAGAAATCTCATGATGGATGCATTTAACAGACATGAAATGACTGATTACTTGCTGCTATGTTGGAAGTAGGCGGATTGTCTAAGTGTGAGTTTGTGTGTGTGTGTGTCCGGGGGCAAACAGGTTTAATGGGCTGTGTACGAGGGGGTTGGGGGGTATTTCTCTTGAACTGGTGATGGTGGGAGGAAGTGTAGAGATTTATGATGAGGCTGATTGCCCCTCTCTTTCCTCCACAGTGGCTGACCAGCAGAGAGAGTGAGACGCACTAAATCACTCCTGCCACTGAGCCCCTGCACTTGGCGTTGATCCTTGAGGGATCAGTCAGTGAGACACATCTCAATTTGTCTCCCTGAGAAAGTCACACTGCGCAAGGATTTTGGTTTCCTATCACTAACCCCTGATAATACCACGGTTTGATGGAGTTGCTCCTGTTCTGGGGGGTGTGGTGTTCTCATTTCAGTTGTGCTGTTTGTTGCACCATCACTGTTAGTAAATCTCTATAAGAAAGCAGTTCCTGAGAGTATAGACGTATTCTGACAGAGTAATTACAAAACCTGTAACAGCCAAGTGATAAAGAGGCTAGAAAAATAATTATTGCTATATATATTGGAATGGCTGTATATAAATAAATTCCCTAACAACAGTTCTGAATTAGTATATATATATATATATATATATAGGCCTATATATCCCTAAGTGTTTTCATTTATTTTTTTTATATTTACGTTTTATTAATAGGTAAAATATTTTTAGTTACTTTATAGCCTATACTTTTTATAGTCAAGTCAAGTCACCTTTATTTATATAGCGCTTTTTACAATGCCAATGATGTCATCAGCTCATTTTAATTATCATATAGTGTCAATGTGGGCAGATCAGTAATATAGTTGAAATTTAAGTGTCCCTAACTGAGCAAGCCAAAAGCCAAAGGCGATGGTGGCAAGGAACCAAAACTCCTTCAGCTTATAGCTTATAATTACATAAAAAATTAAGTACAATGTACTTATTGTGTTTATATTGTAAT
Source organism: Rhinogobio ventralis (assembly GCA_039654625.1). NCBI lineage: Eukaryota > Metazoa > Chordata > Actinopteri > Cypriniformes > Gobionidae > Rhinogobio > Rhinogobio ventralis. The sequence goes on from CM077194.1 coordinate 35,600,250, forward strand.
GCAAAACACTTTTGCTGATATTGAGGTGGGATACGGGTAAAGTTAGGGACAGGTGTAGTGGTATGGGTAAGTTTAAGGGTAGGGTTATGTGTAAGGGAAGTGTCAACAGTGTAATTATAAATGTAACTACAGAAATTAATTACAGATGTAAAATGGCGGTATTTTTCAAAATGTAAGTACAATGTAAAAACATGCATGTAGACAAAAAGTGCATTGTATCAAATAATTAATGTAAATGTTACTAGATAGTATAAAGTGGATCCCTTTCTATCACTCTCCTATTTTTCTTTAAGAATAAGAAAATGCTGCTTTCCTCCTGACACAGGTTTACATTTTCTATCGAAGTTTAAAACATAAAAATATATGGCATAAAGTAATATTATAAATATTATAATAAAATAAAATTCTTACAGTAAAATAATGTAGAGAAACGTGTTTACTTTAGGTGTAAAAGAGCGGATTACAATTGTTAGTCAATTATTTGAATAAGTATTTAATTTAAATTATATATTAAAATAAGAAAGGAAAGAATGAATTAGTTTGGACTGTATTCTGAAACTGAACTGATCTATATATTCTATATTACATTTTACAGGTAATATAGATATCAGCAGAATCATATTTGAAATGAATCACATTTGGATGGCTGGATACATTCTCTCTATAGAACTAAGGAATAATTGCAATCTTTCCTGGAACGCCTTTGGTCTCCTCAGAGAAAGATACTGTTTGAAAAGTGAGTATGCTCTCCCAATCTCACCAGCTGTTATTGTAACCTATGACTCCCTCCTCATCCGTTTTTACAGCTATGAGTTGCAGTATAGAACTCAGAAGTTGAACTGTGCCATTTGTTTTGAAAAGCTATTTGACCTCTAAACTTACCATTTAATTAGATCTGAGGCAGCATTTTCTTTGCTCAGACAAGCATTACCAGAGAGGTGTCAAGTTTGCACTGAAGTGCAGTATAATGCAGACCAATAATGCAGAAAATTCAAAGCTGTAAATAGCCATTTAAACAAACATCTAATCAGATGACACAGCTAATAACACAGAACTCCAAACTATCAAAACAATATTTTGTTCTCAGTGTTAAAATTTGTGTGAACGCTCACTGACATCTTCTCCTCAAAGCTTGTGACGTTGACCTGCTTGAAGAGATTACACCAGTATTAGCAACATTTCAAAGACCCCGGTTACCGGTGTTCAGATGAAAAATGCACTTACTGTGAAACATAAAGAGTTTAACCTAGGAGAAACTTAAGTGATTGTGCATTAGAAAGTTATTTATAGACATGTGGATGCATTTATACACTATAGGTTCGTTCTCTCATTTTGCAGCCACTCTTTATTTATATTTCTCTTTATAGGCTATTTATGTCAGGTTTTAATATATCATGCCACGAAATTTATATTAAAATTATAAAACTATTAGAATACATCTTCAACTCAATAATTAATTCTCCTTGGCAGTGAGTAAACCCTCAATCTATATCTATGCATATTCATTTAAATACTCTTTCCATAATGCTAATGATGGTTTTGATCTTTAATGTACCATGCATTAATTAATGATGAAATTCCACCAACACCAGTGTGATTACACACACAGTAACACATTTAGTTTTTTTTATAGATAGACAACCCTGAGGTTGTCCGCCCTGTCCAAACAGGAAAGAGAAAAAAATACTACAGATTAATGTTTTTATTCATGCAGGGTGAACAAGAGGATTGTTTTAATAGCTCTTCAGTGATTAACCAATTTAAGTTTTTTTTTTTTTTTTTTTTTTTTTACATAGCATTTAAAACAATAGTCTTAAGATCAAAGTATACTTTTTACACGTACGCAAGGGTCAGACGGAAATTTCGTAGTATGCGCATACTGAACGCGCACCGCCGGATTTTTGTAACCGCATGTACTTTGTACGCCCAGGTCGTACACGCGCATTTTATATTTTTTTGCAGTATTTACATGGGTTGTAACTCGTGGCGAGAGACTGCTCAAAACTGTGCATGCATCGAACGCCTGTGTAAGTCAAAAGAAGTATACTTTGCAAGGCTGTGCGTTTGACTGTGCGCATGCGCTCACGTATGCGTACAAAAAAGTGAAGTATACTTTCGGCTTTAAAAGTAGAAATCATAAGCGGAGTTTGGGGTGGGGGTCAGGGGGTGCAGACCCCCCCAGACCAGAGCCAATGATTTTTTGTCTGATCTATAAAAACTAAATTTCAAATCTAATTCATATTTTCTCATTTTATAATTTGAGTGTAAAATGAGTAAAGCTGTTTGTTGTTAGGATGACAAAACGTTTTAAAAGTTAAGTTTTTATGCGGATTAAACTTTTAAGGTCTAACAGCGCTCATCAATGTCAAAATGATCGAGATCTCCAATCAAATAAAAGAGTTCGTGGAAAGATGTAGGCTTTGTGTTAGGCAACTGGTTTATGATAGAAATGTTCAGAAATGTTCTAGTGATGCAAACTACTCAACGTTTTATGAAATTTCACCTGTTGAAAATATCATGATTCATGTAATTCGTTATTAGGCGTAATAATAGGCCTAGTGAATGTGTGCACATTTTAAAATAAAATATTATTTGTTTAAATCGATTACTTCAGAACTAGTACAATTAGATCTAGAACTTATTTTACAATTCTTGGCAACAGTACCACATATAAAGTAGTAGTGGCTTGTCGCTGCAAAAGTGCTCGTGGTCAGAGTCCCCCTTGGTAGGGTCCCTATAGTGAGGCAGTGCTTGATCGCTGAAGGAATACTGGGAGTGAGTGAGCGAGCGCTCTCGCGGAGTTACAAACTGGATGGAGCCGATTGAAGTAGATACTTTAGTTATATTAAGTGGATTTTGACAGCGGATCTCTGGCTTCGGTCTAACGGCGTTTCCTACTGGATCTTATAGCTTGCCCACTGGGGAAAATAAATCATTATCTACAAGAAACATAGCTGGCATGCGCTAATATGGAAACCAAACCATTCTTGTCTCTAGGTGAGTTTGACTCAAGGGAAATATGGTTTCTATTATCTTAAAGCTAATGTCACGCAGAGCTACAGACATCTACCAGTTTATGCTCTGAAGTGCTGAACAAAACGAAACTATGCTGCATGTTTACGTTAATATGTCTATGAGTGACTGAAACCCGTTTTCCTTAAAATAATAGCATTTCTTCATTAATGGGAATTAAATGGAATAGGCAAGCTAATAAAGTTCATAAATTGATAACTAGCGAGATTGTCATCTTTATTATTAGTTTATATCTGTGTAGCCTAATTGTTATCATCAGTAGCCTATCTTGATAAAATAATCAGTGTTGGTAGAGCAATTAAGGTGTGTGACTAATAATGCATGAAGTGCAGACGCGATCACTTCAGTCAAACAGTTAATGTTAATAGTTTATTGAAGCGCGCTCGTTCTTCAGTTGTGCGCTGTCACATTTATTACTCTAAATGCTCATGGCAAGCCGTTTAAACAATTATTAACTAGTATCTATTTGTATGTCTCTAGTAATTCATTTATTTTTATATTATTGTAGCCTAGTTACTATGTTAATAGTGAGAACTAGTAACTACTGACAACAAATAGTTTTTTGTGTGTTATAATTTAATAGGGATTCAGATATTAACTTACTTCAGACTATGTATTCCAGTTGTTGGACTATACTATAGTAGTATAGCTATTACCTATTCCAGTTTTACTAGTAATTCATCCGTTGCTATGTAGCCTACTATTCAAATAATTGTTATCATATTTAATCAATCCCAGTTTTCTTACTAATTTAATAGACACTGCTATCTATTTATTAACTGTAGTTTGTATTCCTGTTGTTACTGGCAATATTTTAATCTCACTATAAAGTGACTATAAAGTTACAATTCTGAGAAGTCGTCACATATGACAAGTAAAAAATCAACCAGGGAGATAGCAAATGGGATAAATAGTGCCTCATAAATAAGTTCTAGTAAAGAAGTACTAGTGAAGTTCTGTAAATACATTGGACTACAAGTCAGAAGTGAATAGTTGATATCTAAACCACAGATAGAATTGCAAAAATTGCAATAGAATGGCACTGTTGGAGTAGTGACTAGTAGCAAAAGAATTGGTTAAAACTTTATTTTACAATGTTACACATGTATTTACTAGTTATAACAGAAAATTTTGCGTGATTACAAGCAGCTAAACCTAAAACAAATCCTAAACCTAATTTTATAGTAAGTACATGTTGTTAATTAATATTACTCAGTACTTATTTGTGTAATTACAAGGGGCAAGGGCACCTTAAGATAAGGTGTGACCTACTATTGGATATAGCACTTGATTACTTGATCACTTGATTTGATTATTGACTAGTAATTACAAAATAAGTATATATATAAAAAAAATTATATTATAGTAATATAAAAGTAGACAGACTAGCCTGTTTAAATTAATAAATGTTAAAACGGCCTGCCATATAAGCTCAACAAATCGATGTCAGCCCACTTCAATAGTTATCTCAACCACTTCAAAGGGCAGTACACTGAGCTCTGAGGCTGCTGAGATTTGAAGACTTTACTAGATCTCTCGGGTTTATCGAGATCTTTATTTTTACTTTGGTTTGCTTGGTGATTATGTGATGCAATCACTGCGAATGATAGAGTGCAACAGTAGTCTGTTCTTACCTGAGCTCCTCTTAAACCACATCATCCTCTTTCAGATTCATCTGGCTCTCTCAAATGAGAAAACGCGTGTTTGGTTGGAAAATCATAGTTTGGCAGTAGCCATTGAGATTTAGAAAGTAATAACTCATGACATATGTGATGGTACAGAGCTTGTTGTGTAAACTTGCACTGCAACAATATTCATTTTCCAAGCCACCTATTTATACATTCTTCCTGCATTTTGGAATTTCAGTGTAAACAGCAAGTTTTGGGGCTTAATGTGCCCAACTTTATTGGCATTTTTAAAGTTTGCTCTATATAGGTCTCTGGGGGCCACAACCTTTCCCTGGAGCGTCCCAAGTCCATGAGCGTTAATAAGAAATAGAGGGTCCCATTGTAAGAAGGCCCGTCTGTGGTAGTGAAGGGGGTGTATACGGGATGCCGGACCACCCCAATAAAACAGAACCAGTTTGGTTTACGGCAGAGCAGTTTTGTGTTTCTGAAGAGGTGATTGGTCCTTTGTGAATGTCTGCAGCTGTCAGTTTTATAAGAGCGGCTTTAAAGGGAAAGTTAATTGCTTAAAGTGACAGCGTCTCTCAGACACCCTCCAGCCACTGTCTGTCTCCAAATCAAAAGCAGCTCGGGCTGTTTCTAGACAGGACTACACAGAGGGCCAAACTGCACTTGAGAAAGTTTGTCTGAAGTGTCAGGTGATACACACACATTGGAGGGGGAGTGTGTGTTTAGGTCTTCTCTTGTTTCACTGTTGTACAAACTGTTGCAATTTAACCATCAGCTCTTCAGCTTTGAAAGTGATGAGTGATGTCAGAGGGGGTATATTTGATCGGCTCAAAAAGCTGCCCTGTTAATCATTTGCTCTATGCAGTGTATGCATGACTCCTTGAAAAAGGCAACTCTGCACCTTGTACTGTGTTCCTTGTTTGGTTGCGTACATTTAGAGTAAGCTTTAGCATGCAATGTACAGGCGGCACCAAAAGTCTGAAGGTGAATTATTTTCAATTCTAGGTCACTGTTAAAATGTAAGTGAATGCGTTAGATTAAACATGTGAGATATTGGTGTAGTTCAGCTCATACACTGCAAAACAAACCAAAAAACGACAGCTGTGGTTGTCAGAACCTTACCGTAAAAAAATACGGTAGCAACATTTTAGGTTTTACGGATTCAAGTTACATTTACAGTACATAACCGTATTTCATTAACTGAAATAATGTTAAATTACCAACCTATTGAAATACTAATATCTGTTATGTACCTTTGATATATACTGACAACCAACAATCACAGTGTTGTTGAGAGTCATATGATGAATCAAAGCTTTTAGGAGGACAATACTAATATATAGAAGGTGCACAGTGTCATTCACACAAACACTAAACACCATCATGGTAACACACATGCAATTTAAAAAAATGCAATAAACATTAATTTAACAACAATAATTGTAACATAAAACCCTAATGTACATAATTGTACATAATGATTAGAAAAAAAACTAGAAAAACTAAGAAGAAACAGTTATTTCAACGAAAATACATCAAATTTGAAGTGTCACGCAGGGAATTCTGGGAATGTCAATTTATGGTTTTTCACTGTAAATTACACAACGAGTTGTTCTTTTTCACTCCCAAAAACTGTCAATTTAACGGTATTTTACTGTAAAATGACATTAAATGTAAGGTTAGATCTATTACAGTTATTTAACTTTTTAACCGTAGCATTTTTACAGTATTTAACCGTTAAAATCACAATCATTTTCGGCTGCCATTAAAGCAAAAGAAGGATAAACCAAATTCTAAAACAGTCATGGATATTTTTCATTTACACATATTTAGTTTTTTGCCAAATTTTGATAAATAAAATTACATTGTCATAAAATGTCATCATCCAAATTTTAGTAAAATTGAAAATAGCAGGCATTAACAACTTCTTTAAGAGAGTGTTTTAGACAATTTTTCTCTGGTGCAGTGTTAATGGGATTACACTTGACCTTATGCATGGTAATTCAGTTTAAATTAATGGATTTGGAGAATCTAAAGAATGTACAATACCTCTCCCATCCCCACTTTCCATCTTTATGGCAGCATAAGTATCATGTCATTTAGTGTGTGAAGGATGTGTGTGCTTGTGTGTGTCTGTGTGTAGTTGTACAACAATCTTTGTGAGAACTGGTTTGAGTTTTAGACCAGCGGGGTGAGGACAAAGAGAGTAAAGTGAGGACATTTTGGCTGGTCCTCGCTTTCTAAGACCCCTTTAGAGGCCTGTTTGAGTGTAAAAACTTGGTTTTAGGGATAAGGTTATAATTAGGTTAGATTGCATTGTGTCAATGAATGTCCTCACAAAGATAGATGTACAACAATGAGTGAGTGTGTGTGTGTTCATGTTTTCTATACCGGTGGGGACTTCTACCTGAATGCACACTGACTCATGGTGACTCATGTCACTGTGGGGACCTAAATTGAGGTACCCATGAGGAAACAAGCTTATAAATCATACAGAATGAGGTTTTTTGAAAATGTAAAAATGCAGAATGTTTTATGTGATGGGTAGGTTTAGGGGTAGTGTAAGGGGATAGAATATACAGTTTGTACAGTATAAAAACTATTACGTCTATGGAGAGTCCCCACAAAGATCGCGAACCAGATGTGTGTGTGTAGACTGCAGACTCCTCTGACTTTAAAGCTGAACATTGTCTAGAGGCCGGTCACCACCAGTGTAATTATCTAATATGTTTAAGTCTGTGTCTATCTTTGTTTTTGCATGCTGCGACAGACAAGTTAATGAGAGGTCCAGCTGCCTAATTACCAGGTGCAAACTTTTAAGGTCAACTTCTTCACTGCACATGACACTGATATTTGCAAACTGACCCCTGTCTGTGGCACCAGAGTATAGTGTACATAAGGCCTGTTTCAGGCCACACACACAAGCAGTGTGTAAGTAAAGCAGCAGCAGAACTGCAGATGCAGGCACACGCCAAAATTAAATGATCTGTATTCAGTCTTTTACATGGTTACAAAAGATTTCATATAAATGTTGTTATTTTAAACATTCTATTTATCAAAGAATCTTGAAAAAGGTACCACGTTTCCACAAATATAAAAATGTTTCTTGAGCACAAAATCAGCACGTTATAACAGTTTCTGAAGGATCATGTGACACTTAATTCAGCTTTGTCATCACAGCAATACATTACATTTTTAAATATTTTAAAATTAAAAGTTTAAATTATAGTAATATTTTACAATATTACTTTTTTACTGTGTTTTTGAAGGCAGCTTTCATTAGCAAAAATATATATTTTTTAAATCTTACTGACCCCAAACTTTTAAACGGTAGTGTACGTTGCTTCATAAAATTCTGTTTTGCAAAATGTTGTCAATAAAATGGTTAAAAGTGCATTTTTTTGTGCACATGATTCTTGAAGTCAGGAGGACTATATGTTTTTTAATGCTTTCATCAGTTTTTTTGTGTTTTGTTCCAGCACATTCTTTAAAGTGCAGGTCAGAACATATCGTAACTTAAACCTCAACTGACTGTAAATACTGTCCATAAAAGCTACCATGTCTGATTATGGTATCCTTTCCTCCCCTTTTCCCTTTCATTGCTCTTTTCATCTCCTCTAGCTCTTTTGAAGGATATGTTACAAGCCGAATGCAGAACAGTCAGTAATTCAGATAAGATCTGATGGAGATATGAATCTGGCATTTCTTCTCCCATGAGAGCAGCAAATTATACACACCAAAAAATTCCATTAAACAGTAACGGGGCCCCCAAACTACTGTTCATGTGATACTTAGACAGGTGTTGCACGTACACCCTACGGGACAGATGGATCCAATTTGCACCCTGGAGAAGACGGCAATTTTCGAAAGGAAGTTTAGTTCCTCTGAGTCACTGGCTCGTTTTAGAATCGTCTCTAGTGCGATTCTTTTTTATTTATTTTAGATGTTTGATAATTAGTTGTTCATTGCTACTTAATTTAAAGAAGAGATGAGCATCATGATAGCCTAACATATGCGAAATGCTTTAATTTAAAGGGACAGTTTGCCCAAAAATGAAAATTCTGTCATCATTTACTCACCCTCATGTCGTTTTAAACTTCTATGACTTTCTTTCTTCTGTATAACCTAAGTTAATATTCTGAGGAATGTTTCAATAGTTGATGACAATTGATGACAGAATTTTCATCTTTGGGTGAACTGTCCCTTTAAATTTAAACAAAAAAGTGCTTATCCAGAGACTAAAGGTGTAAAGAATGAAAAGCACATTAGTTATGGTGACTCAGGTGTCACACACATTATCGTTCCTGCTGGGCATGTTGGGAGTATTTTTGTGAATGCGTATTGTCCATGCAAGCGTGAGTCTCTGTCCCCTTTCATGCTCCGTGCATGAGCTCGGTTGACAGGAGACACACTTGTGCTATATGTCTTTGGCTCTATTACAGTGACAGTAATGAGCTAAATCACTAATGAGCTAATTCACTTTTCCTGACATTAAAGAATGTTGAAGGCTGTTCAAACCACTTTGAAAGCCCAGTACTGATGCAACACATGTTTTTGAACATTTTGGTTGCATTTTCTTCATGTCTAAAGATACAAATACCTCAAATATAGACCAATTTCATGTTTAAAGCTTTCATGTGAGGTTGGCTCTATAGATTTCATTATAAACTTGATATATGTCATTACACATGCAATGAATCATCAATGAATCAAATAGCTCTCTGTTGCTATTTTTAATAATTGAAAATATAGTTAAAGATAATATTGTTAACAGTTATAATTATATAAACCTTCTACTTTCAAACCAGTAGAAACGTTCTTCCATTGAACACAAAAGGATACATTTTGAATTATACTGGCCACTCTTTTAAATTACAAGTTGTCCATACGCCTTCACTATATTCAGTCTTCTGAATCCTTAGTAGTGTTATTTTAGTATTTATTCATATTTTTTATTATCTTTTATTTTTATATTTTTATTCAGTTTAAATTATAGTCATTTTTAATGTACTTTTTGTCACAGGTTGCCATGTGTGACACAGAATGAACAAAAACAATTTAATATTTAATGAACACAAAGATAACTCTAGGCACTACAATTAAAATAGCATCACATTATATTAACAAGAGACAATGAACAGAGGAAAACGGAGGGCTTAAATACACTGAGGATGGTAATCAAAGGATAAGGGAACAGGTGTATAACCATCAGAAACCATAACAACTAATGAGCGACTAGAACTGAAATGGTGACAGTGAAAACTATGGGTATGTTTACACGACACTGTTTTCAACTGAAAACTGAATTTTTTTTATGCGTTTTGACTGTTCATTTACACGACAACGGCGTTTTGGTTCCTGAAAACGCAAGCTTTTGAAACGGGTTTCAAAGTGCAAGGTTTTGAAAATGATGCCTTTACTATCTTTCTGTAAAAACAGTGACGTCATGTGCATGCGTATTACATGTTCACGCATGCGTATTACATGTTCACACATGCATATTACGTGTTCGCGGGGTGTTTCTTGGCAAAGTTACATCGCCAACTACTGGCCTGGAATTCATAATACAGCCTTTTTAATCATTTTTCGCAGATCCATGTGAACTGAGATCGTTTTGACAACGTTGTCATCTGTTTTTAGTACATCGTTGTCGTGTAAACATAACAAAATGCCAAGTTCACACTGCACAATTTTAGGCCAGATTTTCACTCGCTGACAGGTTTTGCGAAATTGCCTACAAATGGTTTGGTTGTGTAACGTAGTTTGAGGACCAGACAGAGTTGTTGCCGAGTAAAGTCATGCAATGTGAAACCCCTTGTCGCCGATCAATCGTGCAGTGTGCACACAGCAGCGACTGTATGCTACCCTAGAAGAACCGTGATCCGACGAGGAGTTTGAACTCGGCATAAGGCTACGTTCTTTGGTGTAAGAGAAGTAGTGAGGTCTGATTAATGAGCAAATCATTCTTTTCAGTTGCATTGTTTGATCCAGTCTGAATATTACATTACATTACATTACAGTACTATACTGGTTTTGGACCAAAATACTTTCTTATATTTATTACAAGGGCAGCTAAGGGCTAAGTTAAATAAATGCAATATATTTCTGATGATTCTTTTTCTTCTGAAGCTGAGGTGTGGATTTATGCTCGCTTATATCTTTTTTTTTTATAAATGCAACATTGCAACTTTACCAAAGTGAGGGTAAGAATTTTTTTTGTCTTTTTTAACATTCCCAGTTGCAACATGCTTTCATAAGTTTTCATAACTATACACTGTCAAAGCACACTGGAGACTGAATCATTACAACAGCCCTGAACTTGTGTCAGCGGTACTATTTCTAGCCACTTCTGAGCTGCACTAGTAATTGCACCAAATGTTGATTGTGTAAATGTGCCAGCTCCATTTTGTACCTAATAACTTAATTGAGTCATGACTCATGTGGCTAGATTGTTCCAATGGCTTTTGCATAACCATTTAAAAAGAGGAAAACAATGTATTTTTCCACCATATGACTATACGCATGTTAAAAAATGCTGATCATTTTTAAAATCTGTGGTGTATTTTTTAAAATTAGCATGATAGTATCAATTAAAGCACTTCCATTGTACTGTACAATTGCTGTCACTTCCCTTTAAAATTATGTGTGGCTTTGACATATGACACCTTGTCATGTATGTGTAATGTGTGTACGTGTTTATTTGTATGTAGCCTACTATGTATTCACCCAGTTCCATTAAAATACAGTAGACTCTGTCTTAAGAACTAGTCAGGTGTGTGTTTCCCAAAAGCATTGTTAGCCAACTATGGTCGCAAGTTCCGTCGTTATCAACATAGTGCAACGAGTCGGTGTTTCCCGAAACCATAGTTCCAACAAACATTCGCAAACAGCGTCGCAAAGTTGAGTGGTTGGAACGACAGATCTCGACCTGTGGTTAGAAGCATAGTTTCTTGTTTGCATGACATGTGGACTTAATAAATCCTTATCTTTAGCAAAATAAGCAAGCTGACATTCAGTACAATCTATATCTTTTATTTCGAATACATACAAATGTCATTTATGTCTTTTAGTTTGTCAAGAGATTTAAAGCAACGTTTCTGAAGAGTGCGCATGTGTGTACATGCTCTAGTACGTAAGACTACTATGATTGAATCTGGAAATGAAGCAAAATAACTGAGAAAAATGAGAATTACTCCTCTGATGCCATGTCCGTAATTTATAGCAAAAAATCTAGCATGAATTTGATCTCAAACTAATTTATTAAAAGCAGTTGTTACTCCACCACCTGCGTGACATCATTAACCAACGTGGTTGAACGACAGATTTATGACAATGCGGTTTCGGGAAACAGTCGTGACTACTGTAGCTAGTTGATTTCTTCAACGATGCATCGTACTATGGTAGTTAACCAGTGAGTAACGTCGTTGTACGGGAAACGCACCCCAGATCAGTTAGCAGTTAACCAAGGGCTAAGTCTTACTTTTTGGATTCAAATTAGACCAATCTACCTTTTTATGTAACAGATTTTAAAAAGCTATGACCAGTCTTGAAGAAAAAAATTAGATGACTGACTTGTAAGTTTATGCAACCAGCCACGGATCTCATTCCAGCTTTGATGCCTTGAGAACATCCAAAATTCACATTCAATCAAAACACTTACTGGTTTGCCTAATTAATTAGCCAGCCCAAGTAAACTCATTAAAACAGATCCTGAAGGGCACTGCGATCTGTCCATCTTTTCTCCAGTAGGTCATTAAAGACATTTTTACATTATGCATTCAGTACAATCTGTTTTTAGAGTGTGATTAGGACGTGTGATTCCCAACATGGTTGTCCCTACAGCAATATGTCTTTCAAATGAAAATCATGTCATCTTTTTTATTTCATTGTGTATACAGCACGAGAGACGCATTGTCCTCCTTGTCCTTGCTCTTAAATAACATCTTATATATGGTTGGAGTATGTTTTGTGTATGACTTCATTGTAGATTACATATAGGTTTTTCTCCTTGGGCGTGAAAGATAAGACTGAATTGTGCTATACATTTCATTCGGCCCCTTTATGCGTGTATGTTTCCTTCTAGACTGATTTAGATGTCTCTGGGGTGAAGTTGCACTAGAGTTGCACTTTAAAGAATGTTTAGGAACGAATGAACCTTTCACCCTTTGCCCTCATCCGGTCAGATGATTTTCCAAGCCATCAGACTCGTCTCATTTAATTGTTTTGTAACGTGATACAGTATCATGACATAATGTTGATGGAATGATATGATATTCCATCATTCTTTTCGCTGTATTTTACTTGCTAACGCTCTCCGAGTGATGTAACTACAGGACAGGACATGAAGTGTTTACGGTCTTCTTTTTACACTTTTTTCCCGTTTGCTGTTATTTTCTCTCAGGGTTGTTTATATTGGTGAGTGTGTGATTTGGTACAGCAGGAAGTCATAAGAGAACAATGAGGAGGCGAGGAACAGGATGTCAGAGCAATGCGTCTGTGTGTGTGTGCTTGGAAGGGGGGCTATTTACCTGCTGGAGACACGACTCTAATAGGCTCCTGAGATGAGAACACGCGTAAACGCATGCTAATTAATGCACAAAAATTGTCTGCTTTCATGTCAAATAGCCATTTGCTATAACATAAATAGGGCTCTCGTGTTTATAAAGGACTATATTACAGGAGATTAGAGGTAATTGTAACTGAGACAAAATTTAAACTGCAAACTCCATTCACAAGTTTGCCTGCCCATCCAGTCTTAATAGTTATTGGTAAATGAACTTGGCTTGCTGTCCTCAAAGGAGGCTCAAACCCCGAGCTCAACTCCCCTATAACGGTAATATGTAGAGGAAGAATGAGATAAATAGAGGAGGAGATGGGGAGGTGGAGGAATGCCGGAAGAATTGACTGCTGCTTATATACGCTCGTAATGATGATTGACAGGAATGAATGAATAGGGTCCTCCAAAACCTATGCTTGGAACTTCATTTAAAGTCGAGAAGAAAAGGAAGTAGCAACAGATTTTTTTTGCTGGATTGTGACGTGCATCTGAGTTTAATGAAAAATCGAAAAACTTGGTTCTGTACATTGGTTGTTGATCTTGTGGTCAATTGTGGAGGGGCGGGGTTTAAGTGGAATAAATTATTGTACAAGGCCTGAATACGTCAACAGAGAGAATTCTGACTTTTCACTGGAAGATTCAGTTATGACATTTTGATTAAACATTACAAAGAAAAAAAAGGAGAAAATGTATAAATGAATGAATCATTTACATTAAGATCTATAATATGCATTTACAAAATAGATATGGTGACTCTTCATTGCGTGCCAAATTTAAAGTCTCCTGAGCTTCGAAAGAGCAATCTCTGAGCATTTAAAGGGTTAGTTCACCCAAAAATGAAAATGCTATCATTAACTACTCACCCTCATGTTGTTCCAAACCTGTAAGACCTTTAACATTATATTTACTACCTTTCTGAGCCCTGAAAGTGGTAATAACTGCAGTCTATAGGGGGTCAGAGATCTCAGATTTCATTAAAAATATCTTCATTTGTGTTCCGAAGATGAACGAAGGTCTTACAAGTTTGGAACGACATGAGGGTGAGTAATTAATGACAAAATTTTCATTTTTAGGTGAAATAACCCTTTAAATTTGGTATGATTGAACAGGCGGAGTTGAACATCTTCAACACTTACTTCCCTTCATTCTCCCTGTCAGATCTGCTCTGATGATCTATATGAAAATACGCCTCTATTTCTTATAAATAATTATAACATCCGATTATTTCCAAAGTATGGTTTCCAAAACCTTAAGCGCTTCTCCCTTTTAATTCTCTGGACGCTTCCAGTATTGCAAGTTGCCTTAAATAATTCTTCCCCACTACATAATTAATATTATGATTGCAAGTGAGCCAAATATTTCCTAAAATTTATTCTTGGTATAGCCAACATTCTTTCCAAATGAAGTCAACTTGCAGGCCCTCATGTGTCATACACCAGGGATATATGGACCTCATATTTTACACATCACTGGTGAAGCAGACATACTGAAGAAGAAAAAAACAGGAGGATGGCACATCTGTGGCTGGCCCATCACATATCTAGAAAAACAACATTAACGTGTACATGTGTGCGTGTTTACACATGTGCATGCTTGTTATTGCAGGCGGTCAGATGTTCAAATGTAAGAGACTGAATGTGTTGTTCTGTATTGATGACGTCAATTTTTAAAAGCCTCTCTGGAGTATTTTTCCACATACTTTCATTGAACCACTGTTGTTGAGAGGCAGATTGGTCTATCTACAGAGAGATTAATGTACAGGACACTCCGACAGTCATAAACACTTCATGCTGTTCCTTCCATAGGAAATAGGAAAAAAAAGGGCAGATGAAATATTTCAATAAGCTAGATGTTTTTGCCATTGCTCTAAATGCTCTTCTCACATTCACCTTTTACTTTCTCTCCCTTCTTTTCCATTTCCTCTCTGATAATTGGATTTGAGTGATTGAGTTTTCAGGGGATTTCTTATGACCAATAAATTGGAAAGGTTTAAAAACAATATTTCCAGACTTCCCATAATCCTTCTCATGAAATCACTTGACAAGCACATGTCGAATGACTTGTCCCTTATTTTAATAGCATCACAATCTTGAACTATGATTTGCTACTTGCTAATATATTGCATTAGATTTACTTCTCATTCTAGAGAGAATTGAATTGCAATAAGATTTGTGTAGTGTAACATGACGTCATTAATATTTTTGGTGTGTTTTCAGAAGAGTACTAAGTAAGAGCATCTAAGTTCCTTCTGAAACTCTGAAGGAGATACACATCTGAGAAGCAGAAGACTTTAGGAAAAGTCCCCATTTACTCACCATTTCATCTCATTGCTGTCTAGGAGAAACAACTAAGATATCTCATTTGCAATTTGGGTCAATGACATGATAATAATTTTTATCGGAAAAACTTTACAATACGGGTGCACTAATATACATTAATTCATGCTTAACTAATGCACAGATAATCATGAGTTTATGTATGACTCATGAAGAACTAAATCATTTATTAATGATTACTGCATCAGCAACTAATGAATATTCTATATGATTAATAGATTAAGTAATATATTAAATTAAATATGACTTCATGTATTAATTCCCTAATAACATATTATATTAACTAATAATGTAAATTAATGCGTTAATTACCACAATGGGTCAAAGTCATGCATTTCAACTTCCAGTTGTCTGCTCTAATTAATCATTAGCTAACGATTTGCAAAGGTATCATTATGTTATGACTTTACTTGTTGTGGCACAGGACTATTAACTAATTGTTAAGTAATATGTCATTGTGGTTATGAGTTTTGTATTCATTTTGAATTAGTTAACAGTCGTGTGCCTCAACAAGTAAAGTCATAACATAATGATACCTTTGCAAATCATTAGCTAATGATTAATTAAAGCAGACAACTGGAAGTTGAAATGCATGGCTTTGACCCATTGTGGTAATTAACATATGAATTTACACTATTAGTTAATATAATATGTTATTAGGGAATTAATACAATATGACACATTTAACTAATAACAATTTAATGATTACTTAATCTATTAATCATATAGAATCTTCATTAGTTGCTGATGCAGTAATCATGAATAAATGGTTTAGTTCTTCATGAGTCATACATTAACTCATGATTATCTGTGCATTAGTTAAGCATAAATTAATGCATATTAGTGCACCTGTATTGTACAGTTTTACCCATTATATCATAGAAAGTACCAATGCAGATCCTCATGATATATATACTGTGTGTGTATATATGATGAAGATGTGTAGAGTCAAATGTATTCAAGCTCTAAGGAAAGTATGTTATTAAGTTTTACCTGATGGTTACACCACATGACATTTCTAGAGGTATTAAATTTCAACTTTTCAAAGCCAACATGAATACATTTGTTGGCACATGTGTTTTGTGGACACAGTATATGTCATTGACCCATTTTCTTATGGGTCTGCTTTTCCTGACTGTCTCGTAAAGATTGCGTCTATGTTTATGTGAGCAGCTATAAGGAGAAAGGCTGGAATTTGGCTGCTATTTTAAAAGCCTTTCTTAGTTTAGACTGCTTCTTTTTCCATCAATCCTAACATCTCCATGTCTCTTCCTGGCAGCGTCTCATGAAAGGTTATGGATCAGACCTTTTGTTCCTGCATACTATCTTGACTATTTCAACAGCATTGCCAAAGCAACAGTTATTCTTGTTCCTATTTACTGACAGGATATGACACAGCAAAACCTACATTAAAAACAGGTTCAGGCTGTCATTACTACATCTTATTCTGGTGTTGGTCTAAATTTTTGGTTGCCTCAATGTGAATAACAGCATATGTGGCAGATCTTCATTATTCTGACAGTCAAATCCATTGGTCTTTAGCATAACTAAGTATCCAGAACTCATTGTAAGTGCTATCGTCAAATCACACACTCTAATCAATCACAAAGAAGATAAGGAGGTATTAAACTGAAACCTCTCAATCTCTATACATCTCTAATGCAGCTTTCAAGGCTGGTTCTCTAATGATCACATGGTCAAGGCAACAACTTCTGCCTGTACTGTGGTCCATCATTCAAGCCCCTTTCTAAAGAGCTAATCAAGAACCCTTGAAAGAGAGATTTTTATGACGTTCATGATGAATTGAATTGCAGGTTTGATCTTTGACCTTGAGCTTGATTGTCTTAGAGATGAGATGGAAACCTTGAAAAAAGGAATCTGCTCTGTGTGGCACGGCTTCTCATCAAGGTCTCGTAAATGAGGGCTTTGAAAGGAGCAAATATCCCGGGTCTCATAAAGTGAGCCTGCAAATTTTGCCTTTAGTCTGTGTTTGTGTGTGTGTGACTAGGTGTCCTTTGTTGCTCAAGGTCATAGTGAGTCTGATTATTGGGTGGTCTGAAAGTTCATATTCAGAGACAGATGAAAATGAGGCACTTGCAATTTTACTAGCGAACAAATAAAACATCTGGAGGTCAAGTTATTTCCATATCAATCAGAGATATGTAGCACAGGCCACACACATTCAGTCACAAACACTCTCGCTTGGGTGTTTCTCATACACAATTGACACTACACAATTGCTGAAATGTTTGTAACATAGAAAAGGACACTTATTAATTACAGAGGTCTCAAGTAAGTACGCATAAGTATGGAAGCCCATTTTCTGCCTTAAAGAGATAGTTCACCCAAAAATTATAATTCTATTTTTTTTTCTTTTTCAAAATTCATAATTCACTCACCCTCATGTTGTTAGTTGTTACAAACCCATCAAACTCTTTGAAATACAAATGAAGATATTTTTGAAAACATGAGAGATTTCTGTGCCACCTATTGAAAGTGTGTTCCACCATAACACTTCAACAAGTTAATAAAAAGTAAAAGTAATTCAAATGAATCAAGCTATTAAACATATTTCTAACATGCTAACTTGATGTGTGAGACAAACCCTACTGGTTCAAGCATGCTTGAGCTTCCGTTTACCATATTTGATGAGCTCTATGTATGTGCGTTGATCAATGTGAATAAAAGCCTAAATTAAATATGCTCATCATAAATTCAATTTGATATGGATTACTTTTACAATGTCTTAATGAAGCGTCAAAGTTTTGGTGGAAAGGAATTTAAATCTTTAAGGTTTGTTAAAAATATCTTAATTTGGGTTTCGAAGATGAATGGAAGGCTTAGTCTATAGATTTGTAACGACATGAGGGACATGAGTACGAGTATGATTTTTGAGTAAAAATCTCCCTTTAAAGTAAAAAATAAAGTAATTGTAAGATAAAGTTTAAAATAAGAAATAAAACTATGAGACATATGCAATTATGAGACATAGGGCCAGATTTACTAAACAGGGCAAATTAGCGAAAGGGGCGCAATCCCCAAAAAACACAAATGGGAGTGGTCTACTACGTGATCTGCTGACGTGATCTACTAACAACGCGCAAATTAAAGAACACAGACGCAACCGGATCATTTCCACCAAACGCAATCTACCAAGAGCAGTGCAAATAAGTGTCTGGTTTAAGACATGCTTTTTTTTGGGCTGTGAATAATGGCGCAAATACCAGTAAATTGACAAGTGCAAACTTTAGTAAATCACCTTGCGTGATTCATTTAAATACTCTCCTGTAAATTTTGCGTCTGAAATGGAAACTCCTACAAATGCATGCAATAAGGTCAGCCGCAGAACGCCTGTTTTAGTACTTATTTTTTCACTATGTGTGATTAGTATATCCTGATAAAAGAGGGTTTGCGCTGGTGCAAGCTGTCAAGTATATCTGGCCCATACATTTCCAATCATGGAAATTAGTAGATTTCTTTATTTCTTATATTTATTTCTTTTTTCTCTGAGGCAAAAATAGGCTTCTATACAGACACTATTTCAGTAAAGAAAATTCACATATGATCTCTTTATGATGCAAATTTTCTCCTTGACAACAACAAGATTAAATGGAGAGCAAATGGAAATCACACTATATGCATCTGTAACGGCTCTGTTATGTCCTGTTTTAGTTTCGTTTTCACTCTGTTTGCTCTGTTTCCGTTTTCCTTAGTTCCCTAGTTAGTTTCCCTGGCTGTTAATTAGTTCCCACACACTTGTTTCTGTTCTACTCATTATCTCCCTGCTTTATATATCCTTAGTTTCCTCAGTTTCTTTGTCCGGTATTGTTTATGTCAACATCAATGTTAATGTGGTTAAGTTATTCTCCTGCTATCTCCTGCGTGTTCCCTTTTTGGATCTATCATTAAAGACTGTTTCTTTACTCCTTCTTTGTGCACCTTATTATACCCACATGTGACATTATCTCACATGCTTCATAAGAAATCTCAATAATGTCACAAACTGTGTTCAGATTTGCAAATAAAAGTCAAAGTGAACTCAAACTTTCTCGTCAGTTTCTTCCAAAATCAAATCGTTATGCTTTCAACATCCATTGTATAGCTGTGTACTTTTATTGTATGTCAACGATTGTTTGTTTCTAAATGTATTTCTCTTAGAAAAAAAATTATAGGAGACATATTGAGACAATGACTGATAAACTCCATTATGTTTCCCGAGAGCAACATTAGAGCAATTACATTTTCCTCTACTGTCATATTATGCATAACTTATGCATATCTTTGAAGACTGTGAGATCCATCCATAACATATTTAAGTAAAGTGTAATGTGTACTTTCGCATATTGGTCTGAAATACTCACATGATTGAATAAGAAGTGAGTGACTCTCACCCACTTCTCTTGTGTCACACACACAGGGCTCCTGAAAAACCCCTGCTCTGTAGCGCGGAGCTGGCCGGGCGACGCTGGCAGTTCGCCCAATGGCTGCTCCAGCTTCACGGGTGCGTACCCGCTACAACAGCGCAGGATATCCACAGGTATAAAACACACATTCACATGCACAAACACATCAGAGCACCTGCGCTTGCAACATAGACACATCAGATCAGTATTTTAATCCAGCTGAAAGCCATCTGGTTTGTGTTAGCACAGTTGCGTTGAACTGATTTTGCCCTACAGCCCTGGATCATCCATGCATAACGTCAGTGATCCAACGCTGTAGGGCAAAATCAGTCTTCATTCCAAGTGTAGGATGTCTTGTCCTGTCATTCCCGAGCAGAACTCAAGATACAGTTTCACTCATGAGAAATAGTTTCTGCTTCAAACATGTTACAACAAAGCCCAAATAGTGAGCGTCTCCCCTGGCCCCTACTTTAATGGACATGTTTCACCAGTCTTATTCCCGGTGTTCACATGTTGTAGGTCTATTTGTTTTCAGATGGTTTTCAGCGTACAACAAGTTTGTTTTTCCCCAGGCTTGCGGCTTACTCAAAGTTAATCAGTTAATTGGTTACACTTTACAATAAGGTCCCATTAGTTAAAGTAAGTTAATGCATTAACTAATATTAACTAACAATGAGTGTTACATTTGTTATTGTATTGTAAGTATGCATAATTTACTGTTATTTACTGTTATTACTATATAAGTATATATAATGTGTAACAAGGACACAGTAAAATAAAGTGTTACCACAAATACCGCTGTTCATTGTTGATTCATGTTAGTTCAGATCTATTAAATAATCTTAGATATTAATTTATTATTATTTGTTATTATCATCATTAAATTAAAGGCATGTGCAAATAGCATATTTTCATAGCGATAGATGCTATTTACACCAAGTACAAATAGCGATAGCTGCTATTTACACTAAGTTTAAATAGCAATAGATTCTATTGCAATAAGTGTAAATAGTAGTTAGATGCTATTTATACTTATGAATAGTGGCAGATTCTATTTGCACCTCAGTGTTGTTGTACGTTAAACGGTATGCAATAATAACATAGAGTGTAAATGATTATATTTATTAAAATTATGAAATGGATGCCACCTTATTGGGACAATAAAGCCCTCCCTACACCTAACCCTAACCGATTAACACTTTATTATTAAAGGGGTCATCAGATGCCCATTTTCCACAAGTTGGTATGATTCTTTAGGGTCTTCATGTAAAGTCTGTAACATACTTTGGTTAAAATTTCTCAATGTTTGTGTAAAACAACACCCTTTTTACCTCCTCAAAAACAGCTCTGTTTCGTGGGGCGTGTAGACACGTGAAGTGCTGCCTTGGCGGACAGTGTACAACTGGCTGAGGGTGGAAATATGCTAATATGGGATGCTAGTCCCATATGGGATGCTAATATGCTAGTCCATCAGCAGTCGTGGGTGGAGCATTGATTATTGAGAGTGTTTAGGCTTTTCGAGGATTAAAAAAAGGAGTGAATGGATTTTTATCATTGTAGGGTAGTTGTGTCCACACACTGCAAAGACATTTATATGCAAACACCAAAAGTGAATTTTGCATCCGATGACCCCTTTAAACACACGTTAGACACTTTATTCACACTTTTCCAAATATTTTCTTCATTTTTATTGAAAATAAATACCTTTCCAATCTGATATGTGATGGGAAAAGGGAGTAGAGCGAGTTCGGCAAAAGGCGGATTCGAACTCGGGTCGATTTGCGTCAAAATATTCTGTCACGCGCATTACCCCTACACTATTGCATCAACTGACAATCAAGCGTCATCTGTAATTTTGTCTGGCCCAATCAGACGTCAGTGGGTGGAGTTAGTGTAGATAGCTACTGCCAACAAGGTGGGCTATTTGCACTTAGTGTAAATAGACGCTGTAAATTAAATAAATTAAATAAAAGCTGCAACTTTTGATTTTAATAATGTATTAGTAAATGTCAAAATTAACATCAGCTAAGATTATTAATGCTTTAGATGTATATGTTTCATTGTTGTTTCATGTCACCTAATGTAGTTAACTAATATTAACAAATGGAAATTTATTATGAAGTGTTACCAGTTAATATGTAACATATTCTTCAGCGCGATCACTCGACAGTATGTTTAGGCAAGGATGTGTATCTCAGGCGTTTAACATGAGGTGTTGTGTAAATATTGTGATTCAGAACGCATGAGATATGTGGGTTGCATCAAAACGACCATCCCAGAAGTTCACAGCAGCTGTCATTTCCACAGCTGGCATAAATCTAAACGGGTTCCTGTAACTCCTAGCGAGCACGCATATTTGAAGTGTGAGAGAATGCTATAATATCGCTCTTTCTCTCTGGTTTGTGCCCACCATAATTACAGCCTTTTGTTGCTAGTTCAGAGAGAGCGGACAGAACAAAGAATGGGATGCTGGGAAAAGTGGGCGAAGCTCCAGAAGCAAACATAGCTCAGCTACTCTCCAGAAGCTTTGTGATGTGGTGATGGCCGTAATTCTGAGGCTTCATATTACTAGCTTGCTATAGAACATAAAAAATAACTTTACTGGAAGGTGCAGGGAAAGCTGGGAACAAAGGCAGATATGTATTTCAGCTCCATACGGTTCACTTAAAACACACTGACTGAGTAAGAAAACGCTAGTGAAGAGGCTACACAAAGCCAGCCTTGTGCTGTAGTTGCTCTTTGAGGAAAACAGAGTGTGTGAGAGAGAAAGACAAGAGAGTGGAGGGATGGAAAAGATTATCCATTGGAATGTCTGGGCTGACCTCAAATGGAGCGGACGGGCCCGGCAGCCAATAAGATTGTGCTGCTTAGTGCTCGGCTAATTTCTTCCTGATGATCGAGGCAGTTGTCTCCATAAAGCAGACTGAGGTGCCACAGCGGGCTGAGCTACATCACATGTGTAATGTGTTGGGTTATTTAAGTGACTAAAGATGCCTGTGAGAGAAAACTAAATATTTTGCTAGCATTTGAGATTTACTGAAAAAAAAAAAGAATACTTGATTGTTGTAGTTGACATGAAATTGAAAATAGGTGTTTCTTCAGCTATGGGCACTTTTGTCCTTGTGAACTTTTTTTTTGAAAGTCATGGTCATTTTCACCATTTTTAATAGCTAGCATTTTGTTGTCACACCCGGCTCAACGATGCGACCTGCTAAAATGCTAAATACACACAATTAAATAACTTTTACACAATTAATTTTCACAAAAATTACAGCTTTATTGGAAACAATACACAACACAAATTTATTCTGTGATATTAACCTCGTTCATGTGGTGCTTCATTGACACTGTTGTCACTTTTGTAAACCAAGTACATCAACTTTTGATCAAATTTAATTAGCAAATGTGTTTAATCTAATGGAAATGACGCCTCACCTGAGGGCTGTGTTATTTTAGCATCATCAATATACTATTATAGTTTTTGTATATATTTTGAATTATATTTTATTTTTGCATTTTAATGTTGATTTTAGTTTTATTTTGATTATTTTGATTTGATTTTAGTAATTTCGTTGTTTTTTGTCATTTTTATTTTATTTATTTTTTAAACAGTTTTTATTACGTTTTATTTATTTTAGTACTTCAACTTAAACTAAACAAAAAGTGTAAAAGTTTATTTTGCAACTAGCTGAAATAAAGTTTTTTATATTTTATTTTATTTCTGTTAATGTTTATTTATTTTATTTTTTTTAATTGTTTTAGTTTTAATTAATGATAATAGCCCTGCCTGTGTGACAGTCATAATTTGTGCAAAAATGTCTCACAGTACATAATTTTCACACAATAAATATTGAAATGTTTTGTTTATTTCACTCTCACTTTAGATCGCCATGATTTTAAACCTTGTATTTCCAAAAACGTGACTTTTCAAGGACATGAAAAAAAAACGATGTATTTTTTAAAGTTATTAAACACTACCATTGTCAAAGTTGATATTGTTGCTTTATATATGGTCAGACACGTGCATGACTCATTATATTATTAACATTTGACCAAAACCAAGCTCAACTAGAGTTTTTTTGATCATCGATTTTGGAGAATTTAGGATATACTGTACGTTTTTTGTCCATCATTAGAACGGCCGCATCTGAGGTAATAAGTGCATTGAGTTACGTTTTCATCAACTTACGGATTATAAAGTTTACTGTAGCTATGTGGGCGCTCAGTTTTTTCTGGCATTTAGAGAAAATCTCATGTTGTTAAAGATGAAGTGCTTCGCACAGGCTATTTAATGCAGTATTGGCAATGACTCGATGACAAATGCTTGACTAAAACACACTTCTCCGCTCCTCAAATACATAAAACATTAGCCTTTATATACTGTATATATATATATATATATATATATATATATATGCTGATCAGGCATAACATTATGAGGTGAAGTGAATAACACTGATTATCTCTTCATTACGGCACCTGTTAGTGTGTGGGATATATTAGGCAGCAAGTGAGAACATTTTGTCCTCAAAGTTGATGTGTTAGAAGCAGAAAAAAATGGCTAGACGACTGGGTCAGAGCATCTCCAAAACTGCAGCTCTTGTGGGGTGTTCCCGGTCTGCAGTGGTCAGTATCTATCAAAAGTGGTCCAAGGAAGGAACAGTGGTGAACCGGTGACCGGGTCATGGGCGGCCAAGGCTCATTGATGCACGTGGGGAGCGAAGGCTGGCCCGTGTGGTCCGATCAAACAGACGAGCTACTGTAGCTCATATTGCTCAAGAAGTTAATGCTGGTTCTGATAGAAAGGTGTCTGAATACACAGTGCATCGCAGTTTTTTTTGCTTATGGGGCTGCATAGCCGCAGACCAGTCAGGGTGCCCGTGCTGACCCCTGTCCACCACCGAAAGCACCAACAGTGGGCACGTGAGCATCAGAACTGGACCACGGAGCAATGGAAGAAGGTGGCCTGGTCTGATGAATCACGTTTTCTTTTACATCACGTGGATGGCCGGGTGCGTGTGCGTTGCTTACCTGGGGAATACATGGCACCAGGATGCACTATGGGAATAAGGCAAGCCCACGGAGGCAGTGTGATGCTTTGGGCAATGTTCTGCTGGGAAACCTTGGGTCCTGTTACTTTGACATGTACCACCTACCTAAGCATTGTTGCAGACTATGTACACCCTTTCATGGAAACAGTATTCCCTGGTGGCTGTGGCCTCTTTCAGCAGGATAATGCGTCCTGCCACAAAGCAAAAATGGTTCAGGAATGGTTTGAAGAGCACAACAACGAGTTTGAGGTGTTGACCTCCAAATTCCCAGATCTCAATCCAATCGTGCATCTGATCCATTTAATAACAAGTCCGATCCATGGAGGCCCTACCTCTCAACTTACAGGATCTGCTGCTAACATCTTGGTGCCAGATATCACAGCACACCTTCAGGAGTCTAGTGAAGTCCATGCCTCGACTGATCTGGGCTATTTTGGGGGACCAACACAATATTAGGAAGGCGGTCATAATGTTATGCCTGATCGGTGTGTGTGTGTGTATATATATATATATATATATATATATATATATATAGTGTTTCGTAAGTAAAACAAATGCTGTACTTGGACCTATTCAAAGAAACAGTTTTTGATTTACTTTTGCACTGCAAACAAGCAGAGATGGTCCAAACTGTGTGCGGCACTTCGTTCACGATAGAGGCGGGTGATTTATAATGATTTATGAATATACAATGTTTAGTCACAAGTATTAGTATACTTTTCATTGGTTAAATATTTGCTAAACCCACAGACAGACGTAAAGGTTAGTAATGATTTATGAAAAAAAAAATACGGAGATACAAGTTTTCCACCCGACAGCGACAATATGTAATAATTCATATTTCTATAGTGGATTTTCTATTTAAAGAATGAAAGTGACTTAAAGACAAGAATAAAACAAAATCCATACATAAAACACATTTAAAACATGGCAAAAATAAATGATGAAGGGTATGAAAAAAATTTCAAGACAACAAAGATCTGTTTCAATAAAAATCATAAAAGTGTTTAGTTAAAAACAACAACAACAACAACAACAACAACAACAACAACACATGAACCTGCTCAAAATCAGCAATTTAGTGCAAATCTAAGTATCCAATCTAATTCCATAATTTTGAATCTCTGGATATGGTGCACTCATGGCATTCAGAGGAGCGGCTAACAACACAGAAGCTGGAGGGAAGCGATCCATCCTGGAGCTGTATCAGCTTTAATCAGCTCCCGAGGTCTCGCTGAGCTCTCTTTATCTCTCTGGCACAGTCACAATGAAATATTATCTCATTTCTGACGTCCCACTGTTAAACTGCACCTATCATTTTTTTTTCAGTCAAAAGGAAGAGATAGAGGAAAATGAACACAAATCACTCTGTATCAAAAACAATATCATTTATCATTTTAAATTCTTGCTCTATTTGCTTTGAGAATCTGGGAAAAGTTATTCTTGATCTTTTAACAAGAGCAATGTGACAAAGGATTTTTCAGAAAACTCTTTAGTGACTGAGGTTTATATTGGCCTTTTCGCAGGACATTGATGGTCTGTGAGAATGAAATTAAATGCACATGCCTCCCCCCAAAACAGCTTGTTGGGCTCAGATTGGCAGACGCACAGTATAAGCTCCAGTTCTCAGGGCACCAGGCCAGCCATCCAGTCCCACCGGTGATTGTGCAAGAATGTGTGTGTGTGCATCTTTGTGTTTTTGCAACCTAAAAGTGGGGCAGCCTGCAATCTTACTGCAGGGATACACTGAGAGAGAATGACAGGATGTCTACTGTCCCGATTTAAAGCAGAAAGAGAGAATAAAGAGGTCTGTAGAGATGTTTTATTGTCAGACATTGAAGGGACACATATCAAATCAGCAGACATGAATCTTTTGTTTGTAGCTGATGGAAGTGATTCTTTGTGTGTTTGTTTCTATTATTCATTTGCTCGTCTGCTAACCCCAGTAACGTTTGGTTTGATATACAGCAAGCATCACTATTATTATTGCAAATACTTAATTCAATTTCAGGGTTCTAGAGATAAATAAATTGTAATGTAACATGTAATGATTTAATTTAATATCATTTAATTTAATATTGCACACATCAGCGTTATTTTAGTATCGATATAATATTTGGAATTTTTTTTGTTTTTATATTTTATATTTATATTTTATATTTTTCTCAACGAAAATGAGAAATGTTGCCTTGTCTTTAAGTTTTTTAAATATTTTAGTTCATTTCAAGTAATGAAAATTATGGTTTTAACTAGAGATGCACCGATGTATCTGCCAATAATCACATCTGCCGATAAAAGCTATTATTTTCACTATCGGCCATCGGCCGGTTGTTTAAAAACAGCCAATGATCAGGGCCAATTATATCCTGTAATTCAAAAGGGTGCGGAAAAACGTGTGCGACTGCAACTCATACTGTGTGTGTGTGTGTGTGTGAAGAAAATGTGTCATGTTGAATTTAGGGCAAGTTAATGCAACAATAGCGCATTAACAGTTAAAAAAATAGCTACATTAAAGCAGGCTCTATTTGACCCTATGAATCACCCATAGTTCAAGCCAGAGTTGCCAGGTCTGCAGTTTTTTTCCTACACTAAACATTATTTTTAGCGCACATCTCATCCAATAATCGCAAATAGCACTGTGCTTTCAAATTCTGTCTATTTATCACGAAATTCAAACAATAAATGCCGTTTTGACGCTCCTAAATGTGACATGACAGATCACTGTAGCGCCTCAGTTCAGGCAGCGTGGAGCTCGACTCATCTCTTCCACTTTAATACAAGTTATATCTCGAAAAACATGCATGAATATCAAAAGGTATGTTGAAACTTACCAAAACTTACCAACTTACCAAAATCCGTACTCATGTAATCACGCAATCAGTGTTTCAACCGTGGAAAGACGCTAATAAAACAGCTTGTAAACAATAGGTTGCCTAACATTGTATTTAGCCTACCAGTAAAGTCATCCGATGTGCACAGTTTGTTAGTTAGGTGAATCAGTTTCAATAAAGAAACACTAGAGAGGAGCTTACTTGCTGTTAATTATACACTCACCTAAAGGATTATTAGGAACACCTGTTTAATTTCTCATTAATGCAATTATCTAATCAACCAATCACATGGCAGTTGCTTCAATGCATTTAGGGGTGTGGTCCTGGTCAAGACAATCTCCTGAACTCCAAACTGAATGTCAGAATGGGAAAGAAAGGTGATTTAAGCAATTTTGAGCATGGCATGGTTGTTGGTGCCAGACGGGCCGGTCTGAGTATTTCACAATCTGCTCAGTTACTGGGATTTTCACGCACAACCATTTCTAGAGTTTACAAAGAATGGTGTGAAAAGGGAAAAACATCCAGTATGCGGCAGTCCTGTGGGCGAAAATGCCTTGTTGATGCTAGAGGTCAGAGGAGAATGGGCCGACTGATTCAAGCTGATAGAAGAGCAACTTTGACTGAAATAACCACTCGTTACAACCGAGGTATGCAGCAAAGCATTTGTGAAGCCACAACACGCACAACCTTGAGGCGGATGGGCTACAACAGCAGAAGACCCCACCGGGTACCACTCATCTCCACTACAAATAGGAAAAAGAGGCTACAATTTGCACGAGCTCACCAAAATTGGACAGTTGAAGACTGGAAAAATGTTGCCTGGTCTGATGAGTCTCGATTTCTGTTGAGACATTCAGATGGTAGAGTCAGAATTTGGTGTAAACAAAATGAGAACATGGATCCATCATGCCTTGTTACCACTGTGCAGGCTGGTGGTGGTGGTGTAATGGTGTGGGGGATGTTTTCTTGGCACACTTTAGGCCCCTTAGTGCCAATTGGGCATCGTTTAAATGCCACGGCCTACCTGAGCATTGTTTCTGACCATGTCCATCCCTTTATGACCACCATGTACCCATCCTCTGATGGCTACTTCCAGCAGGATAATGCACCATGTCACAAAGCTCGAATCATTTCAAATTGGTTTCTTGAACATGACAATGAGTTCACTGTACTAAAATGGCCCCCACAGTCACCAGATCTCAACCCAATAGAGCATCTTTGGGATGTGGTGGAACGGGAGCTTCGTGCCCTGGATGTGCATCCCACAAATCTCCATCAACTGCAAGATGCTATCCTATCAATATGGGCCAACATTTCTAAAGAATGCTTTCAGCACCTTGTTGAATCAATGCCACGTAGAATTAAGGCAGTTCTGAAGGCGAAAGGGGGTCAAACACAGTAGTAGTATGTATATGTATGCTTGAATAAATGTGCAGAATGTGCAGAAAATAAAAGTGCTTATGAAAAATACATAATATATAATGCATATTATATATATATTATATGTATAAAATACCTTATATTGAGTTGTATACAAACATTTCAGTTTTTTTTGGGTGTAATTAGCCTATTATATCTGAAAATAAATAGCAGTTTAATATAATTGTCACATGTCTGTCTTTTTAGTTTAGCTTTCAGTTGTGTTTTGATTCTGTCACGTGTTCCTTTGTCTTAGTTTCCCGCCACTTGTCTGTTTCCTTGGTTACCCTCATTAGTTAATTTATCCCAGCTGTGTCTTGTTAATCATCTCGTTTCTGTTCACTACTTAATGCTGCGTTCCAGGCAACCCGTAACCCGTGTTTTTCCAACCTCTACCCGTGAAAGTGCACTGGAACGGCAGTCAAACCCGTGACTTCCCACCCATGAACTCGTACTAGATCGACGTACTCCCAGTTACGAGCTCTGACGTCACATAGCCCGCGAAACAACAATGGCAACCCCTACGGATGCGGTGTTTATGAAAGTCGTACATTAAAAACCAAATCGTTTATTAAAATAAGGTATTGCTCTAACGTTATTTATCTGCAAATATTATGCATTATCAGCAGCTTTTCTAGCGTTAGCTAGTTTTCAGTCCATTGAGTGCAAGAATAAAATTAATACCAAATACATTTCCAACTATACAAATAACGTAACATAAAAGGTATAACAGCTTCTCTTGCCTTATGTACCGTTTTTTCTCCTCCGTTTCCCTCAAATAAGCGAGGAGAAAGCACCTTTGGTGATAGAAATGATTGTAAATGAGCATAAGCCCCGTATGGTCCGCCATGCTTTGTTTACATCTAGCTACCACAATTCCTTGCGCTCAGGCAGTTTGGCGTGACTTTGCCTGGAACGCTACAAAGTCGTGAGTCGTGGTTTGAAGTCGTAACTTACAGGCACAAAAACCTGCCTGGAATGCAGCATAAGTTACACCCTCACCTTCAGTCTTTGTCTAGTCACTGTTATGTTATGTTGGAGTGTTTCATTGCCTTTCGGTTTGTTCCAAAGTATTATTAAAGTTTAAGTTTGTATTTTGATCCTTGGAGACTTCAGCCTGTTCCTGTGCACACCGTACCGTTACAATAATTCCTTTGTTGTTAATTGTAACCACTATTATTGTGTATCAAATGAGAGGGTTCTCTGTATAGTTTGCAGCATTATTTGGAAGTGGTTTCTTTTCCATAAGAAAAATCTAACTATCGGTATCGCATCGGCTGATGTCATTCTGAATAATCGGCTACCGGAATCGGCTGAGAAATTTAGTATCTGTGCATCTCTAGTTTTAACCCTTGCACACATATGTTTTCTTTATTTGAAAACAAACTGAAAAAAAACAAAACAATCACAATTAGTCATTTTTTCTATTTTATTTAACAAAGCAAAATTTAAAAATCTTTCCAAATAACCCCATACCACTCTTTTAGACTTATCTGAGTCTTATCTTATAAAAAAGTGCACTCAATCATACTAGACCATATTTAAAAGCAATCATTCATTTGTCAATCAATCCTTAAAGCATTGAATTCAAAGCATGTCAGGTCTGTGATCAATTCAGACATGTTGCCACTGTATGTTCACTGTGTCATTTAGACTAATGCATGTGCTCTTTCACTGGCCCCGGCTGTGAGCAGTTCTCTCTGTACCAGCAGTTCATATCTGTCCATCTCTGTGCAAACACGTGTAGCCGAGTGTGTCAGATAGCACTGGCTTAATCTCACAGGTGGCTTATAGAAAGCGAGCTTTCTCTCTGCGCTACAGAGACGCTTATCTGATTGTCTCATTCACTCTAGTCTTGTAGTGGAAACTGATAACATTTCAGATTCAGGGACCAGCTTCCCATGCCCTGAAATTAGACAGACATTGGAGCTACACTGTGCCTGTAGCCTTTACATTAGCATGCTTAGCATGGTTCTGACAAATAAAGCAAATAATATAAGCAAATGTTTAATTTAACATGCCAAGAACATATGGACAGCAGATGCTTGGCCTGATATCTGACATAGTCAGCAAGACCTTTAAACAGGTGCATCACCTTGGGCTCTGATGCTTGTATTAGCTCAGCTTAAACAATCTGCTCCGCAGAAATGTGCAGCGACTTCTTAGATCAACATCCTTTTTGTACCGGGATAATATTCCTTTCAACCTTTCAATCGGATTTTAGGGTTTGGTGTTGGAAGTGTATTAAACCTGTCCTACACCGTTTGTGCTATGCACGTGAATAGGTCTATACTGTAGGTCAATTCTGTCATTTCTAAGGGATAGTTTATCCAAAAATGAGAATTCTATCATCATTTACTCACCCTGATGTCGTTCCCAACTTGTGACTTTCTTTCTTCTGCTAAACACAAAAGAAGATTTTTTGAAGACAATATGGAACCAAACAGTTTTGGTGACCATTGACTTCCATTATATGCACAAAAAACCCTGAGACAATTCTCAACATATCTTATTTTATGTTTGAGAGAAAAGGAAGTCATAGGTTTGGAATGGCATGAGGGTAGGTAAGTCTTGAAGTCATCTAAAAGAACGTTTATGAATTTTTGCTTAAACCAATAGATCATCTTTACTGCCATGCACTTTAAAAAATTGTTAATTTATCGGTTGCACTTAAAGTTTACTTACCTAAGAAAGTACTGGGTAATATATTGTAACTACATGGGTTAAGGTTAGGGTACCTAGTTATTACCCTGTTATTGTAATTACTATAATAAGTACATTGTATGTACATGGGGAACAGGACTGTAAAATAAAGCGCTACCAATTTATATACAAAAAAGACAATTGATACTGAACACTGAACTACTATGTACTACTAACATTTAAATTAATAATTTGACACAACGCACTTATTATGTACATACATGTTTGTACATTGTACGTATTATAATTACCTGCATGTACATCTGTGATTAATTTCTCTAATTACAGCCTTCCCTTCCCTTATAACCCACCCTTAAACCTACCCATACAACTAAACCTGTCCCTCAACCCCTATCCCACCTCAGTAGAAAATGTTTTGCAATACATCAACACAATAATTACATTTTACTTATTTTTGGATGTAAGAACATTACATTTACTAGACTCACTCAATAAACCTAATGCTTTTTATGTCCACAAGTTTGTAATTTGAAGTCCAGGTGAAGACTCATGTCAATTGTTTATGAGTTTAAGTCAAGCTTATATGATACATTTTTTTGACTTGAGCGTGTCTCAAGTAAGTCTCAGACTCAAGTCACCATCTCTGCCAGCAAATCTTGGAAATCACCGTGGGAACTTGCTGTCTGGACCTTTGAGATGTTGAGTGCTATAGTTATTCTCATATGAAATTTCTCAGTGATACTAAATCAGATGAAAGCAGAATGATTTATATCATGCATCCAGTTGTTGAACTTGTTCAGAACACTTTTCACACTGACCACTTTGTCATATACGTGATGTACAGTCTCTGTCTGGTGGTTCGAGATAAAAGGTTGTTTAAAATGAAATCTCTTTGGAACTGAGATTGAAACATTATGGCCGTCATTTCAAAAGAAAACCCAGAGGGGGAATAAGGATCATGAATATTTCAGATATCTCAGTGGCTGCCTGTGGTTTATAGACAAGACACTAGACAAAAAATGCTAATGCATTGAGATCGTCAGATCTTTTTTTTTTTTCCTCTCTGAACAGGATGAGAAATGTTGTAAAATGTACGTCCTGTTTATCTGTTTTTAATTTTCGAAACAGCATCACATTGTTGTAATTTGTCATGAAAAAATTGTAATAGTGTCTAAACTGGGATTAAACCTGTAGAGCAAATCCCGGACGTTCAGTTTCAAAATATTTATCCTGTCTTTGTTCAAGGTTTTCATTAAAAGTGACAGCTGGAGATTAATCATATATATATATTAGTCATTGTGCTTTCTTTTATTCATCAAACTGCTTATGTTGCATTATTTACCATTAGCAACTGTTTGAACAACTGCATATGTTCTATAGTGCTAATTATCTGAAATAGTCGGATGTCTGAAATTATAGTGGCCTCAAAACTGGGATGAATCTTTAGTCTAAACTGCTATATGTGACCATAGTGGGAGTGCAATTAAATCTTTGTCTGCAGCATATGTATGTGTATGTGTGCATGAATATATGAGTGTATGAGAGTGTTTATATGTGTGTGAGAGTGAAGAATGGAGAGACGGTGTGTGAGTGAGCATGTAATGCGTATTATGTCGACTAAATGTCCTTCCTGAACTTGATGACCACACGCACTGCGTGATACAATTCTTTATTTGTTTAGATCAGTGAAGATCAGACCAGTGTTAAAGAAAAGTAGAATGAAACAGAGAGAAGGAATAAGGTGCTCAGGAAGTGTCAGACTAAACACATTAGTGAGGGTTTGATTTAAACACTCTGTGCTGATTGAATGTAGGAAGCCACGAAACCACTCTCTTCCTCTATATTCAAATGACTCTGCAGCACTGCTGAGCTCAGAGCGAATTGAAAACAGACTCATCTGTGTTGTTTATGACTGATTCACCCCTCTTTTAGCTCAAGTGTCTTGTTTTGTACTTGTTTAAAAAGTTCGTAATAATCTTGGGAATCATCGAGTGCTCAATAATACTGAGATTGATGATTACTCAATGATGACCATGCTTTTTTATACTAATGGTGCTAAGGTAAGCATTACTAAGCATTATTAAGCATAGACTAAAGCCGAGTTTCCACCGCAGGAACTTTCCCCAGGAACTAGGGACTTTGGGGTGTACCCCAACCGGGGTCTAAATAAAGTTCCGGGTAAAGATTTCCCCCTCAAAACGTCCCTGCTCGCGAGGTGGTACTTTTTCAAAGTTCAGGAACTTTTGGGGGCGGACGCGGTGCGCTGCAGTAAGAGTTGATTGCTATTCAAATCAACAATGGAGTTTAAAAAATACGACCAATGGGCCGACGACGAGGTTCAGGCTTTATTCAATTTATTTGCAAAGGATGAAATCCAGTGGGAACTGTAAAGTCGACACGCGCAGTCCTACGTCACCTGACTAATCTTCACGGTACTTTAGACCGCGATGGAAACGCAGACAGCAGCAGGTCTGGGGGAAAAAAGAGTTCCTGGGACAAATTGTTCCGGGTAATTTCGGTGGAAATGGGGCTTAAGTAACCGTCTAGCAAAGCTCTAGAACAACCATCCATAACACCCTAAAAACCACAAAACATCAACAACACCCCTTAGTATGTTTACATGGACAACATTATTCCGATATTAACACGATTAAGACAATACACTGATTAAGAAACTACCATGTAAACAGCGATTGCTGTTGACCTTAATCTGGCTAAAGTCATACTCGAAGTAAACACAAATCTAATTTATTTTAGCCGCATTATCAAAGTGCATTATAGACATTTACACACCTTAATCACACTATTAACGTTGTGTGGGAGTTTTCGCCGCATTTTGCGACAGGATACATACACACACGGCAGTGGTCAACCGTTTGACGGCAAACAAGAGAGCATGGCTTCAAGCAACTCTCTCCCACTAGTCCTTACTTCATACTCTCTTCCAGTACCTCAGAGTTTGTCGCTGTGCATGAATGAAATGTTGCCGAATGAAAGTACAAAGGAGGCCTGTTGCTGGAGAATTTGTATCCGTCATCGTATATATGCACGTATAGCATGACAAAGAATTAACTGCACTTGAAGCTTTCGTATATGGTACCATAACAAAGACAAACTGTATGTTGATATGTGAAATTTTGGAGGGAACGTTGGACAGCGTGGCATGGGGACCTAATGACATGCCATTAATCGATGTTCACTCTCAGAAAAACTGTGCAAAAATGTTACCTTTAAGGGTACAACAGCTTGTCACTGGGGCAGTACCCTTAAAAGTACATCTTTGTACCTTGTTCACCCTTAAAAGGTGCATATTAGTACCTTAGAGTTGCAATATGTACCTTAAGGTACTACTATGAACCTTTTAGATGTAAAAAAGGTACAAAGGTACAATGCTTACACTACGTCTGATGACCGTAACTGGTGTGCAATGTCATCAGACGTAGCGTAAGCATTTTGAACTCCGAGCAACAATCAACAAAAGCAACAATTTTGAAACAGAGCAACAATCACTGCCATTATAAAGCTTGGATTAGCCAGGACTTTTTTAATATAACTCCGAAGAATGTCATATACACCTAGGATGACTTGAGGGTGAGTAAATCATGGGGTAATTTTCATTTTTGGGTGTAACCCTTTAAGGGTACTGCCCCAGTGACAATCTGTTGTACCCCTAAAGGTACAATTTTTGCATTTTTTTTTCCTGAGAGTGTTCTATAACATGTAAAATGGGAACATGAAAGGAATATTCTAAAAGCAACTCATGTACACACCTTAATCAGAATATTGTCTTATTCAGAATAAGGTCAATAATCAGATTACTGCTGTCCATGTAAATGTTGTGGCGGTGAGATTTCTATGAAAAATCACTCTTACTCTTTCAGTTTCAATTCTGTTCAATTCGGTGTGTTTTATTGGCTTGACAAAACACATTTGCAGCATATGTGTAAAATGAAATACTGAAGTAAAATATTAGTAGGGATATTATGCAATATTAACAAATTTAATGAAAGAAACTGAATTTAAAATATATAAAACTTTACATTTATTTAATAATCAGTTTATTAGCATTAAATAAATATCAAAACTAAATATTATGCACTATGCTTTATAGCACATAAATACCACAATGGTAATTCAAAGTGCTTTACATAAAACTGATTAAAAATAATAAAAAAAGGTTCATAAGAAATAAAAAATAACAATAAAAAGTAAGTAAACATAATAGATTTAAAATGTATTAACAAGAGAAAAGAAAATCTAAATAAAATTACAGTGCTCAGTAAATATGCATATCTAAATATGTGTTTTTATTCTGGATTAAAATAAAATAAAATAATATTAAATATTAAAATATTATAAAAAAGTACAAAGTAATAAATAAAAAAATAAAAAAATTGCATTAGAAGGTTAAACTATAAAGATTCTCACTCTTTCTTAGCTTGGAACAAATTCAGTAGCATTGCGAGTTATGATCTTGTCATTTGTGTGTCCAAGCGGTTCAAGAGTGTGTTGTGTTGTGATGAAGTCAGCCCTCTGCTCTGCCTTCCCATCATCCCTCATCCTCTGACTAATCAGGGCTCTGCTCTGCTTCTCGCTGCCTCATTAGCAAACTGTAACGATGTTTTGCTCAAATACATTTTGCTTAGGCTGGCGGTATATCCTTATCCCCTAGTCTGTTTATCTCCCACCCTTGATTTACATTTCAGTGAGTAGGTGTATGTGGTGATTGAGTAAACACTTTGTGTGGCAGTATTTATATAGCGGTCGAGTCAAGATTGTTGTGTTTATGCGATAAGACCAAATCATATTCTTAATTGACACAAAGACTCTACTGGTTGTCTATTTTAAAATAAAACAGAACCAAAACTCAGTATTGAGATATTAATGACATTATTATTGAATTCCAAGGGTTTAGCTTTGTCTGTGATGCAGGAGATTATGTGAGCTTTACAGTAGACTGTAACAAATGATTTTGTAAATGAACTGTAACAAAAGTTGTAAATAATACTAAGATAACTGGAGTATGTTTAACATGAAAATACTATTTCAGTATTTCTACCTCAAAATTTCATGTTCAATTTAATGGGTAACACTTTACAATAAGGTTCCTTAGTTAACATTATAACTACATTGGTTAACATAAAGTAATAATGAACTGCACTTATAAAGCATTTATTAATCTTTGTTAATGATAATTTTAACATTTACTAATACTTTTATTAACTAATGTTAACAAAGATGAACAAATACAGTAACAAATGTATTGCTCATGGTTAGTTCATGTTAGTTAATACATTAACTAATGTTAACTAATGAATCCTTATTGTAAAGTGTTACCAATTAATGTGTTACTTATTTGTCAAATTCACTAGCAATTTGATTCAAAGTAAATCCAACACCACATATTTTCAGTGTAGGCCAGTTTTATAAGTTATACTTAGTTATGCTGTAGTTCTCAAAGGAAGGATTTGAGCTGCAGATCTTGCTGTCAGCATGTGGTCATCTTAGGGAGAAAACCACAATTTTCTGTTGCTCAGAATAGCGCAGATCCTCATTCAGAATTAGTTTTGTGGTGTATAAATGTACGTGTGTGTGTGAGAGAGGGGGGGAATAGACACGTTGAGCCATCTAATGATCTTCCTACACACCTTGTTTATGATCTGAAATGTTATTCCACTGCTCTGGGAATGTGTGTATAGGTGTGTGTTGATGTTTGAAAGTAAATGCCTATATGTACCTGTGCCTATAAGTTGTGTGTTGCTGTGGGTTGTTATATGTTGGCAGGGGAGAAGGTGTATGCATGTGTGTGGTGTGTCAGAGACACGTATCGCTGACCGTCATTTGTTGCCGACTCATACTCTGTCATGTAGATAGGATGAGAAACCAGATCACAACCAATTTAAGCTGTCCAGTGAGGGCTTTCAGCCAGATTTTTAAAAGAAAACATGAGTGTGCATGAGTTTTCCGCTCGGTTAATATATGTTTTTGTTCTATGCACATGTTCACTTACCGCTTTTTAGTCTTCTCGTGGAGAAATGCTGGTGACAGTGTGCAGGGCTGGTTTGGGCTGGCGGAAAAAAATCCTGGCGTAAATCCAACCTGCCAAATCTTAAACGTACTGACTCCTTATAATCTTCAGTGGTTTGGTTTCACATTGTTATGCGCATTAAAGGGGTCAATGAAAAATGAAAATTCAATCATTTAAATGTGAACAGCATGTAATTAACAGCACACATGTATTTACTATGGTAAAGCAAAATGTATTAGTGTCACTCTATACCTATAGTTGTACCATCATACTGCGCAGCACTACTCAATCCTAATATGCATATTCTATAAACTTAATGTCACGGATCTGTGAAGGATAGGACTCAAGTGCAGAATGAGTATTACAAGTTTAATAACCAAACAGTTATTTATTGACAAGTTCAATATAGCAAGGAAGAGTAGGCAGATCTGATGTTAAGCAGGAATCAGGCCTTGGTAACAAGCAGACTGCAATGGGCTGTATCCGCTGATTCGAGTGGTGCTGGTCCTCAGTAAAACCAGAACAGAGAATAAATCCAACTCGAACAGAAAACACAGACAGGAGACTGGAGATGAGAGAGATGACTGGCGGGAGCAAACGACAAGACATGAACACTAAACAGAACAAATCCACTAAAGACTGTTAACAAAGCAATTAAACAGTTGCACACAAATAACACAGTTTGCACATCATGACACAAGCAAACAAACCAGCAAAGACAAGAGGGAAAGGAGCTCAATATAAAGGGGACAGCACATGAAGATCAGGGGAACATAATTAAGCAAACAAGGACTAGGCAAGGACTAAACAAGAGGGCGTGGTAACAGGAAACAAGGAGGAACAAGAGGAACACATGGCAAACACAAACAAAGAGAGAGCCATGGGGTCCGTTCTTCGTACGTCGCTAACTCAGTTATTTGGATTTGATTGTTGACGATTTGGCATGATCATGGATAGTTTGGTTCTTTGACACTCATCCTGGATTTGCTGTCATAGCAACATGTCCGGAAGCTTAAACCTGCTCTGGAGCAGGCTTATTTCATGTAAACAGGATTAGATTGCATCTTTTTAAGCGCCGTTGATACTTAAAATTTGTCCCAACCACTGCTACTTTATTACAAGAGTTCCTTATTGAACCAGGGGCAATAATAATTTTAAATAATAACAATAAGAATAATAATATTAAAATGTATTTGAAAATAATATTATAATGTTGTGTATAATACTATAGACACAGCCACTTGATTGAGAGATTTATTTTTGATAGAATAATTACTTTATAATTTTATTGGCGTCTTACACACATGCTGTAACGTTAACGCTAAAATCGTGAATATAAATAATTGGGAATCATGTGCTTTTTATAACTTTTATGTTGGTTTGGTCGCTTGGCTGTTTTCTTATAAAGGTCCAGAAATTCATGGTTTTCTTTTTTTAATTTGTCAAGTTTTTTGCCAGGTGACTTTTATGTCATTACATTGCTGTCTTCCTGCCAGCCAATCGCTGCATTGCTGATTATAGTTTCGAGTATCGATGCACCTGCCCTCTTCTTCAGTGAACACAGGAACGCGCAGTAATCTTAGACAACTTAATCCAGATATTTTAATCCAATCTGCAACTTTGTTTGAAGAACCAAATTAGCCAGAGATCAGTTATCACAATTAGAAGATCTGGGATCTGTCAAATCATCTCAGATGTATTAAGCGAGGTATGAAGAACTTAGACACACTTAGACACAACACAAACATTAAACAAAGACAACACAGACAAGGTTGCTAGGGCAGAACCCTGACACTTAAAGGTGCAGTGTGTGAATTTTACGGCATCTAGCGGTGAGGTTGTAAATAGCAATCACCCACTGCTCACCCCTCCCTTTCGAAGCACATAGAGAAGCTACGGGGGCCGACACAGGACAAAAATGAGTGTGACTAGCAGAGAGTGACTAGCGCTCCTTAGAGAAGTTTGTCCATTTAGAGCTACTGTAGAAACATGATGGTGCAAAATGGCGATTTCACTGTAAGGGGACCCGCAGTGTATGTAAATAGAAATGGCTCATATTAAGGTAATAAGAACGTAACGGTACATTATGTAAGGTCTTCATAAACCACTGAAAACATAGTTATGTATATTATATTGCATTTCTGTCAATAGATCCTCATAAATAATACACACTGCACCTTTAAACACACTGTAAAACAACATTTATGGGACAGTTCATGTCAGATTTTGTTGCTGACAGTTAGAGATTTTGTCCGACTTGAGACAGCGCCGACGCCACGTGTCTGTGACGTATGCCATCAAAATGCAGCGATAGCGATTCGAGAGCAGCCGGCTGGTTCATTCTGCGCAGCTTCTCCAGAGCAGCTGCACGAGCTCTGATGACGACACAGCTGTTCCGTGATTGGCTGGATTCACCACATGACAGCGATCACGTGTGTTTCGTGTTTACTCTAAAAACTCCCAGTAATGCTCACAAATCTGTTTTTATAACAGTAAAACCTCTTTTCATGTAGTCACAATGTTATATTTTGTCATGTTTATCAAAATAAAACTGCTAAAAAAACGTAGACCACACATCATTGATAGTATAGGCTTATGTTGAACTTTATTCTTGTACAAACAGACGCTGTATTAAGCTGTAGGCCTACATAAAGTATTGAATAAAAATGCCTCTGAAACGTCTGTGTATTTGACAAATATTGCATTTATTTAACTTCAGCTGTGGTATAGTATGCAAACACAGCGTGAGCGTCACTACAGGAAGCAGAATGTGTCTGACTTCACACCTCCGGTTTCAGCTCATGCCCACCTGTACGCAGCAACTCTCGCCGATCGTTTACATCCAGCCGCAGCCGATGTCGAACACCTTTTGTCAGATGCCATGTAGCTCCGCCCACAGTGAAAAATCCCATTGATTCAAAAATTCTACACATCTGTATATTAAACATAATTTTTTGACAAGCTCAGTAGTTTCCATTTCAGCGGAAAGATGTTACTAGTCACTGGACTTGTAAAGACACGTGATATAGAAAAACGATGCTGATTTTAACAGAATAACATGATTGTGTTCATGCTTTTCAAGAGAAAGAAATAAAAATCATATTACAAACTTTCTTTTTCCAGAGAAACACATTGAATGACTAATGGCCTTGAGAAAGTTTCGCAATAGACAGAGTGAGAAAATAAGCTGATGTTTCAATACAATATTTGCTATGACACTTGAACTGTTACCTTTTCCTGAAATGTGTTGCTGCATGTATAGGAAGATTTATATTGTTTTCATTTCAGTCAAGGTCTTGTAGCTGTGGGGGGAAAAACAAGGATGAGTAATTAAGCCCTCTGTGTTTTCTCAGCATGTGTTTACTCTCTTTGTAAAGAGAAGGCAAGTTGTGGCTGAAGTCCACTGTGTTATCTGCGTAGACAATGTCAACAAATCAACTAAGAGTACGATAAATATGTAGGCTATTTGGAAGAGCAAACACACACACACGCACACACACACACACACACACACACACACACACACACACACACACACAAATGTTGTGTTTTCATGTTATATGGGGACTTTCCATAGACATAATGATTTGTATACTGTACAAACTGTGTATTATATCTAACACTACAGCCCTTAACCTACCCATCACAGAAAACAGAAACCACTTTTTTACATTTTCAAAAAACATAATTTAGTCTGATTTATAAGCTGTTTTCCTCATGGGGACAAAAATGTCAAGACAAGTATTTCTGATATTGCCATCTTTGTGGGGACATTTTGTCCCCATAACGTGAGGTTTACTAGGACCACACGGACACACACAAACAAACAAAGTGTGTGTGTGTGTGTGTACAAAGTGTCTGTGTGAGTACCCACATATAATTAGCATGACAATACTTCTTAAAAGATACATAATTCTTATGCTTATCAAGGCTGCATTTATTTGATCAAAAATACAGTAAAAACAGCAATATTGTAAAATATAATTACATTTTAAAATAAATAAATAGTGTTTTGTTTGAATATATTTTAAAATGTAATTTATTCCTGTAATGTCTAAGCTGAATTTTCAGCATCATTACTCCAGTCTTCAGTGTCACATGATCATTCTGAAATCATTCGAATATGCTGATTTGCTGCTCAAGAATAATTTCTTATTATTTTCAATGTTGAAAACAGTTGTGTGGCTCAATATTTTTGTGGGAGCCATGATACATGTTTTTCAGGATTGTGTGATGAATAGAAAATTCAAATAAACTTATAAAGCATTTATTTGAAATGTAAATATCATATAATATCAATATAAAATATAATTTATCATTTATTTTTGTCCATGACATCCATGTTAATGTACTTATTATATCAGTTTATTTTATTAATTTCTTATATTAATTATTTTAATATATAATTAAACTGTTATTTGTCATAGTTTTTATGATAATTTAGCACCTTTTCTGTGACTCTTTGAATTTTTTGCAGTTTAGTTTCAATAGGTGGTCTTTTTGGACTAGAGAAGAAGTTTCTTTGGAATGTTTATATAGTACATTAAACTCGTTTACTTCAAAAGTTTAAAGAAAATCTTAAAATCTTTGTCTTTTAGTCAACTTTTAAAATGAATGGATAATTGTACACTATGTTCACATTCTTAAACCTTTTCACATCATCTGTTCAGCAGCTGTGTAAAATAACCGAACTGAGACACAATGGCATTGTTTACCTCACAATGTAAAATATTCCTGAAATTTCCTTTGTGTGTAACTCTTTTTCCCACTCGCTTTCCTGCAGACTCCTCCGGTCACCTCTCGTCGTCTCCTTTAAGCTCCTCCACGGGTCACCGAGGCATCAGTAACCATCA
This sequence comes from Rhinogobio ventralis, assembly GCA_039654625.1. NCBI lineage: Eukaryota > Metazoa > Chordata > Actinopteri > Cypriniformes > Gobionidae > Rhinogobio > Rhinogobio ventralis. Next base: position 35,643,059 of record CM077194.1, read on the forward strand.
TCTCCATCAGCCCCTGCTCAGCCCATCCGCTATGAGCTCCAGCCCGGGTCAGCTGCACTCGCCCATCAGCACCCTCAGCTCGCCCATCAACGGTCTGTCCTCGCCGTTCCCCGTCATCAGCTCGCCCATGGGCCATCCCTCCATGAGTGGCCCGTCCTCCACCAGCATGACCTTCAGACCCAGTCTAAGCCCACAGGTAACACATCACTGCAGCTTCAGTATGAATTGTTGTTGGTGCAGTGCCGAGTGCTATTGCAGAATCTTTCAGAGGTATGCAACCAATCAAAATGTGTGACCCGCGCTGGCAAAATGAGTCGTAATGCGCACGGGCTAATTACGAGCTACAGGCAAAACAAGTGAAAAATTTGAGGTTTTCACAAAAATTAGTTCATTAAGCCCTGGTCTAGCGATCCCAGTGCTCCAAATAGCAGTTAAACATCTAAAAGTGTCTTTATCTGTACGTTTTCTGAGCGGAGTACCTTTCCCTTGTCCATGAAAAAGGACGACTGGCGCTTCATTTTTGGTATCGTTTTGAAGAGCAGCATTCCAACTTTGTAAATATTCATAGCGAATTTTCAATGGCATGAGTCTGAACCAATGAAATGTGATTTTCAAACTCATGCTGATGTACACAAAACGATCTTACTCGAGCTGACCTGCAGCGTGCGCAAAAAGACGCTTCCCAATATACACATATACACTGAATTACAGTATTTCAAAATATCTGTCTTGGCGAATATTCATGCAAACATTATCTGTTATGTCTTAAGTGAACATTTGGTTAACTGTTGGGGAAAACATCTGATGTGTAACATATTAGATCTGTGAGGTACAGTAGGTCTTAATATATAGGCTTTCTGTCATTAATATTAATCAAACAATTGAGGAAATCATGGAAAAAAGGTTGAATATATATGTGACCCTGGACCACAAAACCAGCCATATGGGTCAATTTTTTGAAAATGGAAATTGGAAATTTAAAAAGCTGAATAAATAAATCTTTCCATTGTTGTATGGTTTGTTAGGATAGGTTAGGATATTTGGTCGATATACAACTATTTGAAAATCTGGGATCTGAGGGTGCAAAAAAATCGAAATATTGAGAAAATCGTCTTTAAAGTTGTCCAAATGAAGTCCTTAGCAATGCATATAACTAATAATAATACATTTTTGATATATTTACGGTAGGAAATTTACAAAATATCTTCATGGAACATGATCTTTACTTAATATCCTAATGCTTTTTGACATAAAAGAAAAATCTATAATTTTGACCTATACTAATGTTGGCTAATGCTACAAAATGCGACTTTTGTGGTCCAGGTTCATATATTTTCCCTATAGATATGGGATTTGACTTGCTGTGTGCCAAATTTGGTATTCAGAGATTTTGTTTTGGAACATTCAGAAAACTTTAACTCGATTTTTCTCAAAATTTACTTTGCTGACTCTCTATCGACTTCAAACTGATTTTTGAAAATTTGCTCATTGCGACTACTTTTGCCAGCAACATGTTCTCAAGGCTCAGCTTGAACTGAATTTTCCTGCTCAGTTGGCTAAACTTGACTTGAACTCTGGAAATTAAAGATACATTTTAAAGAGTCTAATTGCTCAAATAGGTTTGATTGCATGGTGCACAAAATCAAACACATGCAGGGACACAAACATTTATTCGAATCTTTACCTCATTTATTGAACCAATCAGCCAATTTAGTACGGTTTTGAAAAATTGCTTTTAATGAGCTTTTCTTGCTACAATGAGACATGGTCATCTGTTTGTTCATAGCAAATGGCTGTCTGCATACCTCATAGGCTAGCTCAAAAAGCTCTGCTAAAGATTCTCAGCAGTAAAAAATGATAGTAATTATAAAGTTTGGACATTCAAGGTTTTTAGAAATACATAAATAGTTTTCTTATTTTCCATATGGCACACACATGCATACACACTTGCATTTTATACACAGTTTTTACCTCATTAATTTGATCAATCAGAGTTCAGTGGCCTCAAATGCGCTTTTCTCGCATACTGCAGTCCTCCACTTATTCACAGAAAATGTAATCAATTCAGCAGCAGTGCTATCAGCTTTATGATTGGGTTTTATTTAATAACACATAGCTTAAAAAGCTCAGCTGAAGCAGTGTTTTATTGGTGGAAAATGCAGCTTCTTGTAAAAAAAGTTGTGGTGTTATTGGATTTCTGTTAAATCCCTCTCACTATGAGCTGAGTTTTATGAGACATCATACTAGGAATATTACAGTTTCCAAGTGATGGAATTCCACTTTTGTATGATAATTGTCTACATTTGTTTTCCAGGAATGTAGCTTGGATTGATATTTCATTAAGCATATATGTAGGTGGTTTAAAAAAAAATAAACAGATAAACATTTAAAATAGGAATTTGTGCTCAAGCATTTAGAGCAGAACATGTTGTTCCCTGTGTTTGCTTTAGTAAATAAAAAATAAATAAATGATTACAGTAAATGCAGGTGGAACTCTTTCTGTAACATTTGCATTGGTCTGATCAGTTTTATTTCTTACTAATTTTGAAATGAACGTAATGCTAGTTTTTAGTAATTGAAGAATATACACATAGACATAAAGATGATTATAATGAAATGTCCATGTTATCAGTTGGCATATTCAGGGTTGTTGTCAGGGGTTCATAACATGAACCCTAAAATAAAATTACGTTAAATCATATGATAAGACTGAATTTTCACAGTTTTCATTTCAGAAAAAAAATATTGATAACTATTTTCTTGTTTTACTTTTTAGTAGAATATATGTTATAGAATGTTGAATATATTAGAATATAGAATGTCACATCATTGCACTTTTTGTTGCCTGTCTTTTAGGTTAAATATAAGAAATTTTATTAAATTATTTTCATAGTAGCCAAATGTCATTTGATTAAAATATTGTGTCCGAGTAAAGTGAAGAACATAAGGGCATGTATTAGAGCAACATAATATAATTGACTGAAGAAATGTTTTGATCTCAGCTGAATTTTTTTTTTTTTTTTTGCACTAGGGTTTGTAGAGCTGCTCTGTATGAGTGTGTTTGAATTACAAATATAATCTTTAACGTATAACTTTAAATCTGTAGAGATAAGTAAGATGGATTTAAGTCAGACTTTGGCTCAGTGAAATCACTGAGTGCCTGCCAGAGTCATTTGAGAATCAGTAAAGCCATTTAGTGTAACTCTAGTCATATCAAATAACAGCCTTTTATAAATTCATTTGAAGACCGTGGGGTGTTATCAGACACCAGATGGTATATGAGAACTGAAATCCCTGCAATACAGTTTAAGATAAACCACACACTATACTCGTTAGGGATATGTTATTGTGAAGGGTTTTCCCCCTTATATCCCCTCCCTCTCACTAGCAGTAATAAAGTGTTCAGTCCTTAGTGTTGTACCCCGAAATGGAAACAAGTTCCCATTAAAAACAAGTTTGGGTTGGCATAAAAACAATGAACTTTTTTTCTTTTTTTTCTTTCCACCACTTCATGTCAGACAGCTTACATTTGGCTACTAAATAGAGAAAGGGCGTTTCACATTAATGGTGTTGCCTTAAGTAATGGCGTATGGGCTTAAGGAGAGGCGTCTTGGAGGTGCCCTGGCCCCCATTCATCCTCATTAGCCCCATCAGAGTGCTTGATCTCTGACCGCATGGTGTCAAACACGGCCTTAGTGTGCCACATGGGCTTTTTACTTTTTATTGGCATGCTAAATGGGTTCAGAAGAGGCCCGGTTGGTGCCTGGTCAGGGCCCAATCGCACGGGAAATGAGCTGGCTTGTTAAAATCTGCAGTTTAGCCATGTGGTGTGTGTCAGAAAGAAACTCTTTTAAAACCCTGCCAGTTTAATTTCCTCATACACACAGACAGATACACATTTGTACATATGTGCATGTACACTACTATTCAAAAGTTTGGGATTAGTAAGATTAAAGATTTTAAAAGAAAATTGTTATGTTCACCAAAGCTGCATTTATTTTGTATATACACTGCCGTTCAAAAGTTTTTAGAATAAGTCTCTTATGCTCACCAAGGCTGCATTCATTTATTAAAAATACAAAAAACAGTAACATTGTGAAATATTATTAAAATGTAAAATAACTGTTTTCTATTTAAATAAATTTGAAAAAGTAATTTATTTCTGTGATGCAAAGCTGAATTTTCAGCAGACATACTCTAGTCTTCAGTGTCGCATGATCCTTCAGAAATCATTCTAATATGATGATTTGATCCTCAAGAAACATTTATGATTATTATCAATGTCTAAAACAGTTTAGGATTCTTTGAAAACAGTTGTGTAAAACATTTTTCTAGGATTCTTTGATGAATAGAAATTTCAAAAGCATTTATTTTAAATAGAATATTTTGTAACATTATACAGGTGCTGGTAATATAATTAGAATATCATCAAAAAGTTGATTTATTTCACTAATTCCATTCAAAAAGTGAAACTTGTATATTATATTCATTCATTACACACAGACTGATATATTTCAAATGTTTGTTTCTTTTAATTTTGATGATTATAACTGACAACTAAAGAAAATCCCAAATTCAGTATCTCAGAAAATTAGAATATTACTTAAGACCAATACAAAGAAAGGATTTTTAGAAATCTTGGCCAACTGAAAAGTATGAACATGAAAAGTATGAGCATGTACAGCACTCAATACTTAGTTGGGGCTCCTTTTGCCTGAATTACTGCAGCAATGCGGCGTGGCATGGAGTCGATCAGTCTGTGGCACTGCTCAGGTGTTATGAGAGCCCAGGTTGCTCTGATAGTGGCCTTCAGCTCTTCTGCATTGTTGGGTCTGGCATATCGCATCTTCCTCTTCACAATACCCCATCGATTTTCTATGGGATTAAGGTCAGGCGAGTTTGCTGGCCAGTTAAGAACAGGGATACCATGGTCCTTAAACCAGGTACTGGTTGCTTTGGCACTGTGTGCAGGTGCCAAGTCCTGTTGGAAAATGAAATCTGCATCTCCATAAAGTTGGTCAGCAGCAGGAAGCATGAAGTGCTCTAAAACTTCCTGGTATACGGCTACGTTGACCTTGGACCTCAGAAAACACAGTGGACCAACACCAGCAGATGACATGGCACCCCAAACCATCACTGACTGTGGAAACTTTACACTGGACCTCAAGCAACGTGGATTGTGTGCCTCTCCTCTCTTCCTCCAGACTCCGGGACCCTGATTTCCAAAGGAAATGCAAAATTTACTTTCATCAGAGAACATAACTTTGGACCACTCAGCAGCAGTCCAGTCCTTTTTGTCTTTAGCCCAGGCGAGACGCTTCTGACGCTGTCTGTTGTTCAAGAGTGGCTTGACACAAGGAATGCGACAGCTGAAACCCATGTCTTGCATACGTCTGTGCGTAGTGGTTCTTGAAGCACTGACTCCAGCTGCAGTCCACTCTTTGTGAATCTCCCCCACATTTTTTAATGGGTTTTGTTTCACAATCCTCTCCAGGGTGTGGTTATCCCTATTGCTTGTACATATTTTTCTACCACATCTTTTCCTTCCTTTCGCCTCTCTATTAATGTGCTTGGACACAGAGCTCTGTGAACAGCCAGCCTCTTTTGCAATGACCTTTTGTGTCTTGCCCTCCTTGTGCAAGGTGTCAATGGTCGTCTTTTGGACAACTGTCAAGTCAGCAGTCTTCCCCATGATTCTGTAGCCTACAGAACTAGACTGAGAGACCATTTAAAGGCCTTTGCAGGTGTTTTGAGTTAATTAGCTGATTAGAGTGTGGCACCAGGTGTCTTCAATATTAAACCTTTTTACAATATTCTAATTTTCTGAGATACTGAATTTGGAATTTTCCTTAGTTGTCAGTTATAATCATCAAAATTAAAAGAAATAAACATTTGAAATATATCAGTCTGTGTGTAATGAATGAATATAATATAAAAGTTTCACTTTTTGAATGGCATTAGTGAAATAAATCTACTTTTTGAACTTTTGAACTTTCTATTCATCAAAGAATTAAAAAAAAAAAAAATTGTACACAACTGTTTTCAACATTAATAATAATCAGAAATGTTTCTTGAGCAGCAAATCATCATATTAGAATGATTTCGGAAGGATCATGTGACACTGAAGACTGGAGTAATGATGCTGAAAATGCAGCTTTGCATCACAGGAATAAATTACATTTTAAAATGTATTCAAATAGAAAACAGTTATTTTACATTTTAATAATATTTTACAATATTACTTTTTTTTATTTTTTATTTTTAACTAAATAAATGCAGCCTCGGTGAGCATAAGAGACTTTAACATTAAAAATCTTACCGATCAAAATCTTTTGAACGGCAGTGTTATTGTAAAATATTATTTATATTTAAAATAATATTATCTTTAAATAATATATTATTTTTTAAATATATTTTTAAAAATGCAATTTATTCAAACATTAAAACAAATAAAAATCTTTTGTAACATTATAAAAGTCTAACAATATAGTGGACCATGGATTTATATGACATTTAACTAAGGTACATTTTGTTTTGTGGTATTACTATCACTCATATTTAAAGTTAAGGTTTTAAACAAGGGACCTCAGTCAATATCATAGAGAGTTGGGCTCTTTTGCCTTGGGCCAGGTTGGCCTAAACCTGGCCACAACCCAGAAAACTCTAGCAACCACCTAGAAACCACCCAGAATACCCTAGCAACCACATAGCAACATCCTTGCAACTACGCACTCATGACGGCTAGTTTTCAAAGCAAGCACCACTCATATTTTCTTAACATTTTCACATAAAATCCTTTTTAAAAATCCAAAAAATTCATTATAGTTTTTAGGATAGAACCTCCAATGCATTTGTGGTAAATCCCCCTTCATTACTCAATGTAAATGTTTATGCATCATATAGAAATAGGTTTGCAGCATAATTCAGAGCACAGATGATATTTTGGTCATGTTTATGATCAGTGACTGATGTGCGCAGCATCTCATGACTGTGCAATGCAGCAACACTAATTTGTGGACAGATTTAACAATTCTAAAAGCTCTACACACAAAGCAGTAGCATGAGATGGTCACATGGCACATGTGATCTGTCTTCTAACAGCTGCTGTTGGCTCTATGGTGTAAGATGCGATAATAAAACTTATTTTCTCCCTGTTCATTATGTCTGTCTGTCTCCACTCTCTGGGCATGCTACTTATTTTAACTTAGTTGCCATAGACAGCATTTTTTAGGATTATGATAATGCCAGTCATTCACTCTTTCCACAAGACTATAAGAGAGCGTATTTTGCTATATGGAAGTCTTGATACTTGTCAATTATTTCTACCAGAAGCATCATGCCCACATTTTTCAAAACGTCAAAGCTGCTCCTTTCCATGAAGTTCAGTTCACTGAAAAATAGCTTAAATCATTTACAGGTTAAAAGTGTTGTGTGCTTTTGTTTTGCTTTGCTTTGCTTTGCTTTGCTTTTTTTTTCTTTTCTTTTTTTCTTTTTTTCATTTTGCTTTGCTTTGCTTTTTGTTTTGTTTTGTGTTTTTATTTTTTTTGTTTTGTTTCATTTTGTTTTGTTTCATTTTGCTTTGCTTTTTGTTTTGTTTCGTTTCGTTGCCACCATTGGTAACAACTCAAATTAAACATGGCTGTGTGGTGCCTCTGATTCCTACATTTACACATTTGACAGATGCCTTTATTCAAACTTACAGTGCATCCAATCTGTAGATTCATGCATTCCCTAGGAATCAGCCCCATAACCTTGGTGTTGCTAGCACTGTGCTCTGCTTTTTAAGGATGCTTTCACACTTGGTTTGATTGCCTGGTCTGAACCCGATTACTCCCCCCTCCCACTGCCCCTACTGGATTGTGTTCATATTATATTATTTGGGTCTGGACCATAGTGCGTTTGCATCATCAAAGCGGTTTTCCCCTGTTGCTTGGTAACAACGATGTGGGAGAAGGTGGCAAAATGCATAGCGTTGCTCAACTCACTTTTATATTTTGATTTTTTAACCTTTTTTTTTTTTTTTTTTAAAGCATCAGAACATAATGGCACTTGCGGCTAACTGTTGTGAATGTACTGCAAATGTTCAAAAGAACACAGGAGTCTATTTCTACTGAAGGTGAGACAAATTGAGATATATATCAGTCATACTAGTTAGGAAAGTGAGTGAGAACACACACAAACACACAGTTTTATTGAATCATATGTCATCAATAGCGGTTCATTTCTGAGATTTAGTATATATGATTGGGTTCATATCAGCAGCTAACCATACCAGAGTTCACATGAACCTTACCCCAGACCACCCTTTTTAGGCGGACTCGGATACGGTTCACAGATGTGCACTGAGTAACACAGCGTTCACATCCAAAGGAACAGAACTCTGATGTCAATCAAACCCCGGTGCGCACCAAAAGTGCTAGTGTGAAAGCACCCTAAGGGTGTGTTCACACTTGTAGTTTGGTTTGCTTGGTTAATTTGGTCCGGACCAAAAAACCCATTTAGTCTTGGTTCTGGTGCATTTTAACACCATGCAGTACCTATAGATACCGAACCTAAAGGCATAGGGATATGTTCACAACCTGATTGGTCGACTTTTATTACATATATATTTTGTGATGGAACTTACCGAACATCCAAAACAATGTTGTGTGCTGGGCTAAATGCACTCGTATGTGCGTAGCCTACATATGATGGTATTTTGACCAGCTGAGAACTTGTGAAGGTTCAAAACAAGTAGTCAAAACAGTGCAGAAATCCCTCCGTCACAAACGAAGATCTGCTGCGAGGAGACACGGTTCTGATGTGTGTACCGAACTGAGATGGGCAACATAACGACTATGACAAGAAAAAACAGGTGCTTGAGCATTCTGTCCTTTTTAGGGTCGCATCTTTTGACATCATGTCCCGTTTTTGGTTCGTTTACATGTCTTTGGTCCGTGTTGCGTTCATATTTCATTCGAACAGCAGCAGAGTTCGTTTGGAAGCGGACTGAGACCCATCTTTTCAGTGGTCTCGGTCCACTTGTTTGAGCACACCAGGGTTCGGATGGCAGCGTTTACACTTATTCAAATGAACCGCACTAACAGAGCAATCGCAGGGTTCGTTTTAATAGAACCATACATGCCAAGTGTGAACACAAGTTACATTTGTCTAGGTTTTTCAAGATTATCTTTCTGGTAGATTTTTGTGCATTTTTAGGGATTGCTGAGACTATCAGGGCTTAAAGGTAAGACTGTTCGTCTGTTCTCTGTCTTCTGGTTTAAATCTAGTGGCTAACAGTCCCATGGCACTGAGCATATTGAATTACAGTTCACCCTAAATAGTGTGTGTGTGTGTGGGGGGGGTACGCTCTTGTGGCCCACCAGGATTTGACTGTCAAAAGAGCCATGCCTGCATCCGAATAGAAGCAGGAGGCAGGTAGATCTATTTGCGTAGATGTGTGTGTGTGTGTGTGTGTGTGTGTGCAGGTGCATGTGAGTGTAAACATATGTGCTGGTGTGTGCAAAGTGGTATGTATCTGGGTTCCTGCCACTCCTTTACTATTACAATCACATCCGTATTTTTTTTTTTCCAGTATGTATGTACATGGATGGCACAGTTTTTCATGTATAGTGGGCTGCATTTGCATTTAGATTTGTTGTATTTCCTAATTCTTTACCCAAGAGGTAAGCTGTTAGGATTGAAAGCTTCATGTTAAAAGCATCACATTGTGTTGCTAACTATGAATGTCTGTAGCCCCTTTAAAGCTGCCCAACACTCCTCAAAAATGGCTCGACGGCTGACCGTCGGTTTGGTGATTCTGGGCTTAAAAGCATGTATAAAGGACTTTGATGTCATATCTACATTGGTAGCCCTGACTTCAGGTGTGGGGATGTGTCATAAACCAGAAACATTTGTCATGAGTTTTCTTTGATAGTGCAAACAAAATAATGCTGACACGGTTTAAGGTGTGGAAATGCCAGGAGCAGGTTTTTGTTAAATGAACACAATAGTCTCTTATTCTCCCTGAAGCAAATCATCATGCTGTGTGCCTCAAAATATTTTGACATTTCAACACTACTGGATATTTGAATACTTGACTCATACATCATAGACTTTGCCTTTGTTTTTTTGTTTGGTTAGAAATAGTTTATCATTGTTATTGGTGAATGATTTTAATGTTTTCCTCTGTTCCGCACGAATTACCAAAGAAAAACATAGTGAACATTCTTTCGTCAAAATGTTTCCTGTAGGTGTGTCTGTCGTGTTTTTCACGCTCAGCTCATCCATCATCACAATTTGCGTGACTTTAGTTCTGGGCAGTTAAATTCCATGTGTAACTGATTCCGTTCCAACAGACACTTTTTATGTAGAATTATGCACTACCATTCAAAAAAGTTTGGGGTTTGAAAGAAATTAATACTTTTATTTAGCTAAGATGCATTAAATTGATCACAAGTGACAGTAAAGGCATTTAAAATGTTACAAAAGATTTATATTTCTTATAAATTCTTTCTATTTATCAGAAAAATCCTGAAATGTATTACGGTTTCCACAAAAATATTAAGCATACAAATATGACAATTCACAATATTACAGTTTTTACTGTATTTTTCATTAAATAAATTCCTTGGTGGCTTCAGTGCGTTTATTCCGTTATTATCAGCCTAATGGTTTGATATCTGATCTTTTTTTTTTTTCTTTCTTTCTTTTTGTAGCTCAGTTCGCCCATGAATGCTGTCAGTAGCTCGGAGGACATTAAACCCCCTCTGGGTCTGAACGGGGTGATGAAGGTCCCGGCACAGCCCACAGGCACATCCCTCTCCTTCACTAAACACATCTGTGCCATTTGCGGAGACCGTTCATCAGGTGACACACACACACTGGAACACACATACCTAGATGATTTTAAAAAAAAAATAATAATTATGCACACTGTAAAAAAAGGCTTATCTTATGTAGTAATTTTGTCTTGTTTCCAGTCAAAATATCTAAAAATTAAATCAAGGGGGGGTGGGGGTGCTGGTGAATAGCTAAATTATCATCATAATCTATGAGCAGCAAATTTATATTAATAAATAAATTATAAAAAATGTACCAAAATAATAAATAATAGGCATAACATTTTGCTTTGATTGAAAATAGTACTTATTTTATTATGTGAGGCAATAGAGCACACAGACTGATATGAGAGCATGTCTAGTTGCCAGGAATAACATATACAGTTCAATAGTCATTATCCACCTTTTCCTATGCCCCATGATGCTTTGTGTGAATTATGGGAGTAAAACTTCCATTAAACTGTAAACAATCAGAGAAAGATTAACTCTATAAATGTAATAATAAGCATTTTCAAAATCTGGGTACAATGAGATGACATTATTCTACTTACCCTTCAACCATCGAACATTAAAAGGACATTTAAAAGTGTAAAAGCATTAACAAATTATACCACAGACCATGAATAATCCCTGATTATTTCCGCAGCAATATTATGGACGTGTTAAATATCTCTGTAGTAATATATGTCTGTATTATGCAACACATTGCCTTAATCAAAAATGTTCATTGACTGGAACAATGAGTAATAATATTTCAAAGTGATTTCCGTCATTTTGACAGACAATAAATATTGTATTTACCTGCTTTAGAAACATTCCAGTAAACACTGCTAATAGGGATTAGAAGGGAAAAGGGGAGACAATTGCATTTTAAAGCATAAGTATAAAAACAAACCTGGAAAGAGACATGAGGATTTGGGGAGAAAAACTATTCTTAGTGCATTCCAGTGAATTATTAATGGGATACATCATAAATTAAATCAGGAGAACAGACCACAAATGTGCAGTGTATGTTGTCCTTTTTCATACTGTAACAGCAGAATACAAAGGAAAAAAGAAGATCATTTAGGAGGAAAACAGTACAGAGGCTGAAAAGAGCTCTTGCTATAGATATTCTTGTTATACCACATCACATTAATACTAAGCGTTACATTATTCTCTTGAAGTCTGAACATGAGAACATGAAGGGAATTTTACAGCTCATTCAGTCAAACTGATTATTTGTAGCTCAGCCTTATGATTTGAAATGATTTGTTTCAGTCTTTTTCAACTTCCCCAAACTGGAAGTTCCTCCCATAATCTAAAACGCAGCTTGTTCGGAAAAAGGTGGATACAAAAATGTACGGCCACAGAATGCCCCAACTGACCAATCATACTCAAGTATTCCAGAGTGCTGTTCAATAATATGCTTTATTGTACTTGTTAAACTGCAGTCATGAAATTGGTCACTCTATATATTCTGTCTTTCAGAGTAATGTGTGACAAAACAGATGTGCGGCTGTTGAATTATTGATATTAAATGTCAATTAAAGTTAACCCTGCTGGGAAGAATACTAAAGCATATGTCTGCTGGCAGGTAAACACTACGGGGTGTACAGCTGTGAGGGATGTAAGGGCTTCTTCAAGAGAACGGTGAGAAAGGATTTGACGTACACTTGCAGAGACAACAAGGACTGTATAATCGACAAACGTCAACGCAACCGCTGCCAGTACTGTCGCTATCAGAAGTGCTTAGCCATGGGAATGAAGAGAGAAGGTGCGTTGGTTCTTTCTTTGAACACATGACAATTCTGAATAATATGAGAATTTGGTCATATTCTGATTATAGATGGGTCATATAATCATTAAAGGAACAGTTCACCCAAAGATAGAGTCGAGTTCGGGTGGACGGACCTTCAGACTGACGTTCATTGGTACCGGACCACCCAAGTGGATGTTTGTCTGACATGTAAAGCAACCAATCACAGTTCGTTTTGTTCCACGACATGCTTAGGAGCGTGAAAATGTAATATGTCCCTGCAATAACAGACCGGCGTGCATCTATAAGTAATTTATTCAAGAACGTTGTGCAGGTTTACTGCAACAATGGAGCCGCGAACTTCACATACTTTTGAAAATCCAGCGTTTAGTTGATCCTGGTAAGCGCTCATTGTCACAGTTGTAAACACAACGCCGTTCTTCTTCCACGAGGGGGCTTGGCGTCACTGCATTTGTTTCCAGGCAACACTCGTCTCGTTGGAGATCCTGTAGAATTTAGCCAATCAGATGACGACCTCGAAATTCCTGAAGTGTTTCCAGATAAGCGTGCCATATGCATCAGACGTTCAACCAACGGTCCATGGGCGTGACGTCTGAGGCTGAGACTAGGTGACCTCGTCATACGTCGGGTCAGAGGTCACCTGTCCACGGGAATGCGACCTCTCATGAACATGCCGGAAGCCAGCGATTTATAAAGTTTTAAATATGGATATTTTTATTACAAAAACCTATAGCTTCGCTTCAGAAGGCATTTATTAACCCACTGGAGTCATATGGATTAGTTTTATGAAGCTTCAAAAACTCACAATTCAATGCCATTACAAAGCTGAGAAGAGCCAGGATATTATTGAATATAACTCTGATTGTTCGGCTGAAAGAAGAAAGTCATATACACCTAGGATGGCTTGAGGATGAGTAAATTATAGGATAATTTTCATTTTTGGGTGAACTATTCCTTTAACCTGGTCAAACAGAGCAAATATTCCAGTTTCATGAAATCACCTTATTCTGAATATCTAATTATCATTTTTATTATGTCCAAATGAAAGTAAGTATAAATGTTATTCATTCATTACACAGACAACTATCAAAGAAACACATTTTTGGAGAGGATCTTTTTACAGACTTAAAAGAAACACATGGTACAGATGGTTGAACACACCAATGGCCTACCATTTGCAGTTCATTGCACTCCTGTATTCTGTTTGGGAAGGAAATAATTGAGATTGATTAATGTGTTGATTAAATTATGCATTTTAAGTCTAGAATCATCTAAAAGGAATTGAATTAAATGGCAAGAGATTGTATTTCCAGCATTTCCACTAGAGAATAGTGGGAATAGAATGTAGGCTTACATGTAATTTATTCAGAATATTACATGTATTCCAGCTAAGAAGCATGTTATTTATTTATTTATTTTTCATATACGCAGTATCCCGCATGTTCTGTGTATAAGATCGGCTCCCAATCAATGGTGCGTGTATGAAAATAGTAATAATTGTTCCTTCAAACTCTTTTAACATGTTTTTCTGATCTAGTCAAAGCCCAGTAGCCAGATATTATTGAAGCTTTATCCTTTTGTTTTACCACAAAGTGGGGGTGCACTTTTCAGAAATATGACTAATATACATTCCACTAACGTTGCTTCTGTCCAGGGCGCTGCCAAATACACTGTAGAAAAGTACAATAAAAGAAGTCACAACCGGCAGTGTACCATTACAGTGAGATACAAAGTAAAACAGCACATTAGCATGTGAAAACTGATTGCATTTATCCATTGCTTTATATCAGACATAAGTTGCATTTTTTAATGGAAGACAGCTGAAGTATGTTATCATGTTCGTTATGTTCTGCTATCAATTTTGTTTATAATCTGTTCTCAAAAGAGTAGAAAAAGTCATGAAGAATAAACCTGATACTAAAATGTTAGGTATATTTTTCAAGCTATTAAAATGGTTTTGGACATGAGGGCTGGACCCCCTATACTGAGGCCTCTGAGGGAGAGGTAACCTGACACACTTCTCCCCCACAAGCCACTCTCTCTCTCTCTGTCTTTCTGTTTCTAAGGACAATAAAGCTAAAATAATTTCCTTGTGGCTCTCTCCTCACCTCTCAGTGACTCCTGGGGTAAAGCTTTATCCTTCAGCTGACCTCCACGGCTCTCTGCTGCTCCTACTCAAGAATTCCCCTCATGATCTGCTAGCAGTTTCTGTCGAACAGAGAAAGAGAGAGAGATAGAGAGAGAGAGTCATAAAACGGGGCTTTTACAGACAGAAAGGAAAGCTGAAATGTTCCACAGCCTGACAGCGAGGCAGACGGGGCTCATTTCCACTAGGTCCAGACCACAGTAGACCGACTGTGTGGTTTAGACCTGGCTCCCCCTCTAAACCAGGCCAAACAAACGTGCATGCTGTGTACACAACACACAGATGCTCGCCCAAATGTGGCACACACACACACCAATACGTTGTCAACCTGCATAACTAATCGTTTGACCGAAAGTTTTAGAAGGACGGTTTTATGGCCCATGATTTTGTCCATAGACTGAATAGGAGCACAGAATCGTGTTTGCACTGGATCGTACCCAAATAAAATATACATATTTTAAAAAGCAGAATATATATTACTAATAACGTCACTCCAAACGTAGAATGACCTCCTCAACTTTCAGCCTCTGAAGTCGATGAATAATGGGCTGGATGCATTTGCAGCTCGATGAAAAACAGCCTGAGCTGTTTTTGTGGAAATGTGTAGATTAAGAGCAAACCAAAAGCAGCTGCGTGTTTTTGTGCACAAGGTCACGGTTTTGTTTGTGTATGTAACTGTACATGTCGCACATGCAAGCCTTTCTAATTTTGTATGTGCATGTGTGCAGCCGTTCAGGAGGAGCGGCAACGGGCGAAGGAGCGGAGCGAGGCTGAATTCGGCAGCTGTGCCAACGAGGACATGCCCGTGGAGAAGATTCTGGATGCCGAACTGGCAGTGGAACCAAAGACGGAGACCTACGTGGAGGCCAACCTGAGTCCGCCTGCCAACTCTGTAAGCCAATCTCTCCCTCTAAATCACACTCAGTGACATTCAACTTATGGAGAACATTTGGCTCGTCTGAAATTTGCCGTTTCAGAGTTACACTTCACAATTGCTCCTCAGTGAACTGGCCGGGCTTGATCATTTTCTGAATGTCAAGACTAAAGAAAGGTTCCAGCCTGCCTGCAGATATACGAAAAGACAGTTTTAAGAGTTTTGCAGATGTCCCAGAAAGAGTCAGATGCAGATACAAGTATTTCTGTTTGTGAATAAGAAGGGCTATTTTTACGATCCCACTCCCAGTGGATGGATTCAGCTACATAGCAATGCACTTTGGCTTTGAAGGCCTCTGTACAGACCCCTCGAGAGGGGACATACTGCAGAAGAAGCACATTGTCATGTCACTAGATAAGAGCTTCAGCCATTAACCATGTCAGTTTGACACACCGAGGCTAGCTAGCGCTGTGTATATTTATGCCTTGTGCACATTTGTCCTCTGTTTTGTGCAGCTGTAAGCTTTAAATCAGGTAGAGGTCAGGGAAAAAGAGGCATATGCTTTGTCTTCCCTACTTTGTATTTTCAGATTGTTTGTTTCCCCCACAGTCGTTTTTTAATGGCTGTTTGTGTGTTTGTCCTTGAGCCCTGGGGAAGGTCCTCTCACATGAATAGGGCTCTAATGAATTTGAGTTCCTCTTGGGTTGATTGGAAATCTGTTAAGACGTGATGTTCTTAAATGATAGCCGTGAAGAATAGGAGACTTTTAAACAAGATGTATATCTTATTGTTATGATATTTTAGTATGGTGGTGATATGAACTGAGCACTCATGAATAACTCATGAAAAAGAAGTGAGCGTAATTGTATGGAATGTGCACTTGAGTGTACTTCAAATCTTAAAAGTATATTTAAAAAAACTGTACTTGCAGATAATATAATATTAATTAAATAAAAGGCCACTTAAGTGTACTTATAGGGGTCATGAACTGAGAAATCAAATTTTCCTTGAGCTTTTGACATGTAAGAGGTCATCATACTATAAGAATATCCTATAAGTTTCAGAACTGAAAACTTCCTTGTTAGTCCAAAAACTACTTTTATTATATAACAACTCACTGTGGAATGTGCCTATAGATAGGTGAAAGACGGCCTCTGCAGATGAAAATCAACACCTACTTCATCATTGCCCCGCCCACTGGCGTGTTAGTGAGATGACGAGGTGAGAAAAGCAATACAGGATGGACTACAAATAGCATTACCTTCCAAATGATCCTACTGCTATGAATGTGGTTATTTATTTACAACACTGTGAATGTCTCAGTTTATTTATTTAATAAATAAACTGAGACCATCAGCATTATGTATTTGTATTCGGTACATTTCACTGTGGATTCTTTGGTAAATAATTCGCAAAAACAGACTTTTACGATATGGACTCGACAAAGATGTTAGCCAATCACAGCAGGGGGCGTTTACACTAAAGTCTCACAGCAGACACACCCCTTCAAACAGAGCATTCAAATCAGAGGGCTAAAATCAGGGTAGGTAAAATGTTATGACCATTTTTGATGTAAAAGTCATACTAACATTATAAGTGCACCACAGAAAACATAAAACAATGCAGTTCATGACCCCTTTAAGTGAGTACACTCCACAATTGTCGTACTTTTAAAAAGTGCAATTTTACTTCAAAGTACATTGTTTGTCATGCTATATTTTTATTTGATGACTAACATACTAAAGCACATTTCAAATACTTGATTATCATTTGTAACTGTAGTGTGTTATTCAGTATTACATTTAAATTCAACATATTTTAAATGTACTACATTCCAACTTCATCATTACAAATGTCTACTTATAAATATATTTAAATACATGACAAAAGTTTATAGAATAGAATAGATGTAGTAGAAATTACATTTTAGTTTACCTTAAAGGGATAGTTCACCTAAAAATGAAAATTCTGTCATCATTTGCTCACTGTCAAGTTGTTCCAAATAGTAGCCAATGACTTCCATAGTAGGGAAAAATACTATGGAAGTCAATGGCTACCGTCAACTGTTTGGTTACCCACATTTTTCAAAATCTTCTTTCTGTGTTCACTTGAATTAATTCAAGTTTGGAACAACCTACTGAACTATCCCTTTAAATGCTTGTCAGTAAACTTGGCAGTATGCTTTAACCATATTTCAAAGGCAATAATTTAATTTTAAAATTACATATAAAGATGTACTAGTGGGTCAAAAAACTCTAAAATTCAGCTATTGCATTAAATTTAAATGTAAACTATAATACATTTTCATTTAATTGCAATTAACAAGCAGTTAAGTGTCTAAAACATACATTAGTTTCAAACAAGTAGGCTATATTCTTTTAAAGTATATTTTTCCAGTTCTCTTAGAAAAGGAGTGCTAAAGAGTACTTCTTTTTCACAAGGGTATGTTACCACTAAAATGGAAGAGCTTTTCGCTCTGGGTAGATGAGGATGATGATGCTTCAGTGATGATGTGATTTTGGGATCCTACAGGGACAGAATTTGCTCCATGACAACAGGAGAACATCTCTGACATGCCATGTTGGTTCACGAGTGCTTGTCCTGATGGATTCTGGGCTGGAGAGCTTGGGTTATTCAAGCAGAAGGAAAGGCTTTTAGAGAGCAAGAGTTAAACAGGGAATACAAATATTCAATCTGGGAAAATGATAGTAATGATTTCCACAAGACTTCCCACAAGATATCTGTTCCTTTTCCACTCACATCACTGAGTTGGACAGTTAAGTTTCTCTCGGTGATATCTTTGCAGAATGCAGATAAGGCAAAACATGTCAATGACACCCGAACGCCGTTTCAGAGTTTGCAAATATATTTTGTCCTTATTCCTGCATTTTTATTGCATTCTCGTTAAAATTCTGATATGTCCAAAAGCACATTTGTGTAGAAATACACTACCGTTCAAAAGTTTAGGGTCTGTAAGATTTTTAAAAATGTTTTTGAAAGACTTGTATGCTCACCAATGCTGCGTTTATTTGATCAAAAATATAGTAAAATAACAGTAATATTGTGAAATATTGTTATAACTTAAAATAACTGTTTACTATTTGAATATATTTTAAAATGTAGTTTATTCCTGTAATGTAAAAGCTGAATTTTCAGCATCATTACTCCAGTCCTCAGTGTCACATGATCCTTCAGAAATCAGTCTAATATGCTGATTTGGTAGTCAGGAAATATTTATTATTATTATCAATGTTGAAAACAGTTGTGCTGCTACTTTATACTTTTTGATCAATAGAAAGTTCAAAAGAACAGCATATATTTGAAATAGAAGTATTTTGCAACATTATGTCTTCTCTTTACTGTCACCTTTATCTATTGTAATGCTTCCTTCATGAATAAAAGTATTAATTTCTTTAAAAAAAAAGAAAATCTTTTAAACAGTAGTAAAAAGTGCTTTGACCTCATATGTTAATCCAATTGGATCCAACTTTTGTTTAATAACAAAATAGCAAAAGTAAATCCAGACAAAACAGATTAAATTAAGACATGGGGCAAGGTAGGCAAAACAGAACTGAAACAGCGCATGCAACACTCAACAAAGAAAACACGGATATAAATATGAAGAGTTCAAATGCAAAAACCTCTAAGTCCGTCTGACATGTTTTCTTTTAAATTTGCATTTTTTCATCAGGCTCCTATGTTTAGGTTCAGTTATTTCACGTTATTGGCAATTAAAAAAAAGGTTATTAGACAGTCATTGAAATGCCTTATTTTCAAAAATGTCACTTTAGTCAATTCATTGGTATTTAACAAATTGAACTGTCTTTTGCTGCAAAAACCTCTAAGTCCACATCTTTGGACAACAATACATAGTAAACAATTGCAAAATCACAAAAGATCCAACTGGAAACATTGTAAATAATGAAAGCAGAATTCAAAAGGTAACAATAAAGAAACTGATCCACAGTATTGGGGGGTGATGCAAGTGCATGCCACGTCTGTTTCTGTCAGAGTTTTACAGAAGCACAAGGAACGTGTTTTATAGCGTGGCAATTGAAAGCCGGCTCATAAGCACACGTCATTCATCTTGAAATCATGTGATTCGATTCGCGTCTTCTGATTAGTTTCTGTGGACTTAGAGGATTTTGCTGACAAAGGGAAGTGCCGTTTAGCAGTTTTTGCCAATGAACCAGTATTTCTGAATGGGCTGACGCTGGGATTTAGCGGATTTGAAGCGAAAGCATTTGATGAAAGTATACCATGTGCGGAGAGCATTCACTCAATATCATTATCTCATTTTTGATGAAGGTGGCGTTTAGCGGCTTTTGCATCTGAACTCTTCATATACAAGGGCTTAAAAAGGGTAAAAAATTGCTATGGCAACAAACAAGGGGAACCAGCGAAACAAAAGGACTACAAAACTAGACACAGGAAACTAGAAATACAACATTAAAGTCCAAACAAACATGGAACAAGTAACACTCAGGAAATATAAAAAAAGCATTTGTTAACCCATTTTCCTTCCATACTTTAATTCCAATATGTAAGTGAAACAGGATATTAAATGTAGGGTAAAGTGCTCTTTTTCCCTGGAGAAAAGCAAAGCAAAAAGTTTCCTCTCCATTGCTGTCTAGGAGAAACAACTGAGACAACAGAGAACTCATTTTTGATTTTTCTTGTCTTTGTGTATAGCCAGGAAAGCTACTGACAGGAAAGTTCTCTCTCTCTCTCTCTCTAGCCCAATGACCCTGTAACAAACATCTGCCAAGCAGCTGACAAGCAACTCTTTACCTTAGTGGAGTGGGCCAAGCGGATACCTCACTTTTCTGATCTCCCGTTGGACGATCAAGTCATCCTCCTGCGAGCAGGTGCGTCAGTAAATAAACACAGACCGCTTTATTTTTTATTTTATTTTTTCAAGTCATGCATACATCGACCTAACATGACCCGTTTGCTGTACATCTACAAACCCAATTCCAAAAAAGTTGGGACACTGTACAAATTGTGAATAAAAAAGAATGCAATAATTTACAAATCTCATAAACTTATATTTTATTCACAATAGAATATAGATAACATATCAAATGTTTAAAGTGAGACATTTTGAAATGTCATGCCAAATATTGGCTCATTTTGGATTTCATGAGAGCTACACATTCCAAAAAAGTTGGGACAGGTAGCAATAAGAGGCCGGAAAAGTTAAATGTACATATAAGGAAAAGCTGGAGGACCAATTTGCAACTTATTAGGTCAATTGGCAACATGATTGGGTATAAAAAGAGCCTCTCAGAGTGGCAGTGTCTCTCAGAAGTCAAGATGGGCAGACGATCACCAATTCCCCCAATGCTGCGGCGAAAAATAGTGGAGCAATATCAGAAAGGAGTTTCTCAGAGAAAAATTGCAAAGAGTTTGAAGTTATCATCATCTACAGTGCATAATATCATCCAAAGATTCAGAAAATCTGGAAAAATCTCTGTGCGTAAGGGTCAAGGCCGGAAAACCATACTGGATGCCCGTGATCTTCGGGCCCTTAGACGGCACTGCATCACATACAGGAATGCTACTGTAATGGAAATCACAACATGGGCTCAGGAATACTTCCAGAAAACATTGTCGGTGAACACAAT
This sequence comes from Rhinogobio ventralis, assembly GCA_039654625.1. Lineage (NCBI taxonomy): Eukaryota > Metazoa > Chordata > Actinopteri > Cypriniformes > Gobionidae > Rhinogobio > Rhinogobio ventralis. The sequence goes on from CM077194.1 coordinate 35,664,285, forward strand.
CCACCGTGCCATTCGCCGCTGCCGGCTAAAACTCTATAGGTCAAAAAAGAAGCCATATCTAAACATGATCCAGAAGCGCAGGCGTTTTATTTTCATTTAAAGTGGACTGTGGCAAAGTGGAAAACTGTTCTGTGGTCAGACGAATCAAAATTTGAAGTTCTTTTTGGAAAACTGGGACGCCATGTCATCCGGACTAAAGAGGACGAGGACAACCCAAGTTGTTATCATCGCTCAGTTCAGAAGCCTGCATCTCTGATGGTATGGGGTTGCATGAGTGCGTGTGGCATGGGCAGCTTACACATCTGGAAAGGCGCCATCAATGCTGAAAGGTATATCCAAGTTCTAGAACAACATATGCTCCCATCCAGCAACTTGTCTCCTCAGTCCCCAGACGTTTGCAGAATGTTATAAAAAGAAGAGGGGATGCCACACAGTGGTAAACATGGCCTTGTCCCAACTTTTTTGAGATGTGTTGATGCCATGAAATTTAAAATCAACTTATTTTTCCCTTAAAATGATAAATTTTCTCAGTTTAAACATTTGATATGTCATCTATGTTGTATTCTGAATAAAATATTGAAATTTGAAACTTCCACATCATTGCATTCTGTTTTTATTCACAATTTGTACAGTGTCCCAACTTTTTTGGAATCGGGTTTGTATTCTTCCAGCTATGAAGTCACCGCTGAAAAAAGCTAATGAAATGAGCATGTTTGCGGTTATTTGACATTACAGTCTATTCCAGAAGCATTTATATAGATTCATAGATAGATTTGATCTAGCCTTGGGCCATAACATCGATTAAAGAAGGAATTCCATCTCATTATCTTGGAGTGAGAGTACTTATTCTGTAAAGGATGATGGCTTCTACGCAGATTGAGTGAGAATAAGAGGCTGGATTGTTCTCGCCGTTCACATGTTGCATTTATTTAATTAGGCTGTAGGTTGCCTGAGGACAACCAAACTCTTGTGTCTTTCTGTTCAGTGTTTAATTCAGAGCCTCAGAAATGGGATCGTAGCATATTAAACTGTGACAATGTATTAAACATCTTGAAATGTCTTCATTAAAACACAATTTCAGTTAAGAACATACAACTTAAGTTGATATTGAGCTATAAGTAAACAAATACAGCAGACAAAGCCACCACACACACACACAGATACAAAGTAGATGTGTTGCTCCCTTTCTTGCTACCTTTGTTTGTGTGTTCGCTTATCAATGTGCATTTGTGCTCCTGTCCTCTGTTGCTAGGATGGAATGAACTTCTGATTGCCTCTTTTTCGCATCGGTCTATAGCTGTGAAAGATGGGATATTATTAGCTACAGGCCTTCACGTCCATAGAAACAGCGCACATACTGCCGGTGTTGGAGCCATCTTCGACAGGTTAGTCCAAGCTTTCAGAGAAAAAAGCCTGAGCTTGTATCTTCAAAGGTGAATTTCTGAAGAATATTTTGGATGTTCTTTTCAATATATTGAAAGTAAATGGGGACTCGGGCTGTCAAGCTTACGAATGACAAAAATGACACCTTAAAAACTCCAATTAAACATCAATTTAAACACAAATTTAAAAAATGATTGCACTATAGAGTGCAATAGTCGTGTTCCGGAAGTAAGAATCCCATTCATTTCCTCCATAGGGGAATTAATTTTTAACAATAACTTATTAAACATTAAAGTCAGATCTATAGCAGTGGCCAAAAGCGATGTCCGGCCTAGGAAAATTGACATCTTTACCCTCTTTATTCAAATATTATAAAAAATATATTAAAGATTTTGTAAGAATATTACATAGTTGTGGAGTCAATTTTTTTATTTGTGATAAAGCAATGAAACGTGCCAAATTGTGCCGACATCATTTTTGCCTATGCTTTCATACAAACAAATTATGAACACATGCATCAAAAAAAGAGAGAACTAACAAAACATAACATAATTCATATTAATATTAATAGTCAATGTATGCTTTTTCCTGTGAGATTTTGGGCCCTGTCATATATTGTTTAAATAGCAAATGCACTCGCAGTTTGCCATTTTTGCTAAATAATTTTGTCAGATAATACCTTAACCAAGTTTTGTGTTTTGTTCTTTCCTCATATTGAAAATATTAAAAAATATATAAAATATTTTCCTCATGTTCCAATGGTTTAATTGAACTTATAGGGTAATTAAGAACAAATATCCCCTCCGGAAATCACTTTTAGCCACTACTGTACTGTGAGCTACAAGGTTGTCAGTCAATGATGTATGCTTTTGTTGAAGCCATCATCAGCATTATTTCAACTTATTTTCAAATGATCATGTTTAACAGCAGAATTCTTGGTGTAAATCAACATTCCCACTAGGGATCGCACTTGGGAACTCCAAACACTTATGATACTTCAGAAAAGGCCAATAAGAATTAGCAAGTGAAACTCGCATGCCACTCCCCTGCATACATGTATATAAGGAGCTCATTTAGATACTGTGTCCCGGCCATTTCAGAGGTCAGCTCAGCGTTGTAGCAGGAGGGACAGAATGTCTTGTAACCAAACTACACTAGTAACCAAATCGTTACTCATGATTCTGCAGAGAAATCTCCAGCAATCAAAGAATCAAAACAAGCAAATCACACCAAAAGAACTCTTTAGCAGCCACCGATTTCCATAAAGCACTGTGAAGAGTAAACGCAAAGTTTCTCTGTGTAAAAGCATTGAAATACTAAATTTGCTCCCATCTCATATTTTTTCCGTCCCCTTAGGGGCTCCTATATATGCATATTTTCAGTGTCAGCGCCACAAGTGGGCCCTGGGGGGCGTGGGCCGGCCACTTGAGTCACTTTCCTTCCATTTCATCCATTGCTTCGAATCAAAGTTTGTAACGTTGTGATTCTGCGTTTTCCAAACACCAAACTATCATAGGGCTTCATAAGATGTGGAATGTAGTTGTATTCATTTTATGATACTTTATGGTACTTTTTCTACATTTTGGAGCGTGATAGATCCAGTCCCCATTCACTTAAATGATATGGAAAAGAGCAGCCACAACATTCTCCTAAACATCTCTCTTTGTGTTCCACGAAAAAAGTGAAAGTAACACAGGTTGTTAACAATGTGAGGGTGAGTAAATAGGGGCTTTCGCACCAGAGAAACGTTTTCATAGTTGTTAAACACACAGTTTACATATACATACTCCACGAACATGGAGAACAGCGATAAGGCAGAAATATGCAGAAAGCTAATGTTAACAGCATTTACCTGTCGCCTTTGTCTGCAGCATTGTGCTCTTTTCTTAGCCTTGATGATGTGTAGCACTGCAGGTTTAAATGACGTCACTGTCTGTCGTCTTACGTCACTTCAGAGTTCCTACTGCCGGTGCAAATGCACCCAGGAAAATGGCCCTAGGGGAAAATTTTGTTCTCGGGTTCCTATAACTACCCAGTGCAAAAGCCCCTAGTAATGGCCGAATTTTCATTTTGGGTGAACTATCGTTTTAAACTCAGTGTCAGCGTTCAGTTTTTTAGAGAGTATGGTCTTGTGATCTACTAAAGAAACCTTTCTGTGTCCTGATAGTACACCTTGTGGAAGATTTGTGACAGCCGTAGGTCATGCACACATGAATTTTTGAAAATAACCCCTATAATGATATTAGACGCTGCATCATGAAAGTGTCCTGCACATCTTACTCTTGATTGATGCCGTTTTTACATTAAGCCGTATGGCAGTTTTATGTAGCGCTGTGATAATGTTTCACTGGCTGTGTGAGATATGCTGGTGTCCTCACTAATGAAATATATGCTGCCCGGTCTGTCTGCAGTAGAGATGAATGAGTCTTATAAGACATAATGACTTAGATTTTCAAGGCGATATGAAAACTAAATATAAAGCAGAGCGATGACTCACTGAGCGTGTTTAATATGTTACAGAACATTTACCGGCATTTTTAAGGGAATGTTGGAGAAAAATTAACTTGCTATAATTTAGATTAGCTGAGTTGCCTGTGAGCGTAAAGATTTTTGTCACTTTTTTTTACAGAGTGCTAACAGAGCTTGTGTCAAAGATGAGAGACATGCAAATGGACAAGACTGAACTTGGATGCCTGCGGGCCATTGTTCTGTTCAATCCAGGTACAGTATACTTAGACAAACACACAGCACTCCACTTCAGTAGCTATTTTGTTTTGGCCCATTTTTAAAAAGATCAGTTTGATCATTTGTTGCAGTGGCGCCTGCAGCTCTATGGTTGTACACACTTTGTGTACCATGAGCTGAGAAACGTTTTTCCTGCAAATATTTCAGCAGTTTTTATGTGTCCCGTATTTCTGTCTACTGAACAATATATGCCAATCATTCGTGAATTAATCATTCTTTTGCGTCGGTTCTTTGTCAGCATTGGATAAAGCAGATTTCCACCTACAAACAATTGAAACAAAAGCTATTTTTTGAGAGGTACTTTGAGAAAAATTAGCTACTGTGTCAGGCCCGGTTACAGAATCAAATCATTGAGGGTGCTTCTGAAATCACTGAGGGTGCTCAAGTAAAGTGCAGATGTAGGCTAAGCAATGGCTCCACCATAGTGCGAATATTACATACAGTGAGAAATGTAAGATTATTTACAAGTCATCACTTTTACCAATAAGTGGAATTTCAAAAATATTTGGTAACGCTTTAGATTACAGCCCGGAAAGTACTACGTAAGTAAAGTGAATTTACAGCGTAACTTTCTGTAATTATTGTGTAACTATAAAGTATATATATATATAGCAATAAGAGCGTGGCGCTAGCAACGCTAAGGTCATGGGTTCAATTCCCAGGGAAAGCAAAAACTGACAAAATGTGAAATGTGTGCCTTGAATGCAATGTAAGTCGCTTTGGATAAAAGTGTCTGCCAAATGCGTAAATGTAAACTATCAGAAAAATTTACAAATTATTTATACTGTAAGTATTTTTTAATTAAGGGGTAATTATCCGTGTAGTTACAGGGTAAGTATGAATCTATGGGCTGTAAATTAAAGTGGTGCTTGTTCCCCTCTTGTTTCATGTAGTTACAGGGTAAGTACAACTTTGTATTAGGATGACTCTCAACTATGTTATAAAAGATATAACAGAATAATATGATATACCATTTTACTTTATGCAATATGCGTGTAAACATGGCCATACATGTGTTTTCAATGCAATGTATCTATACACTGTATTTAATTTACATATTAATGTGTTTTTTAGGACAATATGTAATGTAAAAAGACGTGTAATAATGGGAGTAATAAATGGGAATATTCATAAGAATATCCAGACTTAAAACTGTGTATGTTGTCAGAGAAATTCGCTAAAATATGTCTTCTACAGAGGCAAAACATTGATTCTGGGTCTCAGGAGGATATTTTTGTCTCGTGCTGAGTGAATCCAGCATCTACACTCACCTAAAGGATTATTAGGAACACCTGTTCAATTTCTCATTAATGCAATTATCTAATCAACCAATCACATGGCAGTTGCTTCAATGCATTTAGGGGTGTGGTCCTGGTCAAGACAATCTCCTGAACTCCAAACTGAATGTCAGAATGGGAAAGAAAGGTGATTTAAGCAATTTTGAGCGTGGCATGGTTGTTGGTGCCAGACGGGCCGCTCTGAGTATTTCACAATCTGCTCAGTTACTGGGATTTTCATGCACAACCATTTCTAGAGTTTACAAAGAATGGTGTGAAAAGGGAAAAACATCCAGTATGCGGCAGTCCTGTGGGCGAAAATGCCTTGTTGATGCTAGAGGTCAGAGGAGAATGGGCCGACTGATTCAAGCTGATAGAAGAGCAACTTTGACTGAAATAACCACTCGTTACAACCAAGGTATGCAGCAAAGCATTTGTGAAGCCACAACACGCACAACCTTGAGGCGGATGGGCTACAACAGCAGAAGACCCCACCGGGTACCACTCATCTCCACTACAAATAGGAAAAAGAGGCTACAATTTGCACGAGCTCACCAAAATTGGACAGTTGAAGACTGGAAAAATGTTGCCTGGTCTGATGAGTCTCGATTTCTGTTGAGACATTCAGATGGTAGAGTCAGAATTTGGCGTAAACAAAATGAGAACATGGATCCATCATGCCTTGTTACCACTGTGCAGGCTGGTGGTGGTGGTGTAATGGTGTGGGGGATGTTTTCTTGGCACACTTTAGGCCCCTTAGTGCCAATTGGGCATCGTTTAAATGCCACGGCCTACCTGAGCATTGTTTCTGACCATGTCCATCCCTTTATGACCACCATGTACCCATCCTCTGATGGCTACTTCCAGCAGGATAATGCACCATGTCACAAAGCTCGAATCATTTCAAATTGGTTTCTTGAACATGACAATGAGTTCACTGTACTAAAATGGCCCCCACAGTCACCAGATCTCAACCCAATAGAGCATCTTTGGGATGTGGTGGAACGGGAGCTTCGTGCCCTGGATGTGCATCCCACAAATCTCCATCAACTGCAAGATGCTATCCTATCAATATGGGCCAACATTTCTAAAGAATGCTTTCAGCACCTTGTTGAATCAATGCCACGTAGAATTAAGGCAGTTCTGAAGGCGAAAGGGGGTCAAACACAGTATTAGTATGGTGTTCCTAATAATCCTTTAGGTGAGTGAATATATGTCACTTTCGAAAATTTGCAGCATGCAATTGGCCGTCAGTCCTCTTAGCAGCATGAAAAACAATATTGTTGTTTTATTCAATGAATTTTACTGTAGCCTCGAAAGCGAACCAAGCTCGCTCACTAAAATGCTGTTGCTTTGTAAGTTCATCGCAATCTCACAAAGTTCCATTTTAAAAAGGAAGTTGTCAACAATGCACAATAAATCTCTTACTTAGCTACATAGTGTCTTCACTTTGTTAATGAGAGGTTTCGCGAGCCTGCATTAACGCAGTGCTGAATAAAATTCTGGCGTTTTGAGCGGTGAGATTCTGACTAACTTAAACACCTGATCAGACATCGCTTTCGAGAAATCACAACTAATGTTATATCTGTAATTGGCTACAATACTCACCGCTGCAAAAACACGTTGTAATAGATGCATTTGACGCTCTCCAGAGCGCGAACACAAATTGGCAAATCTGCCAAATCTGTTTCGCCAATATTATTACAGTATCAACTGAGGGTGCTTTAGCTTGCGTTTGAGGGTACTTAGCACCTCTAGCACCCCCGTAGAACCGGGCCTGTACTGTGTCATGTGAATAAGCGGGCATTCAACGTATTTCTGTGTTCTTTCAGCTTAAAATACCTCACAGATCATTTATAAATCCATGTTGTAAATACCCATTTCTGACTACAGTCAAGAACAGGCTGTTTTTGTGCATGTGCTTTTAAATGCAAATGAGCTGCTGCGTGCCGCCCCCTCTCCACAAAGTTCCTGCCTCAATCGGATTCTCTGCCAAATACTATCAAGACATCTGCTTGGTTTTGATTATCATCTATATCGCTATCTCTCTCATGGATTGCATAGTTCTTCTTTCATCATTAAAGTTTATTATTTCCACGCATTTTAAAGCTATATTAGTTTAAACTTCTAAAGGATTGTTTTCTGAGTGCACTTATCTGAAGCACACACACACAGACAACTGGCTGTCAGACGTCAAGTCTCGTGAGTAACTTCTCTTTCACATTTTTTGTTGTGTTTAAACTGTCAAATACACACAAGGGTCTTGTTCACCATTGTCGCTTGCGAAAATAAAATAGTGGCACCGTGGGTGGAAACATGCAGATTAAAGGGCGGTAATATTAGGTAATATTAAGATCCCCTTCCTACAGCAGAAGGGGAGTGAAATCTGAGCGGCTCATTTTTTCAAGTGCTTGCAGAGAAAGGCTTACCAAAACAAAGTTGCTGGGTTGTCCTTTTTCACATTTTCTGGGTTGGTAGATGCACCAGGGACCCGATTATAGCATTTAAACATAGAAAAAGTCAGATTTTCATATGTCCCCTTTAATATGTGCTAGATGGATGTATTTGACCATTTTGTTTTAAGCTTTTTACCGTGTTTTAAAATGTTTAAAAAGCATCTAAGTCTTATAGAAGTGCGTAATAGTTACATGAATGCTAGACACAAGCCGCTTTTCCACTGTCGGGCCGAATGGTTTTTAGAACAGTAAGGAACAGTTCCAGTTATATTTCCACTTGAGCCTGGTTCGGCACAGCACGATTACAAACTGTTCTCGGCTGGAATTCTTAACATGGTTGTGACGTTGCCACTCAGGATTGGTCACTTGTCTGTTTCCTGGCTACCAGTTTCTCTGTAGCTGGCCAAGCGCGCTATATGAGCGACATAAACACAAGTTAATAATAAAATTTAAAGAAACGTGATTATTCTCCATAATGTGGTCGCTATTTACATCTCATACAGTAACAGTCAGTAAACTCTTGCGTTAGCAACACAACGACTGATGCATTTGTATTACATTCCAAAGAGCTCCGTTATCAGCCCAACATTGGAAAATAAAACCATATCCGTACTGGCTGGGATGGATCGACACTGAATGGAAAAGTTAAGCATTGAGAACGGTTTGGCCTAATGGTGGAAAAGCGGCTATACTCAAGAAAATTGAAACTTTTCTCAGTTTTTTAACATGAGCATATGTTGAATTTTTAGTGTTGTTTTTTTTTGCAAAAATAAATAAACAAATCCCCTCTGAAATCCTGACAAAAGGTCAATTCAAGCACATTGCATTGTGGGATACGATATCCGACGCTGAGGGCTTTGCCAAATATAGTATGCTCAGCAACCTCTCTTTAGATGTACAGTATGTGAAGAACGTTCTTAGAAGGTGATGCACTTTATTTCAGATGTCGGAACAAAGTACAGTCATGCCAAAGTACAGTCAATACCAATTCTTATGTGTGTAAATATGACTTTATTTTAGGTAGTTCACAATAAATTGTGGCTTTTGTGTTTTTATTAACTCTTAGATTCAAAAGGACTGTCTAATCCATCAGAGGTGGAGGCATTAAGGGAAAGAGTGTATGCTTCTCTAGAGGCCTACTGTAAACACAAGTACCCTGATCAGCCTGGGAGGTACACACACACACACACACACTTATCTTTCGTCTCACGTGTTTATGTACGCTTCATTATTTCACTTGTATATAAAAATGAAAGTAATAACACAAAAAGAATGCTTTTTAGCAAAGGTCTAACTGGATTCAGAGGGAGCATGATATATTTTTAATTTCATGTTCATTTCATTTTCACAAGCCATTTTACTTATAGAAAATGTCAATGTTCTATTCAATTTTGCTTATTTTCTAAATTTTTATTAAATCTCTTTTACACTACCGTTCAGAAGTTTGTGAGCGGCAAGATTTTGTAAATATATTTCAAAGTGTAATTTATTCCTGTGATGGCAAAACTGAATTATCATTAGTCAGTCTTCAGTATCACATGATCTGTCCGAAATTATTTGGTAACACTTTCTTAAAGCCTTTATGTGTAATGTATTATGAAGGTATTCATAATTTGTGTTATAATGCATTATATCGGTAACACTTTACAATAAGGTTTCATTAGTTAACAACATTAGTTAACATGAACTAAGAATGAACAATACTTCTACAGAATGTATTCATCTTTGTTAATGTTAATTTCAACATTTACTAATACATTATTAAAATTACAGGGAGTGCAGAATTATTAGGTAAATGAGTATTTTGACCACATCATCCTCGTTATGCATGTTGTCTTACTCCAAGCTGTATAGGCTGGAAAGCCTACTACCAATTAAGCATATTAGGTGATGTGCATCTCTGTAATGAGAAGGGGTGTGGTCTAATGACATCAACACCCTATATCAGGTGTGCATAATTATTAGGCAACTTCCTTTCCTTTGGCAAAATGGGTCAAAAGAAGGACTTGACAGGCTCAGAAAAGTCAAAAATAGTGAGATATATTGCAGAGGGATGTAGCAGTCTTAAAATAGCCAAGCTTCTGAAGCGTGATCATCGAACAATCAAGCGTTTCATTCAAAATAGTCAACAGGGTCGCAAGAAGCGTGTGGAAAAACCAAGGCGCAAAATAACTGCCCGTGAACTGAGAAAAGTCAAGCGTGCAGCTGCCAAGATGCCACTTGCCACCAGTTTGGCCATATTTCAGAGCTGCAACATCACTGGAGTGCCCAAAAGCACAAGGTGTGCAATACTCAGAGACATGGCCAAGGTAAGAAAGGCAGAAAGTCGACCACCACTGAACAAGACACACAAGCTGAAACGTCAAGACTGGGCCAAGAAATATCTCAAGACTGATTTTTCTAAGGTTTTATGGACTGATGAAATGAGAGTGAGTCTTGATGGGCCCGTGGCTAGATTGGTAAAGGGCAGAGAGCTCCAGTCCGACTCAGACGCCAGCAAGGTGGAGGTGGAGTACTGGTTTGGGCTGGTATCATCAAAGATGAGCTTGTGGGGCCTTTTCGGGTTGAGGATGGAGTCAAGCTCAACTCCCAGTCCTACTGCCAGTTTCTGGAAGACACCTTCTTCAGGCAGTGGTACAGGAAGAAGTCTGCATCCTTCAAGAAAAACATGATTTTCATGCAGGACAATGCTCCATCACACGCGTCCAAGTACTCCACAGCGTGGCTGGCAAGAAAGGGTATAAAAGAAGAAAATCTAATGATATGGCCTCCTTGTTCACCTGATCTGAACCCCATTGAGAACCTGTGGTCCATCATCAAATGTGCGATTTACAAGGAGGGAAAACAGTACACCTCTCTGAACAGTGTCTGGGAGGCTGTGGTTGCTGCTGCACGCAATGTTGATGGTGAACAGATCAAAACACTGACAGAATCCATGGATGGCAGGCTTTTGAGTGTCCTTGCAAAGAAAGGTGGCTATATTGGTCACTGATTTGTTTTTGTTTGGTTTTTGAATGTCAGAAATGTATATTTGTGAATGTTGAGATGTTATATTGGTTTCACTGGTAAAAATAAATAATTGAAATGGGTATAAATTTGTTTTTTGTTAAGTTGCCTAATAATTATGCACAGTAATAGTCACCTGCACACACAGATATCCCCCTAAAATAGCTAAAACTAAAAACTACTTAAAATATTGATACAAAAATATTCAGCTTTGATATTAATGAGTTTTTTGTGTTCATTGAGAACATGGTTGTTGTTCAATAATAAAATTAATCCTCAAAAATACAACTTGCCTAATAATTCTGCACTCCCTGTAAAATCAAAAGTTGTTAACATTAGTTAATGCACTTTGAACTAACATGAACAAACAATGAACAGCTGAATTTTTATTAACAAAGATGAACAAATACAGTAACAAATGTATTGTTCGTGGTTAGTTCATGTTAGTTAATTCATTAACTAATGTGAATAAATGAAACCTTATTGTACAGTGTTACCATTATATATTTTCATAATTGTAACCAATGCATTATAATATTTGAAGATTCCAGAAATTGGTTGTTTGTAATGTGTTTTAAATGCGTAACATATAACTGTAGTTAGTTATTCATGAGATCATAAAATGCATTATAAGGTGCATTACATGGCATAATTAATGCATTATACATAAAGGCTTTAAGTAAAGTTTTACCAATCATTCTAATATGCTGATTTAGTGCTCTAGAAACATTTCTTATTAATATCAATATTGAAAACAGTTGTGCTGCTTAATATTTTTGTGGAAAACATGATATATTCAGGATTCTTTGATGAATAGAAAGTTTAAAAGAACAGCATCTTTTACAGTCATTTTTTTCTTTTAAGAAAAACCTTACTAACCCCAAACTTTTGAACGATATTTTCTTATTTACAAACTATTGATGATTTACCACAACTTCACATTTTAAGAAAACAGCTTAAGTATTACACTGTGTTAATCCAAACATTGACTTCCACCGCTCCATTGTTTTTCATGAACAGATTTGCCAAGCTGTTACTGCGTCTGCCTGCTCTGCGCTCCATCGGCCTGAAGTGTCTTGAACATCTCTTCTTTTTCAAGTTAATCGGGGACACGCCCATCGACACTTTCCTAATGGAAATGCTCGAGGCCCCACACCAAATGACATGAGGGAATGATTTTGTTTTCATCTCCGCCCTTCGGACAGAGGGTGCAGCTTATGTATAGAACACTACAGGAGGCCGGACAGGACACATCTCTGATCTCACAGGAGAGGACTGAACCAAGAGTAATTCTACCTTGGCGTTTCATCAGAAACATTGCGCAATCCACAAAATACAGAGTAACCGTTCATTGCGGAATACCATACAGGATGGATTAAGTGAGTGTTTTCCTGGTTTGCATGCACGTTTGGAAAGTCTCACAAAGTTCTGGAGGGTTTTTTTTTATGGTTTCTCATTTCTTCTGCCTTACAGAGGACTACCTCTGCTTTCCATTGAGTACACAGCCAAACCGCCTCATCTCTGAACTCACAATCATTTTGCTGTGAATTTTCTGATTTCATGAGAGGATAAAAAAAATACCTCGGATGCACTTCTTCATGCAGCTGCCCTAAAAGAACACACCACTGTATCTGCCATTAGAGAAAGCTCTTGCTCAAACTGTAGCACAGAGTTCAGTGTTAACAGTGTTAAAAGGACCACATTTGTTCTTGTTTTTTTTGTTTTTTCCCCTAGGCACTTAGAAATAGCTTCTTTCAAGTGGTATTGTCATACATCAGGATGCTAAAAGTCCATCTTCATGAGGAAGAAACTGGACGCTATTTGGCTTTAAGTCCTTTTCTTTTTGGAAGATATATGGGCCTATGAAAAACAGAATGGCCTAAAAAAGAAAGAAAAGCAGGTGTACTCCTGGCTGAACTCGCCCCGGATGAAAATACAATGATTCATTGTTAGAATTGTATAAAAAAAAAAAAAATATTGGGAGATTTTTCATGACGTTTTGCCTCTATAATTCAGCATAAATATGTATTAAGTATTTCCAAAGACTTTCAATAATGTTTATATATCATCTGGTAATTCCCAGCAAGTGGGTGTTTGTGATTTGAAAATATGCAATGAGTTAAAGGAATCCAGATGATAGTCTGGCCTCAGGGAACCATGAGGTTTGAGAAGTGCTACGTCTGTCCCCTATTGGAAGAGTTGTGACATTACAGCTGCACTCATTTGCCATTACATGGAATTGTTACAGTTTAACAGTTGGGTTTTCATAAAATGCTTGGTAAACATTGCAAAATAACCATTTCTACGCCTCAGGTTAATGCAAAATGCAAAAACCCACATTTTCTTGTGTTTTTGGTTCTGTTGTGCAGCATCTTATCTGTGTCATAAAGAAGAAACTGTACAGATTCATGCCATTTGTACCGACGCATCAAACCTCAGTTGCAGATTGAGCCAATCTGAACCAGTGTTTTCATGATGACGATGAATTTAAAATAATTATTATTGGAATTCGGGAGCTATGTAACTGCAGATCTGCTGATTTAGACTACACACATTCTGCCAAAAGTCTATTACGCCAGGTCTCACAGCAAAATGACAACAAGAGTATTCACTCTAATATGCACACAAACAGCATATATAACTGCTATACAGAGCCTAAAGTTGTAGTGGTCATGTTTTTATGCTTTGACTCAGCCATCAGGGGACTTTTGTTTGTTCTGTCATTGGACATCTCTGGCCTTTCATTACACCAAAACCAGCATATTTAGAATGTGCAGACAAGAACTAAAAGCCCCTTGCTGAGGTAAAGACATATAAAGCGCTCTTGGGTATACACTGTGTTGGACTAGTCGAACAGGGTTTGTTAGACCATCAGGAGCCAGGCACATCTTATCGGATATGTGCTGCCATCAGACATCTTTCTCTGAATCTGTAATATATTTCCCTGTGACTGTGAGACACCAGTCCATCACAGGACAAGTTAGCAAAACACGAAAGAGATGCATTTTAAGAGAATTATCTATTTTTGTACAAAGTGTAATTTTTTCCCTCTGTATCATTATTTCATCAGTTCTATGTTGTACACATTGTTGGTGTAAATATTCATTTTTAAGTGGAGCCATGCCCTTAAACCTGGACTGAGGGAAAGGTTTACGTGCAAAGGCTTCTGTTCGGATGTTTTCGTGGTACCCTCACCTGCTCACTCGTTCTTTTTTACAAGACAAATCGAGGGTGTATTGTGTACTGACCTGTTATATTATGTCTGCTCAAATGACTATTAAATTTCAGATTGTAAAAAAAGACTGTGATGTCATCTTCAAAAAATAGAAGTATTTGATAGTTATGAATAAATGATGATATACAAGATATTTCCATATACTCCTAAGATTATACATTTTATGGAGATTAACCTGCTGCTCCAATGGATCAAAGCCAACCCAATAAAACTGAAGCCAAATTGATACCTTTAAAAGGTGCTGCATGTAAGTTTTTGACTGTAGTAAAGCATAAAAATACCATCATGTTTGCAGATATTTAGGAAACATGTGAGTTCACATACTCGTTTCTCTGAAAAACAATGCTACAGCCAGTTATTCTACTTTGAAATGAGCAATCCGTGTCTGAATGTCTGGGGGTTTTTTTTGGTCTGTGCAATACCGCATGTTGCCAATTTACCTAATAGTATTTCGACACGCCAGGTTGCCAGTTGGTGGAAAACACAGCGTATTTCTGCCATGGAAGCGATTGCAGATTCTACCCAGTCCCGACCTAAAAAGCCTCGGAATCCATCTAAAATCGCTATGGATAGAAGCACATTAAAATGCGGATAAATCAACTCATCAGCTTACAGTGTGTGTAAGTCTCCTCGCCTTCCATTGTCAATTGCGCTTGTTCCAGTTGCGTGTCCTTAAACTGGCAACCTGTGTGAGCATCGAGTCTGGGGAGAAGGGGGCGGGGCAAACTATATTTTTCATTTGGACTGCAGTACCCATTTCAACCACTAGCTGTCATTCCTACATACAGCACCTTTAAATTCAAAGCTGACATGCTGGAAACAATTGAATGTTCCATATAAATATCAATATTTGCAAAATGATTAAACAATAAGCAAAAAAGGCAAATATTTGACAGCAAAAATTTACATCAAGAGACTCGTTTCTCGTTTAACAAAAACGTTTATATACACATCTTTACCCAGATAGAACAATAAAACAATAGAATTCATGATTTGATAGAAAACTGTAATAAATTAAAATGAACTGAAAACATTACAGTAGATTATAGAGTATATTAAGGGGAGAAAAGGCTTAAAGAGAAGTAAGATGTCACTATTCTAAGCAGATAGGACCTGCCCATCTCTCAGATAGACCTGCACCATGTGCTATCACTATTCAAAGTCATCAGTCTGAATCTTTCTACTAAATCTTCTGAAGTACTATGCTTTAACTTAACTATCACTCTTCCACAGTTTGATGGTCTTGTCATTCTCCAGGGCTGCAGAGGCAATGATGTTTTCTGTAGGGTGACAAGCTGTCGAGATCACTACATCTAAGGACAAAAACACATCATATTTACAATGTCTTACCTCTTATTTTAACTAAATGAAACTGACTGCAGTGTCTGGGAGGTCAATCAAATGTCATATACCTGTGTGCCCTTGTAATTTCTGCACAATTTCTTTGGTCTGCAAGTTCCAGATATACACCGTATTGTCTTCAGAGCCTGAGACGATCCACTGATTGAAAGCAAGACAGATTCAGGTTATTAAAAAAAAACATACTCTTAAATAACAGGAACTGGCCTAAAATAACTATATAGCTAGCTATGTATTAAAACAAATACTCAAACAGAACCTACCTTTCCTCCAGTCACAGAAAAATTGGCAAACACGCAATACTTTTCATTCTTATGACCAGTATATGTCTTGAGACACTAAAAAAGATACAATAGATCATTTAAAGCATGAAACATTATCCACACACGTTTACTTACTGCCAAATGTGGACAGTCCATTGTTTTTATATACAGCTAATTAGAAATACTATATCTTAACTCTTACAGAAAATGTTTTTTATATTTTTATTGCATTTTTATAATTAAAAAAAAGCTATTATTTACTATTGACTTATTTTTATACCCTTTTTTACAAATGAGGACATCCCCAAACTTAGTGAGGACATCTCATGGACATCCATTGTTTACACACACATACATGCATACATACAGGGAGTGCAGAATTATTAGGCAAATGAGTATTTTGACCACATCATCCTCGTTATGCATGTTGTCTTACTCCAAGCTGTATAGGCTGGAAAGCCTACTACCAATTAAGCATATTAGGTGATGTGCATCTCTGTAATGAGAAGGGGTGTGGTCTAATGACATCAACACCCTATATCAGGTGTGCATAATTATTAGGCAACTTCCTTTCCTTTGGCAAAATGGGTCAAAAGAAGGACTTGACAGGCTCAGAAAAGTCAAAAATAGTGAGATATATTGCAGAGGGATGCAGCAGTCTTAAAATAGCCAAGCTTCTGAAGCGTGATCATCGAACAATCAAGCGTTTCATTCAAAATAGTCAACAGGGTCGCAAGAAGCGTGTGGAAAAACCAAGGCGCAAAATAACTGCCCGTGAACTGAGAAAAGTCAAGCGTGCAGCTGCCAAGATGCCACTTGCCACCAGTTTGGCCATATTTCAGAGCTGCAACATCACTGGAGTGCCCAAAAGCACAAGGTGTGCAATACTCAGAGACATGGCCAAGGTAAGAAAGGCAGAAAGTCGACCACCACTGAACAAGACACACAAGCTGAAACGTCAAGACTGGGCCAAGAAATATCTCAAGACTGATTTTTCTAAGGTTTTATGGACTGATGAAATGAGAGTGAGTCTTGATGGGCCAGATGGATGGGCCCGTGGCTGGATTGGTAAAGGGCAGAGAGCTCCAGTCCGACTCAGACGCCAGCAAGGTGGAGGTGGAGTACTGGTTTGGGCTGGTATCATCAAAGATGAGCTTGTGGGGCCTTTTCGGGTTGAGGATGGAGTCAAGCTCAACTCCCAGTCCTACTGCCAGTTTCTGGAAGACACCTTCTTCAGGCAGTGGTACAGGAAGAAGTCTGCATCCTTCAAGAAAAACATGATTTTCATGCAGGACAATGCTCCATCACACGCGTCCAAGTACTCCACAGCGTGGCTGGCAAGAAAGGGTATAAAAGAAGAAAATCTAATGATATGGCCTCCTTGTTCACCTGATCTGAACCCCATTGAGAACCTGTGGTCCATCATCAAATGTGCGATTTACAAGGAGGGAAAACAGTACACCTCTCTGAACAGTGTCTGGGAGGCTGTGGTTGCTGCTGCACGCAATGTTGATGGTGAACAGATCAAAACACTGACAGAATCCATGGATGGCAGGCTTTTGAGTGTCCTTGCAAAGAAAGGTGGCTATATTGGTCACTGATTTGTTTTTGTTTGGTTTTTGAATGTCAGAAATGTATATTTGTGAATGTTGAGATGTTATATTGGTTTCACTGGTAAAAATAAATAATTGAAATGGGTATAAATTTGTTTTTTGTTAAGTTGCCTAATAATTATGCACAGTAATAGTCACCTGCACACACAGATATCCCCCTAAAATAGCTAAAACTAAAAACTACTTAAAATATTGATACAAAAATATTCAGCTTTGATATTAATGAGTTTTTTGTGTTCATTGAGAACATGGTTGTTGTTCAATAATAAAATTAATCCTCAAAAATACAACTTGCCTAATAATTCTGCACTCCCTGTATATATCACACACCTATATACACACACACACACACACAATTATTTATTTAAAGGTTAATGATATATGTTATTACCTAACCCGGCCTATGCCTAAACATAACCCTCACAGAAACCTGTGCAAAACACTATATTTAACCCTTGTGTATCCTTATGGACATATTTGTCTTTTTCAGTTTTTTTTTTTATTTTGTAATTTTTTTCTATTGTTATTGATTTTTTTGTTAAATGACAACTGCATACATTTTGGCACAAGTGTCTATTTTTTATTTTACCATTTCTTTTAATAAATCTATTTTACACTAGGTACACAAAATAGTTACACTTGGGAGCAGTTAAGGACAAAAAAAGTCCCCATTCAAACCCATTAAAAGGGCAATTTTTAATCCCAGGGCCATTTAAGTACAAAATTATGCAGACTTTACTTGTTAATAGGCTTTTATTCTGTTGACAAGGCTTCAACATTTACATTACATTTTTTTTTTTTACTAGATGGTTCCATTTTCTCAGGTTTGGCCTAAAATATTCGCTTTATTCCTGTTTTCTGCATATTATAGAGCCAATTGGATAATCATGCAGCTATAGTTGTGTGGGTGTGTTGGTATGGATGTCAGAGTGTGTTTTGTATGTGTGTAATAAAAAAGTATTTATGCGTGTATGTGTGTGTAATATTTAAAAGAAAAAAAACTCTACTGGACTCCAAATCACAAATCCAACCACTGTGTGTACCAGTGGAGCTTTGCTGGCATCTAATGGGGAAAATTTGGTACTGCGCCCAAACACAATCATTTTTAAATAACCTTCATTCTCATTTTTTGAGATATCAACATCAAATTTGGAACACAACTTGTTTAAATTAGATTGGCTTTGATTTTCTAGCAGTTTTTGAGTTCAACATGTTTTATTAAATATATAGTTTACATAAAATAATGTTCATAATATTAAGCCTATAACTTTTGTTTCACTTTTTTAAGCATTTGTTTTACTTCAACAAAATTTGGCAAAAGGTTTTCTTCAAAATGAGACCAAACTTAAGTCTGAGCTCCAAAGCTTCAGATTTTTTGATATGGACATTTTTGTCCTCTAAGGGCCTCAGAGTAACTTGTTTTAATTGATGCACAAGGGTTAAATATAAATTGGAACTCACAAGTATAGTCAATCATGTACACATATGCATACAAATTAGCATTATTAACATGTCACAACATATTTTTATTAATGTAGTAAAATTAATAGTATGCATAATAATATGTGGAATGCTAATCAGTAGCAGTCAACATTCATTATAGTTAAATGACATACCTTTCCTTTGCTGTAGTCCCAGAGCTTTAAAGTACTGTAAGGAAAAGGAGATACATATATTATAATATTAATAACAATTTACAATAGGTTTCACTTGTTAACAATAGTTAGCATGAACTAACAATGAACAATACTTTAAAGCATTTATTAATCTTAGTTAATGGTAATCTCAACATTTACTAACACATATTCAAGTCAAATTTTGTATCTATAAACATTAGTTCACATAATGCACTGTGAACTAACATGAACATGATTATTAACTAACATTAACAAAGGTTAATCAATTCTGTAATAAAAATATGGTTCATTGTTAATTTATGCAAGTTAATACACTGACTAATGTAAAGTGCTGGCATAATATTAATATTATACATTTGTTTTTACAATTTTGACCATTTTACTGAATAATCTAGTCTCCGAAACTCTGAATGGAAAACATAAACAGTCACTATGAGTTCACTTACTTGTCCAGTGTTGCAGCTAGAATGTATTTTCCATTTGGAGAAAACTTTACAAATGAGACAGGAGGGTTGTCATCATCTTGAAATAAAAAAAGGATCAGTTCTTCATCAACAGATTCTCCTTATTTGCATTTAGAGAGACCACATTTATCCAAATTATGCACCACACAACATCCCACCATCTGGCACCACAACAACACTCAACATCTAAAACTAAGTCCAACTATAATTGGAAAACTTCATATCATGCTCTCCATCTTCATCAGTACATATGGTACATACTAAAGAGAAAACAGTCACATACCTATAAGAGTTCTCAGACATTGTCCTGAAGCAGTGTCCCACAATCGACTGAAATACAGTGCATAACATGAATTGATAAATGGCCTTAAAGAATCAGAAGTAAGGATAGTGGCTTACTTAGAGGTGCTGCAAGTAAATGTTTAGTATGTCTGCTCTACCTGACAGAGAATGTGCTATGCCACTCTGCCTTTTACATGTTTGGATTTGTTGACATGCCTTTGGAGGGCAGGGTTTTGGAGAGAGGGTGTGTGGTTCTTTTTAAGGAAATCTGAGAGCTCACTGACCCCTCCATAGATCGCATACGCCACTGCAACTTTGATGCTTTAAAAAGTTCATAAAGAGAACGTAACACTAATCCATATGAATTGAGTGGTTTAGTCCAAATGTTCTGAAGAGACATAATTTAATTTAGGTGGGTTGAGACTTAATTTAAGCTTTTACTCGCATATAAACATTGATCAGTAATCATAAAAAGAAGCTCAACCGAACTTGAATGATGCGAAAGAACAAACCTCTTGCTGAAGCTCAAACATGCTGCGTAACCAATGAGGTTCATTCTCGTGTGTTATGTGTAACTGCAGCATGTTTGTTCTTGCGTGTCATTCAAGTTCGGTTGAGCTTCTGTTTATGTTTGCTGATCAATATTTATATGCGAGTAAACACCTAAACTAAATCTGTTCATCATAAAAAGCGATCGAGTCTCTTCGGAACATTTGGACTAAACCACTCAACTCATATGGATCACTTTTCCAATTTATTTATGAACTTTTTGAAGCGTCAAAGTTGCGAAGATGAACGAAAGTCTTGCGGGTTTGGAACGACATGAAGGTGAGTAAATGATGACAGAATTAAATTTTTTAGGTGAACTAACCCTTTACAGTGCCCTTATTATACTATTTTATAGGTTCCTAATTTTGACTCCTACAATTTCTACAAGGTTCTCATAATACAATTTAATCAAAATATCCATTGCACATCACCTCATTTTTCAAGGAGTCTGAAAACAGTTTGTTCGGGGATTCTGTCTCTCTAAACCCCTCCTTACCACCAGCCTACTCTGCTCTGATTGGTCAGATGGCCCAGTCTGTTGGTCTAGAGCAGACCTGGGCATTGTACGGCCCACGGCTATCCTTGACCGGCCCGCGTGAGGTAATTCAGGGTTCGACAATAAGGACTGCCTGGCCCCTGTCACTTGCCCGATCGGACCAGTGCTGCATTGTAGTTTTGTGATATATTTACAAAAGCCAAACAGAAACACACCTATAGAGAGCACGCATACGCTCTGCGATGTACTCTAGCATGTTAGACTCGTGCTTGTGCAAGAGTGCATGCTTTCACCACATGATTTCGTCTATTAAAATGCATTTAGAATAACCCTAAAATTCAAGATAAGGGGCAAAAATGCCTGTATGTTTTTTATATTTATATAATTTAATACAGTTAACCAATATCACACAAATAGTGCCGTTTTTCTCCAAATACCAGTATGATTACAAATTATATTAATTTTATACAACAGTTCAGTAAACAAAAAAGATAATATTAAGATACTTACTTTTTAGACACCATATTGCTCTATTTCGCCAACGAGAGTAGTTCTAAACAAAGATCACAGCACTGTCAAGCGTCTTTGAGAAACACGCGACGGTGAAAGACCGCGATCTCAATGACCCACTTATTAACGCAGTCAAATGCTTTGTTCTTGAATGAATCAGCTGTTTGAATGAATCAGTTGAATCTCACTGACTCACTCATTAACAGTGACATGCTGCCACCTACTGGCGGTTTTAATTTCACATTTAAAGTATCTTTTCATTTTAAATAACTTCAAATATCAATATTCAACATTTTATGTTTAAAACATCAAAACACAGAGCCAATAGAAAAAAAATCCTCAGCGTTGAGACCTGTAATTGGTCAATTAAAAATCAAACGCAAATAGGTGGGCTAATTAGGTGCACGCAATACAACCGCACAGCTTTTATTTTTTACAGAAACTATGCACCTTCACTTAAATGTGTTCACGATCATGTAGGACAGCTTTCAAGAAAGCTTTGCCGTTAGCTCTTAAATATGTTAGTTAACATAAAAAAATTGAGAGTTTTTAACAAGGCATGAACTTCTAAGTATTTATTTACTGAAGTCAATTGGTCCAGCCCTTTACAACCGCTCCAGTTTCTCATGTGGCCCCTTGGGAAAATGTATTACCCACCCCTGGTCTAGAGGCTTACAGTGCGTGTCGGAAACAAAACTCCTATTACCATATCTGAATTTCAGCTCCGGAGGCTTCCTCCATGCTTGATACACAGTGATACGAATGATGCTGTCGGTTTTTCCATATCAATTCCAGCACAAGTCCTCATCCTTTTGAAGAGCATGCAAAGTGGATTCGTAGCGCTGAAAACAGTGCCTTCTCGACGTGTCAACAACCCAAACCAAACTCTTCCAGGCCTCAGCTACAACTAGAGTTTGAGGGCGGGTCAAAGGAGATGTTGTTTGCGGGCAGCCAATGAAGACCATAGGCTGGAATTATGCAAATGCGTTACATTGTTATGTAGGTATGATGTAACAGAAAGTGAGACTGGAATTGCTTCTGGCAGTTCAGAATCGATTCTTTCTTTCAGGAAACAATAACTTTTGTTTTGTGCACTGATCTTTAAAACTTTGCAGACATTTTACATTGACAAACAGCAATATTACACACTGCACGAAAGGTAATATTCAGAAACTTACCATAAACCATCATAGCTACTGGACACTATCAGAGATCCGTCTCTGTTGAAGTGAACCTGGAAACATTAGATGAAAACAACATCATCAAAATCTGCATGCAAGCTAACAAAAAGATTTTTTAGGAATTGATTTTTACCGCTGAGACTGGGTCTGAGTGAGCTGGTAGGGTCTTCAGACACTTCCCACTTTTGACATCCCAAATCCGTACACTCTCATCAAACTGTCAATATGAACCACACCACTCGATCACTGAATGACATACCATTGTAATCGTTGTCTCATATATGCATATTTATTTTTTTGCTTTGAAAAAATAATCCATCTGTCAGTTTACTTACAGATCCAGATACAACAAGATTCGACTGTGGGTTGAAGTTACAACAGAAGACATAGTTGCTGTGCCCTTTTAGTGTCTTAAGACATTTTCCCTTTGAAAGCATGACAGAGAATTTGGGGACAAAACTCAGAAACTGATATGGATGACATGCAGGATCAGAATATTTACTGTATATATAAAATAAAAATATCTGAAAAGATTTACCGAACTCATATCCCAGATCTTCAGTGTCTTGTCATCTGATGCAGACACCAAAAGATTTGAGTCTGAAGACCAGGCCACATCTGATATTCCCTGCCAAATACAACATCACAATATGATCTCTAAATGCTGGAACAGGAATATTCTTAAAGGAACACTCCATTTTTTTTTTGAAAATAGGCTCATTTTTCAACTCCCTTAGAGTTAAACAGTTGAGTTTTACCGTTTTCGAACCCATTCAGCCGATCTCCGGGTCTGGCAGTAGAACTTTTAGCATAGCTTAGCATAGATCATTGAATCTGATTAGACCATTTGCATCTCGCTCAAAAATGATATTACGCAGCGCCTGAAAATAGGCTAACTTCCGTCAACATAACCAACATGACAAACTGCTTGCACAGGGAGCGTGATGGGGACTATTTTCAGGCGATGCGTAATATCATTGCGCCTGCTGCACCCATGGTATGGCACCATGTTCCTTGATTATTACGCAGGAATGAGAGTATAGTTCCTAGCCATATCGGTCTAGAAAATTTTTTCATTTTCCGTCGGTCTTAGTACACGATATAACTACAGAAGAGTCAAGTTTTAAATAGGAAAAATATTGAAAGTCTTTGGTCATTTTTGAGCGAGATGCAAATGGTCAATGATTTAAATGATCTATGCTAAACTATGCTAAAAGTTCTACCGCCAGACCCGGATATCGGCTGAATGGATTCGAAAATGGTACAACTCAACTGTTTAACTCTAGAGGAGTTCTATTTTCAAAAAAAGTGGAGTGTTCCTTTAAGAGTATTTTTATACGATAGCATTTATTTAATACATCGGTCTTTAAATACTGAATGTTGCTGGATTTACAGATTGAGTCTTTAAAAGGATAGTTCACCCAAAAATAAAATTCTGTCATTTACTCACCCTCATGTTGTTCCAAACTCAAAAGACTTTCATTTATCTTTGAAACACAAATGTAGGTACATTTAATGAAACCTGAGAGATTTCTGTTCCTCCACTGAAAGTCCATTCCACCAAAACTTTGACACTTCAAAAAGTTCAGAAAGAGATTGTAAACTAATTCATATGAATCATACATTTAAATCCAAGTCTTCAAAGAGACACAGATGCTCTATATGATGAACAGATTTAATTTAGGCTTTTATTTACATATAAACATTGATCAACACACATACGTAGAGCTCATTGAATATGGTCAACGACAGCTCAACCGTACTTGTGATGACTTTTTAAAGAGTGAAAGTCTTGGTGGAATTGACTTTGAATGGAGGGACAGAAATGTCTTAGGTTTCATTAAAAAATATCTTGTGTTTCAAAGACGATCTAAAGTTTAATGGGTTTGAAACAACATGAGAGACAATTGATGACAGAACTTTCATTTTGGCAGCGGCTATTTGCACTAAAAGTAAATACCAACTAGATTGTATTTACACTAAGTTTAAATAGCAATAGATTCTAGTAATTTATTTTGCAATAGGTGTAAATAATAGTTAGATGCCATCTATACTTATAAATAGTGGCAGATACTATTTGCACCTCAGTGTTGTTGTACATTAAACGGTATGCAATAATAACAGAGTGTAAATGCTTATATTTATTAAAATTATTAAATGGATGCCACCTTATTAGGACAATAAATGCCTCCCTATACCTAACTCTTACCGATAAACACTTTATTATTAAACATGTTAGACACTTAATTTCTTAATTTGTATTGAAAATAAATGCCTTTCTGATCTGATATGTGATAGGAAAAGGGAGTAGAGCGAGTTCAGCAAAAGGCGGATTCAAACTCGGGCCAATTTGCGTTGAAACTGTCTGCCACGTGCGCTTACCCCCTACACTATTGCCACTGTTGACGATCCAGCATCTTCTGTAATTTTGTCTGGCCCAACCATACGTCAGTGGGAGGGGTTAGTGTAAATAGCCTCTGCCAACAAGGCAGGTGAACTATAATTTAAACTTAGATTAAACTCACAAGTTTATGTCCTGCAAGACTCTTCTCAAACTTTCCGTCAAAAGTGCACCATATTTTGATGAGCTTGTCTGCCGCTGAAAAAGAGATTGTCATTTTTAAAATCTTGAGACATTGGTTTGCTTTTTGTAGACTGATTGTTACAACACAAAACAAAGCAAGCACTGCTTACAAGAACTGGCCAACCATTCACCACTAGGGCTAAATTTCACTGATGATATAGCTTTTGTGTGGCCTGCGAGGGTGAACTTCAATGAGTAGTTTGGCTTCACAGGGGAAGACTTGGGGGGGGAAAAACATATACAGATTACATCAATAGAGAAACACATTATATAAATGGTGTGCTCAGATAAATCATTTATAAAAAATACTGCAATATTCCATACAAAGTAAGAATGGTTAAATTTGAATTCATGATGACTTTAGAAGAGCAAAGCAACCAAAAGGCTATTTTATTTTACCTTAGAGGATGATGATGCTGCATGTGTCTTATGTGTTTCTGTGTCCAGCTTCTTCTCCGATGCCATCACTTAATCTCATATGTTCAAATACAGCTGCTCTAAATAATAGAGAAAAAGATCATAAAGTAATTGATTTGGTATATCAACAAAACTCAACAGATGACAGCATTGGGCTGCTACAAAATGCACGTGGCCTAAAAGGAAAGTCTCGCTTACAATAGCTCACGGCAGCCAAGCCAGTTACTTCCCCTGACTAATTAATATATTTATTTAGAACTGCGGGTGGTGTGGAGTATATTTTGACAGTCAGGCACACATAATTCAGTTACAACAGTAAACAACTATGTAGTTTCCGCCCTATCACGCACACACGCCTGTCACTGCTGTCCACTCACACACCTAGCATGGCTAACAACCGTACTTGCATTCAGCTCATGTTTCCAGATCACATAAGCCACGAAATACGAACAAACAAAAGATTAACTTACTGGAAGGTCCTGAACCAAAGTTTCGCTTTCAAACGAGCTGCTCCAAACGACTATGTTTACAAAACAACTAGTAGAAAAGACGCGTCGGGACACTTGCTGAGCCAAATAGAAATTACACGCGCGCCACCGCGCATGTGCAGTGTGTAATGACAACTTCAGTTTATTACGATGGCAGCTGTCTTCTTCACTTTATGCGACCAATATTAACTTTTCACAGCTTTAGCTTTTCTAAATATATTGTAAACAAAATCATCTATTTTTATTTAAGTACTTTACGCGTAGCCTAATTTTGTTTAAATCTGTCCTCTAATAGAATGGAAAAGCGTTCATTTCGCTCTATACAGAACTGATCTGGGATCAGTCTTACTGTTACAGTTTTGGTCATGAAATGTGGAATATTACAAACAAACACTTTTTATTTCAGATTTTTATTTAGAAATATGATAGATGTTATTTTGTTATGTGATATTATTAAGATAAAAACAAGTGCAGCACATTCTCTGCATCAAATATTTGTCTCTTGAAAAAAAAAACAAATTTCAACATCAATATTTCACGTCCACGCATTAATGTATTTAGTAAGTAGCTATGTAATACGCAGTATTGTCCGTTGGTCATCAACGCTCACAGCAAACCCATTCACGTCACGGTGATACAACACAGTTTCGTGCTCCTAATCAAGGCCTACTGACTTTACACTGTAATTATGCCACTTTGATATTTGTAATAAAGAAAAACAACAACAAAAAAGTGTACTGGACGTTTGGAACGAGAATGTTAAAGGCTGAGAGGCGCCGAGAGCGTCCATTTACACAACAACAACCACAATACCGTGCGACGCAGCGCGCATGCGCACAACACTACCCAACCAGTGTCGACCCCAGCCATCTATTATGCTTCTTCGCAATAAAAGCTACCCGAAAATCTGCAAGGAAAACGCTACCGGAGCTGCTTGGAGTGAAAGTAATAAAGTATAACATATATATTTACGATTAGTGCATTCCGATCGAAGTTTATATTCAGTTTAGGTGATGTATATTGGTGTTTTGGGGGGGAAACACAGCTGAATGTGGCTAGCAGGATCTCCTCTGACAGAGTGGAGCTGATGAGCGGCGCTTTGCAACAATGTAACAAAACCTTCTTTCACGCGCAGCCGTTTCGATCCGTAAACGTAGAGCTCGCTGTAATTGTTTGCGCGGCTTTTTTCTCGTTGTATCAAGTGTATAAACAGGACTGGTGGATGCATTGTGGGACGATTTCAAATTAGCCCGCTGAGTAGCTAGCTGGCTGAACGGCATGCACACACAATGGTTGTGTTAAAGACATGGTGGGGCTCGATCCTCGGCATTCCTCACTCGATGCCCTGTCTCTCCCGTGCCCGCCATCTTTTCAAGAACTTATATACACACGCCTGATGCGGTTACTTTAACGCGCCATTGCAAAATGTATTTCCAGTCAAGTTTACAGTTAGAGCTCCGTTTAAGGGCGCGCAGGGGCGCAATTTGCTAGCTGATGTTTTGGTTTAATTCTGACTAAACCTGCGATTTTTCATGGCCTCTCATTTCACGCGAAATTTTGGTCGTTTTGTTGGTATTTAAAACTATTGGAGTGGTTCAAATGAAACACACAAGTTCACCGACATTTTCAGCCTTTTCCTGGTTTTCTAGTCATTCATTCGTGTGAAAACCCTCGATACTGTAGTTCAGATTTTT
This sequence comes from Rhinogobio ventralis, assembly GCA_039654625.1. Classification (NCBI taxonomy): domain Eukaryota; kingdom Metazoa; phylum Chordata; class Actinopteri; order Cypriniformes; family Gobionidae; genus Rhinogobio; species Rhinogobio ventralis. The sequence goes on from CM077194.1 coordinate 35,691,924, forward strand.
AACTTATTTACTGGTGACGATGCATACATTTCACTAAGCTATACAAAAATAACCTGACAATGATTTTTAAAGTCAACCTAGTGTACATTAATATTAATAATAATGTAGCTATGGGAAATAACATTAGTTATTAAAAATGCTGTTTGTTTACAACATGCACATCCACTTCCACCATGATTGTGCTCTTGATAAAGGTTTTAATTAGGTAATTTATTTTTATTGGCTCTGTGCTACACCATGTGCAAATAGCATTATAATATGTAAAAAAAAATTTTTTTTTAAATCATGGTGTAAACTGTATAATTTCATAGATGGATAGGTAATTTATTTTCATAGCTGTATATTCAATGAGTTATTTATCTACGTTTTCTGGCAGCGTGCTGACACTCAGGTCCTGAGATGGGATGTGTGTGTGGAGGTGGGACTAAGGAGCAGCAAGAGGATCATTGAAACTGAGCTAAGAGACGTACAGACGTCATTCAAGCAACTTCTTTCCCTTAACTGACCAGTATGTCTGTAGTCACATCCCCTGCCCAGGTGCCTCCACCCATTGTAAACCCTCCCCCACCTGAGGTCACAAACCCTGGTAAGCCTGGCCGAAAAACCAACCAGCTACAGTATATGCAGAATGTGGTTGTGAAGACTCTGTGGAAGCATCAGTTTGCATGGCCCTTTTACACACCTGTGGATGCTATCAAGTTGAATCTGCCAGTGAGTATTTTTTTTTTTTTGCCTTTCATTTTCACACACCACTGGTCAAAAGTTGTTTTAATTTTTTTTTATAAGAAGTCTCTTATGCTTACCAATGCCACATTTATTTGATCAAAAATACAGTGAAATCGTTAATAAAACAGACTTGGGTGTCACATGATCCTTCAGAAATCAATACAATTTTCTGATTTGGTGCTCAATTATTATCAGTTATCACCGTTTCCAGAGAAAATATTTAGCAGCTTTGCCATCGCATGAATATATTACATTTTAAAATATATAATAAAATAGAAAACAGTTATTTTAAATTGGGATAATATTTCACAATATTATTATCCACCCCCCCCCCAAATAAATGCTGACATGGTGAGACTTCTTTTAAAAACAAAACAAAAAAGTCTTAATTATTCCAAACTTTTGACCAGCAGTGTAGTGTGTTATAAGTTGACTTAAAGGTGACTAGTGTAATTTTTGTACCTCTAGTGTTACCAAAAGGAATTGCAAAAATAGTGACAATCTGCTATTGGTCCCCAAACTAATGCAGTTGATTGAGTCAGTGTTTATTTGTTGGGATTATCAAACAAGTGGGAAATAAGCTATAAATGACTTATGGCTGTAGTGTTTTAAAATCCAAAATATTACATGCATCACCTTTAAATGTTTGTTTTCATCTACCTAGTGCATCATGCCTTGTCTAATTTATTATCTCGATCAAATAGGACTACCATAAAGTTATTAAGAATCCAATGGACATGGGAACCATAAAGAAGCGACTTGAGAATAATTACTATTGGACTGCTGGCGAATGCATGCAGGACTTTAACACTATGTTCACAAACTGTTACATCTATAACAAGGTAGATCCAAGTCCTTAATATTTTATTTATAATAATATACTTTATTCCAATACCAATGTGTGATTTAAAATGAATTTCCCTTGAATTATTGCCCTAGCCCACAGATGACATTGTTCTTATGGCTCAAGCCTTGGAAAAGATTTTCCTCCAAAAGGTAGCTCAGATGCCCCAGGAGGAGGTGGAACTTTTACCCCCACCACCGAAGGGTAAAGCACGGAAACCTGGAGCGCCCCCTGGTTCAGGTAACTGACTGGATGCCACAAATAATAAACCTTTGAAGTTACCAGTGACATACGGCTTGAAGGAGGGTTTCCAGCTGACCTTGTCATTATCACATCCAAACAGAAAACCAACAATCAATAGCACTGACTACTGGTTCTCCATCCTCGTCATGTCCGAGCTCCCCTCCTCAGCTGGCTCAGACTCCTGTAATAGCTGCAACTCCAGTCTCGACCATCACCTCCAATGTCCAAGCTGTGCCCCCTGCCACGCCCCCTGCCATGATTCCAACCGCACAGCCTGTTGTCAAAGTAAGACCAGCTGAAATTATGTGGAAGTAGCAGGTTTTACTTGCTCAGTCCTTTTCATTGTCATTTGTACACAGGGAAAAAAAAGAATAGCTTTTGTTGTAGGGATGGATCAGTGTGGTTGACTAGCCAAGCCAACTAACTACTGGCACCTATCTATCTATCTATCAGTGGTATGCGGTGGTGTTTTAAAATGAGGAGGCAAAGTCCTCACATTTTTGTTACATATACATCAAATGTAAATTTATGTCCCTGTTGCTCTTAATTTTCCTGGTTAAATAAACATTACATTAAAACACATTCTATTTTGTATTTTTACACTAACTATGTAATGCTATTTATTAAAAAAGTATAAATTTAATCAAGTTAGTGTTTTTACACATTTTTACATTTATTCCAAAATAATAACTGAAGGCAGTAACAATTTAAACAATATATACAGTATATATATTATTAGTGAATGTTCGGCTTTCCTTTTTAATAGTCAACTTATTTGCAGCGTTCATCAAGCTTGTACACACTGATCACAGATGCAGACACGAAGATGTACATTTCACCAAGCTGATCGTTCACTAAAAAACCCCACAGTCGTCATGTTTTCAGACCATTTTGACGTGACATATAGTTTTAATTAGTCTTCCCATTAACGGCATCATTTTCTTCATTCAGGCTGATTCAAGAACGCCCATGAAAACCAATCGTATCCAATCATAACCGATCCAATTATATCGCAATGGAAGCATTGCCTCTTCTCACATGACTTTCCCCTGTTCATTCTCCATTACCCCCCATCAAACTCACACGCTTTAGGGGGTCTGTTTAAAGTTAAAATCTATCTATCCATTTATCTATCATCTATCTGTATCTGTCTGTCTGTCTTGTTGTCTGTTTATCTTTTTTTAGATTTTTTTTGGTTTAGATGTTTTTTAGTTTTACATTTTTAGCAGCTGTGCTTTAAAGGGGATGAATTTAGAGATGCAACTTCTCTGAGAGGTCTTTAGTTTTTTTTGACAGCATGCTATGCTTTAGTGTGTTAACAGTCTAAAAGTAGCTGTAAGATTGTGAGCACATCTCATCTCCCAAAGCACCGCTATTTCAGCCATCAAAACAGCTTTTGTAACAGATTCACTGCCTTCAGCAATACATTTCAAATCACCTACTGTGAGTAATGTTCCCGTTATTAACAGAATCAGTTTTTTGTGAGGGCTATAATAGTTGGTGCAATAAAAAAATGTGTAGTCTATTTATTTGTACAATATCTGTCTTTTATCCTATTGAAGGATGAATTTTGTGTCTGTATATCGCTAAAAAAAAACATGGCTGATTGGTATCTGATGAACTTGACCCTAAACCAGTCTAATTTGTAAAGGCTTCCTTAAGACTAGTCTGTCACACACACCACTAATCAGTCATTTTGCACATTAGGGATGTGCCCGAAGCCAAATACCTTATTCGGAAAGGCACAGAAAATGAATAACGCATTACAGAGCCCCTAAAGGGTCATGGTTAGGCATGCTTGGGTTAGTCAGTGTTACATGGTGTGCATTTATCTTCTATACGATAAATATCTTCCCTATACACAGAGTATGCATGAGCAATTCAAATTAGTTTGAAAATCGAGTGTGCATTAAAAACCGCTTTTTTTGATATTGATAGCAGCTCCCTGATGTGCGCAAATTATGTACAATATAATTGCGAGAGAACGCAAATGCATTGAGAGATATTTTTCCTCCCATCTCATATTTTTTCCATTACCATGTCCCTTTAGGAATGCTTTATTTCCTTTCCGAATAAGGTATTGGGCTTTGGGCACACCCCTATTTTAGTAGTGTTCTAACACACACTGATCTAATTTTCCTCAGAAGAAAGGGGTGAAGCGGAAAGCGGACACTACCACACCCACAACCTGCGCGATCACTGCCAGCAGAAGTGAGTCGCCCACTGCGATGTTAGAGTCCAAACACAGTAAAGTCATTTCCAGAAGAGAGAGCACAGGTCGACCCATCAAACCTCCCAAAAAAGACCTGGAGGATGGGGATGTTCAACAGCAAGGCAACAAGAAAAGCAAGCTCAACGATCATCTCAAATACTGTGACACTATACTTAAAGAGATGCTTTCCAAGAAGCATGCGGCCTACGCCTGGCCGTTCTACAAGCCTGTAGATGCAGAGGCCCTGGAGCTGCATGACTATCATGAAATCATCAAGCAACCAATGGACCTCAGCACTGTCAAAGTATGGCCTAAAATTACACCTTGCAAAGTTATTAAGTATAGAATAGTCAGAAGAAATTGATTGATTTAAATAAATAAACTTATGTATAACTTCAGTTTTTATTCTCTTTTTCTAAATTTTTAAAGCCAAACTTTATCTCATACAACGTGTCTTTTCCAGAAAAAGATGGACAGTCGAGAATACCAAGACGCCCAAAGTTTCGCAGCAGATATTCGGTTAATGTTCTCAAATTGTTACAAATACAACCCGCCTGATCACGAGGTCGTTGCCATGGCAAGAAAACTCCAGGTGCGGGGGTTAAAAAAGAGCCATTGTGCCTGATGATGTGCTTTCAGATCTCACCAATCATATTTGTCCATGTCCAACAGGATGTGTTTGAGATGAAGTTCGCTAAGATGCCCGACGAACCCGCAGAGCCGTCCTCGCCCAGTGCGGTGTCAGCCACGGCAGTGGTGAGCAAGAGCACCGGCAGCAGCGAGAGCAGCGCAGACTCTTCCAGCTCCAGCTCCGACTCGGAGGAGGAACGGGCCACTCGGCTGGCTGAGCTGCAGGAACAGGTGAGTGGCAAACAGGTGGGTGTCACCACTTGAGGACCAAGATCCAAACCAAGGGTGGAGAGACAGGCAGAGGCCACAGCCACTCCCCCTCACATTCACCACCTCCTCCTCCTCAGTCTGACTGCTTGTGTTAGTCATTTGGATTTTTTTTTTTCCTTAATGTCTCTTGTTTTCATAATGTTTTGGAAACGAGTGCCCATTTTCACCCTGGACTGAACGTTTAACCCTCTACCGCCTCTGCAGTTTGTGTTGGCATCTTGGTATACATTGGGCTTGCATGCTGTAAAACTTCAGATGACAGTTTTTAATTTCGCTGTCTCAGTGTTAAACATATTGGTGTCGATTATAGTTACTCTGCTCTCATCATGACACAGTCTGTTGTTAAAATACATTTTTGAGAATGACTATTTTGTCCCTTGATTTCACTTTGGCTTTTTTACCAGCAATTCACTGTGGAGCACCCCAATGGTAACAGGTCGGGGACAAAAAACGGGTGTGCCAAACGTTTTCAGGTGAATGATATTTTTACTTCCCGGTCCCCCACCCCACTAACTCCTCCATTTTTCGTAGCTTCTTCTTAAGTGAGCGGTAGAGGGTTAAGGTGGTGCTTTATGGGGTGTATTTGAGCTGGGCATCTTTAAGTGAGCTTGCTTTGACACTCAGCTAGTCTTTTGGCTCTGTTTCCCTCTTTGCTCTGTGAATGACATTGATTGGCATGTTTATCAGTGAGAATCCAAATTCTTTGCTGGGATGTGGTCTCCGGTGCTTCCAAATCATCATGGTAGAGTTTTTCTTATCGAAAAAAGAAGAAAAATGTAGGACGGGGACTTGATTGTATCACTCAGTTGTTTATTGGATGGAGGCAGATCTGAATGCGAGCTTGCAGTCGATTGTAAGAAAGGGGCGGGATTAAATGGACTAAATGTTTGGTGAAGTCTGGCATGTGCATCAGAGAGAAGCCCGTCGTTTCACTGGAAAATTGAGTTATGATATTTTAATTAAAACACCTAAAAACAGATGAATACCTATTCTTCAAACCTGTAAACAGATGAATAAGATCAATAAAAGGCATTTAGAAAATAAGTTAATTTTTCATTTTATACCGACTTCAAACTGTTTACATGTGGGTTGGTAACTGGATAACTAAATGATGAAAGATGGTAAAAATGTTTGATTTAATGTATTTGGAATTTAAAGTAGTTAAAATTATTTGTCCATTTTGTTTGCAAAGAAATCAGAAGTAAACACAACTTTTCTGGGCTTGGCATTTATTTTTCAAAATAAGAGTCCTCCGCACACAGCTAATTTCTGGGGAGAGCATTTCCATGAAAATGGGAGTAGGTGACAAATGTCATTCATTATCCTCCTTCAAACTCTTCCCTTCATCACCAGTCCCATCATCTGTCCTGCACAGCTGAGATCCTAGTCTTTTACGTTAGCACCGATGCAGCATGCCCCATCCCCTGCTTGCTAACCATTCCCTCCACCTTCCTCCTCAGCTGAAGGCTGTTCATGAACAGCTAGCCGCTCTGTCACAGGGTCCTGTGAGCAAACCAAAGAAAAAGAAAGAGAAGAAGGAAAAAGAGAAGAAGAAAAAAGACAAGGAGAAGGACAAAGACAAAAACAAGGTCAAGGCGGAAGAAGACAAAAAGGCCAAGTCCACACAACCGAATAAGCAAACTCAGCAGAAAAAGACCTCCGCACGGAAACCCAACAGCACATCCACTACAAGGTTAGCTTGTTTTTTTGGAATCTTTGGATTTGATCAAAATGTATTATTTGGTGTAAATTTTTGGTCCTATTTATAGTGGATATGGATTTTGTGATGTCTAGAAAGAATGCAGACAAATTGTTAATTATAATGCTTATACTGTATATGTATTTTATAATACCAAATAATTAGCCATATAATTGTAATACAGGACAATGTTATACTGCATACTATATTTTATTATACAGGTTTTATGTCGATTTGCAAACGGAATGTGCACACATGCATTTTATTTGACATATTTATTCAAAATTCCCTCTAAAATATCTGAAAACTATAAAAACCTGTTCCACCTCAGATTTTTTACTTGTAATTGTGACTTTACACTACTTTACACTGCACTAATTTTTTATGTTTTTTCTCATGCTCATCTGAGCTGCATTTATTTGATCAAAAATACAGTAAAACAGTAATATTGTGAAATACTCTTACTGTTTTCTATTTTAATATATTTACAATTTTTATATATTCCTGTGAAGGCAAAGCTAATTTTCAGCATCATTACTCCAGTCTTCAATGTCACATGATCCTTCAGAAATCATTCTGATATGTTTATTTTGGTGCTCAAGAAACATTTCTTATTATAAATGTTGAAAAAAGTTACTGCTTAATATTTTTTGTGGAAACTGGTTCGTTTTTTTTTTTTTTTCATTATTCTTTGAATAGAAAATGTGACTCTTTCTTATTTTAAAGTTTCTCACATTTATTGTTTTTTACTTTGAGGTGGAGACAGGGTTCCATAAAAAAAACTGAAGATCCACAATACCGTTGGAAAACACTTGTTAATAGGCCAAGCAGTCATGATTATCAACCGATAATCAACTGATGATATCTGCTGATTATTTGGCCTATGTGGATAAATACCAATTTTAAGTTGTTTAAAGTAAATCAACACAATACAATAATGTACCATTTATTGGTCATAGAGGTAAATTTAGCTAACTTCATGTAGTTTGTTCAATCTCAATAAGCCAGTTTGGTCTTGTGTATAGACTTTAAGGTTAAGAAGCCTTTGTGCAAACTACATCTCCAATCCACAGGCAACCGAAAAAGGGGGGCAAACCTGGCGCAGCAAACTACGAGTCTGACGAGGAGGAGTCTCTTCCCATGTCTTATGATGAGAAGCGGCAACTTAGCCTGGATATCAACCGGTTGCCGGGTGAGAAACTGGGCCGCGTGGTCCACATCATCCAGTCACGTGAGCCATCACTGCGAGACTCCAATCCAGACGAGATCGAGATCGACTTTGAAACGCTCAAGCCTTCCACGTTGCGTGAGCTCGAACGATACGTCAAGTCCTGTTTACAGAAAAAGCAGCGCAAACCTTTACGTGAGTGCCCCTCTTTTCTTTCTCAGCAGATTTGTTGCTAGGTATAGGCTTACTTCAGTGTTTTATAGACAAGCAGCTCTCTTTTCTTGCCTGGTCCGTCTGCTCTAAAAGCTGAAATGGGCTGTGCTATTTCCTCCTTTGAGCTGGGAGCACTCACCTTCTCCAATGTGTTGCATGACTTTTGGTGGATTACCTTACATGTGCTTTCTCTGGTATTAATACTTTCAAGTGAAGCTTCAAGGGTTTAAAGAGTACATCAGTGTACCGTAGAGAACATTTGATCAGACCATGAATTTCCTTATAGTACACAGTGTACATGTTATTATTGTGCACACTGCACTGCTCATGCTTCATAATGGAATATTCTGGGTTCATTACAAGTTAAGCTCAGTCGTCAGCATTTGTGGCATAATGTTGATTACCACAATAAGAAATTTCGACTTGTCCCTTCTTTTCTAAAAAAGGCACATACAATGGAACTGAATGGGGCAAATCCATAACCGTTAAAATACTCACTGTTTCATTTTTAGTGGCCTTAGTTTGGGAAGTATTTTTTCTATTTATATTTCCTATAGGTTCAGCTATGATGTGAATTGCAACATTACAAACTGATTTGAACCATAAAAGTATTTGAAAATCAGACAAGAAGTCTAAGGTACAGGACTGTGTATTAAACATCTTTAATGAAGGAAAGAACTACAATGGCACAATTCAAAATACCATTGCTAAAACCATGTTAATCGGCCACACTTAATGTAAAATTAGCATGTGTTTATAAATATTTAAGTCATTTGAAAGTGTAGGGAGACTGACTATATTACGTCATTCACGTTGCTTCAAGGAGAGTGGGTAGGCACAAAAATTCTTTTAGCACAAATTTCTTGTTGCGGTTCTCTGATTGGTGGTGATTTCTTTGCAGAATTATAGGTAATGTAGTTTTTCACCAAGAAGCCTGCTGTTAAAAAAAAAAGTTGAAATAATGCTTCAAATGCAACTAAAGCATATACTGTCATTTAAACAACCTCATAGTTCAACCATGTGAATTATCATTAAAAATCTGTTCCCTTATAGGGAACCTGACTGTTGCACTCTATAGTATAGCCACAGGACATAAACAGTGTGTTAGCATGATTTTGGTGTGAAAAAAATAGCTTAATAACATTTTCTGTGTATTCAATTATACAACTTTGTTACCATGATAATGCCATAAACCCTAAAATAAATAAACAAAAAATGACTGAACAACTTACTTAATGCGCAAGTTGTGTTTTTATAAAATGATAATCTTTTCATTTCTTTTAAACCCTCTAAAAATTGTCCTGATTCACTTCTATTGTTAGTGTTTCAACATAACTTTGATTGTTCTAAGGAAAATGAAGGATGGGTCTAAATAATTTTTTTATGGTAGTAACCAAATGCTGCTGTTTGGTCTTAACTTGAACCTGATAAGATTCCTCGAACACAAATTTGACATCATGGAGTTTAAAACCAGTGTAGCAGAGTGCTTTTTGCTGCTTGTTGCCACGGCGGTGGGCTACGAGGGCAACCCGTTACTCACCGGTCACCGCTGTGTGTCTCCTGCAGCGGGCACTGGGAAAAAGAGTGCCAAGTCTAAAGAGGAACTGGTTCAGGAAAAGAAGAAAGAGTTAGAAAAGAGACTACAGGACGTGAGCGGACAACTGAACAACAACAAGAAACCACCCAAAAAAGGTACCTGTGTGGTAGTGTGCAGATGTGAGCAGACAGGTGACCAATCTGGGTTAGCTGGATTTTTAGGATGGTAGGATAAGAAAATGGAGATAAGGATAGGCTTTTTGCTTCACTAATTTGACTAACTTGATCGAAGGGCTTCTGTCAGACCTTCATATGTAATGCTATTCACACACTGAAAAGGGGTTGCAGGGCTCAACAACAAGGATGGACTGCTGGCCCCAGCTTTGAACCAGTTGACAGGACTGTCTATTGCCCTACTGGGAATTTCTTCGGTGAAATTTGCTAGCGAACTTAACTTTGTCAACTTTTTAACTTTGTTAGCTAGCTAAGCTTAAAGCTGCTGTCCGTAACTTTTTTTTTGTGTTCAAGATTTACAAAAATTATATAATGAGTATATACAACGTGAATCCATTTTCCAAACTGTGTTTTTTTTTATCTTACCCTGAATTATTGTGGTACACTTATAATAAGTGTTTATATTGGGACTATTTCAGACCGGTCTGGTAGGAACCGCTGCGGAGGAGCACAGTCCCTGCGTGACTCGCCATAGACATAAACACAGAGAAGTAGCTCCGGTTGCAATGTTCTTCTGCAAGACACATGCAGTTCTGTTTATTAACCGCTAGAGCGCAAAAAGGTGCGGACTGCAGCTTTAATGTTTTGTTTTAAAGACTCATTTTAATAGTTAAAATGAGTGATGCACCGAAATAAAAATTCTGGGCTGAAACCGAAAATTCTGGATGCACGTAGCCAAAAACCAAAAAAAAATCTGAAATTTTAAAATATATATATTTTTAATATTAGACTTTGTTAATTTTATGAATTTTTACACAACTACATTTTTTTTTCTTTTTTTTCTTCTTTTTTTTCGGAAAATAAAAATAACGTTTATTTAATAATAAATTAACCAAATTTATTTAATAATCAACACTCAAATAAAGCTGAGTTTAACAAAAAAAATTATTAGACACTAGGCAGATTTTAAATCAACTTTTGATAGAATTATGTTTGTAGAATTTGTTGGTGAAATATAAACATTTTAATGATAGCTGTAATTTGCTTGCAAGACGTTTATTCAAACACACATTAAATAATAAAGACATCAGTAACATTAAAAATATAATGATTATGTAATACAGTTCATATATTTACCAAAAGTTATTTATTTTCTAGCTAACTAACATAAATGTAACACTACACATTGTATACAAGCTGTTTTATTGGCGTCTTTCCGCGGTTGAAACACTGATTGAGAGATTACATGATACATACATTTCAGTAAGTCTATATCTTTCAACATACCTTCTGATGTTCATTCATGTTTATTCAGTGCTATAACTAGTAGTAAAGAAAGAGGAACAGATGATCCGTTCATTTGCGTTTAAGTGCTTATTGTAATGTGTTTTATTTAATGTGGATGTGTATTGACGTGAGTAAACGCTGTGGGATGCCAGACAATTTTTGGAAGAGATTCCAACAATAAAGTGAAAATTGAAATTGAATTGAATCCATGCTGCCGCTTGAACTGATGCGGCTACAGCGAGTGATCTGTCACACCATATTAGAGCACCAAAACGACATTTATTCTTTGAATTTTGTGATTAAAATCAACAAAATTTGAAAGTTGAGACTTTTTCATATTAAACATAACAAAGCACAAACCTTATTGCGATTATTGAATGGCAGGTGCACTAAGTGCATAGTGGAGTTTTGTTCACGCATCAGTAGAAAACAGCATAGACTAGAAGATCGATCTTGAGATTTAACAGTCAGTATCGATTAAAACCGAGAAATATATATTGTCATCCCAGCCCTAGAGTCCATAAAGCTGACACATTTAAATTTTGTAGTTAATCCATGTTTTGTGCATGAAATAGACGCTGAACAGTCAAAATGCACCATCGGAGAAGCACCAATTAAAGGTAATTGATTTCAGCCCTTCAAAACCATTTCGGCCTTAATTTTCGGTAGCCAAAATTTTTGGTGAATCCCTAGTTTTTGACTTTTAATATACTTGGTAGATTCAGTAACTTTTTGTTTGTTTGTTTTTTGCCCACAAATGCCATCATTTTCCTGTCTTGGAACTCCTTTATGATTATAATAACTGTTTATACACTACTGTTCAAAAGTTTGAAATCCAAAATTTTTTTTTAGAGAGAAATTATTACTTTTATTCAGCAAGGGTGCATTAAATTGATCAACAGTGACAGTAAAGACATTTCTTTGTACATGTTACAAAGAAAGTTCTTTTGAACTTTCTATTCATAAAAAATATTTATATTGAGGTTTCAAAAAAAAAATACCTTAAGCAGTACGACTGTTTTCGACATTAATAAGTTGAGCAAATCACCATATTAGAATGATTTCTGAAGGATCACGTGACACTGAAGACTGGATTAATGATGCTGAAAATTCAGCTTTGCCATCACAGGAATAAATTACATTTAAATTACAATAAATTAAATTTAAATATTACATTTCACTATTACTACTTTTACTGTATTTTTTTATTTAATGCAGCCTTGGTGAGGATAAAAGACTTTCTTAAACATTTTAAAAATATTACTGACCCCCAAACACTGTATAAACACTATCTCTCTATAAACATGGTATATTGTTATTTCATGTATATTAATGAACTTCTCATTTTTGTGTTAGGGCCAGTAAAAATCTTGGCAGGGCAATTAGAAATCTTGAGCTACTGACAGAAAAAAATCCTTGCTGTTGAGCCCTGACTTGGACAAAGAGTAAAACATGGTTAAACCTGCTAGAGAAGATGATAACTGATGAATATGGTTATGTATGTGCTGTAACTAACCGACTTCACTTGACGTCAGCTGCTTTGGTGGGCACGCAATATATTCTGTCCTTTCGAGATCAGTTCTTTGCTTTCTTTGTGCATGTCTCTGCTTTACTGTAATACACAGCTGCAGGTGTGGGTAAGGGCGTGCAAGAAAACAATATAGGGACAAAGGTCTTAACAGAAATGAATTGTATAAAATATGTACATTCAGTGTTTGCTTTTTTGCACGCATATTGAACATGCAATCACTTCTCTTCCCTGTTCCCAGCAGAGAAGGCGGGGTCAGCGCAGGGGGGCGGGCCATCTCGGCTGAGTGGCAGCAGCAGTTCTTCGGATTCGGGCAGCAGCAGCTCCAGCGGCTCCAGCTCCGAGAGCAGCGACTCAGACTGAACTCCAATCGACACGTTGCATTCTTCAACCTCCTCTATTTTCTAATGAGTAGTGTGTGTTGTCATGATAGTATCTCTCTGAAGGCCTGTTTTATAAAGAGCTAGATGCTTTGCAGATGGCAGAGGATATTTTAAAATAGTTTGTAGGATGCTCTTGGCTCAGACAAAGAGGAGAGTTGGAATAGTTCAAGCAGTTTTAAGGTTCTCGCTGGCCCTCAAAGGGAAATGCCTGGTATCACCAGAGGAAAAAAAAGACAAAAAAAAGATATTTTTTTGAAAATATGTCAGTTGTGGAGGTGAAACGGTTGTGTGTCCGTTGTTTTTTTTTTTTAGGTTGCTGCTCGTTAGATCCATACTGAAAACATGCGTTAGTGGAAAAACTGACAAATGCCTGGCTGCATTTTACTGATCGAGTAGCTACACAAGATCTCAAAATCTGAAGGAACAAACAATGAATTATCGGCTCTCTCACTCTGGTGTGGTTCTGTCATGTTGGCATGACATTTCAACTCATTCCGCATTTATTTTGCTGACTATGATAATACTCTTCATTGTTAACATTTTTAAGAGAATCTATTTATTTTTTTTATCCAAAAAGGCACAAAGTTCTGTGTGTTTCCAACATTCGGTCTTTACAGAAATGTTTCGAGTTGACCAGTTTAGATGTAAGAAATTTGGCTCAACATAACTCACTAGAACTCTAGACAGCATCCCGCATCTCTGGTGTGAGTATCGTTATTAAACCTTCATATTTCAGTGGCTTCGCAGTCATTTTGGCTATTTCAACACTGTTCATTCTCAGCTCAGTATTTGATGTAGAATTATGTCTGAATTTTTTGTTTGTCTGTTTTTAATCTATATCATACGCTCATTTGTTTGTTTGTTTTATATTTGGATTGTCTTCTGTACTTTTTTTATACTATTGATATGTAGGTGCTCTGAGTATCTCTTATCCTACTTTCTATCTGATATGCCTCATCTTTACCCAGTCCACTCATAGGACAATCAAAGTTGTGATTTAAGTTCAGTATATATGACGAGTACACTTAAAAATAATGGCAAAATACATTCAGATGTTAAAAACACCCACAAGGCTGCAGATTGGAATGAATCAGCCTCTCTGAAACTGGGAAAACCAAGTGAATGCTAGCTCTCTTGGACAAGTAGCCACTTCTGTAAAGAAAAAAAGGGAAGCATTTAAAGACAAAGTTGGACAGTTATCTTTGAGAAGACTTCAAGCAGCAGTGCTAGGTTTAATTTCAGAAGGATATGTGTTTGACAATAGTTATTATTAGTTGAAAGTATTACAACTAATGTATGTTCTCAACTTTATTATTTTAGTTTTGTTTTTCTCAAATGGTGTATTGAATGCTTTCAATGGTACCTAGACACTTCTTGCCATGTATCCAGAATAGTTTGGAAATGGACCATGACTGATAATCTTTATAAAAAAAATTATGAATGTATTAGAGGTTATTTTCTCATTTTCTTTTTGTGGCTGCAGTAATGCCACTCATTCACTGGGTTTGTGGCATTGGCAATGATTTATTTCATTTAACAGCCTTGAATTTAACTCTGAACTCTGAAACTCGTTTTTGCCTTAAGTTTAGTTGGCACACTAAAATAAAGTAAAATGGGTCCGGTATAACTGATTAAGTTGAAGCCAATGTGTATAGTTTTTTTTTTTTAATCATCATAAAAACATCAAAAAATTGTGATATAAAGTGACTTCATGGGTTTTCTTCTTCTATGTAGGATGCTTTTAATTATGTTTTGATTTTATTCTTTATACCACTGTATTGCATTACATGTTCCTCGTGACTATAACCTACCTTGTCTCTAAGATAATTTCTGTTTCAGCTCCTCTTCCTCAATTCCTCCAGCAGAGCCCAGTATAAACTGAACTGGGGTTCATGATACAGAAAATGATGCAGACAGAGATATAAAGATACATAGGATATATAATTACAGATATAAATGTATATTCACTACTTATTCGTCAACTCTGTCTTGGGTCTAAGTATTTTAATTCTTTTTTTATGAGAGAACGAGAGAGAACGTTTGTGTATTGCATGCCAATTTACAGTATATTTCTTAAACTTTTTGAGCAGTTTATAACATGTAAATGTCATTCTTTCGAGTGAAATTTTAAAATTGGTAGTGCTGCAGCATATGTTAAATTCAGCAAGTTAAAGCAAGTTGACAAATATGTTTTGGCACAGACTTACATGGTAATATCTGATGTATAAGCTAATCTGAGATTTGGACACTGAGCCCCTCGTTTTTCGTAAATAAATCACAAAAACCCATAGGAGTGTCTTTTTACTATCTAGATATTTATTTGAGTGTACTTAATGTTTTTTCTTTTTTATAAGACATTAAAACGCAAAAGTAAGATACTGTTTTGAGCAGCGTTATTAGGTCAAGTTGTCAAAATGTACCAGCTTAAGGTCATAAAGTATGTTAACCCATTCAAATCTTGATTTCACATTTTTTGGAGGCATCAACGCTTCATAAAAGCATGCTACAATACAGATAAAGCTTTGGTACATATAGGCCTGGTTTCACAGACAGAGTTTAGATGAAGCCATCTTTTAGGTTAAGTATCTTTTATAAGCATCCCTTACAAAAAACATTACTGATGTACATGTTTAAACAAAACAATGGCACTGATATTTTAAGATATGTCAGTGCAAGTTGCTCGCAGTTAAAACAGCTCAAACATGCATTTTAGTCTGGGACTAGGTTTAGGCCTTGTCTGTGAAATCAGGGGATAACACTAGTGTGTGTGTGTGTGTGTTAAGATTGTCTCATATAAATGTTAATGCATGTAAACATGAAAATTATGTTTAAACAAGTAACTAATACACAATTCTACAAGTGTAGTTAAACTGAATGAAAACGCATATAATCTAGTTGTGTATTGAAGAACAGCAATTTCTGTTTTCCCACAGAATAACACTGCTACCATAAAACATACTTTACAAAATAAAGGTGTGCAGTTTGTTAAACTGGGACATCCAATGAGAGAAATATACATGTGCTCGCTTTTCTGGGAATAACATGGTTTTAAAATGTTTAAAGTAATGTGTAATACTCGTTCGTCTGTAACTATAATAAGCATGTTCCTCAAACTATACTATACTTTATAAATTGTAAAATACTGATGCTTTGTTTATGAAGCTCGCTGTAAACTTGCCCACCAGATTGTCTGAATAATGACATACAAATTACAGTATTTTTGACTTGACAGAAACACTCAGGTGTGTGTTGTATCCGTCACAACAAGAACAACACAATATCACATAACCGCACAAATCCGGGACTGTCCAGTTCTGTCAGAGTCTTTCAGTCTTGTTTTGTCCTGTATCACAACCGCCTGGTTGCCGTACTGGCTGTACCACGAGCTCTGACTGCGGCTCAGGTAATTGGTCGGAGGCGCTTTCTCCAGCTCCAGCTGCTGCTGTTGCCAAATCAGCAGCGATGTGTCCTTGAACCGGAGCCGAGCGTAGCCCTCCGACATCGCCTTCTCGGCTAAAGGATAGCGCTCCGTCATTGCGAGTGCCGATGAAGTGCGGGAAGACGTCTTGTTAAATCTCTCATGAAGGTGATCATCTAAACGGTCGTCTTGGTTTTGATCATGCCGTTAGAAAAATGCCCCGAAGTTCCATAACGGCAAGTTTTGATGTAGGGAGAAAAGCGGCGACTCTTCACCAGTTGCGCATAATCTAAATGACGGTTAGACCATGCTAATCCCTTCTGCATTTTGTTGGCTGGCAATAATGTATGCCGTTAGCAGTGATAGTAGGTGAATTATATTTCAAAGTAGCTTCACGAGAACCTGGTCTTCTGTAGTATTGAAATGTGTACAAATTTTCAGTTTCCTTGTGGAGTAATTCGGGAAAATAAACAGCAGACAACGCCAGCGGCTGCCCGTGGCAACAACGTTCGCTTGAATGCGAGTCCGACTGCAAACCAGAGGAGACGTTTCATGGTTCCGAGTGCAGGTTCATGGAGAGGCTGCTCGCTGCCGCGCGCTCCCCTTCTCTAGATGTGATTGGGCGTAACGGGTGGAGCTAGAAGGTTCAACCACACCCCTACCCATAACTCTATCCCTCCACTCATTAGAGCCACAGAGGTGGAGCTGGGCTAGTTCAAGCTCAACCCATGACGTCCAGAAAGGGGGAGTTGGGCATCATTTGGCTCTGCAGTGAGCCCCACTTGGGTTTATTTACAGTACAAGTACAAGTACAAACGAATTTGATGCTACAAACAACCACCAAGTATTTAACTGAGCAATTAACAAATCAAATTCCCAATACTCTAAAATAATGAGTTTCATTAATTACATCACCTGCAAAAAAAAAATGCAGCATCAGTTAGAAGACAACTTAGTCAGACATAGAAACATGTTTTTATTTCAAAGCAGTGAGCAAGCTAAAAAAAAAATTAAAGTCTTCATCATCTGACATAAAACGTTAGATAATAAGCATTTTGTATAGGTGGCAATATGTGCATGTCTGGTCCACCATTGAATTGACAAAATGTGAAGTAATGCAGCAATTAATAAAGATTGACTGTAAAGATCATATAACTACTGGGAGGTTTCAGTAGATGGTGGATCTTTCGAGGATTTTGTACTCATTTCTTCTTAGGGCCAGCATCAAGAGGCTGCCCAATATCCTTTCCACGCAACTTAAGACCTAAAAGGGAAAGAGTGAAGAAATATTTTAAAAATGGAGGAAAACAAAATCTACATAAGAGTTTAAAATTATGTTTGTTCTCCTTTAAAAGGAATGCACTTTTGGGTGTGGGTGTTTTTTGCACCAAATTTATTGTTAGTTCTTTTGGCAAATGTTTAAAATGATCTACACCAAAGTTTGGGGTTAATACGTTTCGCAGAAAATCAGCATATTATAATTATTTCTGAAGGATCATGTGACACTGAAGACTGGAGTAATGACGCTGAAAATTCAGCTTTGCCATTGCATTTTAAAATATATTACAATAGAAAACAGTTTCACAATACTACTGTTTTTACTGTATTTATCAAATAAATGCAGCCTTGGCAAGCATAAGAGACTTAACCTTAAAACTTTTTAATATAAAAAAATAGGGTTGCCCCCGAATAAAGATTTTTCTAGTCGACTAGTCATTGCTCATTTAAGCCAATAGTAGACTAATCGGACGTTTATGATATGAATTAAATGACTTAAAACCAATTTCTGAGGGCTGAGAAAGAATATTATATGGAACATTGCTAACATGGTTCTACATTACAGAGAATTATCAAACCATAATATTGGGCCTTTAAAATAGGCCTATAAATTAAGTGCTCAAGCACACGCATAAAACTTGCAAAAGTAATGATTATGAATGTGTGCGGGGGACAGAAAGGAGACTGTCTGAACATTTTAATTTATTGATAAACTAGTATTTTCTCAGTAGTCGGGTTTCCATCCAAACGTGAAGTTTGCAGAGTTTGCGCAAAAAAAAAAAAAAATAAATAAAAGAAAAAAAAAAGAAGGGGGGGGGGGGGGGGGTGTAAATAAATAAATAAAACACCAGTAGAAACCGCTGATTAGTCACATAGGTTTAATGTTCGCTACGTCAGAATTTATTCAGCAAATGCGCTTCCATCTCCCATTATTCGCATTAACTTTTTCAAAAACCACCAAGCAAGTGTAAAAACGTTTTTGTGAATTATGGGATTTTTTTCCCAAAATTCGGTGTTCTCGTTTCTGATGTGAAACTTCAAAATGCGCATAAAAACAGGGTGATGGAAACACAGCTATAGTCGGCTGCAAAGACGCGGACTCACCATCTCTGCAGTATCGTGGACGTTTCATACAGAAAATATTTGTTCTTGATTTGAATTGGTTAATTTAAAAGTAGACATTTCAATAGGTCTCTATATATAGATATTTATCATGTCTGTGCGGCAAGTATACGCTGAATTTCAGTTCATTTTTGTGACGCGCTCCAGTTCACAGAGACCTAAATGTCAGAAAGTGCATCCTGATTTTTTTACAAACATTTTACAAAAGCACAAAGCTTTGTTATTGTGAGTGTACACAAATCGACCTTATCGTGAGTATTTTAAGTTATTTTCACTGATACCAGAAAGAAAAAAAAAATGCAAGAGATTATGGCAACGCTTCCGGGTTAGTCCGCACGAACACTTGAATATGCAGCGATAATCGCGCACATTTATCCAGGTTAACGTTAGAGCGAGCGGCCATGCAAAGTGCTACTAACAGCTACTAACATGTATTGTATTTTTTTTCTGCGACTAACCAACTAATTAAAATATGGTCGACTAAGCCTCTTCTCGTTGACTATTAGGGTCAGCCCTATACAAAAATAAAAAAATCTAATTGATTGCTCGTTACTCCCATTATCAGACACTTTTAGTTGCAGAATATATTACAAGCCACACATACACATACTAAAGTGTCACTGGTATTTAAAAAAAAAAAAATTTTGCACAATGCTGCACCCACATGATAGGCCAGAATAAAGTCTGAGTCTATGAGAACATGATGCAAGCAATTTTTTATTTTGCTGAATTATACAAGCACAAATCAATTTCCTATCATTTTAATGCATGAACCTTAACCAGGCAGCAAATAAGCTATTGTGTAGTAATGAATGATAAAATGACAAAATCCTACCAATGGCTCGCTCAATCTTCCCCATGACTTGGTTATTGGGGATGGCCTTCCCAGATTCATACTCCGCGATGATCTGGGGCTTCTCATTAATTTTCTGCAAGAAACACAATTATAAAAGTTTAAGTCGCATGAAATGTCTTCCATATTGTAACATATCCGAGTGAAGCAGCTCAAACAAGAAAAAATGTGGGGCGAAACTTGGTTTTGACATCTGGAATTGACTGAGTCGTTAGATCATGGTGGTTTGCCATTTCTGTGATCTTGTGTGTGTGACAGGTTGTCCCGCCCTCCCGTAAAAACATTATCAGAGAAGAGTTGTCTTTGAAAGTGGGAGGGGGAAGTTATTTTGATTAAAGATTACAATGGCACATGAATTAAAAAAAAAAAAATGTAACAACGAACAAAAATGAAATGTTTTTTTTAATTCATGGGAACTTTAAAAGGTGAATCATACAGCAAGTCTTGCGATAGGCCAGACTAGTGCTGAGTGGTAAACCAGTTCATACCGAATACCGGTGTTTATTTTTGTTATGATATGAACTTTTATTATACCACAGTACCGGTGTAAGTCGCTTAAACAACATTCGGAACGTGGTGCAGCGCGGCTCTGTTTGAGAGGGGTCCCTTTTCACTGTTGCACTGTAGTGAGGGCACACTGCACAGCTGAGATCGCATTACAGCGGAGAATTCAAACAACATGCGGTGCGCGCAAGAGATTTCTTGGTTTCTGCGCAGAGCACAGCAATGAGTTTAACCACGTGGATCATATCAGACCGGAGCGAGTGCGTTTCAAGTTATGGACATATTTCATATACTCTAGTGCTCTAAACATGAACCAGCACCGTGTATGCGCAAATATTTAATCACGTCTACTTCAAATGAAATATATGTGCAAATAAGGACACTGATACAGCCATACGTATGTTCATGAATGCGATGACACGATGGATTATTCTGATACACAGAAGACAATGATGTAGACCGAAAATTCACTAGTAACTATATTCAAGTGACTATGTCTTTATTCCTTCTGTGTTCAATAGTATATGGTCTGTGTTTTATTTGTTGTTGTCTCCCCACAGCATCATTTTGTGGGGCCTTGCAAACCTGTATTAATTCTAGTGTGGAATTTTACTACAACATTCACTCAAAATGACAGTAAATTAGGGCATTCTAAGTCAATCTACTGCAGTAATTCCTCTCTCAATCAGTAGAAAATGTGGTTAACACCCGATCATGCATGGAAAAAAATACTGTCATATACCGCAAAACCGGTATCATTTTGAAAAATACCGTGATATAAATGTGTGATCATACCGCCAGCACTAGACTGGACTTTTAATGGACAAATACTCACAGTAGCCAGATCTTTCTGGGTGAGGCCCTTACTCTGGCGGCCCAGCTGGATCACTTTCCCCACTTCAAGAGGTACTCTCTGGTGGCTGAGCTCCTCTGTCTCTCTGTCCAGCTTGGCTGTGTTCTTGGTTATAACATGCTGTTTATTTTGCCCAGCAGCCCCTTGAAAAACAGAGATTATTCATTTCATTACATTGGGAATATAAATTGGTTATGTATAAAAGGTTTATATGTTCTTACATTTCTTAGACGTTTCGACTTCCTCTCCCTTCCTCTGAGCAGAAATTATAGCCTGAAACAAAAACACTATTAGTGTTATGTAAACCGAAACTACACCTACATATTTGAGCTACTGTCGTTATTATGACAATTATTATGGCTTCCACCACGTTTCATACACTGGCTAATGCAACAAGACATAACACGATAGTACTCCTGTTACATTTGGTGTCAGGCCGATATTTTAAGCTTTAGGATATTTTGAAGCGCATTATTTGAAGCGAAACATTTGAAAGCAGGTCACAGCAACAATGTGTTCGTCAGCAAACTATGTAGCAGATGACTGTGAGATACCTGCTTAGACTTTGACTGCGCAGCCGATCCCTTCTTCCTCAAAACAGTCACTGTATCCCAGTCACTCTCTGCCATGTTTTCGAGAATTATTTGTAGAAGTGTTTGATGATAGGCAACAGCGGGGCGTTGAAGTTGTCGAGCACGTCTCTGCTCTTTATGCTAGTGAACTAAACCGGATATACGTCACTATATGAGATATGTCAACAAGCCCCTTCAACGTGAATTAACGAGCATCGTTTTGTTAGCATGTGTATCTAAAAAAGGGGGGCACAGAGCAAGCATACAATTGTATTTTAATCTATGTCTTGTATTCAATAAACCGAGTGCATTTTGGATTATCAAAGCTTTTAATTTGCCCTGCATTCCATCTGACGCAACAACATATTGGACATTATTATATTAGCAGAATAACAATTTCGATTGAAATATTTACTTAAGCTTTGCTTCAAGAACAGAACAGAAGAACATCTGATTTATTTATTTATGTTTACAAAAGATCAGTGGCCAAAAAACATGGTCAATGTCACGAATGTCATTTTTCTGTAAGGTTGGTATTTTTTTTACTCCTAAAACGTACAGGTAGTAATATGTTCTTTGTCTACAGTGCTTTTATCTTTAGAATGCAAAGATGAAACATTCCAATTATTATAATTATAATAAAAAAAAACACACCCCCTTGGTTCCCGTGTTATGGGGACTTTCCATAGACATAATGACTTTTATACTGTACAAACTGTAAATTATTTCCCCTAACCCTACCACTAAAGCCACCCATTACAGAAAACTTTCTGCATTTTTACATAAAAAAAAAAAAAAGAAAAGAAAAAAAAGTAAATTATTTATAAGCTGTTTTCCTCATGGGGACCAAAACACATTTTGTCAAACAAACACACGTACACACAATGGCACAGGCAAATCTGTAGGGGAAACTGAAAAGGACCATGCACAGGAAATTGAATGTTTTTACAAAGAAGAGTGTGAAAAATAATCCCAAGTCAAGATGTGCCGATAGTGTCACGTTTATGTTCTGTTTCATGGATGCTTATTTTTAAATGTATTTTTCCCCCCTCTGGTTCCTGTGTTCCGTCTCTGTTTAGTTCCTGGCTGAATCTGAAATCGCCCCCTATACCCTCAAATAGGGCATTATTTGAGGGGACAGCCATTTGTAGTGAAGTCCGAAACCATAGTGGACATTATCGAGTGCACTTATTCTATTCCGCATTGCACCTAGATAACGAGTGTACGGCTGTTCGCATTCACTCCTTTAAGTGAACTGTATTAGTGGACTAACGTAGGGCATAGTGATTGAGGGTTTAGGGGGTGATTTTGGATTCAGCCTGCTCCTGTTTCTTCGGTTTCTGATCATGTCATTTGTTTCTATGGTTACTGATTACATTACTCACCTGTGTCTTGTTTAGCTGCCAGTTTGGTCAGTCATATTTCATTTGTGTTTTGTCCATTCTTGTGGCATTATAGGGTGCTTCTCAATACTCAAATTGGTGCTTCCTCGTTTTCTCGCTACTCCCTCCTCCAGCCCCAGAATCAAAGAAAGCCATCTTGAAGGATATCTCGATTCTTTAATTGCACCACGTGGAGGCGAGGAACGAGGAGTGAGGAAGCTTCCAGAGGAACTATAAGTGAGGATGCACAGGTGTATCCTATGCAGAAGTCTTTCTTGTTGAAAAACCTGATGCACATATGAAATTATACTTTACCTTTGCAGTTTAAATAAACCATATATCTCACATATTTCAACAGGGCATCTTGCTTTATTTTTTTTATTTTTGAATTTCTTAAATAACCAAACTTCAACAACATAAGGGCTGATCCTGTTGATGGTGCTTTGAAGTGAAGCTTGAGTGATCAAAAATATTCTAATATACAAACTAAGCGTTCCTTCGATTCCTCCATTCTCATTTTCTTGCAGCCTTCTCTTGCATCCTACGGGGCATGGAGCTGAGGATGCACAAATGAGAAGCACCCTATAAATGTGGTTATTCCATTTTTCTTCTTTGACATGTGTAAGTTTGGTTTTCAGTGGCATTGCAATGGTTGTTATTTTATATATGTATATATATATAAGAAAAAGTATGTGAACCACTTGCAGAATCTGCAGAATCTTGCCGAATCTCGATATATATATACAGTTGCAAGTATGTGAACCACTTGCAGAAGCTGTGAAAATTTTTAACAAAATAAGTGATCATACAAAATGCATGTTATTTTTTTAATTAGTTATTGTCCTGAATAAGATATTTTACATTAAAAGTACACAAGACAAAAATTTTTTTATTAAAATGACCCTGTTCAAAAGTTTATGAACCATTGATTCTTAATATTTATAGTGTTGTTCCCTGAATGATCCACAGCTGTTTTGTTGTTTTGTGATGGTTGTTCTTGAGTCTCTTGTTTGTCCTGAGCAGTTAAACTGACCAACGTTCTTCAAAAAAATCCTCCAGGTCCTGCACATTCTTCAGTTTTCCAGCATCTTTTGTATATTTAAACCCTCTCCAGCAGTGACTGTATGATTTTGACATCCATCTTTTCACACTGAGGACAATTGAGGGACTCAAACACAACTATTAAAAAGGGTTCAAACATTCACTGATGCTCCAGAAGGAAACACGACGCATTAAGAGCTTTTGTTCAAAACTTTTAAACAGGATGAAGATGTCCAAATTGTTTTTATTTTGTTTAAATATCTTTTTTTATTTTGTATTTAGTATTGCCTATCGAAAGCAACAGAAGATACTGTTTCCCTGAAGACAAATCAAGTACAATTTACCTTGATCTTCAAATTCAAAAAGTTTTCACCCCCCGGCTCTTACTGCATCGTGTTTCCTTCTGGAGCATCAGTGAATGTTTGAACCTTTTTTAATAGTTGTGTTTGAGTTCCTCAATTGTCCTCATAGTGTTAAAAGATGGATCTTAAAATCATCACAAAACAAAAAAACAGCCGTGGACACACAGTATGGTTCATAAACTTTTGAATGGGGTCATTTTAATAAATTCAGCTATTTTTACTATATATATATCAAGTGTTATAAGGTGTTTAAGTTTTGTATAACTCTTCTTGTAGTTTTAAAGAACAATAGTATTTTTGTTTGACAGAATTTGACTGATACCTTTAAACCGTACAAAGAATTTTGCTTAATCTGCAATGGAATTTTGCTTTAAAAAAGTAGAGAAAAGAGTTTTATCTTCCATTATAATTATACTTTAATTACACTTCATGTGATTTTTTAATAGTGAATGAAGCTTATTACAAATCAACTCTGTCCGTAGTGAGCAGTATTTACACTACTATGTATGTAGGTCACAGGAGCAGTGGGGTTCTAATAGTCAGTAGCAAGAACATGGACTCAGAGTCTGACCCCTGCTGGTATTTATAGACTGCTGAGTCAGGGTCATGCATTGGCAGATCACTGCTATAAGCTAAATGTTGGTGTGGAGACTGACAAAGACAGCTGCTGAGATATCAAGCAACCATTTCAATAAAAGTTTCATCTCTTCTGTCGAACATTAATGCAAAACAAGCAGTCCAAACATAGGTGCCGAGGCGTGGGTGTCTCTATGGCACGCTCAATTAATTAATTAGGCTACACAAAAGTTACTTGTGTCTCGCAAACACTAACTGCAAATACATCCAATACATTACTAACATAGGCAGAGTATGTGTAAGGCTGGGCAAGGTTTAGCCTTCCCCTAGCCAAGGACTTTAGACTAGCATAACTGCTGGTCTAGGATCCGTTTTCTCTGTATAGCATATTGGCAAAACAGATTTGGTAAACGGTCCAATGAGTATCTGTGTTTGCGCTCTAAAGAGCCAAAAGGTTCTCTTTACAATGTGTTTTGCACTGTTCATGTGGCCAACCCTTACGAAAAAGTAAGGGTAGCCTACTTAAAGTTCATTTTATGAAGTATGCTTAAGTAAAATTAAAGTATTTTTAAGTATACTTTAGTAAGTATACTAATATCAATGTACTAGTAGTAAACTTGTAAGTGTACTATTTCAATAACGCTTGGGACTAAATTGGCCCACTTTTTAGTATATAAAATTATACGTTTAAGTGTACTATAAGTGTAACAGTAGTAAACTTTAAGTGCACAACTAGTTCACAACTACGTTTATCATTTGTACTGCATCTGTACTACAAGTGAAATTGTAAGTATACTAGTAGTTTACTATTTTAATACTGTAGTACATTTTTTTGTTTATGAAAGTATACACTTTGAAGTGTACTCTCAGTAAACTACTAGTAGTTTTATACAGCAAGTATACTTGTAAGTTTTCTTTAAATGAACGTAACATCATACTTATAGTTTAATATTTATATATTATTTTTGCACTTTAGGTATACTACTATGTTCCTATTTAGGTAATAATTTTTTATACTTGAAATATAGGCTACATTTAACTGTACTTTTACTCTGTACTTCCATTTTATTCTAGCTTCATGCATCCTTTTTTATCAACACTTAAAAGTTTCATAAAAAAGCAACATTTAAACAAAAAACTGAGAAACCGCATTTTTGTCAGGATTCAGAATGATGATCAAATGATGATCAGCACACTTGAATAAACTTCTTTTCATAAGGGAATCACAAACATATCTGTTAATTTCTTTAATGCAATGGCCAATCAAAGGTGTTTAAGTTAGCACTGAAAAAAAAAACTCTGGCATCTTGAGAGGTGAGTGGATTCTGAGTTCTGCACGCTCGCAAATCTACTCATTAGACGTTACGTGAATAAGAGATTCATTGTGCAGTCAGCTTCATTTATTATAACAGAACTTTGTGAGGTCACAATGAACTAAGCCTTTTAATTATTATAAAGGGAACATTCTTTGCATGCTTTCTGCCATGCCAAATCCTGCATAGGCCTACTTGCTTTTCTGTTCAAATTAACAGTGGTTTGTGAACATAGACGCTTTAATAACAAATAATTTATCTGGAGCGTTTATGCTGGGATGTTGTGCGTGACACGTGAATTGAAACTATTACAAGGAAATGTACTGTATGTGTTTTTAAAGGGGAAGGGCAATGGTTAGAGAGTCAGACTTGTAACCTGAAGGTTGTGGGTTCGATTTTCAATACCTGCAGGAAACGACTGAGGTTCCCCGGGCGCCACAGCGAATGGCTGCCCACTGCTCCAGCTGTGTGTCCACGGTTTGCAGTGTGTGTGTGTTCACTACTGACTGTTCCTAATGTGTGTCCACTAACTTGGATGGATTAAATGCAGAGGACAAGGTTAGGCATCTTGTTTTTCTACTGTCCTCCCAGCCTTAAATATGTTTTACTGTCCTGTTCTTCACACTGAGAGACAGTGAACGGTCTACCATGTCCATTCCCAGATCATGTCTTGCTCTGTTCTAAGTGTTGCAATGGCCAATCAAAGGCCATTGAACTTCTATTCCAGAGTATAGGTTTCCATACTTGGTCTTCACGTCACTTCACTTCCTATACTCCTTAGCCTTACCCTGGTTCACACTATGATTAAACTAAAACACACATTCTAGTGTTGTCTCGAGTCGCTCTCACGCTTTTTTTGATTTTGGAGTTAATTATGTAAAATGCAATTTATCATAGTGCAAAAAAGCACAAGCTTTTGTGTCAGGTTGTTATGTTGTAATGCTAAATATAACTGTAGAATTGTGCGAATCTCAATCATTTTTTGATTGGATAAAATTAATGGAGAATATCAAAAAATTTTTGTAGGTGCTCGGCCATTTCCATTTCCGGGATCGGCGCCTATGTTTGGCGCCTAGCCTTTCTTCATCTTTATTTGTTGCTCCTTTTCTGTCTGAAGATGTTTACTCGTCATAACAGCTTTTAAGATAATCTTGAGATTGTATAGGTCTAATCCATAGACTGTATAAAATAATGGACATAGTGCCTGTGACGTCACCTGTAGGTTTCTGAAGAGCGTTTTTGAAGCCCAAAGTGGGTGGAGCCGGCCGTCGCCATCTTGGCAGCGCATCACTCACGGAAAAACAGAAAATGGGCAAAGAGGCGGGACGTGGGTGGACTAACAGACAGCAGACAAACGGCTAGTAGTGACACCAGCGGCAATCCACCTGTCACGCAAGTGGCCACGCCCTTAATTATGCATATCTTTAAGGCTAAATATAATTTACGGATGAGTTATAAAAAAATCCACCCCCCTCACAGTTGTCATGAAGGGCAAAATTAGCTATATAGACCAAAACCACTTTTTGTACCTGGCTGTAAACATATTTTTTTCTGCTGTAAAGTTGGGCATTTTAACATGGGGGGGGTCTATGGGATTGAATCCCTTTTGGAGCCTGTCTCTAGCGGCCAGTCGATGAATTGCAGTTTAAGTCACTTCCGTGTTGGATCCAAGAGAGATACAGGAAGGTTGCTGTTTGGTCTAATCTTATAATGTACAAAGTTGGCATCATGTTCCATATTTAAAGGGACAGTCATTTTGTTTTCTTATTTTGCCCAAATAAAATCATGCATTTGTTATCATCATATCATAATAGATAACCCTGTCTCGGCATTTTTAGGCATGAAGAATCAAAAAAGAAAAAAAAGTCATGATGCTTAATGATATCACACACTTGCATTCGCACATACACAGTAGCCATATACTCATAACCAATAAATACTGTTGATAAAAGAAGTACAACTTGTTTGATTTATGTAACATGTATGCTTTTCTTCAATCTTTACAGCACTAAAAGACTTTTGATTTACAACAATCAGGTATCAAATTCACTGAAGGGATTCTTTTATTTATGGCCCATACACATATAACACTGCAGTGAAAATCATATAAAATGGCACATCTGGGGCTTGCAGCGATTGAAAACATACAATTTCATATAAACAACATTGCGATTTTTGGTAAAAGTGAAAAATGTGCTTGAAATGTTCAGTAATTTCATTCATATAAATGTGATGCATTCAGAGTATCGTGAAATGTCAGTACAACTGAATGTATACTCCAGACAACCAAAACAGTCCAAAAAGTCTCAAATTATCCATGATGTCCTGTAAAACAATCCATGGTGGTTTAAATTTACAACATTTCTCAAATACATTGTAAATATTCAGAAAATTACATACAATTCCAAGAAAATAGAAATCTGAAATGACTCATTATGCTGCTTGATAAAGTCCCTGAGCAAATGTTTCGCTCACTTACTGTGATCAATAAAATCCATTAGCCGACTGATATAAATCACACAAAGTGATTTGGCCTTTAATCAAAGTTGACAGTAAAAAAATACTTGCATCAACATCCTTTCTCTTAACGCGAAGGGAAAAACTGTGCACCTGATGCTTTTCCAAAGCATTTCTCCAAACTCTGTATTGCTTTGACAGAAATGGAACAAGAAATGGTCAAATCAAGCTAATGGATGTGTGCTGCTTAGGGTAAGGTTTTTTTTTTCAGTACATGTTTCTGTCATGCACTTTTCAGTATAGGCGGAGTTCACTTAACCTGGAGGGGGGAAAAAACATGCAGCGGCTTTTGAAAACCCGCAATGATCAGTAGAGGGGGCTCCAGTTGAATGTTCCTATAGATATTAGAGTCTGGCAAGTGTTGGAGGAGAGCCACACCATCTCCACTAAACTGTAATGAAGGAATCCCAAGGCAAAGCCACATCCGACATCTGTCAGATGGTGGCGACCCAGAAACACACGGGATGTGCCAGCTAGGACGGCCCATAACACAAGCAAAATACGCAGAGGAACTGCAAGTACCAAGTGTGCTAACAGGAATTTAGATACCATGGCTGCTCGGCTTGCATGTGCTGCTGGGAAAGAATAAATATCCATGGCCAGGTAGTCGAGGAAACTGGGTGCCATTTCCCAAGGCCCTTTACGCTTCACCAACTTCTGCATGCCTGCTACAGTCATCACATCCAGTAAGAGAGCTGTAAAGCAATGATGTTAAATGTACGTTATTAAAGCAATATCAGACTAGATAAAAATAATGTTTTGGGCTATATATCAGCATGGGTGTGATTTGGCCAGAAGATCATGATATACAGCCATAACACAGTCTTGTG
Organism: Rhinogobio ventralis; assembly: GCA_039654625.1. Taxonomy (NCBI): domain Eukaryota; kingdom Metazoa; phylum Chordata; class Actinopteri; order Cypriniformes; family Gobionidae; genus Rhinogobio; species Rhinogobio ventralis. The sequence goes on from CM077194.1 coordinate 35,721,458, forward strand.
AGTATGATATTGCTTTTATACAACAAGGACATGCATGTAAATAAGTAAGGAAAAACCAAGGAGTTTTCCAAAGACCCTCTTGTGTGTGGAACTACTATTTTACACCTCAGATTTAAATCTCTCATTGCTAGTAGAAAAGATTCCAATGCGTCTCCATTACTAATTCGAATATATCACATTAGAACTAACAAAGAAGGCTTAAAGGAACATGTAGACTTTTTGGAACTTTAGCTTATTCACCGTATCCCCCAGAGTTAGATAAATCCATACATACCATTTTTATCTCGTGCATGCCATAACTCTGTCTGACGCACCCGCCGCTAGCCTAGCTTAGCACAAAGACTGGAGGTAAACGGCTCCAGCTAGCCTACTGCTCAATAAGTGACAAAATAATGGCAACATTTTCCTATATAAATGTTATGATGTGTATAGTTACATCGTGTACTAAGAAAAGCGCCTGAAAATAGGCTAACTTCCGTCAACATAACCAACGTGACAACCTGCTTGCACAGAGAGCGTGCTGGGGACTATTTTCAGGCGCTGCATAATATCATTGCGCCGCTGCACCCATGATACGGCAGCAAAGTTCCTGGATTATTACGCAGGAATGAGAGTATAGTTCCTAGCCATATCAGTCTAGAACATTTTCCGTCTGTCTTAGTACACGATGTAACTATACACATCACAACATGTAAATAGGAAAATGTTGGCGTTATTTTGTCATTTATTGAGCAGTAGGCTAGATTGAGCCGTTTACCTAACTAAACTAAACGTCCCAAAAAGTCGGCGTGTTCCTTTAAGCCATTTGAGATTAGAAAAAATCAGAGCCACTTTAAACCAAGCAGATTTCTGGTGTTTAACACAGCAAATCTGCAACATCTTGAAACTATTGCAAAATCAGAATGGGATTCCTATTGAAATGATTTGATATCACCAGAGAAAATTTGCTGAACATCGTACAGATGTGACTGTATGTGACGGTTTTAATCAATAAAAAATATTTTTGAGTGCAGACCTTCAGTATTGTTTGACTACAGTGCATGCTGAAATTATCCATCTGAATGAATTACTTCAAATCTTCATAATGTGTTCGCAGGAGAAATAAAGTCATACATCTGAGAAGACAGAATATTCATTTTGGGGTTTTGGAACCCTAAGTAAAATAAAAGTATAAATTCTAAAGTATAAATGAAAAGCTTTTCATTATGCCAGCGTGCATTGAACTAGTCACATCAGTCAGTCAGAACACACATCCTTGTATTCCCTTATCCACTGACCTACAAACCCAACAGCATCCTCACAAGTTGCTAAAAAACCCTCAGTGTGAGCACAATGTGATTTCAAATTCATTCCAAAATCAGATGTGCTTAACAGGAGGACAATCATGCTAAAAAAATGTTTCATTCTCATTTATGTACATAATTATTTTGAATGTCACTTTAATCCCATAAAACATTTACATCACATTTAAATCTCTTTCAGACAGATGTTCAAAAATACAAATAAATGTAACATTACATGGAATTATCCTGAATTGATTTATTTAAATTGTCCTAAATTAGTAGGAAATCCTTAAGTCAATTTAAGGATTTAAAAAGAATATCAACTGTTGTACTATTTCTGTCAGACATTCGGCAAGAAGGTCTGCGTTGGTTTAGAGGAAGACATTTCTCAATCACAGTAGCATGTGTTTGACCAAAATAGTAGCCTGGTGTTTATATAGCCACCCACATTTTTAGACTGTGATACATTTGGATGTTCCTCAGAGCGTCAGTATAGGCTATCCTTATCATAAAAGCGTTACAACTCACCTAGCAGCAAATTGACCAAAACCTCTTGACCTGCCAACGTGTTGCTTCTTGTAAGACACAAAATTGTACCGAAGATCCACGGGATGCCATGGCCAGTGAGCGCGAGCAGCTTGACCATAGAGCGCACGCTTCCCCACGACGATGTGGGGTGCGCACACACGCCGAGCCGCTTAGACATACAAATATCAATGGCCAGAAGAGAGTTCATAGCGATGCCTTTGAATGAGGGGTTTAGCTGCATGCAGTCTTCTTCTGGTAATTCCTTCTTCTCTTTATTGTTCTCGGGCGACTCGTTCTGCGCATTTTCGCCTGGCTGGTGTTGACTTTGCTGCGGTCTCTGCGACGGCCTCCGCGCAGTGCCGCGAGCTTCAGCGCTACTGCTCTTTAAAGGCTGATTTAGAGACATAAACTCAGGTCTGTTCAGCACATTGTTTCGCTCCTTCGCCCTGGATCGAGTCTGGTTTGCAGGCATCTTGTTTTTCTACTGTCCTCCCAGCCTTAAATATGTTTTACTGTCCTGTTCTTCACACTGAGAGACAGTGAACGGTCTACCATGTCCATTCCCAGATCATGTCTTGCTCTGTTCTAAGTGTTGCGACTTCTATTCCAGTTACACTATAAATAGACATTCCAGCCGCCTGGATACATGAGACGCATCCACATGCTGCCTTATTACAGCTGAAAATCCAGATAAACGAATGATACTCGACTAAGTAAATCGCTTGGTCCTCGCTTTAACATGCACATAAATAAAGAAATAAAGAAATAATGACAGACAGACATGCTCTGAAGCAAATGTTATTTTTTTTTAAGTGTCAGCTAGATAGATAGATAGATAGATAGATAGATAGATAGATGGATAGATAGATAGATAGATAGATAGGAAACCAGTTACCTTAAAATGTGTAATTGAAAATATTAAGTTATGTGAACTTGACAATTCCTCTTTTTTTTTTTTTTTCAATTAAGCATGATATTTATTTACTTAATAATTTTAGGGCAACAGGTATCCTCACTTAATGTAAGTTAGGTCAACTGATCACTTTTTACAGTGAATAATGTTAATTTAAATATACATCACTGTGCCACCCATGCAATGCAGTGCCTTAACTGTGTTCAAAGTTCATTATAATCATAAATAAATTAAATCAAATATTGTTTCTATAAATAGGCCTACACTGTTGTGGCATAAAAAAACAAAACAAACAAAAAACCTAAAAGCCTTTATCAGCACTTTTCTGCCAAACAATTCCACCAAAAACCTTATACTCCATGCATATCTCACCCTAATTATTTGCTGTTTTACTGGTGCCTTGATGAGTTGTATTTTGATCTTTTGAAATAATTTGTACTGAGAAAAGGGCCAGGAAAACTGTAAACATTAAAGCTTTATATGTAAAGCTGCTAAATTTAATTGTTTCTCTCAAAGACTATAAAAATGTGCAGTGCACTTACATCAGCTGTATGAAAAGGCCTAACAATCCTTCACTCCTGTCTGTTATGCTTCTCATTAAAAAAAAAAAAAAAGAGAGTGAACAAATACTGAAACCTGGACTGTCCAGCCCCCGGACTCCAAACTACACTACCCAGGATGCAAAACGTCGTCAAGAAGGGAAGTCTAATTCTAAGCCGCTTGGATAAAAAAAGCTAACAGCTGAAGTATTGTATTACACCAGAGGAACCTGACTACCCTTAAATAGGGCAAGGGCGACACAAAATTACCCGACTGGTCACGCTCTTTAAATCTCTCAGATACTATGACGCGGAAATTAAGAGCACCGATATTTGATTTGACACCAGAAATTTTAGTCTCAAGTTATCCCAGAAGACGCAGCGTGGAGCTCGAGCCGTAAAGAGCCTCTATGGATTTCAACTTAAAGTAATGTTTCTTGTTCTTTTTGCCATCCTGATGGACCTTTTGAATTGTGGATCGACTCAACGGCATACGACTGTTGACTGGAGCGCAGCGTAACAGGTCGTAATGCCGCACTATTGGACTGTGCCTAACAGGTGCTTAGACTTTTCAGGTTTTAAATCAAACGCACGTATGAGTTGACATCATATATATTTGTGGCAAACAACACGCAATAGCTACAGTTCCATAATTATTAAGTTTAATTACAAATTATTAGAATGAATATGTAAGGTTTATTATATTTTTGCTTGACTGAAGGAGGGGAAAGACCTGGGATTTATTAATGCTAAGTTTAAGAAATGACAAGAAATATGTAGTGATCCGTTATGTTGACATGTCAGGAATCATGTCATGAATCATGTCATAGCACTGTGACCAGAGACAATTGGGCCCTTTTACTCTCATTATGAATAATACTGCTTCATTTGGATACTGATGGGTGTTTGTGCTGCCAGTCTAAAGAGCCTCCACCATGGGATGTGTACAGAGTGTAAAACTCAAGCCAAGTTTTCATGAGAACATCACAGTCTTGGAACTGCAAGCCTCCATTGATCCTAGTCCAACTGTCATCGATGAATCATCTAATGTGGTTTTGCGTTACCGCACGCCTTACTTCAGGGCATCAGCTCAGGTGCAGGTGCCACCCATGCTTTGCAAAGAGATCTGGACTATTGGCTGGATCCAGGCTTGCAATCAAATGGATTTCTTCAATATATATGGAAATGAAGGAGTGTAAGTGCGTCCATTGTGTTATAATATGAATAGATATGCTGAATACTATTGCCTTTTTAGTGTCTTTATTGTTTTGGGCTCCTACCTTTTTAAAAAAAATAAAATGTGGAAATTGTTGCGCATGGGCCCCGAATACTATCTACACATTTAAAAATAAAGGTTCTTTATTGTTATCAATGGTTCCATGAAGAAGGGGGGGTTCTTTTCAAAGAAAGCGTATTTGGGGAACCTAAATGGTCCTATTGCATCAGGACACTTTTATTTTTTCAAAGTGTACCCATAAATGGCAACATTTATAGTCAAGACCTGCACTCAACATAGTATTCACAGGAAAAATTACTTATTTAATGTATCGTTCAAATAATTACTTTTTACGCTTTTAAATAACCATTCATTCTCAAGCGAAAACACGAAACAAAGATGAGAATAAATTTGCAACTATAAATTTGCATAAAAGTCAATGCATATTATGTTTTTATTGTTGTATATACATATAATTTAGTCACATTATTGTGTCAAAATACTAAAATCATTCCCACCTTTTGCACCTCTTAGAGAGCAGTAAATACAATATTGCAAAAAATGAACTAAACTAAATAATCTCAGCTGCTTTCTTCATAGGTAGCATGAAAAACTATGTAAAAACTATTTCTCAGGATGTTAGTGATGTTTATGGTCCAGTTTCCTGGGATTGTTTTCTCAGCAGCAGAAAAGTTGAACACACCCCTAGAAGGACAAAGGCTTGTCCTTTACCAGCGTCTGTCAGTCAGGTTTTATTTCTACTAAGATTATGTATTCACATTTTTTTTTATGACATTAACATGCTCCAGGAAATTACAGGGAGGGTAGTTAATTGTTAAGAATATCTTCTAGTTCTTAGTACTTTTTTGTTTTGAAACCTTTACACACAAATGTTTTCCCCCCCAAATTCCATAGATTGGGTGGAAAATAATTTGTGTAAATATTTAAGGTACATCACTGACGCAAGAGTGTATTAACTCACCATATCATATAAACAACTTGAAATCATCTGAAAAATAAGTGTCATCTTCCCCCTTTAGATCCAGCTGGGAGATCCCAGAGCTGAGATGTGGGCAGATCCAGGCCATCAGTGATTCAGATGGTGTGAATTACCCCTGGTACGGCTGCACCACTGAGATGTACACGATAGTGGGCCCCACTAAGAAGAGCACCAAACTCACTGTCAGCATGAACGACAACTTCTGCCCAAGTGTGACGTGGAGCGTCCCAGTGGGCACCACTAGCAGTCCCGCTCTCCTGAGCACCATCCAGAGGGACCAACGCTTCACCACCTGGCTGGTGGCCCTGAACGAAACCACAGCTGAGATGGTGCTACTCCGAACCGTCCGCTGGAGGGTGCAGCTCTGTATTAAAGTGGATCCAAAGAAGCCTCTGGGTCAAAGAGCCACAGTTATAGAGCCACTGATCCAGGAGCAGCCTCAAGTCCTAGTTAGGAATGAACCCATCCCAACAAACGCCTTGCTTAAGCCTAATGCCAATGATGCCCAGGTTCTAATGTGGCGGCCTAGAAATGGGGAGCCCATTGTGGTCATCCCCCCAAAATACCATGAAGGATATTTCCTTCCATCTTAACTTGAAACGATTCAATAATGCTCAATTAAATGAAGTTTGGCATGGAGTGAGTGCTATTAAACAGGGCTACTGATTTAAAGTTTTAAAGAAACAAACATATTATTTGTGTATTTACTGATTGGTAATATGCTGTTTAAGGACACATTTTTTTATCATATTGTGCACTGTTTTGTCTTTAGATATTTTAATATTTGTAATTTGTAAGACGAAACTGCATGTGGCCTTTGCATACTTGGCCATGGACTGAAATGTGGCCTTATAAAACTGATTATTATGAACTAAACTAAAATCATTTTGTTCACACAGAACGAGCTGATTATTAAATGCATAACGGAGGTGGCATATTTATTTTTAGTCCGATGTGGCCAAAGTTTTGTTGCCTTTTATTTTGTGCAATTACAGGAAACACATTTGCAAACATTACTTGTTTCCATGACCTCTTACAGAATGTTCCCTGGACTAGAACTGTGAATAATTTAATTGTCTTCTCATGTTTTAAGAGGCAGCTTTTCAGGTACTTCATCTCTGTCTATTTTTTTAGATGTGAAGAACCTTTAGGTTGAAGATAAGGTGGAAAATCTACAATAAAATCAAGGTGTCACTGTTTTTTCCCACTGTCTGAGTTTTGCCATTACTAAATTGGTTTTGGGTGTTTGTTTGTTTTTAAAAAAAAATCTAAACTTCACTAAAGACCAGACAGCTTAATTCTAACTTTGCTTGTCAGTTTAAATAAAATCAAAATTTATCGTACTAGAAAAATTGATTCACAGTAGAATTTGAACTTCATATTATTGATATTATTATTTGATGACTGTGACCAATAATTGTATCTGAATCACACAAACTTTGTTCTTTGTTTGAGAGTTTCCTCTCAATAGGGACCATATGACCTGATTCTAAAATACTCCAAGTTGCCCTATTTTTGTACTCTTATGTATTCATTTAAATCTCAAAAGTCTTGTATCAACAGAGACTCTCTGGACATCCTTATTTGTCACATTGTTTAGTATTATCTTTATAAATATGAACAAACAAGAGCAGGGGTACTAGATACAAATAGTCAGATTATCTAGGGGTTCTCAACTCTGGCCTTCAAGGTCCACTTTCCAGAGTTTAGCTCCAACCTTGATTAAACTTACCTACCAGTAACTTTCTAGTTACTTTTTGAATAGGGTTGGAGCTGGAATGTGGACCACGTGGGTCAAAAAGTGGACCTTGAAAGTGGACCTCATAGTTGAGAACCCTAGACTAGAAAATCTGAATATTTGTATTAATGATGACAGCATTAGGGAAAAGTACTAAACTTTAAATTTGTGATATAGTGACAAATCTTTTTTTCAGTATTCAGTATGAAGCGCCTGACAGAACCCAGATGGAAACAGACACTTTGTCAGATTTTGTTGGATCAGTGTGTTACCCGTCTCTTGGCTGTTGGCATTGGTCTGCATCTGTCGGTGCAGTGTGAATTGGCCTTGGAGTTCCCATCATGGATCATTTTATGGATTTTGTTTTAATAAATTAACTTTGTTTTAATTTAATTTAATTTTTAATTAAATTTGATCAATTAAACAGACTGTAAACGTACTTTATCACTAGAAAAAATGGAAATAACTGTTAAACATGAAAGTATTATGCAATCATTTAAGACATTTCTCAATTAAAAGAACCCTTGGGTTGTATATAGAAACTCACTGAACCCTTTTTTCTAAGAGTGGAAACGGTATGGAAACGGTATTCTCTGGTGGCTGTGGTCTCTTTCAGCAGGATAATGTGCCCTGTCACAAAGCAAAAATGGTTCAGGAATGGTTTGAGGACAACAACAAGTTTGAGGTGTTGACTTAGCCTCCAAATTCCCCAGATCTCAATCCAATCGAGCATCTGTGGGATGTGCTGTAGCCCCACCTCGCAACTTACAGGACTTAAAGGATCTGCTGCTAACATCTTGGTGCCAGATACCACAGCACACCTTCAGGGGTCTAGTGGAGTCCATGCCTCGACGGGTCAGGGCTGTTTTGGCAGCAAAAGGGGGACCAACACAATATTAGGAAGGGCATAATGTTATGCCTGATTGATATTACAACTTTGAAAAATCCTTTTTAAAGTCTCTTCAGGCAGGAATGGTAAATGTTTTGTTTAAAGATTGCAGGCAAGTGTTTACTTTCTACAGTCTTGCTAAAAAGAGAAGATACTTCAAATAAGAAATATCATGATATACATCTCTGAATTATACATGGGTTTAGTGATTCTTTGTGCTCTTGCACTGTGACTGCCCCCTCCCTCTCATATATTCTATTGTTATGAGACACACACACACACACACACACACACCTGGAGAAATACTGGAACTTACTGTGCTGTTAATCAAGTAGTCCAAATGACATTGTCTGACCACCCGGATTTACAAATGATTCCTGAATGGAGGAAGCAATATATTTGCTATGAGGTGAGTTTGGATTCTTGTTCTTGGATATATTCTTTACACTTTCAACCTTTCAAGAAATGTAGTACAATTGTAAGTGTAACTTAGCATGATTAATAAACCAAATAAAGGAAAGCATTTTGTTTTCAGACCCTGAAGTCTACGCTGAAAAAGACAGATAGGCTTAACCTCAGTTGTTATGGTAAGAGCATCGGCATGTTGGTTGTTTTAGCTTGTGAATTCCAGTTACGTGAGAGTACTCCAATATCAAAATAATATTTCTCAGTCATTTGCATATTTGCATGAATTGTACACTGTTAGAATGGTGTCAAGGCATATTTATGACCGTCATTTACAACAGTGTAACCTCATAAATTATTCCCATTGAAATTAAATGCATGATAGATTTTGACTTTCTATGGCAGGTATCCTCACAATATCAAAGGTGAAGCAGGTCAAATGAATCATTCATAACTTTGCAAAGTTGAATGCTTAATGAGGGAAAGGATTGAGATGTTGTGAAGGAAGTTAGTGAATAATATTATTACATAAGTTGTATGCATCTATCAGTAATAATGAGATCACTTTATAGGAAACAGTCAAGGGTCTGTGACAGAGGAATTCTTTAAAAGTTGTGAGGAAGAGCTGAACAAGGTGAACCTATTCTATTCAGGTAGACAACTCTAATGTACTTAGAGCAGATCATTTACAATAAATGTGGATACATATTCACACTATTAAACTGTATTTCTATATTACAGAGAAACTATCAGAAGCTCAAAACAGACTGGCAACCTTTGGGATCGTAGCTCAGGACGTTTCTGTATCCGAAGTTCAAGGAGATAGTCATGTCATCAGAATTTCCCCAACTATCAAAAGACAAAACACCAATATAAAACAAATCAAAATGGCAGTTTGTGAGCTCTACCTGAGCCTGGCCTTTCTGCAAAAATACCAGGTGGTCTTTAGAAATCTTAGTTTACATTTAGGAATACACACTCATACACACACACACACACACACACAACCATAAGGAAGTTTGAGGTCAGATTTTTTAAATGTTTTTGAAAGGAGTCTCTTATGCCCAGCGAAGCTGCATTTATTTGTAAAAAATCAGTAAAACTAGCAATATTGTGAAATATGATTACAATTTAAAAACATTGTAAAAATATTTCTTATTATTATCATCACAGTTGTGCTGTTTTTTGTGGAAACTGATATTTCACAAAATAAAGCTGGATTCTTTGCTAAATAAATAAAAGGTTCTAAAGAAAAAAATTTTTATTAGAAAGAAATATTTTGTAATGTTATAAGACAACATTTCTGATCAATTTTATGTATCCTTTAATGTAATTTAAAAAAAAAATTGAAAAAAACTATATAAATCAGATATATCAGATGTCCATGACTGAAGTGATATAATAAAACAATACAAATTATTATACATTGTGCTGGATTTGTTCCCTAGGAATTTAATTACAAATGTTTCTGCAAGATCACCATAATGTACGATTCAAAGTTTGCTTCTGAACATGGCCAAAAATGGAGAAATGAGAGGCTTGACACATCTCTGCTCAACACGGACAGAGGCAAATGTGAACATCTCATGTCTAAACTGGAGGTGAGAATGCAGGACCGTAACAGTCCCTTTAGTTTGTTTAATTCATTACAGAACATCAAGTCTCTGGATCAGTAAACTGAATGTAATTCTACAGACATTTATGATTCAGCTGGAGGGGGGTGACAAATTGAGAGCAATGAAAAAACTTGAAGTCCCAGCAATGGACAAAACACCGGTAAGAACAAACAGTGTCACCTGTGAAATCCTCATAAATGAAACAAGTGGCTCTGAATCAGCAGGTATACTGAATAATGCAAACAGAATAAGACTCTTTATAAAAAGCAGACATTAACATTTATTGAATTTTTTTACTGTACTGTAACACCAAAAAAACACACAGAAATCAAATGCTATATTATAGTAAATGCAGTAAGGTTCTCTTATTTATCTAAAATCAGATGCAAGATTTTCTATTGCTAAATGTCATAATTTTTTTTTTTTTTTACATGTTTCACAAACTTTTCTCATCCTGATATCAACCAAAAGTTCTCAAACTTTTCTTGTCCTGATATCAACCATAACATTAGTAGTTACCTTATTACTAGTACTTTCTTTGGTAACTACACTGTAAGTACATAACAGTAAAATAAAGTGTAACCTTTAGTCTTTTTTCTTCTGTACAAAGAAAGTCGGAGTGTGGATAATGTTTCGGACTGGCTTTGTTTGCGGTCTCATCCTGGCTTTCCTTACCATTTTAATTTTCAGAGGTTAGTAAAGTTTACAACCTCTTTCCTACCATTTCCCTAAACAATTGTAACCAATCTATAACAATGGCATATCATTTTCGATATCTGGCTATGGGGGTCTCCATTTTATTATTAACCATTATTATGTGTGCAAAATATAATTATGATAGAAGGGATTTCAAGTCATATTCCTCTGCATCTATCTATTTGCCAGTGTGTATGTACAAAGTATGTAACGCCCAATTGTTAACTTGTCTTGAAAGTGTTTAATGAAACAGACCTGGAGCTTCTGAAGCCTCAGCTGCAGCTTTACAAGGGATGTTTCCTGCTGATTGAGTTTTTGTTCCTGATCGGACTGAACATGTACTGCTTTAATACTTCAGCAATAAATCACACGCTCATCTTTGGACTGGATCCCAGAGACCACCTCTCATGCTACCATCTTTTTGAGGTGAGTTGTGAAATCCTTTATTTAGGCCTAATCTTATGATTGCTGTGCTGAGGCCTCATATATCTGACTGTGTATTGCAGATGGCCGGGGGTCTGACTGTGTGCTGGTGCTCTAGTGTACTGGCTAGTCTTCATCCTCCTGTGCTGTCAATCCCACAGCAGCTCCACCCACTACTTTTTCACAGCTTCCTCCTGTTTCTGCTACTAAATCCCTTCTCCATATTTCATGCTCAGGCTCGTCACTGGCTCATGGTAACAATGGTAAGAAATGATTAATGCAAGGCATTATGACTTTTTGTTTGTTTGTTTTTTTTTGTAGCGAGTCCCAGATAGACTGTTAGTCTGTGTATTAGTGGTACGCCAGTAGATGCCGACAAATGTCTTTATGAGTGAGTCACTGAACAATTCATTCAACCCATTTGTTCAAAAACAATTAATTCAGGAACAAAACAAGTGAGCATCTTTATGAGCGAGTCATTGAATCATTCGCCCAACTGATTCGTTCAAAAACACGCATTTATTCAGGAACAAAACACCATTATTGTGATGCCCTGCTACAATTCATTCTGCTTTGGCTTCATTTGGACTCTTTTCCTTACCGGAGCAAAAATAGACTGTCAGGGTCCTGTCATCTTGGTTGGTCTTGTGACCTGATTATTGGTATATTTGCCCCACCTGCTGTCCTTTGTTACCCTCCTGATTTCCTTCCCTTTATATGGGCCGTATGCACTACAGCATTTTCAACAAAAAGGAAAAAGTTTTGGCCATTAATTTACATGACAACTGAACCGATTGCTTCACAAAATGATTGACTGTTTCGAATCGCTCGAAACGCCACATGCTGTTGACACATGCTGGCCAGAACAGTGTAAATGCATCGAAAACTCAGCCCAAACATGCATGAAAATCATTTTCCAAACCAATTGCAAATGTGTTATTGAAATGTAATCTATTAAATGCATTTAACAAATAATCTAATACCACTGAATGTGAAGTGTCCGTATAATGTGTTATTTTATTTAATTGTTATTAAATTCAACTTGTATTTTTTTATGGAGAGCTTAGTTAATCAGGCTAATAAGAGTCTATTAACTACAATTCTTTTTATTATTCAAATGTGCCAACAAATGTCTGCAAATGTTCGGTCAGAGATCAAGCAAAAACCTGATTGGTTAATCGGCCCTTTAATGGCGTACCATTAAAATTTCGAAACATTTTGAAACAGTTATGACGTCACAAAGCCTCGATTACTGAAAACACGTGACAGGCAGTTTAATACATACTCTGAATCACTGGTTCGAAACAAAAGATTCACAAAGGTTTCGAAGCTTCACGAATCAGTGTTTCGAAATCGGTTGTGAAAACGATGCCGTCTCTGTTTAAACTACAAAAAACACGAATGTGAAAAAGGCAGACTGTCCTCCAAAAAAAACGACTCTATAGGTCGTTTTTCAAGCACCTTATTACGACCTTTATTTACGTTTTAAAGTCATGCGCCCTCTAGCTGGCGTAAAAATAATGACAGTGTCGTGTTACGTATGACGTCATGAAATGACGTATGACTGTCATTACCAATCATAATGCGTGTTCATTTAAATGCAATGTGTGGACCACCATTTGTCATATTTCCATGTAGCAAAAAAAATTTTTTTTATTAACAACTAAACCCACCCCACCCCTAAACCTACCCAGTGATTTATAGTGCATATACACTTTGAGCACATGCGTTCCCTGGGATCAAACCCATGATTGCATGATCACATGATTACATGTTGTTGTATATTGCAATGCTCTACCAATTGAGCTATGCAAAACCTGAAATATGATACAGATAAAAGGGAACAATGCATTAAAATGAAAGTGTCCTGTTGTCGATAGGGGCACAACTTTAGAAAACGCTCCCATGGGTCGTATTTCATGAATTAAAATGAAAGTGTCCTGTTGTTGATAGGGGCGAAACTTAAGTAAACGCTCCTATGGGTCGTAAATCAGCGAAGTGACAAACGACCTATATAGGCGTATTGGTTGGAGGACATGTTGGAAAAAGGTGATGTCATGTGCATGCGCATTACGCATTAAGTCTATAGGCGCATAGTGTTTCTTTACAAAGTGACATGGCCTGGCATGAATATTACAGCGTTTTTAGTCGTTTTTCGCAGATCTGTGTGAATAGTGTTCATTATTTTCTTTTTTATACATCGTTGTCATGTAAACACACATTTATTCTCCCTTTGTTGTCTGTCCTGGCTGAGAGGGGAAACAAATAAATAAAACTAAAAAAACACAACAAGGTCAATGTAGAGACTATCCACACTAGACTGACCAGCAATTAGGGACACGAGCTAGGATACTACACAAACCAGCACAGGAAAGAAAAAAAGGGAAAATAAATAGGGAAGGAAATCAGGAGGGTAACAAGGGAGAACAGGTGGGGCAAATAAACCAATAATCAGTTAACAAGAGGGCAGGATCAATACTAGTGGCTGACAAAATAGCACATGACACACAGAAACAAACAAAAATCATGTGCAAAAGGCACATGGCAAAGAAACATGACAGAAGTCATGTGCTCACACACCCAAAACATAAGACATAAGACCGCACGGCCCAGAGAACAACCTAGCCGTACGCTCAAACAAGGACAAGACCAACAACATGTATGTCAGGATTCTGTCAACAAACTAAAAATAAGACAAACCAAGGTAACAGGACACTGACAGTAACTTGCAATATTGTGTCTAGAATAAAACTTTAATCAATATGAATACCGTCCTTCAATAACACACTCGCAACTGTGCCGCTGGTCTGAATGTCAGCAGGGCTCTGATTAATAACACAGCCAGTGACTTTTACAGCCGCGTTGAACCCTGCTGATATTCAGATTCAGAACAACATTCTTGCTCATGATATTTCTTAAAGTCAACATGAAATCAAAATGTATAATTCCTATTTTTTATGGAATATTGCAGTATTTATTATAAATTATTTCTTCAATCTTGGAACGACATGTCTCTTCTCTGATGACATATTTTTCAGCATGAGGGCAGAACAAACCGTAACTCGCATGAGATCACAGCAATAGTAAACAACAATGATCCAATGATTCATTCAATTCCTATAAGACAAAATCAAGTCCCACCCTACATTTTTTCTTGTTCGAGAAGCCATTTTACATGGATACCCTGCTGAAAAATCCAGCATTGCTGGTTACCAGCATAAGGTATGTTTTGCATTCCGGGACCAGCATGGGGTGTTGGTTGAAGGTTTGCTGGTCCGGGGTGTTGGTTGCTGGTTTACAGGTACCCAGCATGGGATGCTGGTTGAAGCTTTGCTGGTCCCCAGCATGGGGTGCTGGTTGCTGGTTCCCAGCATGGGATGCTGATTGATGGTTTGCTGGTCCCCAACATGGGATGCTCATTTCTATTTTGCTGGTTCCCAGCATGAGATCTGGTTGAAGGTTTGCTGGTCCCCAACATGGGGTGCTGGTTGCTGGTTTGCTGGTCCCCAACATGGGGTGCTGGTTACTGGTTTGCCCTACCACTGCCCAGTTTTCATATGGTCCAAATCTAAAGAGTAAAAGTAAGACTGAAGCAGTGTAGCAGTTAGTGAATGAAAATAGATTCACTCTACAAGTGATGATTGAGCATAAGTGATGACACCTGCGGTTAACAAGCAGAATCACTGAAGATAAGAGAAACAACAAGAACAGAAAAAAGAGAAGAGATGGGCAGAAAACACAACAATTATTACTGACGTACTCATGGAGACGCGTTTAGCTGTATACGTAAAAATTTCTGTATACGCGCCGTGCCGTCACAATAAGGAAGAAAAGACTATCACAACTTCCATGGTCCCAGAGCTGTCCTCTTCCCCTGTCAAAACCACAGAGGTCATGCCCACGCCACCCAGGCGCCTTGCCCTGCCCGCGCCGTGCCGCACAAGTGTCTTGCCCTGATGGCTCCCGCCCGTGACCAGAGTCCAGAGAGGGCTCCCGCCCGTGACCAGAGTCCAGAGAGGGCTCCCGCCCGTGACCAGAGTCCAGAGAGGGCTCCCGCCCGTGACCAGAGTCCAGAGAGGGCTTCACCAGCTTCACCAGCTCCAGTTTGCTTCAGAACAGCATGACTATGCTAGTCCACCAGCTAAAACAGTACTATACCAGCATAAACCAGCCTGGAATTCGTGCTGGTCAATGCTGAATTTTTTATTGAGGAGGACCCGACTTTGGTGATCTCAAGTCCGATGGTCCAGGAGGACCCAACTTCGGGGGTCGCTAGCCCAGGGGTCCAGGACGATCCGACGTCAGTGGTCTCAAGTCCGGTGTGCCGGGAGGATCTGATGTCGGTGGTCTCAAGTCCGGTGGTCTAGGAGGATTTGACGTCGGTGGTCTCAAGTTCGGGAGGTCCCGACTGCAGTGTTCCCGAGTCCGGTGGTCCCAGAGCTGTCCTCTTCCCCTGTCAAAACCACAGAGGTCATGCCCACGCCACCCAGGTGCCTTGCCCTGCCCGCGCCGTGCCGCACAAGTGTCTTGCCCTGATGGCTCCCGCCCGTGACCAGAGTCCAGAGAGGGCTCCCGCCCGTGACCAGAGTCCAGAGAGGGCTCCCGCCCGTGACCAGAGTCCAGAGAGGGCTTCACCAGCTTCACCAGCTCCAGTTTGCTTCAGAACAGCATGACTATGCTGGTCCACCAGCTAAAACAGTACTATACCAGCATAAACCAGCCTGGAATTCGTGCTGGTCAATGCTGAATTTTTTAGCAGGGTATACGTCACAATAAGGAAGAAAAGACTATCACAACTTCCATTTCATGCCGAATTTAAATGTAATTTAATAATGTATATTTCAGTATGTTGTAAATACAAATAGCTCCATTTCACAGTTTCATCTACAGCTCTTCTGTCCACTTTATTTTTAACATAAGAGTGGGTGCAGCCATTTCTAAATTGAATGTGTGAGGCATCTGGTGTCATCCAGTTATGCTCCAGTTATGCTGCTTGATATTCCAAACTGGTATTTGTTATCATAGTATTTTAATGTATTATAGTAATCATGAACACACTGGGTTCTGATGATCTAGAATTTTGAAGGAAATAATTAATTTAATCAATTTTGGAATAAGGCTGTAACAACAAAATGTGGAAAAAAGTTAAGCGCTGTGAATACTTTCCGGATGCACTGTAGAAAACTGCCTTCTTCTGGTTTGCAAAATAAGGTGGAAAGCCAACCTTGGCAGACATTTTACTGTTTGTCTGTATTAATAACTAGGGTAGATATGTTGTCAACTAGTACCTTGCTATCTTTGCTGTAAAATGTTTTGCAATAGCACATTTTATCAGCAGTGGTCTCTAGAGAATGCATTATCATATGCAATGTCCTCATTTATGCATTAAAATCACAGTGTAAGGTCTTAGCAGCCCCCTTCCAGCCTGTGGGCTTTGCAGAATGCTGGCTAGCTGATCAATTCAACAGTCTAAGCCCTTTGTTCCTTGGCTTGAGGGATCTGCTGTGCTTCTATATCTATCAGATCAACTGGAGAGATATGTGGTCTGACAGCCCTCCATCCGCAGGTAAGAGGGGCCCAATCCTAAACCTCTAATTGCTAGTGTATATTATGTTATATTATGTTATGTTATGTTATATTATATTATATTATATACCTTTTTTGCGCTTTTTCATGTGGCGTGACATATAGCTGTAGCCACCTCGGTTCAAGCGAAGTGGAGCATGGTCTTGCGGGGTCTGTTAGATTATTTATTAAATATAATGAACAATTGTGTGTCTGATTGGTCCAGCCGCTACACGTCCTTAGAGAGAATGCACGCAAGTCAGCTAACTGAAGCGACTCGAAGGGGGGACCCGCCAGAGCTCTCAATACCAGTATTAGGTCCCAGGTTGGTACAGTGGGTGGCCGAGGGGGATCATCCGACCTGCCCTTCTCAGGAATCTTATCACCAAATCACATTTACCTACTGGTTTGTCGAGAATCCTTTGGTAATACGCCTTAAACACTGAAAAGACAGCATAATCGCCAATGGGTATGATATGGGGTCCTCATGCTGTGCTTTACACCAGGTATTGAAGAACCTTCCATTAACTCGTGTGGAAGGGGCTCTCGCTTCCGATATGGTAAAGCACATTTAAAGTGAAGTTTTAGGACAGAACTACTTCAAAGTTCATAGAATGTTTCAATGTATCAAAAAAACCTCTTTATATTCCTGTGATGTTTTTTAGTTGAGATTTTCTTCTGTTTGTTACAGTGAGTCTGGATTGTGGACGGTATAGTATGGCTGTAACCTGTCTGATCCAGTGTTTTCCACCATGGCTTAGATTTGCACAATGCCTGAGGTGCTTCTGGGACACTGGCCACATGCTACATCTCCTGAATGCAGGAAAATACTTCACTGTGTTTCTTATGGTCACATTCGCCGGCCTCTACAACATGGCCAGAGGTACACAACCGTATAAATAGGTAGCATTTCGTATTCTTCATGTATTATTATGACAAAACGTTGTTTAAAGAAAAACATGACATACATAAAACTGAGTTTTAAATAACTATTCTAAACATGGCTAGAAATGTTATGGTTAATGCAAGGCAAAAAAGCAAATAGATAATAAAGGACCTTAAAAATGTTATGATGCTCAGTCTATTTGTGTGTATATGTGTAATAGAGAGATCTGCGCTGCTTGTGGAAGGGAGGATATACCTGTACATATGGGCCGTGGTTACCTGTATGGGTGTTCTAGTTACAGTGAGTTGGGATTTAAGGATGGACTGGGGATTACTTCAGGGAAATGGCCTGCTAAAAGACGAGTTGGTGTACTCCCAACAGGTAAGTTAGTATAAAAATTGGTTTTTTTGGTTTAATTTATTGTCAAATTAATAGTGATAAGGTGCATGTGAAAATATATTTTACAATAAATTAGCACGGTATATTAAAGAAATAGTTCACCACAAAATTTCAGTCTCTTCCTCAGAAAGTTATCATATGGCTTCAGAAAACCTGGAATACTGTGTATGGGTCATATGGACTATGATACTTTTATTCAATGAGATATTAATTTTAGAGCTTGACAGCCAGGGTGGCCAAGTCTGTGGTTTTCTTGCAGATGTGGGCTACTTGTAAACTGTTGCCGCAGGGTGAATTATTTTATTTTATTATTTTTTTGACACACTGCATACATTGTATTTGATTTCTCTGGACAATTTTTTCTTTTCTTTTCTCCATTTTGTCACCTGATTGGGTTCCTTGCAACTGTCGCCTTGCTTAGTTGGTGACAATTAATATTCAACAATATTATTGATCTGACTGTACTGACGCAGTTTTATGAGAACTGAACTGAGCTGGACGATGACATCATTTTTTGCAATACTGATTAAATTAACTAATTTAATAATTGATGATGTTTACAACAGAAATGAAACAACACTTAACTTACTTCAACTGAACAACAGCTGAAATGTATAGTTTTTCTGTTGTCACTGTAAAGCTGCTTTGAACTGATCTGTATTGTATAAAGCACTATGGTGACTTGACAGAAATGCTTGTATTAAAATATTTTACTCTTCCATATTTATATTCTAACAATGATAAATCTGGGCTAGATGATGAGACAAGAGTTAGAAGAATTTGAGGGGCACTGCTACAAAGTCTGTGTGCGGCTGTTTCCATGGTAACAGACTGGCAAATCTCTCCAGGATTGTGGTTAGTAAACAAACAAACAAAAAAAAGTATCATATGTCATCTACGGAAGCATTTTCCATCGATTGATAACCTAATTGGAATATCTTGAACTGTTTATTTTAGATTGTAAACTGTAAATAGTAATTTTCAGACAGGATCACCACCCCACTGAATGATTTTGTTCACTGTCATTCTTAAGGTACAATTATGTTATTTTACTACACTGTACAACTGAACAGTTTAAATTAATTTAATGAAATTAGTTCATTTCACTCAAATATTACTTAAAGTTACGTGAACTTTTCTAGTAGTACCCAGCATGTTTTGTGCAAGACTGTATAATGATAATAAATGTTGAAATGAAGTGTTATTTTGTGCGTTTTTGCACAAGATTAATATAGGGAGAGATGTGTTAGTGTGTAATGTTCTGTTGGGATTTACAAGAGTTTCTGTTATGTTGAAGTTTTGTAGGTTTAACATTGTGGTGAAGGATAGAGCCTTGGGTTTGGTCAAGGATTGGCTGCAAAACTTTAAGGTTACATATACTGCATGTTGATTACATGCAAGTATATAGTAACAGTCTCTTTGATACATTAGCTCAGTTAACATGATATTTATGCAAACAAACTGTATGAGTTTATTCAATATTTCAATTAAATAGTGTAGTGCAAAATTCAAATGTTAAGTTCTACTAACTTAATCTTTGGGTTAGTTAACTTAAAAAAAAACTTGAGTTAGTTTAGGCTACTTTAATGTTTTGAGTATTCTGAAGTCATCCTTATTTATATAGCGTTTTTTACAATACAGATTGTTTCAAAACAGCTTTACAGTGATAAAAGGAAAATAATGCAACAACGTTTGTTTCGGCTGTACAGCAGATCTAGAAGAAAATAGTGTTGTAGTTCTCAGCAGGAGCGGTTAGGCTGCTTGAAGGTCCGTGCGGGTGAAGGTTTACTCGCAAGAGTTGTTCCTTCCCTCGTCAGGGTCAGAAACGAGGGTGTGTTCGCTTGGGAAAGCTTTTATTCCTTCCAGGTGGGGAGGGGATTACTAATTCATGCCTTCCTACTGTAGTTGTCAGGATATATACAAGGAGGCAGAGGTAAGTGAATCCAAACACAGTGTTTATTAAGAGACTAAGAGTGCAAAGTGAGTATGCAAGGAATATTGGTGCAGATTCTGTGAAGATCACTCGGTGCGGGGCTGATCACAGGTGAGTACGTTCGCCTCAGGTATGTGTATACCAAGCAGTCACAGTTCATTAATACTTGTCCTTTCTCCTTCAGACGTGGTCGATATCAAGAAAGCTCGAGGGAAACACTGGCTCACAGGCGATGGGAAACGAACAGGTATCCTGGAGACAGTAGGGCAATGACACAAAGGTTAGTGGAACACAGGTGAGTATACATTACGTCTTGGGATCTTTGGGTGTATCAGAGGGTCAGGAGACATCGGAGTATGGTCTGTTCCTGTTGGAGGTTTGACATTGAACTGAGGCTGTGGTGAGTGTTTTATTGTGCCTGGTGATGAGGTTGTTGATGGGAAGCAGGTGTGAGTGATTAGTATTCTGGGGAGAGTGATCGTTGAGTGGTGGATGGGACCGAGCTTGACTGATCTCTGACATTACCCCCCCCTCCAGAGTCCGCGCCAGCGGACCTTGGACCCCGACGTCGTGGGGGTCTACCTCGAGGTTGTGGTGCAGGTTTCCCAGGATGTTGATCATGAAACTCGGTGAGCAGATTGGGATCGAGGATATCATTGCGAGGTACACAACACCTCTCTTCTGGTCCATAACCCTCCCAATCCACCAGGTACTCGAGTCGACCACTCCGACGTCGGGAATCCAATATCTCCTTCACCGTGTAGATGGACTTAGCTTCAATGGGCGGTATCTGGGGAGTGTCGTCAGGGACCGGGTCTGCAGAAGGAACAGGTACAGGTAAGTGATGGGGTTTCAGAAGAGAGACATGAAAGGTGGGATGTATCCGATACTGAGCAGGGAGTCGAAGTTGGTAAGTGACTGGGTTGATTTGTCTCTCGATGGGGAATGGACCGATGTACTTTGGGCTCAACTTGCGACAGGGTTGCCGTAAACGGATGTCTCGGGTGGAGGGCCATACCAGTTGCCCAGGTTGGTAGTTGGGCGTCTGGCGGGGGGGAGTATCTGTAAAGTGTCGCTGACGATTTACTGCTTGCTGAAGATGAGAATGTCAATGTAAACTAGAACAAAGTGATTCAGGAAATCACGGAGCACCTCGTCCATAAAACTTTGAAATACAGAAGGGGCATTTACTAACCCATACGGCATCACAAGGTATTTGTAATGCCCTGCGGGGGTGATGAATGCTGTCTTCCACTCATCCCCTTCTCTAATCCGGATCAAATTGTATGCACTCCTTAAGTCAAGCTTGGTGAACATTTTGGCTTCTCTGAGTTGTTCGAGGGTGGATGGGACAAGTGGGAGTGGATAGCTGAATTTTACCGTGATTTTATTAAGTGCTCTATAATCTATACAGGGCATCAAGCCTCCGTCTTTCTTGGGAACAAAAAAGAAGCTGGCAGCAGCTGGAGAGGTGGAAGGCCTAATGTATCCTTGTTGCAGAGCTTCTTCGACGTATTTTTGCATGGCTGCTTGTTCAGGAATGGATAAGGAATAGATCCGACCCTTGGGGATGGGTTCACCCGGAACCAAATTGATAGCACAATCCCAAGGTCGGTGTGGCGGTAGATTGGAGGCTGCAACAGGATTGAACACATCTGCAATCGAAGAGTGGCACGGAGGAATGGTCACTGACAGGCTCTCTTTAGGGCTTTCAATGGAAGTGGAACTCACGGAGACGGGTTCGGGCTGCTCGTCTGTTGGCTGGGCGGAGAAGGCGACATCAGCTGAAAGGCAGTTGCAACCCCAGTTCAGAATTTTACCAGATTTCCAATTTATGGTAGGTTGATGTCGGATGAGCCATGGACGACCGAGGATTATGTCAACCTGGCTATTCTCGAGAATGAACGGGTTAAACAATTCTTGGTGGGTGTTCTCAACACATAAGGTAATGGGGGTTATTTGAGATGTTACATACCCCTTGTTGATGACTTTGCCAGTTACGGCATGGATGGAGTATGGTTTGGATGTGTTGGTTCTCTGGAGCTGGAGTTTCTTGGATAGATCTCCTGAAATGAAATCGCCTGCCGACCCGGAGTCCACGATGGCAGCGACTGAAACGCAGAAATCTTGAGATTTTAAAGTCACTGGTATCGTTAACGGGGTTGATACAGAGGGTTGGTTGAAGACTGAACTCACCAGTAACCGAGGAGGACGAGACGGGCATGTCCGTAGAAAGTGACTCCCACAATATAGGCATAACCTTAGTTCTCGACGACAGTTGCGTTCAGCTTGAGTCTGTGGGTTTCTACTTGCATTTTCTCCAGCATCAGCTCTGGGAATAATGCAGATGGATTCTGGTGGAGAACGGGAACTGACGATTGAACGTCTCGGTAACAGTTCTGAGATCTTTGATGAACTCGGAGAGCTTGCTGCATAAATTTTTCTACTCCCAGAGTGTCATCATAAATGGCTGGAGGCGAAGTGCGGGGTTTAATCCTCTTCGATAGACTGTCAGAAGGGCCTTTTCATTCCACCCGCTTGCAGACGCTAGAGTTTGGAATTCCAGGGAGTACTCAGAAACGGATTTTTTACCTTGATGTAACTGTAATAGTTGGTCGCTGACAGATGAATCTCCTACTGGATGCCCAAACACCTCTTTGAAATGATTTATAAAATTCTGTAATGAAGATGTAACCGCAGTCTCTTTAAACCAAAGCGTTTCAGCCCACCTTAAAGCTGCTGGATAATGAAGGAGATCTTTGATCTTTCCGTTGGATATTGGTGGGCTTGTTGCTCAAGAACTAGCGAACATTGCAGTAAGAACCCGTTGCAATCTTCTGCCCGACCTGAGAAGGGCGCTGGTCGGGAGGCAGGGCTTACGATATACATCAGTGTGGGAGTGGTGTTTGCGGAAGCACTGTCCTCGGGCTGCGTTGGATCCATAACGGTTATGGTCAAACCTTCTGTCAGGATATATACAAGGAGGCAGAGGTAAGTGAATCCAAACACAGTGTTTATTAAGAGACTAAGAGTGCAAAGCGGGGCTGATCACAGGTGAGTACGTTCGCCTCAGGTATGTGTATACCAAGCAGTCACAGTTCATTAATACTTGTCCTTTCTCCTTCAGACGTGGTCGATATCAAGAAAGCTCGAGGGAAACACTGGAAGCTCTGGAGAGCACGGGATCACAGGCGATGGGAAACGAACAGGTATCCTGGAGACAGTAGGGTAATGACACAGAGGTTAGTGGAACACAGGTGAGTATACGTTGCGTCTTGGGATCTTTGGGTGTATCAGAGGGTCAAGTGACATCGGAGTATGGTCTGTTCCTGTTGGAGGTTTGACATTGAACTGAGGCTGTGGTGAGTGTTTTATTGTGCCTGGTGATGAGGTTGTTGATGGGAAGCAGGTGTGAGTGATTAGTATTCTGGGGAGAGTGATCGTTGAGTGGTGGATGGGACCGAGCTTGACTGATCTCTGACAGTAGTGGTGTGATTGGGTCGTAGCATTCCAATTGTCCGCCCATCACGTCCCACCTTTCCATCCTGTGGAGCTTAAGTCAAGTCAAGTCAACTTTATTTATACAGGGAGTGCAGAATTATTAGGCAAATGAGTATTTTGACCACATCATCCTTGTTATGCATGTTGTCTTACTCCAAGCTGTATAGGCTGGAAAGCCTACTACCAATTAAGCATATTAGGTGATGTGCATCTCTGTAATGAGAAGGGGTGTGGTCTAATGACATCAACACCCTATATCAGGTGTGCATAATTATTAGGCAACTTCCTTTCCTTTGGCAAAATGGGTCAAAAGAAGGACTTGACAGGCTCAGAAAAGTCAAAAATAGTGAGATATATTGCAGAGGGATGCAGCAGTCTTAAAATAGCCAAGCTTCTGAAGCGTGATCATCGAACAATCAAGCGTTTCATTCAAAATAGTCAACAGGGTCGCAAGAAGCGTGTGGAAAAACCAAGGCGCAAAATAACTGCCCGTGAACTGAGAAAAGTCAAGCGTGCAGCTGCCAAGATGCCACTTGCCACCAGTTTGGCCATATTTCAGAGCTGCAACATCACTGGAGTGCCCAAAAGCACAAGGTGTGCAATACTCAGAGACATGGCCAAGGTAAGAAAGGCAGAAAGTCGACCACCACTGAACAAGACACACAAGCTGAAACGTCAAGACTGGGCCAAGAAATATCTCAAGACTGATTTTTCTAAGGTTTTATGGACTGATGAAATGAGAGTGAGTCTTGATGGGCCAGATGGATGGGCCCGTGGCTGGATTGGTAAAGGGCAGAGAGCTCCAGTCCGACTCAGACGCCAGCAAGGTGGAGGTGGAGTACTGGTTTGGGCTGGTATCATCAAAGATGAGCTTGTGGGGCCTTTTCGGGTTGAGGATGGAGTCAAGCTCAACTCCCAGTCCTACTGCCAGTTTCTGGAAGACACCTTCTTCAGGCAGTGGTACAGGAAGAAGTCTGCATCCTTCAAGAAAAACATGATTTTCATGCAGGACAATGCTCCATCACACGCGTCCAAGTACTCCACAGCGTGGCTGGCAAGAAAGGGTATAAAAGAAGAAAATCTAATGATATGGCCTCCTTGTTCACCTGATCTGAACCCCATTGAGAACCTGTGGTCCATCATCAAATGTGCGATTTACAAGGAGGGAAAACAGTACACCTCTCTGAACAGTGTCTGGGAGGCTGTGGTTGCTGCTGCACGCAATGTTGATGGTGAACAGATCAAAACACTGACAGAATCCATGGATGGCAGGCTTTTGAGTGTCCTTGCAAAGAAAGGTGGCTATATTGGTCACTGATTTGTTTTTGTTTGGTTTTTGAATGTCAGAAATGTATATTTGTGAATGTTGAGATGTTATATTGGTTTCACTGGTAAAAATAAATAATTGAAATGGGTATAAATTAGTTTTTTGTTAAGTTGCCTAATAATTATGCACAGTAATAGTCACCTGCACACACAGATATCCCCCTAAAATAGCTAAAACTAAAAACTACTTAAAATATTGATACAAAAATATTCAGCTTTGATATTAATGAGTTTTTTGTGTTCATTGAGAACATGGTTGTTGTTCAATAATAAAATTAATCCTCAAAAATACAACTTGCCTAATAATTCTGCACTCCCTGTATAGCGCTTTTTACAATGCAGATTGTTTCAAAGCAGCTTCACAGTGTTAAACAGGAAAATAATGCAACAGAATTTGATTCGGCTGTACAGCCGCTCTGGAGATTTAGTTTAGTAATTACATTTATTTGGATATTTATTTGAAAATTTTGTGTCCCCATTGTCCCAAAATACACAGTTTACAGTGTCTTTAGAACCTTGGAAATGCTTTAATTATTTTCCAAACCTTTCTCAAAGTCCTTGTGGCAGTGTTTTGAGTCCAAACTTGATGTACATTGGTTGAGGTATCACCCAGATGTGTGAGATTACATTGGCTGTTATTCCAGGTGCATTTCCTGGTTTCCTGGATGAATAAGGAGACATATAGTTCCTTACAGTTTCCTATCCATTTTTGTGGTTTCAAGCCAATGTATGTATAGAGATTATATTTCTCTTGGGGCCTTTCTTTGTTCTTACTGTGCTCTATAGCCAGAACTGGTTTGGTGGCCCTGGGCACTCCATGGTCATTCATACCTTGGTCTCAAGCATGGAGGGCTGAGGTGAACGGTGGGCAACTGGTAATGAGATTAGCCTGTGATCAATGGGACGTTGATGTCCTCATTCTGGCAGTCCTGAATACCATAGTCCTTTTAGTTGGCGTTGAGGGTCCTATCACATCCTTCTGTCTTCTTAATCACAGTGGGACAAAGGATGTCTTCTGCCATCATGTCTGCTGTTCACTACAGTGTCATAGTCCAGTAAGTTGTAAGTAAGTAAGTTCCGTGATGGTTCATTTCTGTTGTAAAAAAGTTATTAATTTAGTTAATTTATATATATAGCTGCTCTGGAAAGAACAGTGATGTCATCATCCAGCTCAGTTCAGTTCTCATACAATGGTGCACAAGCATAGGTATTACTCGGTCAAATTGACCAAACATGACAAAGCGAAGCTCAAAGTCACATTCTGTTGTATGTGAGGCGACAGTGGAAGCCTTTATCACTGGCATCTTATGAAGTTTCAGGCTGAAAAGGTGCCACTAAATTAATCTCTGTTAGAGGCTAAGGGGTCAAACTGTCCTGCAACAGCTCTTAATATTGAGAGATGTGCTCTTTCAGTTGTACTACTATGCAGCCATGCTGGCGGATGTGCTGTTGCGGGTCTCCTGGGCTATAAATATCCTTCTGGCTCAGATGAAGGATTCAGCTGCAGCTGCCACTGCAAGTGCCCTGCTGGCACCACTGGAAGTCCTCAGGTTAGATTTCAGTCACATGCTTTAAGCAGCAAGAGAGGGGGTTTGTAAACTTGTAATTCAGAATGATCAGCGCAAATTACATTTTCCTATTTAATTTTACGGTGGCTGCTGACTCATAAGAAAAAATATTCAGGATTAGATTGTACTTTGTACTTTGAGCAAGCTCATTTTAGGAAAGGTTATCTGACTATTTAGCAGAATATTTATTATTTGACATATTCTTTCTTTGTTCAACCAGACGTTTTATTTGGAATCTCTTTCGGCTAGAGAACGAGCAGCTGAAAAACTGTGAGAATTGTTGTGCTGTTCGTGATTTCTGGAACATCTGGAGGCATCTGGAAAAGGATCAGGATGTGATGTGTAAAGATCAAAACAAAATCACCACACATGGCACAATATGCTGTTTACCTCTCCCAAATCAGAGGTTACTGTCTGGGCAGATGCTGAATCTGTTCCATCTTAGCAGTTTTTTTGTTTGTTTAATAATTCAAAGAACATAGTCAATGCTATCTGAAAATGAACAATGCTGTTCTTTTGCAGGGTAAAGGAGACAAAACTGCCTGCTGAGGGAACAGATGCAGAGATTCATGTATTTAAGGAAGAAAATCTGTCTGTATGAAAATGAATGAAATACATTTGATAGTTCCTTAATGCAGGTAGGCAAATGAGATGTTAGATAAGAAAATGATAATCCTATCAACCATAATTAATTCTGTAATTATCTCTGTTTATCTAGACCTTATTGAGACATTTCACATGTATTGTATTTTCTGCATTCAAGTAAAACTGAGCTACTTCATGTTTCATCTATATTAAATCAATTTCACTGAAATCAAGCAAAATCCCTTTTTATCAAACAATAATGGTGACCAAATAGGCATAACCTAATTATCCCTCAAAATAATCCTTTCCTTTATTTCACTTCCAAAAACAATCATACAATCGCGTTTCAAATGTCCAGACCAGCTGATATGCAAAAAACAGGCAAGCATTTACTATACAGCAGCTTGAGAACAAGAGAGAGATTAAAAAGCTTGAGAGGGAAAACTGAGAGTCCAGGCTACTCTCTAGAGAACTGTTGTTCTCTGTTCAGCTTCCCTTACTGTACTGAACTCAGCAGTCCCACAGTCAGCTTTGTACATAGCAACCCACTGTGCGGCTGGAGTTAAAGCAGTATAGTTGATTTCTGAAGCATGTAAGTCATGTTATATTAAGGAGAGCCTTTGTCCTTCACTTGTTTTTGCCATGCAGAAGTCCATAATCCATTTGTTTCTGGGACTGGCAAGAGTATTTAGTCAGAAATGCCAGAGCTTATGCATCACATGCATTCATAAAAAAACGCACTGCCGATTGCCTTAATGTACTGAGCTTGAATATGTACCTGCATTTATGTATGCTAAGTGGCTCCATGAAAGAACCTTACAATTTCTTATACAGTCATGCTCAGATGTTTGCAAACCCCTTGGGGAATCAGACATTTAGCATTTTTAAAAAAAATAAGAGATAAAATCCTAAAAAATAATATATTTTTTTATTTAATACTGCCCTGAAGAAGCTGCATAAAACCTATTTGTGTTTTTTTTAAGAAAAAAGTTATAACGTACATTTACACAAAATATCCTATTCAGACGTTCACATACCTTTGATTCTTGGTATTGTGTGTTGCCTCAAGCATCATAGATTTGCACGAGTCCCTCAATTATCCATAGTGGCAAAACATTATATTGCCACTGTAGAGAAAAGCTCAAATGCTCAAAAACTTACAGGACCTGGAGGCTTTGTCAATGAACAGCTTCACTGCTCAGGACAAACCATAAACTAATGCACAACTATCACAAAAGACTACAAACAGTCATTGATTCCTTGAGGCACTATATGATATTAAAAACCAAGGGTATGTAAACTTTTGAAATAAATTCAGTTATTTTGTCTTGTGGAATATGTGTAAATATCTGTCAAGTAGCTTCATAAGGACAGTAATAAATTGAAAACATTTTGTAGACCATTTTGCAAGGGGAAGGTAAAATTGTGAGCACAACTGTATTTAATGCAGACGTTCTTCAATCTATCCTGGAAAAAATGTTATATGTCCAGTTTCCATGATCATGCAGCTTTAATGAAATGTTCAATGGCATGGTAGATTTGCCTTTATTGATAGTGATCCTTTTTGGTGTGAGAAGCTGCAGACCAGTTTTTAATAGTAGTATGAAGTAGAGGAAGTCACTGATCCTCTTTGAGTGGTCTCTGTCTGTTCTGTTCCTCTTTCTGTGATCTGGGGCTGCTGGATGCCCGCTCTTTTTCCCCTTTCTTGCTGGCTGGGTTGAGAGCGAGCACACTGGCTGCTCTCTCGGGACTCTCCGGAAGCCTTTCAACTTCCTGCGGGTTGTCAGACTCTTTGGCTCGGCCTGGCTCAGTCTTGGCTGCTTCACCTTTTTGGGACCTCTCTTCCATATTGAAGTGAGAGCCATTCCTCAATGTCTCTCTGCAGTCTCCATAGAGATGCTGCTCCAGAGTCAGATTTGATGCTGCCAGGTGTTTGAACTCTGACTCAAAGGGAAAGCCACCGCCTGGATGGGTGGCTCCTTCCACCTGGCTGAGGACCGCAGTCCCCCTGTACACCTCGATCGCCTCTGGAAGCATGGACTTAATCTTGGGGAGCCAGCGCTTGCGAACTCTCCGGGCATTGGTGCACATGTCTGCGGCGATCACATTCATCTCGCTTTCTTTGAAGTTAGGGGCAAAGTTCTGACAATACACTAATGACAAAATGGAGAGAGAAAAAAACAGGAATATTAATGCTTCAAGTCAGCATTACGTCTATTTCAATTCCATATTGTGACATTTCCAAATGAAACAAGAGAAAAGTTTGTACGGTGTAACTGTTTGGTTCATGAAAAGTGGAGATTGGAGGCGAGGAAAGATTGTAAACAGTAAACCATGGAATCATGCACACTAAGACCAGTAAATACTAAATATGGTCAGTTTTGTTTGCTTTAACATCATAGCAAAGGGTCACTCACGTTTCACTGTGTTGAGTATGCGGCTGTCCAGTGGTTTGCGATTCGGATCACAGTTGGAGGAACGTATTCCAGTCCCACAGCTGTCAGCCAGTGTATTCCTGCAGTCAAAATACCATAGTCAACCACTGGAGGGCACACACACAATTTTTTTCCAAAACACCATGCGGTCCCTACAGTTATCAAACACAATATACTGAAACATTTGGATATGAGGACATCGATTCAATCTCTGCTTGGTTATTTTTTTTACTGCAGAACTACGCTCTTAGTATTTCAGACATTCTACAGACACACATACACGCTTGTTACACATTTGTAATGTTTTAGACCTGTCAAAAAAAGCAGCTAGAAGGCGTCTCAGCAGGACTTTGTGCTTGACCCCAGCACAGAGGTGACAGTTCATCAGCTGCCCACGAGTCATGAAGACACCAGATCCTTCCACAACACCAACAACAGAGAAACAAGGAGACCTTAGCTCTGAATCAGTGAATCAAATGACTCAGTCTGAACTGATAAATAATTCAGATGGACATGGAGTTTCAGACAGGCTGGTATTATTCAGGCCTCACCTCCAATCAGCTCCAGTCTCTCTCCAGGGTCGCCCTCTGTGTAGAGAGCAGGATGGCAACGGTAGCCGATCTGGCTGATGAGTCCGGCAGGCAGAGCCTCTCTGTCTCCTCCCAACAGCACACAGAAACGGTTCTCCAAGGACAGAGGCAGGGAGGACACCTCCATCTTCTCTTGCACTGGGAAGAGACACAAAAGATCACACTCACAGGGATGAATCTTGAGCTGCAATGGAGCAAAAGAGAAGTCCAACAAAAGACATTTACTGCTATAGATCCCAGACGAGCCCCCAAAGATCTTTCCACTTGTCAGGCTTTCGTACGAGTCATCTTCAAAGTCCTCCTCCTCGTTTTGGTGTGAAGTTGGGCTGTCTGTGGTCGGGAGGCTAGAGGCACCGGGGCTGGCATGGTCTCTGGTCGAGTGCTCGTAGGCATGCATCACGGGTATGATCCCGTTCACACCTCCACTGGTGTAGAAAAGAGTCCCATTCCTGAAAGATCTGCCCCTAGGTCCCCTGTCCTCTTCTGAGTGCTTTAGCTCCCCATTCTGAGCACACACTGGGGTCTCTAACTTCTCTTCCTTGATCTTGCAGACAGTTGTGGGCTGGTCTCCTAGCAACAGGGAGGAGTTGTTGTTGTTTGGGCTAGGGGGATCGTCTGTGGCAGACGTCTGTGAGTCGCAGTATGGAGCGCTGGCCTTGAACATGAGGTCCATTCCCCGCTCCACGATGTTCTGGATCTGAAGGTAGCCTGCGGTGTACATGACCATCAGCTGATCGCTGGCACTCACCGTCATCCGGCCTGTGTAGCAGAACGACAGAATCTGCTGGAAGCAGGATGGGGCCACAGATGAGGGCAGCTCAAACAGTGTCTGGGCACTACCGCTGAACAGATCACGGAAGTAGAGGCTGCTGGCTGCTAAAACAGCGCGATGGGCCTTGAAGGCCTGTCCATTGACCATGATGGCCACATCGCAGTGCTGGCCCAGCAGCCGCTGTTCGTTCAGGCTGTCCAGAACAGTGCTGCCGAAGTTTGGAATCTCCATGTGCAAGAGTTGAGACATCATGCCCGTTTCAGATCTCTGGAAAAGACAGGATGTTCTCACCAGACATCTAAGACAGAAGAAAGTCAAAATGAAGGTGGACCGGCTTGATGAGGTAACAAACAGAAAATTACTAGATTCAAAAGTCACACAATGTTTATCTGGTGCAGACACAGCAGAAAAATGCGACAGAAATGCTGCACAGCAACTCCCTTGGTAAACAGCTCTCTTCACCCCAACATTACTAGAGTCTCCATGTTTGGCAACTCAGCATAAGCTTGCCTGGAGTATTCAAAAGAAGCTGAAAAGTGACCCACAAACCCACCCACCCGCCCACCCTCCCTCTCCACCCCGCCACTACCTGACCTCTATAGCAGAATCTTCCGAGATGAGAGAGAGAGAATGCGGGCAGGCTCCTCACAGCAGCTCAGCATGAGGAAATGTAGCTTGAGAAGCAGAGAGATACGTCTCAATCCGTCCTCTTCCTCCTCGCACAGGACTGAATCAGCGAGAGGGAAAGCAAGCGTCTGTGTGCAATCGATGCACCATCTACTGTATGTCACAGAAAGGGGGAGAGAGGCTATAGGCACAGACACAGAGACTAGGGAGAGAGGGGGAGGGAGTGAGACTGGAGGAAAGTCATTTAAGGACACAGAGTGAGAGAGAGAGATCGAGCGAGAGACAGAGAAAGAGAGAGAGCCTGATGCGGATAACTGCCCTGCAGAGAGTAAACGTGTTCATGTGCGATGGAGACAAAAGACAGGCAAGACAGAATGAGAGAGAGAGAGCAATGGCTCACTTTTATTTGAGCATCACCACACGAAGAAAAGACAAGAATGGGAGCGTTTACCCCGCATGCACCAACCCGAACGTGTGCAGACACATAATCCATCAGAAGCCGCCTCTGCCATGAGCGGCTCCGTGCTCAGGATTATTTACATTAAGGGCAGACAAATGGTGTGTGCCAGGAGAGCAGCTCTGCATTGCAGTCCCTGTCACAGACTGGCATGCTCAGTACAGAGTCTGCATACCCAATCAGATGTGCCAACACGGCATCAGACAGATACTCAACCGATAAGAGAAAGAAAAGAGATAGACTCAGCCTCAAAGCTGCCCTGAATGTCAGATCAGTGCATCAAACAGAGAAGCATTTTAAGGTGGCACATATTAGACGGATGGCTGAAAAACTGTATTGTGCGAGTAAGAGTTGAGTATAGAGCAGTGGGGCAGTAAAGCGTCTCTCATTAAAGTGGGGAAAAAGGCGCTGTACTTCCATCTCTGACTTGCTGGCTTTTAATGCTGAGACGCCGATGGGCTACGGCGTGAGTCAGCGCTATCAGAGATAAACTGCCGTGTTCCAGTCTTCTGTCTAATATCAACAGCAAAATATTATAATAAATCAATAAAGTGTGGCAGACACACGCCCTGCGAATGCTGCAAAACTTGATTCTAGCTGTTTGTCTGTTCTTTTCGAAAGCAGAGAAACTGTGTTAGCCCGGAAAAAAGCAAAATGTGACACATTAGGCTGTCTCTTGAAGAAACTGCCCTCAAACTTTGTTTCCAGGGCGAAATGCACACAGTCATTGAGGAAAATGTCCTCTTCTAGTCTGAAGAGATGAACATAGTAAGATATTTTACATTTGGAAACAAGAGTGCCAGTGCAGACATCTGTTAACTTGACAGCTGGAGCTCTAGTAATAGACAGCGTTAAAATGGTCACATGTATGATGTCCCTGGGGAGAACAGACTGCAGTCTGAGCTGGTGGGGAAAGGGAGACTCCATACTGCCTCCTAGAGGGCAGACGCAGAATTACAGCAATAGAAAACTTAAATGACCTCTCAATGTGCTTAGACTTTAAGTTGCAGTTACACTGTGTTCTCAGAATAGTACATTCAACTGTTCTCCTGATAAATGAGTAAGAATTGCTCTCAGAAAGTGCATCGCAATATGAAACATTTACACCCCATGTATTACACCTCATGTAACTGCCCAGCCCAAAAATTTTTTTAAATAGGCAAATGCTATAATTG
This sequence comes from Rhinogobio ventralis, assembly GCA_039654625.1. NCBI lineage: Eukaryota > Metazoa > Chordata > Actinopteri > Cypriniformes > Gobionidae > Rhinogobio > Rhinogobio ventralis. The sequence continues at coordinate 35,754,523 of CM077194.1, forward strand.
GATCATTATCGTGAAGTCTATGATTGGATCATTATTGCATTGATTATTATGTTTCTAGCATGTTGTATGTTTGGCAACAGGTCTTCTAACTCTAATTGATGAAGTGTGTAGCTTTTTATTTCTTAAAGGAAGACTGGCCATATTCCAGTGTGAAAGAATGGTTGAGAGGGAGAGTATGAAGAATCATTTCCACACATAAATTGGCACCTCTGATTCCATACCTGAAATTCACTGAAAGTCTTTGGGATGTGCTGGAGACTTTACAGAGTGCTGGACTCTTGCATTATCAATACAAGATCTTGACCAAAAAACGATGAACCTCTTGATGAACATAAATGTTGTATTGATCTTGTATTGACAATGCAAGAGTCAAGCACTCTATAAAATCTACCCCAGTACATCCCAAAGACTTTCAATTAATTTAAGGTATCGACTCAGAGGTGCCAATTCATGTGTCCCAAACACTATTTCACAATTTGAGCCTGATGAATCTTGACATTGTTATCCTGGAATATGGCCATGATGTGTCTTCCTTTAAGAAATGAAAAGCTACACACTCCAATTAGGTTTAGACGAACTGTTGCCAAACATATAACATGCTAGAAACATAATAATCCCTGCAATAATTATCCAATCATAGACTCTTAAGCATTTGCCCGTTTAAATCCAGGACAGTTTAAAAACAGCAACTTTTTTTTGGTCGGGCAGTGGTGCTATATAAAATATTGATGGCTAAAAAAAAAAAAAATCATAAAATGCATACAAGTTTGTGTTGCAATGTTTTTAGTTATGAACTCAGGAATTACACATTTTTATTTGAAAGACAACTTACAGTATTCTTTATAAAAAAAAATGCAAGGACAAACTACATATACAGAACAACTGCCCCCCAAAATTGGCTTTACATAAAAATATAATTCTTCAAGTACTGGAAATAGTAATAAAAATAAAACGCAACATAATTAACAGCCGTTCATTAGGAGCAGCTTAGAAGGCCATACGGTCACAACACAGAAGCTGCATTTTATTAATAATATGCTTCATAAATATTTAGCCTCAGGTCTTCATTAATACTGCTTCAACAGATTGAACACATTACTTCAAATCAGTCCACAAATCAAATGCTGATAAACCTGAAATACTGAAAAAGTTCACAATATCAACACTTTTTAATTCTGAACTTTGAATCTAAATACTGCTGTAGTGATATACACATTGAACAATGAATGGTCTGTGATCAGGAATCCTAGGAGTACATTTTATTAATCTTTTCCCTTAGGGTTGAACATATTCTAGGAGCTCTACATCATAATGCATTAATTGTTACAGAGAATTGGTAAGTAAAAAAAGTAAGTTCCAGTTTTCAAGTTTTCAATTGAGATTATAAATCACTTGCTGCAGAGTTTGATGAGGCTTTTCAACCAGATTTAAAAAGATAAATGCATATACATTTAAAAATAATTCTAGGAATTAAGTCACCTTTTTAATAATAATAATAATAATAATAATAATGTGCCACTGTAGCTCTTCAAGCAGCCTATATAACAGATTTCAATGGACCATGAGGGTTTTTCCACTGGTCATTGACAGGCAGTGTTACATTTCACTGGCTTCTCAGCTAGCGACCTTGAGTGACAGAATAAATCAAGTTTCTCAAGTGTTTTTTTGGACCATCAAATAGAAATATGGGGACAGAGTGACTTTCATAGAGAGCAATATATACCCTATGAGAAACTAACTTAGGATATATTATTTCAATAAAAATCTCTATAAATAAATGTAGAATATTCCATAAAAATATACTTTGACCTAGTTTGTTACTTTTACTGTAATAAAATAGTTTCTCGTGTTAAATCATCCTCTCTGTTTGTTTAGGGTTGAGAAATACTCACTAACAGGTGCTTGTTTACACAACTAGGCCTAAGCGGAGCTTTCATCGGTCATTAGACAAGTTCTTCATTACAAAATATTTAATAAAAACATCAACAACAACAACAACCCCCCTCCCCCCCCCCCCAAAAAAAAAAGAAGAAAAAAAAACAAATAAATTAAAAGTCTCCTTCAACACTTGACACCTTAGTCACAGTTTTCCATCTCAATATGCCGCCACTATACGTAAGGGCGGTAGTTTCTGGCTTTCCATCTCTTTGAGCGAAAGCGGAAGAAGAAGAACATGAACATGAGAAAGACGCAGGAGAGGGCGTAGAGCAGCACGCAGAGACTCATGTCCACGCTGGAGAATCCCAGACCCAGGAACGTCATCCCTGGTCTGGCTTCTATCTGGACGCCAGCGTGCTTCTCTTCCGCACCATTGGTGCCAGTCCTCTTCTGATGTTTAGGAACATTCTCAGGAGATGGTTTGAGGTTCTGGTTGAGGTGAATGTTGCTTTTAGGTTTGGTTATAGCTTTGGGTTTGGGTTTGTCAAGAGCCGGAGGGCCTGGCTCTGGTTGGCTGCTGCTGGAGTATTTTGGGGAGATGTTGGAAGCACTGTAGTGTTGTTTGAGGAAAGTGAGCACCATCTGATCATTCCAGACATGAAGGCCTTCTTGCTCCTCGTGACATGTGGGACAGAGATCAGGAGTAGGCCACTGAGTCTTAGGAAACATGGGATCCTCGCTCATTGAGCCTGCATAAAGAGTGCAATCAACTATGAGGGTGATGTGTGGTAACATGCATCATTCTTTCTTTCCTTTCCCTTTCTTCCTTTTTATTCCTCCCTTCTGGTACTTTTTTCATGTAATCTGTCCCTTTTCTTCTTTTCCCTTTCTTTTTTCCTGTATATTCTCTTTTCTTCCATTTCCCTTTCTTTCTTTCTCTTTTCTTCCTTTCCTTCCTGTTTTCCTTTTTCATCCCCTCATCCAGCCCTAATTTCACTCTTACTTCCTTTCCCTTTTTCATTCATTCACCCCAGTACCTATTTCTTTCTTTGAGTTTTTTTGTCTTTTTCTTTTCCCTTTCTTGCTTCCTGTCTTTTCTCATTTCTTCCTTTGTCACTTTTCTTTCCTTTCTGTTTCACTCTTTCTTCCCTCCTGTCCATCACCTTTGCCTTTTCTTCCTTTCTTCATGTCATTCCTCTTTTTCTTGCTTCCCGTTGTGCTTTCTTTCCTCATGTCTTTTTTCCTTCCTTACTTTCTGTTCTTTTTCCTTTCAGTCCTAATTTCATTATTATTAATTTTCTTCCAGTGCTTCTTTCTTCCAGTTCTTTTCCATCTAGTCCTGATTGCATTCTGTATTCCCCTTCCCTTTCCCCCCACTTTCCTTTTCTTGTATTACTTTCTTTCCCCTTTCTGGTCTCTTTCCCTTCCTTTCTATCTTCCTTTCTTTCCACCCGTCCTTTTCTCCATTCTTCTTTCTTTCCCTGTTTACTTGTTCTCCATATTGTCCTTTTTTAATTCAACCCATTTTCCTTCCTTCCTTTCTGATTTTGTATAAAATCAAAAGGACAGTATTTATTTATATAGAAATCTTTTTGAAACATTAGGTCACTTTTGTTCAATTTAATGCATCCTTTCTGAATAAAATATTAATTTCTTTAATACATTTTCTTTAATCAGTAATGTATATACTTTGTCACCCATGAGATGGAGCAAGAACCTAAATGCATGTTTGTGCAGACATTTTACTTTAAACACCTTTCTGTCTTACCTGTCAGTCTTGCATTAACCTGGTTGTGCTTTCTCCACAGCCACAATACAGCCTCATCAGCAGACTTGACCTGGTTCAGAGACTCCTGAGCCATCTCCTCAAAATGCTTTCCACACTCCTGGCAACCAAAGAAGGTCCCAATGTAGCGACGCATGGTTTGAAGCACTGCCAAGGGATCATCCTCAAACCCTGAGAGGAAGGTGGGATTAAATTAATTGTAGCAATGAAGAAACATGAATTAATAGAAAACGTTTACCAGATGACTGTTCTACTTGCTACAGGCCTAAACAGCAACATATATGCTTATATTACAGAAAAATTCATACTTAAAATGTAGTCTCAATTTACTAATCTACAATCATAATTACAACTGATGAGATATCAAACATGTTTCAGGTTCATTAAGAGGAAGGGATTTCCCTGCTCATACCAGTGTTGGCTAGAGCATCAGGTCGGTTGGCAGCTTGCACAGTCAAAACGTGAAACAGAGTCCAGAGGGAGCAGGGATATCCTCTTAGTGCCACACTACTACCCTGGCATCCAACCCACTGCACTTGCTCACTCAGGTACAGGCCCGAGATCTGAGAATAATACAAACAGAGCACTTTAAAACCACCAACAAACTGATTTATGATCCTGTCACATACACAAAAAAATACTAAAAACTTACACTTGCACTAAAAGACTAAAAGGCATTTTGAAGTATCGCATCAGAAACAAGTGATGGAAACGTCAAGTTTTGCAATTTCGCAAAAAAGAGTTCATGCGAATAATGAGAGATGGAAACGCATTTGCCGAGAAATTCTGACAAATTTGTGTGTAGTGTGTAGCTTTTCAGCAAACATTAAACCCACGTGACTAATCGTCTGTTTACCATTATGGGGACATTCTAAAATGCTTAACGCGGCTTAATGTACTAAGAAAGTGATATTAAAAGACCAAACTCAGTAAACAAAATACTAATAAAGCATACTATGTGCAGAAAAGAAGATGAGCCCAGAATTTGATGAAAGAATGCAAATTTGTATTCAGGATGAGAGAGCTTATTGGAATAGTTCTCCCTCTGTGTTTAGGACACAGTACAGATTTGGCCTTTGCAAATCACTAAACCTGCCTGTGTTTTCTTAATAATGTATAACGTATTTTGTCTTTTTTATAACTGTTGGTCCATTAAGCCTCATTATAAGCATTTTCTTGGTTTTCTATGGGAGGAAAATTCTTAATGTGTAATTAAACGTGTTTGTGTTCTGTACACACTGTAGTATGTATTTATTAGTTTGGTGTTTACTGAGTTTGGTCTTTTAATACCACATTCTTAAGCCACGTTAAGCATTTTTCATGTTAAGGTTAAGCTCAGGGAGTTTTATTTACTGTTGGTTACCAATACCAATTTACTAGGTTACCAATACCCACGTCATCAGTTCGAAAAACTTGATCGAAACGCACCTCATTCGCATTTGTTTGTTTTTCCTTTTTGCAAACTTTGAAAAGATTCACTTCACGTTTGGATGGAAACCCAGCTAATGAATAAGTCGTTTAACGGGTGACACTCTTACCCTCATTTTGTTGTTAACTAGGTCCAGAATAGCATCATAGGGGATCTTCTCCAAAGGTAAACTGACTAGCCATTCTAGCAACGTCTCAAGAAGTTTCACCACAGACTGGTGACCTGGAAATAGCTAAAATCAAGGGGGCCAAGTAAGATACAACCCTGTAAATTTCAAAGCTCTTATGAAAACAATTTCAGTGTGAGAAGACAGCTCAAGTGCAAAGAAAAAGTTGTGTTTGTGTTAAAACACTACCTTGGCGACAACTGTTACAAAGTCCTTGAATGTTTTTAGTTCTTCTCCTTCTAAGGTCTTGTGGGTGGCCAGTTCAACCCTCAGTAGATAATGTAAGCCAGACTCCAGATCTGCCATGTATACCTTAGACCTGAACAAACATTAATACTGGTGACCTCGTCTTACTTAAAATTAAATCAAGCTAGTAAAAAGCATTCATTGCAACGGTTAAACTTCAGATATTTGGAGTACTTAACATTTTACTGAAAATATACACTACTGTTCAAACATTTTGAAAGATTTCTCTTAGGTTCACATAGTCTGCGTTTACTTAAATACAGTAAAAACAGTAATATTGTGAAATATTATTACAATTTAAAATAACCATTTTCTGTTTTAATATATTTTAAAATATAATTTATTCTTGTGATGGCAAAGCTGAATTTTCAGCAGCCATTTCTCTAGTCTTCACAGTCACATGATCCTTCAGAAATCAATCTAATTTGACTTGGTGCTCAAGAAACAGTTCTTATTATGAGTGATGTGTGCTGCTTAATATTTTTGTGGATACATTTAAGGCTTCGCTGATGAACAAAAAATTGAAAACAACAGCATTTATTAAGTAGTATATATATATATATATATATATTTATAAAAAAAAACTCACTTTTTAAACTCTTTCCACTCCACCTGGGTTCCCTGCCCATTGTTCCCAGGCTGAGGATGCTGCAGGGACGAGGTGGACTGTTTCCTGTGGACTCCAGGGAGGAGTTTTAGGAAGGAGGAGAAGAAAAAGCGTAGCCTCTTCTGACTGTTAACACAAACAGAAATGTATCAACTGCGCATATACAGGGCTTCTATTTGGTGGATAAAAATAAATTTAGAAGAGGCCGTTTACGTACACATTCATCACAGTGTGTGTGCCATTGGGATGGAAGAGGTACGCTGAGGGAACTGAACTAATCCCTAGTTTCTCCATTAGAAGTTTGTCTGAGCTCAGAGCTCTCTTCACTGCTACACCCTCATATGGCATTAGGTCCAAAATTACCTAGTTAAAAAAAGATAAAACATTAAATTAGAGCATTACAATTCTAGCTACATCACTAATTATGCCTAAAGGGATCATTTAGATCATCATCTACTCACCCACTCATCATTTGAAATCTATGTTATTTTCCTTTTTCCATGGTACACAAAAGTCTGGATTGTCTAAAGGCCTAGGTATACCTAATTTTCCACGTTCTGCTCCATCTTGTGCACAGTTGAGCACGCAAGCCTTTCAAAGTATACTCCTTTGGCCGTGAGCGCGGAAAGACGTGTTTGGCATGTGCGGACTATCTAATGGACTTTGTTTTCAAGTGCTCAAGTCAATCGCACATGCGTTTCTGTACACACTCCTGGCACACAAAAAATGGGCTGCACACAGACAGTGCGCACCCTCCTGATGACAAAATTATGTCACACGGACAGTGCGCGGACGAATTATACTTTGGGCTTAAGCCAGTGGTTCTTAACCTTTTTGACTCCAAGGCCCCCTTTGACCAAAACAATATTTGTAAACATTAGTTGAACTATGCATGAACTAACAATGAACAATACTTCTACAGCATTTATTAATCTTAGTTAATGTTAATCTCAACATTTACTATATTTTTAAGAACGAAAGTTTTATCTGTTAACATTAATGCACTGTGTAAAAATACTGTATATTGGTAATTGTTAGTTTATGTTAGATAATGCATTAACTAATGTTAACAAATTAAACCTTATTGTAAAGTGTTAACCAAAAAGTAAAACATTTTAAGACTTATTGGAGACCCCCTGGAAGTTTGCTAAGGCCCCCTAGTGGACGCTGGCCCCCTAGTTGAGAACCACTGGTCTAAACTGCTCTCATACGGCAAAAGTAGATTACAACAATCAAGCTCCAAAAGGACAAACAGGAGTGTGTGAAAGCAGGCGTCTATCAGCGGATCCCTGATATATCCGCTGATAGACCTCTGTACAGAAATTTAAAAAATGTGTCGATACCAGCATTTCCCTCTAGCATTTTGAGAGCTGTTGAACGGATTCTTAAACACCTCTGATTCGCCATTGTGTTCATACGCTCAACATATATGTCTCTGATTGGCCATTTTGTTCACGGATATATTAGCGAATATATTAGGGATCCGCTGATAGACCTCCCTTTCAAATGCTCTGGTGTGTATCTGTGTAAGCGCTCGGTGAAGAGCAAGCGTCATTGAAGCACTCGGTGAAGAGGTTGATCATTGTAGCCAATCACAGACATATATATGTTGAGCATGTGAACACAATGGCCAATCAGAGACATATATGTTGAGTGTGTGAACACAATGGCTAATCAGAGACATATATGTTGAGTATGTGAACACAATGGCCAATCAGAGACATGTTGAGTGTGTAAACACAATGGCCAATCAGAGGTGTTTAAGAATCTGCTAGAGGAAATGCTAGGGAAATGCTGGTATCGTCACATTTTTTAAATTTCAGTACTTTTGACAACTCATATATATACAGGGAGTGCAGAATTATTAGGCAAATGAGTATTTTGACCACATCATCCTCGTTATGCATGTTGTCTTACTCCAAGCGGTATAGGCTGGAAAGCCTACTACCAATTAAGCATATTAGGTGATGTGCATCTCTGTAATGAGAAGGGGTGTGGTCTAATGACATCAACACCCTATATCAGGTGTGCATAATTATTAGGCAACTTCCTTTCCTTTGGCAAAATGGGTCAAAAGAAGGACTTGACAGGCTCAGAAAAGTCAAAAATAGTGAGATATATTGCAGAGGGATGCAGCAGTCTTAAAATAGCCAAGCTTCTGAAGCGTGATCATCGAACAATCAAGCGTTTCATTCAAAATAGTCAACAGGGTCGCAAGAAGCGTGTGGAAAAACCAAGGCGCAAAATAACTGCCCGTGAACTGAGAAAAGTCAAGCGTGCAGCTGCCAAGATGCCACTTGCCACCAGTTTGGCCATATTTCAGAGCTGCAACATCACTGGAGTGCCCAAAAGCACAAGGTGTGCAATACTCAGAGACATGGCCAAGGTAAGAAAGGCAGAAAGTCGACCACCACTGAACAAGACACACAAGCTGAAACGTCAAGACTGGGCCAAGAAATATCTCAAGACTGATTTTTCTAAGGTTTTATGGACTGATGAAATGAGAGTGAGTCTTGATGGGCCAGATGGATGGGCCCGTGGCTGGATTGGTAAAGGGCAGAGAGCTCCAGTCCGACTCAGACGCCAGCAAGGTGGAGGTGGAGTACTGGTTTGGGCTGGTATCATCAAAGATGAGCTTGTGGGGCCTTTTCGGGTTGAGGATGGAGTCAAGCTCAACTCCCAGTCCTACTGCCAGTTTCTGGAAGACACCTTCTTCAGGCAGTGGTACAGGAAGAAGTCTGCATCCTTCAAGAAAAACATGATTTTCATGCAGGACAATGCTCCATCACACGCGTCCAAGTACTCCACAGCGTGGCTGGCAAGAAAGGGTATAAAAGAAGAAAATCTAATGATATGGCCTCCTTGTTCACCTGATCTGAACCCCATTGAGAACCTGTGGTCCATCATCAAATGTGCGATTTACAAGGAGGGAAAACAGTACACCTCTCTGAACAGTGTCTGGGAGGCTGTGGTTGCTGCTGCACGCAATGTTGATGGTGAACAGATCAAAACACTGACAGAATCCATGGATGGCAGGCTTTTGAGTGTCCTTGCAAAGAAAGGTGGCTATATTGGTCACTGATTTGTTTTTGTTTGGTTTTTGAATGTCAGAAATGTATATTTGTGAATGTTGAGATGTTATATTGGTTTCACTGGTAAAAATAAATAATTGAAATGGGTATACATTTGTTTTTTGTTAAGTTGCCTAATAATTATGCACAGTAATAGTCACCTGCACACACAGATATCCCCCTAAAATAGCTAAAACTAAAAACTACTTAAAATATTGATACAAAAATATTCAGCTTTGATATTAATGAGTTTTTTGTGTTCATTGAGAACATGGTTGTTGTTCAATAATAAAATTAATCCTCAAAAATACAACTTGCCTAATAATTCTGCACTCCCTGTATATATATACACACTCACCTAAAGGATTATTAGGAACACCTGTTCAATTTCTCATTAATGCAATTATCTAATCAACCAATCACATGGCAGTTGCTTCAATGCATTTAGGGGTGTGGTCCTGGTCAAGACAATCTCCTGAACTCCAAACAATGTCAGAATGGGAAAGAAAGGTGATTTAAGCAATTTTGAGCGTGGCATGGTTGTTGGTGCCAGACGGGCCGGTCTGAGTATTTCACAATCTGCTCAGTTACTGGGATTTTCACGCACAACCATTTCTAGAGTTTACAAAGAATGGTGTGAAAAGGGAAAAACATCCAGTATGCGGCAGTCCTGTGGGCGAAAATGCCTTGTTGATGCTAGAGGTCAGAGGAGAATGGGCCGACTGATTCAAGCTGATAGAAGAGCAACTTTGACTGAAATAACCACTCGTTACAACCGAGGTATGCAGCAAAGCATTTGTGAAGCCACAACACGCACAACCTTGAGGCGGATGGGCTACAACAGCAGAAGACCCCACCGGGTACCACTCATCTCCACTACAAATAGGAAAAAGAGGCTACAATTTGCACAAGCTCACCAAAATTGGACAGTTGAAGACTGGAAAAATGTTGCCTGGTCTGATGAGTCTCGATTTCTGTTGAGACATTCAGATGGTAGAGTCAGAATTTGGCGTAAACAGAATGAGAACATGGATCCATCATGCCTTGTTACCACTGTGCAGGCTGGTGGTGGTGGTGTAATGATGTGGGGGATGTTTTCTTGGCACACTTTAGGCCCCTTAGTGCCAATTGGGCATCGTTTAAATGCCACGGCATACCTGAGCATTGTTTCTGACCATGTCCATCCCTTTATGACCACCATGTACCCATCCTCTGATGGCTACTTCCAGCAGGATAATGCACCATGTCACAAAGCTCGAATCATTTCAAATTGGTTTCTTGAACATGACAATGAGTTCACTGTACTAAAATGGCCCCCACAGTCACCAGATCTCAACCCAATAGAGCATCTTTGGGATGTGGTGGAACGGGAGCTTCGTGCCCTGGATGTGCATCCCACAAATCTCCATCAACTGCAAGATGCTATCCTATCAATATGGGCCAACATTTCTAAAGAATGCTTTCAGCACCTTGTTGAATCAATGCCACGTAGAATTAAGGCAGTTCTAAAGGCGAAAGGGGGTCAAACACAGTATTAGTATGGTGTTCCTAATAATCCTTTAGGTGAGTGTATATAAATGAAATTGAATGAAAAATGATCGGCTGATTAAAACTAATATCAGCCAAATACGTTTGGAATGACATATGGGTGAGTAAATGATGACATCTGATCTTATACTGCTTTCCTACAAAAACAGATTGATTAAACATTGTGTTTTATCTGTGTTTTTCATACCTCTCTCCCTATATAAGAGTCTTCGTCCTCAACTATAACTGCAGTATAGAGTTCCGTTTTCTTCCCCATTAAGGACAGGATGTCCTCAGACCTGCAACAGATGAAAAACTCAATGTTTCTAAATATTAAACAGACACACATTCTATTATTGTCTAGAAATTAAACCCTAAACAAACATCTCTAAATGTCCCTCCTGATGCTGGAGGCAGAACATGTTAAATATTAAGCACAGCTGGAATTTAACATGTAAAAATTAGGTGGTAACATTATAGATTTGGGCACCTGACAGGCTCAAGGGGAGGGCAGCCAACAGGCCAGTCTTGTCTAGTGTGGTTTTGAAGGAAGTTAACCATTAACTGCCTCACTGTCTGCAGTTCTCTGTCAGCTCCTAACAGTACATAAATAAAACAAAATCAGAAATACAAGTTAAATCCACAATAATAAAATCACAATTCTAATCAGAGCAAAAATGATGAAACCCACCTCGATATGTCTTTCCAAAATCATTTGTGGTGTCATGTGCTTTAAAATACTAAAAAAGAAAAAGAAAAGAAAAAAAATTATTATTCCTAAATGAAAACTACAAAAACAACATGTCCTATATGTGTCTATTTTAAAACCAGGCATGTTTCTAGCAATTTGGTAATTTGATAAGGGTGTAATAATACATTTGTCTACTGTATAGTTACCCTGGTTTCAGGTTTACCTGACCTCGATCAGACATAGATAAGACGTCTTATAGTGTTCAAAACCAGCTAGAAAAGAGCACAGCAAAATAGAACAGAAGGAAGGATCTTGTTTTGTCAAGTTAACTTGACACATTTTAAAATGCAGAGATTTTGATGGGACATTGAATAAACATTTTTTTAATAGACTATTGTGACATCCTTAATATATGAACCGTTTATGTATAGCAGTACAATGACATATATAGCCAAAGACATTTCACTATGGGCGGAGCTACCCAGCATAATTCCACAAAATAAAAACCAAGCAAACAAAATGTTGTGTTGCTTGATGCTTTGTTAGGACTAGGTTTGTAGTATTGTCTACGATAATATCGCAATTGTTGTTTTAATGCGAGCTGACATTATCAAGTCACACAAGAAGTTAATATTGTGAGTTACACTTTAGACACAATCGTCTATTTTTGTTCTATTCCGCCAATGAAATCACAGCAGAACTGTTGCGCATCTCTGAGCAACACACTTATCTGAATGAATCTGAATCTTATCTGAAGTGTTTTTAAACAAATCGGGTGACTGAATGATTCATTGACCCAGTTTTAGATTCATATTGAAAGTATTTTTTGAATTATTTTGGCAATATCGCAAACCCCTAGTTAAGACTCAGATTTATTATATAGGTTTAATCTGTTGAACAAATAAATAACATCATTTGCACAAACATACTCTGAAGGTGGGGTAGAAGTGGATTCCGAACTCCTTACAGATGTCGAAGTTCTTCTCATGAGCACAATCCAGAACTCCAATACGAATGGCCTGTGCCCAGTCTATGAGAGTAGAGAGACACGTCACACATATCAAACACATTTAAACTTGAAGGTATAGTTAACTCAAACATTTTGGCGTCAATTATTAGCTCACCCTCATGTTGTTCCAAAACAATAAGACTTTTATTCATCTTCAAAAGACAAATGAAGGTATGTTAAAGGATACATAACACACACAGTTTGTTAAACTTGAGTACCTATAGAGTAGTATTGCATGCTTCATATCTCCGAAGAGTCTTTAGTTTTATCATATTTATGAAAGACAGACACGCTGTACAGACTCTTTCCGAAAACAGCCGAACTCGTGGAGGCGTGCAGTGGGCGGAGCTAAAGAGTCACGAGCACACACACACACACACAATACATCATGGCATTATCCCTGGATAACTTTTGATTCACTATACGTTCGTGTTGTAATTACATCTATAATTACGGTTGACGCTTCCCTTACACTTTAACCCACCCTTAAACCTAACCATACCATGAAACCTTCCCCTAACTTCACCCGTATCCGACCTCAATAGCAGCAAAAGTGTTTTGCAATACAACATGAACACAATATGTACATTTTTATGTAAGTGCATAGTAGTTAAAGATACAATATAAAGTGTGACCAATTAATATAAGCGTTGAAGCACCAAATGATATCAATACTTGAATGAAATGTCTAAAAAGAATATTATTAAACAGACAAAAAGCATACGGCCATAATGCAATCAGGTAAATGGGCATGTGCAGAGACTTGAGCCTAGATATATTTTTTCATTTGCGTTGTATAACACATGCTGACGTCCACGCTAAATGTCTTATCGGTATTGGCACCCAGAACAGCTGCCAGATAGCCTAAGTGGACAGGAACTCTGGCAGGAAGCCTAAAATGATTTGATGCATTACGTGGTTTTGAGGTCTGACATCAGAAACATAGATATTAAGTATCTCACTAAAACTTTGTGAGACGAAATATTACTCTCTCAAAGCAAGATTTTATACACTGCATAGAGTTTCTGGAGCCAGGTGGTTTGTTTTTAACGCAAACTCATAAACTCTGTGAACAGCTGTAAAACCTGTGTCAGAAAGATGAAGCAGATGGGGTGTGATGTAAGCAGCTGATTTAAAAATGTTTGGATGAGAGAGAAGAGGGACAGCCGGGGGCACTTTAGCCCTCTATTCTTCACCTGAGGGTGGGACACTGTGGGTTTTAGGATGTGTGGGGGAATGCGCAGCGGGGTTGCGTCCTCACAATAGGGACATCTGACCCTCATTGTGAAGGTAACAGCTGGTAGGCGGCCACTCGCGAGCCACCCAGCCGACAGCTTGTGCCAACAAAGGCAGACTGAAAGCATTCAACAGAAGACTTGTCCTCACAACGTTATTCATCCAAAGGCCACAATCATTCTTATTCCCAGTCCACTGAAGAAGAAACGCAAGGCATGGCATTCCAGAACATATACCCTATAATATGATCATGATGACAAATGTATTTGTGAATCAACAGCACTCTGGTCTTCTCAAAATAATTACCAAAACAAAAGTTTAGTAGCAAGAATATGGTAATCATTCAGTTCCATAGTCCAAAAAATCTGCATGCCTATTGAAAATCTGGGATTTAAAATCCCAATCAAAGCTTGGATTTTGAAAAAATTAAGAAATATAGTTCACCCAAAAAATTTATATTCTGTAATTTTCTCACTCTCATGTCAAACTTACAAAAATCAAAAATAAATTATTTTGAGAAATTCATTTCATACAGTGAAAAAACGGTTACTGAAACAGTTAAAGGCACAATATGTCATATTTTTGGATTAAAATACCCATAAAACCACTAGAAATTTTTTTATATATTTTGTTGACTTGTGTACTTATATTATCCCAAATGTTTCCAAGAATGTTTAAATTCAGACAAATAAGCAATTTAAACGAGGCCACGGACCATGTCCCTGTGTCACCTATCAATGACATCATACCCGCCTTACCCTCGATTTCCGGTTCTATTTTGGAGAAACCATGGAAACACCAAAGATGCTTTAATATGTGTTTTATTAGACAGGTGAGCAACTGTTTGGATACATTATCGACAAAACTAATCATTGTTATATAGCTCAACACCATTAGTGTGTTGTCCTGGTAAGCGCTCATTGTCACAGTTGTAAACACGACGGTGTTCTTCTTCCACAAGGGGAGTTTGGAGTCACAGAATTTGTTTCCAGGCGGACCTTAAAAAGAACGCAACACACACACATCTTGCAGACATCCTGTAGAATTCAACCAATCAGATGATGACTTCGAAACTCCTGAATTGTTTCAAGAAAAGTGTCCCATATGCATCAGACATTCAGCCAACAGTCCGTGGGCGTGACGTCTGAGGCTGAGACTAGTCTATAAATCTGCTCATCCATATGATTTCTGCCCGAGTCCCATTAGATTCTTTTCCACCGGCTGTAGAGGTGAAGACAACAACTCCCATGATTCCACGAAATCAAGGCGTAATCAAGCTACGCCTTTGTTTTGAATAAGCGACATCTAGTGGCAAAAATTACATATTGTGCCTTTAAGTTACCAACATTCTTCTAAATATTTTCTTTTGTGTTCCGCAGAAGAATGATCAACATAGTCATACAAGTTTGAAACAAATTTTTGGGTGAACAATCCCTTTAAGATTCATATTTTATAAACAAAATATAATTTGTAACAACAAGAATGTTTGTTGAAATGAAAAAAAGAGGAACCGACTAAAAACTCACTAATGATCTCAGACTTTGCTTTGTACTGTAGGTCACAATCCCTTGACCACAGGTCCAAACATCATTGAGAGAGAAGGCTAAAGCTGTGAGAGAGAACTGACCCTCCCTAATTTCACAGCTCTACCACTTTTAGCATCTTTGCGACAAGGTGTTAAATGCATTTGCCCTCATTTATATTGAATGTGTCAGTCTACAGTGACCTTTTCATTCCCGTCATCCTTCACTGCACCCAACACATGTGGCTTCCTCCAGTATACCATCAGTCCTTTAGCTCAGAGCACTGCAGACACGTAGCGCTGCTGTCTAAGCATGTTTATTAGCAATAAGGCCAGTCTTGTAGCTCTAAGAAGGTCTGAAGAGAGTTAATGTTAATCTCATTATTTATTCAGAATGGCTTGGGAAGCCACGGCTTGACCAAAGGTGGGCTTTCCCCATCCAACCAGAACTGCCTAGAGAAAGCACTCAAATCTGTGAGGTCTAAACCTCTGATACCTAAACCTAAACCCACTTTTGGTAAGGTTACATATGTTGAGTTCCTGATTTTAGATCATGCAAAATATCAGAACCTTAAAACCACTAATGCTACTTGTGTATCCGGGTTGTTGAATGATGTTCTCTGATGTTGGTTACTGGTCACATGACATGCATATTTCATATTTTTGGTAGATGTTTTATTTAACATTTTTATGATTTAATGATTAGCTTTTGATAAACTCACAAACACCAACTTAACATTTTTCTAGTTTTTTTATTAATTATATTTATTTCTTGTATAATTATAATGCAGTTGTATGATCTCATATTGAGCGAGTATTTGTACTTTTAAAAAAAATGCATCTGTTATGCTGCAGGACTATTTAAAGGATTAGTTCACCCGAAATTGAAAATTCTGTCATCACTCATGTCATAACCGACCTGTATAGCTTTCTCCCTGCAGTATTGACAATATTGTGTCTAACCTGTATAGTCTTCAGTCTGGCACTAAAGGGGAAATACTGAATAAATACAATCATCACTCTTTTTATGCAGTTAAAACTTACAGTGAACAAGCACTAGAACATTTAAACTTCTAAAAGATTAGGGCTGTGTATCGCCAAGATACGATACACATCTTGATACAGGTGTTCCGATATGATATAGAAGAGAAGAGATGTTGTTGCAAGAGGGAGGGGAAGTTACTTTAAATTAAAGATTACGAGAGGGCACATGAATTTAAGAATATGATGTGCATTGTGAAAGATGAATCATTTATCATAAATTCTGCAATATTCCATAAAAACTAAGAATGGTCAATTGATTTAATGGTGACTTTAAAACACCACTAAAAGTAAATATACTGTACACTACCTGGAGACATGTATATAGTAAGAGTGTGTGTTGTGGGTTAAAATTAAGGCCTTGAGCGCAGTGATAAATACAAATAACAGTCAGCAACACCCGTGGATTTACATGCAGGTGTATCAACAAACCAGGGATTATCGACTTTCCATGCATGTCCTCATGTGTACTTAAGGCCAAATGCTCAAAAACACTGCAAGCCTCATTAAAACCCATGCGACAATGTACAAGGAAATAGTATGATGGGATAGTTATGGTAGAACAAGACAGACAGACAGAAAGAAAGAAAGAAATGAATAGTAGCAGCTGTTTGGGTGTTTGGACATCCATCATGGCAATAATACCACGTCTATGGACATTACCATGATAGTAGCCTACCATGGTATTCCTGGAGATATGAATATGGTTATCAAACAGTGCCATGGAATCTATAAAAAAGTACCATGGTATTACCATCAGTATGGTACCGCCTCCCTCCACAGTAAGAATGACCATCCCAAATCTGTTAATACTATTCTTTGGAAACACTTGTGTGCCTGAGGTGAAAGCATCGATACTGTGTTCTTCCTCAAAAGAGTGAATAAACAGGAAGAGGATCAAAATCCACCTACCCTTCACGTCGCCGGCCAGTGCTTTCCATGTAGGCGAGTACTGGATACAGTGGCCACACCACGACGAGTAGAACTGAAGCAGCCAGGAGCTGGAGGAGTTGAGCACGGTCTGCTTCAAGCTGTCGCTGCTCAGTATAACCACTGGATCCTCTTCAGTGTACAATCGAGCTGACTGACCCTTTCCGAACAGCAACCCCATCACAATACTGATCTTAACGCAAAACGCAACTGCCATTTGAGGTGATAGAGGAAACGCCGTTCAATTTGAAGCCACACACATAAATGAGTTCTCTACATTCAGAGTGATTCTGCTCGCTCCCATGGATGACTACATTTAGTCGGAGACGTGTCTTCTAGAGCTTCGTCACTGCGCTATGAGAGCGCAGACGCTTAACTTGCGCATCCTATCTGCGTATGGTCGACGCATATCACTATGGTAGCCTACTCTAATGCAAGAAAAATTAACTCTCTCCCCCGGTTTCACAGATAAGACTTAAAAATGATAGTTCACCCAAAAATGAAAATTACCCCATGATTTACTCACCCTCAAGCCATCCTAGGTGTATGTGACATTCTTCTTTCAGACGAATACAATCCGAGTTATATTAAAAAATGTCTTGGCTCTTCCATGCTTTATAATGGCAGTAAATGGCAGCCCAAAATTTGAAGACCAAAGAAGTGCATCCATCCATTATAAAAGTAATCCACACGGCTCCGGGGGGTTAATAAAGGCCTTCTGAAGTGAATCGATGGGGTTTTGTAAGAAAAATATCCATATTTAATATGTTGTTAAATATCTATAAAATATAAAGTGTAGCGCCTCTCGCATTTCAAAATGCTTACGTCTGACTTCATTGTCACGCCAGTTATGCTTTTTCCGTAAGCTGAATACGGAAGGCGGTCTGCCGGAAGCTAGATATTTTATAGATGTTTTATAATGTGTTAAATATGGATATTTTTCACACAAAAACCCATCGATTTTCGCTTCAGAAGGCCTTTATTAACCCCCAGGAGCCATGCGGATTACTTTTATAATGGATATATATTTGGGCTTCAAATTTTGGGCTGCCATTATAAGGCTTGGAAGAGCCAGGACATATTTTAATATAACTCCGATTGTAATCGTCTGAAAGAAGAATGTCATAGGATGGCTTTAGGGTGAGTAAATCATGGGGTGATTTTCATTTTTGTGTGAACTATCCCTTTAAGCTAGTTCCAGACTAAAATGCATGTTTGAGCTGTTTTAACAGAAAGCAACTTGCCCTGACATATCTCAAAATATGTCGTTGGCATTGTTTTGTCTCAAGATGCACACAATAATTTTTTTTTTTTCTAAAGGCACATTTATAAAAGCTACTTAAATATCCTAATTGAACTAAGGCCTAATCCTGGCTTAGCCTAAGCCCTGTCTGTGAAACCGGGCCTTTATATTATTATTGTTTTGAAAAAAACATTCTCCACAAATGTTGCTAAGAATGAAATACATTTCACCTTTATTGTATAATGTACACAAACACATAGTATTTATTTTTTTAAATCAATAAAAATGAAGAATGATTAAAAGAAGAGTAAATCTCACAAAAACAGGTTGATGTCACATCTTGTCAGTGCAGGCAAAGGAAGAGGAGCAGAGGATCTCAATTACAGCAGACTTAGTTTATTTACACACACAAAAAAGGCCATCCTGAAGGGAGAAATCAGCATAATAGCTTCAGATATGTAAAGACAACACAGAGAAAAAGAAATAGACGAACCAAACTGAGGGCTTAAATACAAATACAAGGAAACATGGGAACCAAATGAAAAACAACATAAGAGTCCACACATAGAACTAACCTTTACACATCTCACTCCATAATCAAAAGAAAAAGAATATATACTGCATACAGGAAATGAATACATTTTTTTGTATTTTGACATGTGCCTAATGGTCTCATTGTATGACCATTAAAGGCCCACAGAAGTGCCTTGAAACGTGCAGCGTTATTCAATGTTTTGAATTAATTTCCACTGAAACAGGAAGATAGTGTTTCACAGCTCGGTCAGAACCACAGTGTAATAGGTTTCCCTTTTAGAGCTAATATGAAACTGTTACTAAAGCAAAACAGTGAACATAATCATGCTAAGATTGTGTAATTTGAAAAGTGTAATTTATGTTGGTGCATGGCACTGGCGTTATCTCTTTTACTCGTCAGTGCTGTTTCTAATGCCGTCTGTCTAAACGTTTCTCCTCCTAATTACCTCAATATCGCTTTAAAATACAGCGTATTTGCGTATTGTGGTCTGTGCTGACTCGCGCATATTATCCGCTCTATGCTATCGTGTCTCTGGACCGGAGCAGACTTTATTTGCCCGAATGGAAAGCATATTTACACTCTCTGAATCATTCCCTACCCCCTATATAGTGCACTATGTGCCAATCACCATATAAAAAAATAGTAATTGTGTGAACAAGTGACCGATTTCAGCTGTAAGTTTCAGCGTCAGAAGCGGGATGCTTCAGATTCAAGAGCATTTGATTGAACAGAAAATCTGATGAGAAGCTGAGATGCAGAATGATGTCATCGAAGTCGTTGATCCATATTGGCAGAAGTGAGAGACTGTAAGTTTTAAACGCTTGTATCTTCTAAATGCGAATTTTGTCATTGTTTTGGAGCACACTATAACCGTAAGGCTACCATATTCATACTAAAAGCCAAAAAAACTTTTTGATTTAGATTTCATGGGGACTTTAAGCACATTTTGTCCTAAAATTCTCATTAATGTAATATATCATTTATATTTATGTCTTTTTGTAATCTCCATTATTCATCATGGTGATTGATGTGCATTAGATTCTCATTACTGTAATACTGTAAAAATATTTTTTTAATGCATCAGAGTAAACAAATGACTGTGATACATAAAATTTTTACTTAAATCAGAAGATATTAAAGGCAGTACAACCAACAATAATATGATGTATATATATTTTACAATTTAAATCATATGTCATTATTTCTTTTGAATTTCAGTAATGAGAATGTTTTGTTGTTATTACAGTAATTGCAAAAAGTGCAAAAATGTGCTTAATTGTCATGAAAATGTATTAATACTGCAAGATCTTAATGGTCCTAAAATAGCTGTTTATGCTTTTTTTTGCTTGTTTCTTCAAGCAAAAATTATTTATGAAATATATGAAATATGACTTGGGCATGTTCTTGACAGGATTTGTGAAATTCACATAAAAAGAAAATAATATATCGAAGATGCAGAATATAAAAATGCAATCAAGTTTCAAAAAACGTCTCAGTTACGTATGTAACCCTCATTTCCTGAAGGAGGGAACGTAGACATACATAGGAACTGACCGACGAATTGGGGATGACTTTGAGAGACCAATCTACTTCGAGTGTTAACTAAATAAGCCAATGAACACTGGCATGTGGTTCACGCATTCCACATATTAATAAGGAAGTGGATGCACCACATCTTTGCTTTTCCGTTGAGGAGCCGAACTTAGTGACTCAGTCGTTCAGCGGAGGTACAGCAACTGTGTCGACGGGACGTACGTTATGCGTAACCGAGACGTTCCCTTCAGTCGGTTACGTTCAACGTACGTCGGAACTGCTGCTGGCCCTTCCAGCGCTCTGCCTGAGCTCCCTGGTCTGCCCCCCTCTGTTGGAGCGGGAAATCAAGGCTCTAAGCAGAGAAGGTCAGTCACTGCTGTTCCGCAAGACCCACTCAGTGTGACTATTGGATAACGCTGGGAAATGATGGCCCTCTAGGGGATGGGAACACTATGGAAGCCACATCCTGCCCATAGGAAGGTGAAATGTGGAAGTTACACATATGGACTAGCCAAGCAGGGTAGTACAACATATGGAAGTCTCTGGGGTGGTTCCAGCCTAGTTCTAGGGGGAAAAGAACACCAGCAGAGACGACAGAGCGAGTTCTGTCAAGGAAAAGACACAGGCTAGCTGAGCAGGGTAGCTGTACCATGGAAGAATACACATATGGGGTCGCCGCAGGGACCACTACATATGGACACCCAGCCTAACACAGGTTCCACCATGCATACGAGTGTAGGCCTGGCGTCAGACGCTCCGCCACGTCTGACTGCTGGGGGTGACGGAGGAACTTAACAGGGTTAGCCATTTCTGGGGAAGTCTACTGGAGCAAATAGACATCAGATACCCGGCCCAGCGGGTGGGAGTGGCGTTGCAAGCCGACACTTAGAACGGGTCCCTCAAGCTACTGGCCAATGGAGGTGAGTATACGGAAAGATACCAGCTCTACACGAAGGCTGTAGAATCTAGCAAACCTGTTAGGTGTCGCCCAGCTCTGCAAATATCTGTCGCCTTGAGTCAGTGCCCAGAAGGAAGCAACACTTCTAGTTGAGTGTGCTCGCAACCCGAACGGGCAAGGCACGTCTTGGGACTGGTAGAAACCCGTAGAAACGAAGGGTCCGACCACGGCCCGAAGGTAGACCTTCAAGAGCGCCATGGCATGCAGGGCAGACGCGGCTTCTCCACAAGCTGTGTAAGCCTTGTCCGCCAGAGAGGAGGAGAACTTACACGCTCGGGAGGGGAGACGCGGATTACCCCGCCAAGAGGTAGCACAGTTGCATCGCCACAGACCGCTCCACTGGGGGGAGCTCCATGTACCGCTTAGCCTCGCCACCATTGAGGGTAGTGAGGGGGGAGGCAGCACCAGACTGGCTTTGGGCAGAAAAAGGTGCTGTCCACGATCTGGTAACTTCCTAATGCACTTCCGTAAAGAAAGGCACTGGGGCGGAGCGCTGAGAACCAGCGCGGGCTGCCCCGAGATACCAATCGTCCAGCCTTCCAGCCCAGGGTTCGGGACATGGTGGTGGATTCCACTTGAGCCCGACGCTCGCGGCGGCCCGGGAAAGCATAGCCATCAGCTATGGGTCAGACTCGGGTAACGCTACCACACCCAAAGGGGGCAGAGCAGCTGAATCCTCATCCCCAGAGGACATAAGCTCACCCTCTCATGCAGCGATCAACATTCTGTCTTCCGCTGGAGCCCCAAAAGAAATAAATGGTCCCCCATGGGAAGAACCAGCGTGCTCTCTCGGAAGCTGTGCGGCTTGAGGTGTGGAGAAGTGAGGGGCCCGTGGAGGTCAACTCGGCGGGGGAAGCCCTCACTGTGATCCTCAGGTCACCTCCAAGGCTATTAACCGAAGTAGGCACCTTCTGAGTTGCCCCAGAAGGCGCACTAGATCGGGGAATAGGCGAAGGGATGTATGAGATATTCAAGTCTGGACCTTAACACCGCAATGGTCATTTTCCCACAGTAGGCCCATGAACCATCCACAAAAACCACCTCAGCGTGCCTAATGCCCAAGCACGAGAGACAGCGATCGTGACCGTCACCCGTGGACAGATAGCTACCCCATCCAGAAACACACGGTTTGAATGACATTTTCAAAAAGATGCAGGGTCAAACCGTGTAAGCTCTTTTAGAAGGAAATTGCTCTTGCTGAACACAAAGGGGAGATGGCCGCAGCTACACAACAGTTCTGAAGTGCAAGCCTTGTGTGAGCACTCATACTCTTTGAAGACACAACCAGCTGTTTTTTGACCTGATCGTGCTGTCTCACCCACACCACACTGGAAAGAGCGTCCTCCCAAAGAGCAGACTCGTCAAGAAACACCTGTTCATAGAAACGATTACAGCCAACAAAGGGAACAGCAATCGTTCTGCTCCAAAGCAAAAAGCAAAGATGCGGTGCATTCACTTCCTTATTTATACCCGCACAGAAGGGAGGAGCGTGGAATGCGTGAACCGCATGCCAATGTTCATAGGCTCATTTAGTTAACACTCAAAGTGATCACCAATTCGTCTGTCAGTTCCGATGTACGTCGAACGTGACCGACTGAAAGGGAACTCGTCTTTTATGTTGAAATGTGCATATGATTTAGGGTTAATATTGTGTCGTCCAAAAGAAGGCTGAAAATCTCTTCAGTCAGATGCATTTTCACAGTGTACTGGTCAGCTCTGTAGTCTAGCCAAGTTCTCTCCTCATTATGAAGTTCTTGAATCTAGAAGTAGATAAAAAGACAAAATGTGGCATTTTCAGTTCTATTATTTACTGCAGTCTTAAATAATATTTGAGCTAAAGTTATCAAAACCACTAATTTCATAAGCAAGCATATTATTATAGGAGTGCCTTTACACACACCAGTATAAAGTCCACTCTGTCTCTCTTGGCATACCAGTATTTGCACAGTTTTTGAAGCATCTCTGTCATCTGTTGTTCACTTCGCTCTAAATTCAGAATTTTCTGTATCTCTTTTCTCACTGCAGCCTGCAAATAACCTTAGATTAACACACTGAAAATTATTCAAATATACTGTGCTTAAAAGCATAGATATATGTACATATATGCGTCATTAGTGGCTGTTTCTATAGACCAACACTCGAGAGAAAGTTGACTGTGCGTCTGCAACCATAGTTATACACATGTATCAATATCCATATCCACAACAGACTTAAGCAGATTATTTTCATAGGTTGTGGCATCTTAGAAAACTCATTGATTTTTACTGTAAGTGGCGACACTATCTGAAGTGTTCACAATTCCAAGATGGCAGATGCGTCAACGTGTCTAGAGTGGTCGAAGGTGGCATTAATGTTTACATATCTCAGCTTAAAAGTACCTGGACAATATAAGTAAAAAAAAAACAAAAAAACAACATATAATTGAGTAGTTCATACAGATGATTGCAAATCCTTTTACCTTCAAAAATTTAACTGAAATTTTACTTGATTGCAGAGTTGAGATTACAGATTGATCATCTATATTCTTTGCAGGTTTTGTCCTTAATATATCACCCAAAATCTCATGAAGTACATCAGATGTTAACTGAAAGATCACCTACAGTGTAAAATGAATAAGGTTTAGATGAGAGTTTTGCTTCTCTCGTTCATTTAGCATTTGTATAGTTGTTTGTTATACATTCCATAGACTAACCTTTCGATAATGTTTGCGACTGTCATCATCTAATAGATAGCTTGGTGTTTCATAAAGGTCAAGAGTGTCTTCATTTGCGTGGCTGCACATTATTTCCACTGCAGCATCTACTAATCTGCATACGATACTGTCTTCATGGGGCGACACTTTTATCTTTGATGGTGTGTTGGGTTGGGCCGGATGCCACTGCTCCAAGACACATGGCATAAAATAACCATCCTCACTTTTTCCATCCTGAATATCAAAGTTAAAAGTTCAGAAATAGTATGATTTTTTCATGCAAATTTCATGCATATATATTATTCTACAGATATTTTATCCTTTGTTAAAACATTTCAAGGCTGTTTTGCCAACTTACAGTATCTGTAGATTGACTGTCATGCAATGATTTAATTCTTTGTCTCTTTCTGGTATCCTGAGCATCTTTATCCAGCTCTTCTGTCAGTTTAGCATCCACATGAGGCTGTAAAATACAGGTGATTAGTGATAGAATCAATTGCCATTCTGCTATATGATTAACATGAGTGTGTGAAAGCATAAGTTCCCAAAAATAAAAATTCTGTCATTATTTATTCATTCTTTCCAAACCTGTATGATTTTCTTTCTTCTGCAAAACACACACTCTTTTCCATAGAATAAAATAACACAGAGCTGTCAAGCTCCAATAATACTAATAAAGCAGTACAGTACATATGACTTTTATTCTAAATGTTTTCTGAAGTTGCACATTGTGTGAGGAACAGAAATTTCAAATGTAGTTTATCTTCATTCTAGCCATACAGTATATAGTAAAATGGAATAAATGGAACAATAAAAAATAGACTGTAAACAAAAATAGACTAACGCCTCAAAAGACAATAAATCCCAAGGATAAGAGACAATAGGGCAACATATACTATATTGTACACATAGTGTACTATGATATAGAGTACACACACACACACACACACACACACATACATATATATATATACACACACTATATTGCCAAACGTTTTGGGACGCCTGCCTTTACATGCACATGAACTTTAATGACATCCCATTCTTAAACCGTAGGGTTTAATATGGAGTTGGCCCACCCTTTGCAGCTATAACAGCTTCAACTCTTCTGGGAAGGCTATCCACAAGGTTTAGGAGTGTGTTTATAGGAATTTTTGACCATTCTTCTAGAATTGCCAGACAGAGAAGCGTGATTCGTCACTCCAGAGAACACGTCTCCACTGCTCTAGAGTCCAGTGGTGGCGTGCTTTACACCACTGCATTTGACGGTTTGGATGCAACTGCTCTGCCATGGAAACCCATTCCATGAATCTCTCTATGCACTGTTCTTTAGCTAATCTGAAGGCCACACAGAGTTTGGAGGTCTGTAGCTATTGACTCTGCAGAAAGTTGGTGACTCAGCATGCACTTACCCCACTCTGTGATTTTACGTGGCCTGCCACAACATGGCTGAGTTGCTGTTGTTCCCAATTGCTTCCACTTTGTTATAATACCACTAACAGTTGACCGTGGAATATTTAGTAGTGAGGAAATTTCACGAATGGACTTATTGCACAGGTGGCAACCTATCACGGTACCACGCTTGAATTCACTGAGCTCCTGAGAACGACCCATTCTTTCATGTTTGTAGAAGCAGTCTGCATGCCTAGGTGCTTGATTTTACACACCTGTGGCCATGGAAGTGATTGGAACACCTGAATTCAATGATTTGGAGGGGTGTCCCAACACTTCTGGTTCGATGCTAACTGCATCTCTTTGGCTCTGTGTCTTGTACTCTGCACAATGACAATAGAGTTGAATACAATCGAATCTAAAAAGGCTTATGCTCACCAATACAGTAAAAACAGCAATATTGTAAAATATTATTGCAATTTAATGTTTTCTATTTTAATATATTTTAAGCTCTAATTATCCCTGTGATAGTGAAGCTGAATTTTCAGCATCATCTCTATAGTCTTCAGTCACATGATCCTTTAGAAAAACATTATTATAATATGCTGATTTGGTGCTCAATGTAATTATCAATCTTGAAAAGAGTTATTCTCCTTAATATTTTTGTGGAAAAAATCTTTAATGAATAGAACATTCAAAATAACAGCATTTATTTTGAAATATAAAATAGATTTTGTAACATTCTAAATATCTTTACTGCCATTTCTGATCAATTTAATCCACCCTTAAAATAAAAGTAGAATAAAAGTAATAACTTCTTTAAAAAAAAAAAATGACATGAGGGTGAGAAAATTGTGCCAGAATTTTACTGAGTAAACTGTCCCTTTAAATTTTTGATATTACTTACTCTTGGTGAGGGCATTTCAGAGGGATGTGAAAGGTTCCTCCCTTGATCAGACGTGTCTTCCTGAGGTTCTTTTTTTCGTGTGCATGTGGTGATTGTCAGTATGATCTCATCTCTAGGAGGACACTGACTATGAATATGTCCTGTTTGTCTATCTGCCACTGATGTGTCTATCTGTTGTTTATCTCTCTTTGTGCTAGCCGGTTCAACATCTGAAAAGGGATCTTCATCCACCCCTGTCTCTACATCACTACTATGTTCTCTGTGTATATAAGCGATGTCCTCAGCTCTGACAAGGACACCGTGACTTTTGTCACAGCTAAAGTACTTCACACCTCTAAATGTTCCATTGTGGTTTCCATTTGGGTTGTCCAAAGCCACACCAGCCCAAAAACCATTCGCAAATGCTGTGAAGCCTTTATATTTCAGCACACCCGGTCTAGAGTTACACACAAGAACTCTGTCTCCAATCTGAAAGGAGGACAATGGATCTGAGATTTCATTTCTCACATCTTCAGGAAGTGAGCTAGTATACTCTGAACAGTCATTTTCCTCAGCATCCTCATATAGAGCTCCATTAGTATCATCGTTTACCTCCTTTTCCCTTAGACTGTTAGAGCCTAGACTTAGAGACTCTCTTCTTTTCAGAGAAAAGTCCACAGGGAGAGGAGGGATGTTCTCACTGTTAATGGAGATATCTTCCACAGAATCAGGTGGAGCTGGCAGTTCCTCCTCACTGGTCCATGTAATAATCTCAAAGGCAGGAGGGGGAGGAGGACAGCCATAGCTGTCAAGACCTGATGGGGCTCCTCCTTTAGCAGACGGAGGGAGTTCTGCACTTCCGTAAGACAAAACTTCATCTACAGGAGAGAGAATTTCTGACAAGGTAGACTCTCCAGTCGTTTGTCTTTCATAATGTGGCGGTGTACAGCATCCTTCCTGTTTATTCACATAAAGCTGAAAATCGTCTGGTACCATAGTGTACTTTTCTGCAAAAACCAAAGAGCAACTACTTGCTTGAGTTGCCTCAGTCTTCTCTTCATCGAGACAGTCCCTCTCTTCCTCAGACCAAGCGAGTGCTTCGCTATGAAATGAAATTGCCTCTGACTTTTCATCTATCTCAGACAGACTGACATCACAAGATGGACTATCCTCAGCCTTTCTTATTTCCACACTTACTGCTTCCAGAATCAAGTTTTCAATAAGTGGATTGTCTGTGACAGGCTCATTTGTACATGCCTGAGTTTTTTGTTCAGGAAGCTCATGGTCTGCAATGGTCTTATCAGTTTTGGAGTATGAAAAAGATGACTTCCATTGCCCCCCTGCATCCTGGTCATAGATATTGTGGTTGTTGTTAAACACTAGTACATTGTGCAGTCTCTGATTGTTCTGTACATTTAGAGCTGTGGTATCTGGTGTTGCACTACTATGGACCACCCTTGTCATTTTTATGTCATCTTGCTCATTAGGCTTAAGATGGCTGTTCTCCAATCGGAGTTCGTCTTTTTTGCCTGGATGAGGCTCACGGGTGAGTGTGAAATGCTGGATATTTAATACAGGCTTCATTGGCACTTCAGCTGGATGTCGTGGCCTTTGTCTTCTGGGTGTGCAGGTGTCCTCATAAAACCCTTGTGTCTTCTGTGCGTCTTGTTCTGAAAACAAAAATAAATGGTTATAATTCAAATGATTTTCTATAAACTTATCCGACAAATATTAGGTGTATATTAATTTTCATTTTTCAACTTCCTCCTGTGTTTGAAGCATTTTAAATTGCAATTTTTTTGCAAATCAAATGTAGTAAAACATTATTGCTGGGTCACAAATGTTTTTTTTCTCTTTTACAAATCTTTACATAAGTCTGCAGATATACAGTCAAAACAAAAATGTATTCAGACACCTACAACATTTTCTCACATTATCAAAGTTTGTTCACTATAGTTTAGAAAATTGTAATAAAATATGACAATAACTCAAGAGTTAAACTGTGTCAGAACAAATTCATCTTGATAATGTCAGATAACTCTGATAGAAAGGTATGTAATGGATATGTCACATGTGCTCTGTGTCTATCATTGGACTTTTAAGTTGAAGTGTTTCCTGTGCTTTATTTTTGTAGTTCTTTGTAGTTTTTCCATGTTGATTAGTCTCCCCAGGTGTGCCTTGTTATCTTTTAAAGCTTGTTTGCCCCTGTGTATTTATAAGTCCAATGATAGACACAGATCACATGTGACAGATAACAATCAACCAATAAGCTGTCAGCTGTTAAATTTAAGTACACAATTAGATAATACCAATTTAGGTCAACCAATTACTAAGCAATGCCTAATTTTGTTCAGACTGTAGTGTAAAAGGTTGCATTAACAATTACAGAAAAAACACTTAAGCAAAACATCAGGTCAGGTCAAAGTGTCTGAATAATTTTGGTCCTACATTTATCAATTTTACTGGTAGTCCAACTGTATGAAGAATTTTTGGGTATGTCACAGTTTACTTTATTTTGCTATCCTCACTTACATAAATGAACTATAGTGTCCTGCACCCAATAGTAAAAAATGATATCCGGTGTCTGAATAATTTTTTTGGTTTGACTGTAAATCACAACAATGGTAACACATGCAATATTACAGCAAAATGTAAACCCTCAATCAACTATAAATACTCCACTAAAAATGTTTCACATAGTCCTAGCGATTAAACTTGTTCTGAGTTGAGCCCAGCCGCAAAGTATGCTGGGTAACCAGCAGTGCCATAATGCTAAGGCTCATTCCAAAATCGCAGTACTATATAGTAGGCAAAAACAGTATATGACAAAAGAAGTATGTCCGAATTCACAGTAGTGAATTACGATAGATAAGTGTGCATACGATACATGATTACCATGAGGCCACGGTAGAGGATTTGTGAATGGAAGTGAAGTGACACAACAGTGGCGGACTGGCCATCTGGAACACCGGGAGTTTTCCCGTTGGGCCGCTGGACAATGTGGGCTGGACTGTTGCTACGTAAATATGTAAGGAACGAATGATAGTAAATTTACGTATTCCAGAGGCCCAGGTGAGTGCCCGCTCAGCCAACATGACTCAAAATTATTCATCCATTTAGCATGTTCTGGCTCATTGCAGCAGTCTAACAGCACTCGTCAATGTCAAAATGTTTGAGATGACCAATCAAATCAAAGAAGGCAGCAGTTCCCAAGCTCCCAAGCACCACATGCTGCTCAAGCCCAAGCAGTAATTCAGCATGGTGCTTTTTAACGCGAATGAATACAGCAATATTTGCCAACTGTTTAAAATAAAATGCTAAATAGGGTGGCCATCTGTCCGGTTTTAAAATACCATGTCCTTCTACTGGCACAGCCTTGAGTTGGACACTCATTTGTCCTAATATTAAGATCATCACTAATTTATTCAATGGTATATAATTATATGATTCAGTGTTTTTAATGAATCGCCTGATTCAATGACCCATTCATATGCTGCTTCCCATTCAGAGGATGCGGCCTCCAAATGTGTCCTTGGTTTCCCGTGAAATGAAGGATACAACAAATGGATCCTTCGCGTCCATACTTACCCCAGAACTCAGTAGTAAAAGCAGTTTTTTTTCATTTAAAAGATGCATTAAGTCTTAGCAATGTGTTTATCTCTCTTTGCACTAGGCGGTTCCTCATCTGAGAAGGGATCCTCATCCACCCATCTCTACATCCCTACTATGTTCTCGGTGTATATGGGTGATGTCCTCAGCTCTGACAATGACACCATCACTTTTGTCACACCTCTAAATTTTCCATTGTGGTTTCCATTTGGGTTATCCAAAGCTAAACCAGCCCAAAAACCAAAATGCGTCCTTGGTTTCCTGTGAAATGAAGGATACAACAGATGGATCCTTCGCTGCCTTGCTTAGCCCCGAACTGATTGCGCACCAGTTACGACAGTTAGGATTTTTAAGAGAAATGTATGTATTTTAAAGAAAAAAAAGAACTTGTAAGGCTAGTCTTAGCAGTTTATGCAACCGGCACCTTATTTGATTCTAAAAGGATTCCTCTTCAATCCCATTATTATTGGTTCTGATTTTCTGACACTTTTTTGACAGTGTAACTGTTTTCCAGTTTTGCATTATGTGCAGTCATATGCTATAAATGCCACAGTAAATCAGTATGGGTATTGAGTCATTCTGCTAACAGCATGAGTCAGCAGAAAATAAACATACTGTAAATCAGCACTCACAATGAATTGCAGTCCACTCAATAACAACAGAAAGGCATATATCAATGATACAGACTGTGAAATAGTAAAATCAGACTATATGAAGTCTGACTGCTTTGTTTGGCTGCCTGAAATTAAAATTAAGCAGTCACAATGTGTTCATGAAAGCTTCAAAATCCCCTAAAAACACAGAACCCTCTACCCACCATTGACTTCAGATCCTGATTTTAAAGCCTTCACAGCATCACCCTGACATGAAGTGCTTCCATCTTCCGTCTTGGCGATTCTCTCTGGACTGATAAGGTGAAGAGGGGCCTGGTTCTGTCGGCTGTACCTGTGAGAAGGACTGGCAGGAGAATTATTTTGATCCTGCTCAGCTGGGACAAATTCCACTTGGTTCCTCTTCTTTCCTAAAGTCCACACTTCATCTGATGACAATAGCCTCCTCAAACCTGCCTTACTCAACAAGCTGAAGGAAAACAAGCAAAGTTTGCACTCACATTTTGTCTCAAATCGAAGGCCTCATCATGTAACATTTTGCTATAATTTTACAATAGATATTGACAACATTGAATTTTTTTTAAATAATTTTTTCATTATTTATTAATCTAGATTAATATTAAATTATACAACTTGACATATTAAAAATGTATTAGTATATGTAAAAATAAATGTGAACCTAGATTAATAAATGCTAAAAGTTATTGTTCATTGTTAATGATACACTGTAAATAAAACAAAACTTACTGGAGTTAATGAATTGAAATGTATTGCACGTTTTATCCTTATAATTCTAACAACATATTTTTCTTTATCCCATATGAAAGAAAACGCATCTTCCAAAATATGTATATATGTAATAGAATCTTTTTTTGCAATTTTGTGCAATTAAATTTAGCATGATCTGCAGCTTTCAAGCATCAAACAGAAGACTTAGTTTCTATTAACTATAACTGCATGGAAAAAGTTAATAATGTACTTAACAGAATGCTTTAAGAATGCTTAACTATTGCTTTAAGTCCATGTTATATATCTTACACACAACTAATGCCTACTCATGCAAATAGAAAGAGAGTAAAAGAGTGAGAATAAGAAAGAGTGAGAGAGAGAGAAATGTCGTCCACCTACCCTGACCTGTTCATGACTGGCATACTGCCATCACAAAGGGGCTCAGTCACGAGCAAGCAGCCAGAGGAACAGTAGCCTGTCCTCCTTCAGGTCCCCTGTGAGACGCTGCTGCCACTCCCCAAATATTGTGTCTACTTGCAGTTGCAGTCGAGCCACGGGCTGAGAGAGCAGTCATCCTGCATCTCTATTCTCCAGCTATGCCCTCTTTTTATTCTCTTTAACTTCCTCCTGCTTCCCTCACTCTCTCTCTCTCTCTCTCTCTCTCATCCAATAACTCTCTCCTCCCATCCTGCCTCCCCCTCCTCCCTCTCTCTCACTCAATCTGTTTCCACTCTATCTCTGCGACTTCCTTTCATTTCTCTCTCTCCAAAGGTAATTACTCTGAGTGGTGCATGTAACCAAGACAGACACAGTAAATGCTGTAGATAACAAGCTTATGATATGCACACACTTCTGCCATGTCTCCTCCTCTGTTGTGTGTCATGCAGGATTTGCTAGACAGTAAGTGGTGCACTGCAGTATTTCCTCTTGAGGTGGTACCCTACATAAATGTGTTGGCACTGCCTCTGCTTACTGTATATGGAACTAATATATGCTTCCTGCTTCTCTGTGTGAGTGT
Source organism: Rhinogobio ventralis (assembly GCA_039654625.1). NCBI lineage: Eukaryota > Metazoa > Chordata > Actinopteri > Cypriniformes > Gobionidae > Rhinogobio > Rhinogobio ventralis. Next base: position 35,786,868 of record CM077194.1, read on the forward strand.
ATGATAATAAATGATGGAATAATAGTGATCACACTTGCCTCCCTTCTTCTCTGGGTGCTTCATCTGTGCTTCTAGCCTCTGGCTTAATCCCAGGCTGCATAACACCCTCTTCCTCCTGCAAAACATCAGCATAAAAATCAGTACTTCTAAAAGTGGAATCTGAGCATTATGGGTAATTATCACATGGTTTTGCACTCCTGTTTAATCCATCACATTATTGCAGTAACAGCACTGGGAACTGTTGCATTTTGGACTTTGTAAATAGTCAACATGAAATCAAAATGGACTATTTAGGTTGTTTTTTTTCTTCGTTTTTTGTTTTGTTTTACCGTGAACATTTAAAGGGATAGTTCACCCAAAAATGAAAATTACTCCATGATTTACTCACCCTCAAACCATCCTAGATGTATATGACTTTCTTATAATAGATAAAAGATCCCGGTCATGAGTCGGAACCGCGGGCAGCAAGTAAAACTGCAACAAATGTCTGTGTTTTGTTGGCAATCGGCACGTAAGTGCATATAATACCATATAATGCCATAATGTATTGTGTGTGTGTGTGTGCTTGTGACTCTTTAGCTCCGCCCACGGCACGCCCCCAGGAGCTCGACTGTTTTCGGAAAGAAGCAGTACAGCTGTATCTGTCTTTTATAAATCTAATCAAACTAAAGACTCTTCGGAGATATGAAGGATGCAATACTACTCTATAGGTACTCAAGATTAACATGAGATTGGCAGAAACTGTGTGTTATTTCCCCTTTAAATAGGGCACTATTTGAGGGGATAGAGATAGGTAGTGGTGTTAACCTAAAATCTGTCTCAGAGTCTGGTATTCCATTACAGCATGCTGCATTTGTAAATCCCTCAAATTTTTGAAGTGGCTTGCGAATGCTGTTTCATGTTAACCACAGTATCACTGAAGTAAAAGGGTAGATTTCTGATTCGTTGAATACCATAGTACTGACAGTGTTCTCCCGCTTGGTTTTTCTGTATTTCTTTGGCAGTGTCTGCATTTGCAGCAATTGTCTAAAGTGAATAGCTGACTGCTTGATTTGAAGAATGTCTCTCTGATGGTGGAGAAGCAACCGTCTCTGCTGCCGGCCTGATCTGTATGTATTTCTCCAGTGGTGGATCTCTGCCTGTAATCAACATAGATCAAATGCTTACATATATAAATGGTGGTGATACTTTATGTATTTGAAAGAAGTCTTTTATGCTCACCAATGCTCCATTTATTTGTAAAAATGTGGAATACAATTACAATTTAAAATAAATGTTTTCTATTTTATTATATTGTAAAATGTCATTTATTCCTGTGATGATAAAGCTGAATTTTTACTTTGGTGCTCAAGATACACCTAACTGTTTCCAACATTGATAACAATGTGCTGTTTTATGTTTGTGGAAACAAACATTTCTTTTTTTGAGACTCTTATGTCCCAAAATAAATAAATAGTAAGTTCAAAAGAACAGCATTTGTTTGAAATGGGACTTTTGTAACAACGTAGACATCATATTTGATCAATTTAATGCATTCTTGCTAAACAAAAATATTAACATTTTTTAAACTTAAAACGTCCTCAAAAGTCACCTGCTCTTGTTGGAGTCTGTGGATTACTTCTTCCTGCTTCTCCTTGAGTTCTGCTAAAGCAAGTGCATCATCTTGTAATGTTTCTATGACTGATGAAAACAGATGTGTTATTTGACAATATTGAAGGTTACATACAATGGCTGTAACAATAACAGCGTACTTGTATATGACTTAAATAATTTTCTCATATGAATAAGTGGTAATAAAAATAGTTGCATAAACAAATTGCATCAGTCATGAAATTGAGGACTAACATCTATAATGATACAGAGTAAAATGCTGTCATCCAGTAATGGGAGCTCTGTGATTAACAAATGACTAATTGACAATTGCCTAATTATCTACAAAACAATTATACTTAATCACCTCAAGGCCACTTAAAGATGAGAGAAAAACAATATTTCATAGTGCCTTGTATTTTCCCTATGACAGCAAAACAGTGTAACCATAAAAATGGCACTATTTTAGAACTACAATGTTTCTACGTAATGACAATATTGTGTTAAGTAAAAGGCATTAAATTGAGTTGGGTTGGCAACTGATTCAAAGGTTGAACATGCTTGACTCGAGAATATGTGATGTTGTGAGAGGTCCCAGTTGCGAATGTGATATTCAGCAGTGAGCAGATTGTGCCATTGCTAACACAATATTGTTTTCCTTATACATCCTGATTATACAGTATATCCTTTTGAAAGTAATCCCCATTTTAACTAAATATACCAGTAATCTGAATACATCCTTTTATAATGTAACTGTAACAGAATATTTTGTTGTATTGTGATTATGTAACATCATTACAAGTTTTCCATTACCTTCTGCAATGCTCCAACCATTCAAGCTCAGCTTGGGTCTTCTCCCAGACCGCTTTTTCTCTAAGCCTGAAGAGGGCGTTGTACTGCCATGCCTTCAGCTCCTCTTCCCTCAGGAACTGCTGGCTCTGGGCCAGAGAAAGGTTGCCGTGGAGCCGCTGGCTGTACAACTCACTCAGCTCACTCCACTACAAATTGCATTAATAGAGGAGCCAGACATAAATGTGCGTTCAATACTTTGACATACACTTGCCATGCACGCCCTTTAGTGCACATTTGCAATTTCTAGCTACAGACAGTCTACCCCATGAGTCACAGTATAGTATGGTAATATGGTATTATAATACCATGGTATTAAATGATTACCACATTTTGCAATCATTTATCTGCATGGAATGCCAAGGTATTTAAAAGGTTACAAAAATTCTATTTAACTATTCTATTTAAAATTGTGTTTTTAGTTGGACAATTGAATAACCAAATGACAGGCAAAGCAAAATCCTAGTAAAAGAGATTAATCTGAAAGGTACATTTATTCTATGATTTATATACAAGCAATTTACATCGATGTTATGTCATAATAGCAACACTGTAAATTCAAATTGAATGATTTCACTCAATTAGCCTATAGGATTTAATGAAAAGCAAATAACTTTAATACATTTTAATAAATCTTTTTCACTTCAAAATAAAAACTATCTAAAAACATGATTGTGTCCACAAATCCCCCATTATCAAATTACACAAAAATGTTTGATATTTAACTTTTTACGGTGTCACAGATCATATTTTCCAGAGACACACAATTAGATCAGTGTGTTTTGACTGAGTTCATTTCACAAATTATATTTAGATTAAATTGGGAAAAATTAAATGTGAATAAAAAATAAACTATATAAAATTTTATTTAATAATTACATTTTTTTGTGTTTATGTTTTGTGTAGATTTTGTGCCATCTACTGTATGTTAAAATCTACTGAAAAAATTAAGGTTGTGGTCATCTTACCCTATGTCCAAAAAAAAAAAATATTATATTGAAAAACAGTTCCTTCAATGCTATTTAATATATTACCTTGCTGGAGTCAGTGCTCTCACTGCTATCACTTTGCTCCTCTTGTCCTTTTTCTGTCTGGTCAATCTGCGGTCTTAATGTTGTCTCTGCAGCACACAGTCCTGTATCTAAAACATATATATATATTTATTTTATTTTTTTTAATGCTATATTTCTTCCAAAGATTTTAAATGCTTTAGTGAGGGCCAACTGTTTCTGTACACACATACCAACATCCTTTTCATCTTTAATCTCTTTTTTAATGGACACTCCTTTTTGCCTGTGGTTTGTCCCTGTATCTCTATCTATAGATACACAATCAGACAAAGTTTCCCTTGATTTAGCTCCACAGATGCCCTGTCCAGTGGGTCGTGACTGTCTCAGAGCCCCTTTGTGGTCTGTGATTCGCAGCCAGGCTGCATCATCGTCCATGTGTGTATCCAGAGCACCAGTTGTCTTCCTAAGAGCTTTCACTCTGTGTCTGTGAGTTGCCAAACCGTTTTGAGCCCAGCTCACATCAGCTTCACTCAGCATGCCTGAGCTCTGAGTCTGGTCCACCTGCTCAGCTCTGCTGGTTCAAAGATGGCAGATGTGTAATCAAAGCATGATCAGAATGATTACAGCCGAGAAAGAGTGATGCTGACATGCAAAAATCACACATAAAAACAGTTGCATAACAGTGTTGTTATTGTTAACTAAAGCTATCAAAAATTGCTTTCAATAAAAATAAAATTAAAAAAGTATATAAAATAAAATAATCATAAAGTGTTATCTTGGCAACTAAATTAAATAAATAAGTGTAAGTTTAAGTACTAAAATCACTAAAACTGAAATTAAAATAAATTAAAGGCAACAAAAACTAAAACACATAACAAAATTCTTAAAAAAAAAACTAAAATGAAAACATTAAAATACAATTTTAATAATTCAAATTGTTAATAAATATATAAATAATACTAAAATAACGCTGTTGCATAATTCAAAAAATATTGATCAGCACAACAGTTTTCAACACTGATAATAAGAAATGATTTGAAATGCTTTGCACCACGTGAGTAAATTACATTTTAAAATAAAAACGAATTATTTCTTATTGTAATAATATTTCGCAATATTACTGTATTTTTGATCAAATAAATGCAGCAAAAACATTTTTAAAAATCTTAATTATTCCAAACGTCTGTCTGCCTGTCCGTCAATCTGTTTTGATAAACTTTACTTTTCTATCTAAAATTGCAATTTTGCATCCTATTTGCTAACCTTGGTTAAAATTCAGTTCAATTTAAGGAAGTGAATTGGAATTAAAAAGGCATTATCAATTCAATTATGAATGGGACACAGAATGGGAGCAAATCCCCACAGCATATTCCAACATTTATTGAAAAGTTTTCTAGAAAGTTGTGTTGCTAAATGAAAGTTGAATGAAATGTTCAACAAGCTTATTAGGGTGTGGTGTCCACATGCATTTGACCATGAATAGTGTCTATTTCTGTAATTTAACCAATTGCTGACTCAACACTGCCCTCTTGAGGCTGAGAAAGGGAGCAATGGGCTCTGCAGTAGACTCACACTGTCACACTTAGGTTCTGTCTAGGAAAGACAGGCAATTGTCCTTCAGTTGTGTCAGCTACATGAACACATCTCTTCTTCTCCTCGGAACCGCCTCTGTTCTGTGTAAGTGCACATTTATATCCTATTACTGTAACAGCACGAAAGTGGTAACCCTTGAGATCTTCATTTGTCTAGGTAAGAACATTTTCTTATTGCTTTTTCCAGACAACATTCATTTACATACCTTGTACTCTTGTTGCTGTTCTTTCTTGGCCCTGTGGAGCACTTGCCTTTGTTTCCTAACTACTTCATGCATATTACTTTGCTTCCTCTCATCCTCTTGCATTGCTTCTTTCCTCATTTTAAGCCCTTTTTTCCATCTCTCAATGGCCTGGTGATGCATGTATTCACGCACTTCTTGGATATTATGTCTTGGTTGCCTGTTTGATTTCGTTTGGCCTTCATTTTCTTTACCTGCTACTAGTGGTCTTGTAATGTCACAGTTTTTAACAAAGACATTTGAGGTGGGATTTTGTGATGCCCTAGAGTAGTAATGATGTATGTGTGACAACGGAAATACCGGGCATGAAGAAGCTGCACGGGTGATGCTTAAGACTTGAGCTTGAGCTCTCAAGGGGTTGGCATGCTTAGACGAATCCTCTTCCTTTTTAAATTGGTTTGAACACTGGTCTCCATTTGGTTGAGCATTTAAAACAGGCTGAGGAGCCCTCTTTGACCACTCTGATCTGTAAAGAAAAAACATGCATGAGAACTTTACAAATTTAAAATAACACAAAGGTGCATATAATTGCAGATAATTATGATATAAGCATGCATAAGATGTTGAGTCTGATTACGTGAGCACACTCAATGCAAGTGAATTACGACCTCCCCCTAATACTGACTCTTTCAGCCTGTAAAAAAGCAGTACATGGTGAGTTCAAAATTAGTTTCACAAGCCCCTGGGCATTCCTCCAGGCAGATATGTAGGTAGAATGCTCTGCTGCATGGTAAGAAAGGAAAAGGGGTAAAATGGCAAACATTGTACCTTTTGTAGGGGTATAACAGCTTGTCAAATGGGGCAGTTCTCTCAAAGGGACCACTTTGTACCTTATCCCCTGAAAGGTGCATATTAGTACCTTCCCTTGTAAAAAAAAAAAGAAAAAAAAAAGGTATGCTTAATTGTATTGAATGTGCACTTGTAGTGTACTTCAAAGTGTACTTTTCTTAAAAAAAAACAACAACTGTACTTGCAGATAATATAATAACTAAACAAAAGGTAATTTGTAATTACAAATATATTTAACAACATGACATACACATACATACGTTTCAATGGAAATGACATTAAAGTATATTTTAATTTACCATAGTACACCATATTTCAATATAAGTAGGCCTAATTATATGTTTGTCAACATTTAATATAAAAAAGTATGCTAAAGTGTAGACTACTTCTTTTTTTACAAATGTTAGAGTAGTAATCTGTACCTTTAGGTTACTACTACGAACCTTTTAGGGGTAAATAAGGGACAAAGATGTCCTTTTGAGGGCACTGCCCCATATGACAAGCTGTTGTACCCCTAAAGATAAAATTGTTCTTAATTGAATTGCTCTATTCTGTTACGTAAGTCATTTAGTAGGCCAAGGTGCTTTGAAACCTCTGAGACATTTTTATATTATATTCTGGGTCAGGAAGCATTGTATTAAATAGTCTCACCCCGGAGATCAGATCTTTGGTAGTCGTCATTAGGTGAAAAACAGCTTGCAGAGTTTTTCCTAACTCCACCAGTACCCTGTGATGCTTTTGCTTCTAAAAGAGATTACCTCAAATTACATTGTATTTTTTTAACACATACTTGTAAAGTTCTAAGTAGTGCTGCACAATATATCGAAATATCGCAAATGTACATATCGCGATATGCATATTGCAATCTGAATGATTTTAATAGGCTACTTCAACATTGTGAAAAGTGTACGTTTTAGGTCGATGCATATAGCAGAGAATAGCGACTGTTACTTAAGTGACTTGCTTGACGTTAAAAAGAGTTATTAAACAACTCCTTGCAGTCTCGCGCTGTCTGATGTCTGACACACACACCGAAATGTGCGCACAAACGCCTCTCTGAAAGTGTGTGATCCCTTTAGTTCTGTTTCGTGCTCACTCAAACTGTCAAATACACACACAGTAATGTCAAAATGGCTGTCTCGACGAGTATTCATGTAAACACATTCGGTTATGCTTTAAGTGAACGACATCAGTTGGGAAAGAAACCGAATGCGTGTCAATAGGATCCGTGCATTAGGTCTTAAAGTGACAGCCTGCTAATACAGTAAACCTGTCAAACAACAAAAGAAAAAGAGAAAAATCACTGAATAACCTTTGTAGCTTTATTATGTATCAGTGTATATTTAATTCATGTGAAGAAGACTACTGTTTTTAGTTCTTATTTTTAATAACAAAGATAAATTAAAATAACAAAAATAATCGTCCACCCCTAGTTCAGGTGTCTTGTTCTTGATGTTAAGTTTTAGGTTGATATAACTATATATTACCAAGTCAAGCAAAGAGTTTTTGGTATTTAAATACTGGCATTACTTTTTTTGTTTGTTTACACTGATGTTGAAATTATAGTGTCAGATGTGACATTAATTTTTGCTAAAACGCTGCTGGTAACTTTTAGAAGTTGTAGTGATGCTTTTCTTTTCCCAGAAAGAATGTGAAACACATACACTCACCTAAAGGATTATTAGGAACACCATACTAATACTGTGTTTGACCCCCTTTCGCCTTCAGAACTGCCTTAATTCTACGTGGCATTGATTCAACAAGGTGCTGAAAGCATTCTTTAGAAATGTTGGCCCATATTGATAGGATAGCATCTTGCAGTTGATGGAGATTTGTGGGATGCACATCCAGGGCACGAAGCTCCCGTTCCACCACATCCCAAAGATGCTCTATTGGGTTGAGATCTGGTGACTGTGGGGGCCATTTTAGTACAGTGAACTCATTGTCATGTTCAAGAAACCAATTTGAAATGATTCAAGCTTTGTGACATGGTGCATTATCCTGCTGGAAGTAGCCATCAGAGGATGGGTACATGGTGGTCATAAAGGGATGGACATGGTCAGAAACAATGCTCAGGTAGGCCGTGGCATTTAAACAATGCCCAATTGGCACTAAGGGGCCTAAAGTGTGCCAAGAAAACATCCCCCACACCATTACACCACCACCACCAGCCTGCACAGTGGTAACAAGGCATGATGGATCCATGTTCTCATTCTGTTTACGCCAAATTCTGACTCTACCATCTGAATGTCTCAACAGAAATCGAGACTCATCAGACCAGGCAACATTTTTCCAGTCTTCAACTGTCCAATTTTGGTGAGCTCGTGCAAATTGTAGCCTCTTTTTCCTATTTGTAGTGGAGATGAGTGGTACCCGGTGGGGTCTTCTGCTGTTGTAGCCCATCCGCCTCAAGGTTGTGCGTGTTGTGGCTTCACAAATGCTTTGCTGCATACCTCGGTTGTAACGAGTGGTTATTTCAGTCAAAGTTGCTCTTCTGTCAGCTTGAATCAGTCGGCCCATTCTCCTCTGACCTCTAGCATCAACAAGGCATTTTCGCCCACAGGACTGCCGCATACTGGATGTTTTTCCCTTTTCACACCATTCTTTGTAAACTCTAGAAATGGTTGTGCGTGAAAATCCCTGTAACTGAGCAGATTGTGAAATACTCAGACCGGCCCGTCTGGCACCAACAACCATGCCACGCTCAAAATTGCTTAAATCACCTTTCTTTCCCATTCTGACATTCAGTTTGGAGTTCAGGAGATTGTCTTGACCAGGACCACACCCCTAAATGCATTGAAGCAACTGCCATGTGATTGGTTGATTAGATAATTGAATTAATGAGAAATTGAACAGGTGTTCCTAATAATCCTTTAGGTGAGTGTAAATGGCATCATTCTCAGCTTTTAAATTTGTTTATATATATAAAATGTAAATAGATTTTACACACTTAAAGCAATATCGTATTATTCTTCAATATCGCACAGCCTAGTTCTAAGTCATCTAACTGACATCTTTTCCTCTATATTTGTTTGTCTGTGCTTTGTAAATCCCGTAATGTTCAGTGGCAATGCAGACCTTGTTTGTCACCCTGCAAACTTTTCTGGTAAGATGTTGTCGATCTTTCTCCACAGATGCTGGAGTTCGAGACTCCTCAGTTTCTGTTGCTGGATCTTCATTCGTAGACTGTGTAAGGCTTTGGATGTAGGTAAATTCTTCTTCAAAGGCTCTGCACAAGATAGCGAGTCTAATTTTGACGAAAGAGTGTCATCTTGTGGAAGCTTTTGGGAATGACTCATAGTCTGCGGAAGTTGAGGTATCTTTGATGCGCTGGTTTTGTATTTGTTTGATAAATGCTCTTTGCAAAATCCTTTTTGCACAGATTTATTCGGATTAACTATATTTAAAGAGTCCAGGAGGAAAGTAGCCCACGAGTCACACTCTGACGTGATCCTAAGTGGACAGAAAATGAGATTTAAACATTATATACAAACCCCGTTTAGGGGCAGAAAATAAGTGATATTCTTTGAAACGTTGAACAAAGTATAACAATCAAACATTCACATGTAATGACTTGTATCCAGAGAGCTTATGCGTCCATTAGATGGTTGTTTTTGTGCACTGAATTGTCTGCATGCAGTGTTTCTGAAAGATGTCTACTAGTATCTAACATCTCTAAGTTAATTAGACCGCGTTTAACCACGTAAATTCCCAAAATACCATGATAGCATAAACAGAAAATCTAGACTAAAACGGTATATAATCAACTATATTTAACAAAAAAAGCCACCTGCCTTTAACTTCGCAGGATCACGATCATTTGAGAGTCACATATTGATCAGAGACTTGTTGACATGAACGCTCCTGGTAACAGACGCAAGTACAGCGCCAAAATTACACAGCAACCAAGGTTTCTTCAAGACTCATATAGTTTTTTTCTCCATTTTATTTTTCCAAGTTCATTGTTACAATCTCCCACTACATTTAAAACACAAATCGACATCCTCGTCATGCACACATTCCCTTATTCTCAGCCTTGATAATATTATTTCACATACTTTGACCAACTTTTCTTATTTAAAATGTTTAAATGTTTAGTAATGTTAAGTAAAATCTAGCAGTTTAAACTATTTTATTTACCGTGCTAATATGGCCATTTTGATTAATAGGCCAGAATAAAAATAAAATCTTAAGTAACAAACTAATCAATAAACAAAAAATAGAAAATTGTATTTTGGGGGGCTTTTTGCAATAGTGGAGTAAGAGCAATAGGGACGAGAAAGGGGTCAAATGGAATGTGATCGGTAGCCTATGCTTCTGATTAGCATTTTTCTTAACCTGGCTGATTAATTTAGCTTGAGATGATATAATGTAGTTTTTTTATATTGATGATATAATCACTAAAACAACATGATTTGTCTGGCAGAACTACAGGGATATAAAAGGCATCTGATTAGAGAGAACCCAGGTGCACAAGTGCAGGCATCCTGCTTGCAGTCATGCTGGGTGCTTCAACAAATGTGTGTTCTTGCCCTTACAGCCATTCAATATTAGCACAGAATCTATTTTCATAGAAAGCCATTTTGCATTTCTAATTTTGGATACACTAACTGAGCATGCTCTGAAATAGATTGTGTGAGGCACTTATTTGCACGATGCTGAAGCATATGCTTTATCACATATTGTGTGCAAACAGAAAAGTTTGAATGATACTTTTGTGTATGAATGGAGAGTGATAGCTGAATGGACAGGTATGACTTAATGGCTTTTACAAAAGCTGATGGATTTCCTATTTGGCAGAGCACTTACCTAATGGAGGGTTGAAAAGCTTCCTTATGGCAGTACATTTAAAAAGAAGGGTGATGTTTGCTCTCACTCCAGCAGTGTGTCCTTGTTGGCTTAATAGCAACATGTGGTTTCACAAATATATATTTTATGAGAGCCAAACCACAGGAAGATAATTTTTTTATGTGCAGGTCTCACTTGGCCCATACAGAACATCTGTGAAAAATGTTGTAATTAAAATATAATATACATAAAATTATATATATATATATATATATATATATACACATATATACATACATACATATTATGGCATGCCGTTCAGGAAATTATAGTATTTATAATATGATTGGTTGTATATATTGAATGAAAGTCTGAATATATGGAATGAAAATTTAATATACGGAATGAACGTCTGAATATATGGAATGAAAGTCTGAATATATGGAAAGAAACTTGAATATATGGAATGAAAGTCTGAATATATGGAATGAAAGTCTGAATATATGGAATGAAAGTCTGAATATATGGAAAGAAACTTGAATATATGGAATGAAAATCTTACGCTGTTGATGTAGTGTAAATAGTGTAGTGCTTTATAGTTCTATGACAGAACGGCACGTGCACATGCGTCTTGTTGCGCACGTGAACAGCGTCGGCCAATGGTAAGCCGGTGTTCTGGAAGCGCTGCACTGTTTACACTACGTCAACAGTGTAAGAGTCTGACACAGATGTGAAGAAATTGTTGAATAAAGTCAAATTGAATTGCACACAAAAAGTATTCTCGTGGCTTCATAAAATTAAGATTGAACCACTGGAGTCACATGGACTATTTTAACAATGTCTTTACTACCTTTCTGGGCCTTGAAAGTGGTAATTAAATTGCTGTCTATGGAGGGATCAGAAAGCTCTTGGATTTCATCAAAAATATCTTCATTTGTGTTCCGAAGATGAACGAAGGTCTTATGGGTTTGGGATAAAATGAGGAGACAGAATTTTTTTTTTGTTGGGTGAACTAACCCTACCGCGATGAAATAGTGAACGGATTTCTTCATCGTTAGAAGCGTCCGGGTGCCAGCATTTCGGCCCGTACACGCATTCACCAGTGTGTTTATTAATCCGTTATTACATAAAATAGTTGCTAGTAGATTTCATGCAGACTCACTCATAGTTCAACATCTGAACAATCACAAATGAAAAACACAAGATGGCACTTTGTCAGTTTTCATTTAATACACTGCCCGGCCAAAAAAAAAGTTGCTGTTTGGATTTAAATGGGCAAATGCTTAGGAGTCAATGATTGGATCATTAGTGCAGTGATTATTATGTTTCTGGCATGTTATATGTTTGGCATCAGTTCTTCTAACCCTAATTGATGGAGTGTGTAGCTTTTCATTTCTTAAACAACCAAAAGATCTTGACCAAAAATTGATGCACCTCTTGATGTTGAAATAACATCACAACATTTATTTCCATTCAATGCAAGAGTCCAACACTCTATAAAGTCTCCTCCAGCACATCCCAAAGACTTTCAGTGAATTGAAGGTCTGGACAATCCATGTGTGAAAATGATCCTTCATGCTCCCTCCCAACCATTCTTTCACAATTTGAGCCTGATGAATCTTGACATTGTCATCCTGGAATATATTCAGATTTTCATTCCATATATTCAGACTTTCATTCCATATATTCAGACATTCATTCTATATATTCAAGTTTCATTCCATATATTCAGACTTTCATTAAATATATACAACCAATCATATTATAAAAACTATAATTTCCTGAATGGCATGCCATAGTGTGTGTGTGTGTGTGTGTATATATATATATATATATATATATATATATATTCTCTTTCAATGAACTGCCTGCCACTGCACATGTAATGTGTTGAACCATGTAGAGATTAGTTGAAAGGTGGAGAGCACTGATGATCTGGACCTGTTCTTGTAGCTGCCTGCAGGCTGCCACATGAAGCTGGACTGGAGGGAATCCCAAGAAAGACTGCTCTATTCCCCCTGGGGAATTCTAAATGGAGTGGCATTCATCCATTCATTTCAGGCGAAGGGCCCCAGGCAACATTATGTTGCTTTGGTTTATCCCAGAATCATTGGTTATTGCCTCCTCCTTATGGTAGCTTCCAAGCAACCCCTCCTCCTTGTGCTCTGCTGACAGTGGCTTAGCATCGCTTGAAACAAAGACATGAAAATGACAGATATATCAGTAATCTTGGCCACTGTATCCGGGTATAATTGTGCTCTAGTTTTCCTGACTGTGGAAAGAGAGTGGCAACTGATCCCCCAGGAGGCAATGAATGGAACTCAACAATGCAGGAATGCAAGCCAGTGTGTGTGTGTGTGTGTGTGTGTGTGTGTGTGTGTGCACCAGACAGTGAGTGTTTTTTGTTGGTGTGCATATGGCTGTGTTTGAGTGAACAACGGGAGCGAGATTTGGAAGCCGATTTCCAGTTCCTATAGCAACCATGATGTAAGAGGAGAGGGGCAACTGCGCCCCATTTCTCTCTATCTCTCCCCCCTCACTCTCCCTTTCTCTCCCTCTCCCCCTCGAAAAACAGACAGCCCTGCACATAGGAAACCTGGGTGTAGAAGATAGGGAAGTCATCCTCATTCTTACTGGAATATAAGGCATTTTTACTTGTATTTAATTTCTTTTTATGTTAGAGAAGATTTGCAAGCTGTTCAGTGTACGTTTCAATCTTGGGAGAGAAAAGGTCTGCTTGACATGCCTGCCAAGAAAATTATTTAGTGCCAGAGGCTGTGGCAATTGTATGGCTGTTCTCAGATGAAGTCCCTGTAGAGAGCGCCTTTGTGAACTTTATTGGTTTTGGATTTTTTGAAAAGGATAAAACTGTAAGTCATTTTAAAACTTTGTCATATGTAAAATATGTCATGTTTAAATACTGCATTTATAATAAAATATATAAATTGTTCTATGTGATGTTACATGTTATATTTAAATCTGTTTTTTATTTTATTTTTTACTTTTTATATTTTATTATCAGCTTTTGTTAGATTAGACTATTTGATATTATTCTTATGTGTAACTTATAATCCTGGAACAAACTGATATAAATTTGTTCTTAATTTAAATTGTTCACTCATGTATCATGCTAACTCTAAAATAAGATATTCTCCCAGACATATTTTCCACAAGTTGTTTTTAAAAAAGTTTAAACATGCATATCATAAACTCAATATAGTTTTTAGTATATATTTAGGAGTGAATTTAGGGTGATTGGGACACTTTATTTGCCATTGAGATGACTTGGAAAAAGTATCCCAATCAACCTGAATTCACTCCCAAATCATTTTGGGAATAATGAAACACTTGCTAAAATGGTTTCTGACATTTTGTTTTCAAAATTTTAAAAAGTTTATCATGCTGTGAGATTTGTCACCATGTGCTTCAAAATAAAAGATCATAAGTAATTTAATTAACTGTTTCACCTTTTGCTCTGTATTCTTTTTTAAGGGTAAGTCCCATTCACCTCTAATGAGGTCTGCCCTTTCACTGTGCTCAGAGACCCCAGAAGCAGCGGCATGGAGAACCGGCGCTGCCAGCCCCCTAAACAGCCCATTGCCCAGGCCCAAGAGGCCTCGACTGGGCCCCAGTCCTCCATGCCTCAGTCCCCTTTACTGTCTGGAGCCTCCTCCCTCATCTCGCTTACCCAGACAGAGGAGTTCTTTGACCTGATAGCCAGTTCCCAGAGCCGCAGACTGGATGACCAGAGAGCCAGTATAGGGGACCGCCTGGGCATCAGGATAGCACAGAACAATGTGGAACACTTGTGTGAGGCATGTAGTCCATGTGAACCTAGTGACGAGTTTTTCAACATGCTCATAAAGTATCAGGTAATGGTAGTAATTGAAATTCAATATCAAATGCAAGATTTACAAATGTGATTTACACTTAAATTAGGGTGAATTCAGGTTGATTGGGACACTTTTTGCCATTGAGATAACAAGTGTCCCAATCACCCTGAATTCACCCTACATTAATTACATTACATTAATAAATTTACATTAAAGAGTTTCTCTGTTTGCATGTTGTGAACTTTCTCACCTCTCCCCTCCTCCAGTCCTCCAGAATCAATGATCAGAGGTGCTCTTTGCCCCCAGCACCAGACCCAGATGAAGATTTCTTCAGCCTAATTCAGAGAGTGCAATCCAAACGCATGGATGAACAACGGGTTTCTTTTCACACTGATGAAAAGGATGAAACAGACTTAAATCATAAGTCCAAAACCTCTGAGGGCTCAAGCTAGAGACTGTGGCACTTCTGATGCGACTTCCACAAAAATCTTCTGCAAACTCTGACTCTCTGGCTGCACATTTTGTGAGATCTTCCAAGGCTGGGGTTAGTTGGGAGTAATATAGGTTTATTTTAATTAGTAGGATGTTGAATTTTTTTCATATTTTTGCAGTCAATTTACCCTGAGGTCACAGTGAGTCCAAATGTGGACTCAGGATGTGATTCAAAGGGAATGGAAACACTCACCTGTTTGTATGTTCCAATAATTGTTCTTTCACAAGTGTTTGTGCAGATTTCAAGTAAAACAACACCATGGAAAATGATTAACATACTGATGCTTTCCAACGATAATATTACTAACTACTGTCACACAACATAATATAGATCATTGTGACAAACAACGGCAGCGCATAATCCTCAAGCAGGTGTGTGTTCATTTAACTCAAGTGGAAAGTGAGTTTCAGCATACACTGAATATGAATTTTCTAATTCCCAACAGATGGGAGCAATTGTATTCGGCATGGCACTGAAGTTACATGGCTCATGTATCAGTTAATTTGGTGGTCTAATTCTGCTGATAAGTAATATAAGTAATACCAATAGTAATAGATTTCCGTCAGAAAATTTAAGACAGGCTAAATCCATCTTTAGCATTAAAAAGTTCATAGTCTGTGTAAAGTGGATGGACTCATTTCAAGGTGCACTGTTTAACATGGCTTTTTGTTTCATTGGAATAAAAGTGATGTTTCAGTATGATTTCAGTATGTCTTTAAATGTTTTTACAGTTATTTTTACTACAGTAAAATCATAATGAATTAAGGATCTCCTTCAAACAGTGTAAAAATTACAAAATCTTACCCTTACACAATTTTGGTGTTTACAAAATTAAGAAATTATTGATAATCTGCGCCACTAGTGGCAGCAAAAGTAAACACATCCTGTTTATTTAAGCATACATAAGATTGAGTTGTGAGTTTTAGGTGTGTTTATTTTCATTTGAAACGAAAGTAATTTAACGGGGCCCTGCTCATGAAAAAAAGTAATTCATTTGTGGCCACATTTTATTAATACATTTTATTAATTAGTTAAATCGTTCTGATACTTGTTAAAGGCACAGTATGTAAGATTTTTGGATTAAAGTATCCAAAAACCACTAGAACAATGTTATATATTTTGTTGACTTATGTACTTACATTATCCCAAATGTTTTCAAGAAAGTTTAAATCCAGAGAAATAAGCAATTTTAACCAGGACATGGACCGTGTCCATGCGTCGCCTATCAATGTCATCATACCCACGTTACCCTCGAAACCATGGAAACACCAATAACGCTTTAATATGTTATGTGTTTTATTAGACAGGTGAGCAACTGTTTGGATACATTCACAGACAGAAAACGAATCATTGTTATATAATTCAACACAGTTTTATTAGTCTTATTGTTTAAAGGGGTGGTTGATTATGATTTCACTTTTTTAACTTTTTTAACAGTTAGTGTGTAATGTTGATGGTTGAGCATAAACAACATCTGCAAAGTTATGACACTCAAAGTTCAAAGAAAAGGGAGATATTTTCTTTTAAATAAATTGCTTTTTAAGGACTACAACAAACAGCCGGTAGGGACTACAATGAGCTTCTCGTGGGTTAGTGACATCACTAACCCTAAAATTTACATTCAAAAAAGCTGATCAACGACCCCTTTAAATCTCGTTCTCTTGATTTACTGTGAGTACCATGTTTTACCGTGCCTAATATCGATGTAGCTTTCTGCAGTGTGCAACAAGTGTCTTATAGTAACATTATAACATAACTTTCAACACACTCAAATGTATTTAATATGATAAAACAACACTTCAATTGATTCAGAACGCTGCGGCACGTCTTGTCTTTAACGAGCCCAAAAGGGCCCATGTCACACCTCTCTTCATCTCTCTGCACTGGCTACCACTCGCTGCCCGCATTAAGTTCAAGGCTTTGACGCTTGCTTATGGATCCACCACAAGCTCAGCACTCACATACTTCGACTCGATCCTACGAGTCTACACCCCTACCAGAAGCCTCCGCTCAGCTAAAGAGCGGCGGCTGGTGTTACCATCCCAGAGAGGCATGAAATCCCTCTCCAGAACTTTTTCATTCACTGTTCCCAGCTGGTGGAACGATCTTCCCACCTCCATCCGGATGGCAGAATCACTAACATCATTCAAAAAACAGCTAAAAACCCATCTCTTCCGCGAGCACTTAATCTCATCATAAAAACAAAAACAAAAAATTATTTTTTCCTCTATCCTTCTCTACACCCTCCCTATTCTAGCTTACACTACTCTGAGCAATGCCCGAAACATAGTATTTAAGACACTTCTTGCGTTTCTACGCCTCTTCATAACGGATCGCTTCCTGTACTCCTCAGTTGTAAGTCGCTTGGGATAAAAGCGTCTGCTAAATGCATAAATGTATTGTAAATGTAAATGTAAAACAGCACTGCGTTACCCCACATACGCATGACCAGAAGAAGCAGAAGCGGTCATCTGCGGAATAATAAAAGCTCCACTGCTCTCGAGCCGTGTGTTGCACTTCTCTGGATGGTCTATCATTAGCAATCGCTCCAGCTGCCTTGTTCCACTCCAGCGGCTTTCAGCCCCACCCTGCTTCATACTACAGTAATATTAATAAATCTTTAATACATTAGCTCATCCATGAATATGATTTCTGCCAGAGTCCCGTCAGATTTTTTTCCACCTGCTGAGTTCCACCTGAGTTTCCACCTGCAACAACTCCCAAGGCATCATCAAGCTACGCCTTTGTTTTGAATAAGCGGCCTCTAGCGGTGAAAATTACATATTGTGCCTTTAATGGGATAGTTTACCCAAAAATGTTAAACACAAAAGAAGATATTCTGAAGAATGTTGGTAACAGTTGCTGGCCCCCATTGACTTCCATAGTAAAATAATAATAATAATAATAATAATGATATATATATATATATATATATATATATATATATATATATATAGGCTTACTATGGAAGTCAATGGGGGCCAGCCACTGTTTGGTTACCAACATTCTTCAAAATATCTTCTTTTGTGTTCAAAAGAAAGAAACTCATACAGGTTTAGAACTACTTGAGGGTATGGAGCCCCTAAAGGGACATGGTAAAGAAAAACGTTTTTCACTTAATTAAAGGTTTAGCCTACTTCTTCTTATAAATATATCCCAACAACATATTGTTTTGTTTAAAAATATCTTTATAAACTAACTGTGAGGGTTAGGCTATGTTTTATCAAATTAGATAACATAACATTTTGTCACATTAAACACCGAGAGAAAAAGTTATTGTTGCATCTGATAAATCCCTTTTGTATTGCGGTATAGCTACCAAAAGATAAGGCTACTCGGTGTCGATTAGACTATTACTCGAGACTATGCGGCGTTGCTAAGGGTCACTTTGAGCACAGCATTCATGAGCGTGACTACACTGTTGAACAGAGACATCGCCGGAGGTCATCGGCGTCAAATCAGCGAAGAACAGCACGGTGCGATGGTGCAAGACAGCACAGCTGCTCTGAGGGTTAAACGCAACAGATGAGCAGATAGACGAGACACAGCTGCTGCTCTACTGACTTACAAACGCTGTTCTGGATAACCGAGAAGAATGAACACAAACGACGCGAAGGATTACCTCTCCAAACGACAGATCCCACACCTTTTTGAGGTAAGGATCACCCACAGGAGAAGCCTTGAAATGTACTCATAATATTAATATTGCAAGAATAACACATCTGGAAAAATCCGACTGTCTGAAATCTGATTATGTAGTCTGTGCTTTCAAGGTGAGCATATGCCTTCATAATATGCACTTTTCAGCCTTTCTTCTCAGAGTTCTTCAGAGAATATGATAAATGATGGATGTAACGTAGTTGGTAGTTACCTATTTCTACTATCAACGCTCTTTACATCAAGAATCTATTGGGGAAACTGGCCTCACCAAAGATGTACATGAGATTTGAACTGATAGCATGAATTAATCAAAAACTCACATGCACAATTACATGGTAAATTAGATAGGCCTACTTGAAAGTGTCTCTATGGTGATCCTCAAGTAGGGTGCTGCTCAAAGCAGAGGGTCTCGAGATTCTCCTCAGACAGCGTCAACAAGTGCTTGTGTGGGAGATATGTAGTTTGCATACAAAATACTGTGTCCATGGAGGATCATAGCACACACTTCTGTCAAGCTTTCCATCTCCCAATTGATACTACAATAAGAAAGCGCAATATTGTAGGTTATCTCCATTTGCACGACACATCTGTTCAGGCAGGGCACAAAGAGTGAAGGTTGTAAACATGAGTTTCAGCACATCAACACTTTTGGCTGTCACCAAGGCAACAAGCTATACTTTATATTTGCTTGTGACTCAGGAAATGTGGGCAATGGAGAGCGAGGGGGAGAGAAGAACGGAAACAGTCCTATTCTTGCATGTGCCCGAACACGCAGCTCCTTGAGGAATGCAAACACACAGGTTTAAGTTCATCTGCACTGCATACCTCTAGACATACATCTCTGAAACTCCTCCATCTGTGACCGCATGCACATAAAGATACGGCAGATAGTACAAGGAAGATTTTGAAAGGTGGAGGTAAAGTAGGTAACTTAATATTTCAACTATTATTCAAACTGTCATCAGAGCAAAGTTGCTGACATTATTCTTTTTTATTCATTATTTTCATTATTCTTATTTATTTTCCAATAAAATATATAAAATAATATTTTTCCATGTTTTTCTTTTTAACTTAATTGTCAGTCTCAGCAGTTGCCATTAAACTTACTTAACACTGAAAAAAGTTAACCTTTTTTTTTTTTTTTTTAAACCAGACAGTTTATTAAACCAGACAAAATTTATAAAAAAGTGTTTTTTGTTGAGTACTATATGAGCAATATGAGCCTGATGTATCATTTTAAATATATCATATGATACATCAAGCTCACATTTATGGTTCATATATGATATAGGAGAATATGAGAATATAGGAATATAAAAAAGCAGCAAATGCCAAACAAAAACTATCTATTAATCATTAAAGGTTTAATTATCATTAAAGGTTTTAGAGGAAAACACTTGTTATTTTACAGATTTAAATTATGAAATTATTACTATCCAACACATTCAATAAAGTGACAGCACTAAAAGTTCTGCAGAGAAACAATTGTAACAATCTTATTTCACAGATTGTTACAATTAAAACCTTCAACAAAGTGCTACAGCATGCTCAAGATTGTAAATTCATAAAAGTTTTATTTTGGAAGACAAAATACAAAGTCTGTTTCAAATACTGTATTCAACTGAATTTAATAATTGAAACATAAAAATGAAATACATTTAAAATACTGTACTGATTAACAGTAGAACCAAAGAGTTTAATCAAAATTCATTAATAAATTGAATGAAATATTCTCAACTTAAATCTGAAGAAATACAAAACCAGGGCTCTAGAGTGCTACTAAAATTTTTCCTAGGTTGCACCGGTGCACCTAACGTCCTCGCATCCGCTGCCTCTCCACGAACAAAGCTTTTGTTCTCCTTTGACGGAATTCACACTCATGGTTGGAGCGTATCGTGGTCTAAACCAATCAGAGACAGAGATGGGGCGGGTCTTTGCGTCTGATTGGCTGTGGTCCAGATATTCCTGTAGGCCTACACCGCTCCGTGCTGTGTGTGATTGAAATTGCGACCTGAGCACCAGATAATCAATTACGGCAATCAGCATCAGCAAAATAAACGCAAGAAGAGAGACGACGAACAATGAAAAGAAATAGACCCATAAGGCATCTTTACACAGTCGAGTTAAGGCTGATCTAAAGCGGCTCTGTGTCTGCTCAAAATCCTGTGTAAAGACGCAATGCAGCATAAAAGCAGATTTAAAATACGCCGGGTCTGACCCACCTCAGCCCCTAGTATCAAAGGCGACGCTAAAACGGTTTGTGAGTCCATTTCACTGAAGGTGTGTGTGTGAGCACAAGTGTGTGTGTGTGTTTGGGAATGAACGTGAACTTGTGCCACCCTAAACTACGTCCTTGTCATGACAACCGCCAGTCAGTGTCAGCTCAGGCGGTGCGAGAATCAAGAAGTGGGAGACAAAACAGGATTAGCTCCATATGTTTTAGGCAAATAAAAAAATGTCTACCATTAAAGTAAAAGAGTCCTGTACTCACATCGTCAAGCACCAAAATAACAGAGTCCGCGTGTGTAATCAATTGGCGTTCGCCGTTTGTAATCTTCCTTTGAAGAGACTGGCAGATCGCGCTGCAACATTTCCCTCAGATACAGTAAATGCTTAACCCAGTCGGCGTCACTGTGGTTGTGCATTGTTATATTATATTCCAAAAATAATCTCTTTGAGAACGACATTTGCTGATATATCTACTGTCCTACCTGAAACGCTAACGTTAGTATCATTGTTAATTTGTTGTTTATGGCTCTTTAAAAAAACTTTCGACCACTTTTAATCCTGCTGTGATCTACCCGTAATGATTCATAATTTCATTATATATATTTTTTCCAGCTGGCACAATTTTATTAAGAAAACAACTATAGGCTACCGTAGCCTGCAATAGCCTATCAGTAACGTTACCACATAATTATGACAATCATCAAAGCGTGATATAATGTTATATAGCAGGCAGAGGACATTAAAAAATCCGTATTTTTATTTATTATGAGTTGTAATTCATTGTTTATTATTTCATTATTTTTTTTAATTTATAACACTTTGTTAAAACTGTAGTTTTAAAATAGTA
The DNA here is from genome assembly GCA_039654625.1 of Rhinogobio ventralis. Lineage (NCBI taxonomy): Eukaryota > Metazoa > Chordata > Actinopteri > Cypriniformes > Gobionidae > Rhinogobio > Rhinogobio ventralis. The sequence goes on from CM077194.1 coordinate 35,808,790, forward strand.
ATGTTCAAAGCATTGTTTCCCGTGATTTTAATCCCTGTGTAAATGCATATATTATGTTGTCATTTACATAATATATATGAATGTGTATGGAGCGTGATAAAAAGGTTACCTTGAAGTTAAAGGTGACGTGAGCCGGGGGAAAATTTGGGCGCACCAGTGCAACCAAGGCAAAACGTTTTTCCACAATATTCTACTGACCCCTGTGGGCTCCATGTAACTAAGTAAAATCACAACATACAACAAAAGGTCCATGATTCTGCACCAGAAGTGACAGACACAGCAGATAAAGAGCAATCCTCCTCCAAATGGCCAGTATAATCAGCTGGATCCTTGGTGCATCTGGGGGTGGACCTCTCCAACACATGACCTCTCCAACAGACCGATTCAAACTTGACCAGAAAAAGGCGCACACAGTTGTCATTGGCCAGATTCCTGGATAACGATCAGATTAACCAATCACACTGAAGGAAACACAGAGAGACAGCAAATAGTGTTGCAAGTAAATGTGTCTATTTATTTTTATTTGAAAGTTGTTACATGTAATTACAGTTTTTCTCAGTTGTTTACACACAAATACTGGTACTTGAGACACAATGACCACAATGACACAATAACCACAACATGTAACTCCAACCCCCTGAACCAATTCTGCTAAACTACAAGCACAATTCCTGCCTTACACTCAAATTGCAGTTCTAAAACACACTTTTTTCAAAACATTACACACAATTCTCTGCATTTGGCACAATTTTCATGCAGAAAATCTCGTTTTCACAAGGAACACACTGCCATTCAAATATGCACACTGACTCATCACATGGGCAAACACCTGTCACACAGTTTTACAATTAGCAAACAGAGCTTTAGCATAAAAGGGCAACAGGTGAGCTCTTGGAGCAGCATAGTTTTTTTTTTTTTTTTTACTGTAACTGTATACAGTAAATTCTTCTGTTGTTTTGTATGTAGACCACTGTATGTGCAACTTTGTGTTGGTTGGGATTTACACTGTGTACATTGTTTTTGTGGGAAAAATTAAATATATTTGTTACCGTGTATTTGTGTATAAAACAATAAAAACAATATTCTCAAATATTTTACAACACACTTATGTATGTACTGTCTGTAGTAAATGTAACACTGAACCAAAAAAAAGACCTAAGTCATTATGATGAATGGAGAAGAAGTGTTTTCCATTCATCATAGTGTTTTACATTGAGCACATCAGTGTTCAACTGGTTCTTATAAATGTCTATTCATGATGGTTTGTGTGTGTCATTTGAAAACAAAATACCATTTTGAGAAGAAATAACATTGTTTTGAATGTAAAGTTTCATTTTGCAGGAGAATTGAGGGGTTTTGCCCATTGTGTGTGTGTTTTTTGATTTGTGTGTAGAGTTCTGAGAGTATGAGGCATGCTTTCAGAAAATGTGTGTAAACAATCGAGAAAAATGTAATTGGTCAAATGGTGTTTTCATATGCTTACAACCAGGGTTAGATGCTTCTACATCTGTGCTATTCGCTATTCACCAATCATTTTAGGATTACGTTTTTTTAGGGTTAGGTTTAGGGGTATAGGGTTAAGACTATGTTTTCAGACAGGAATGTTGTGTGTATGTGTGTGTGTGTGTGTGCACACAGGTTTGGCTATACTTGTGACTTGCAGTTACATTCACATGACTAATAATGACCCTTTTACATTTGACCAAATCCCTGACCTTTCTATTATGCCTAAATGCCAGCTGTGCACACAACTGTGGCATTTTCTGTATCTGGCCCTTCACTGTATTATAGTGCTACACAACCTGCTAGTTAATCCTCTGTCCACAGTAACACTTATTTGCAAACACTGCCATAATTGCATACAAGTTACAACATTTGTGCAGACTTTTATTTAACAGCATGAAGCAGTCAAGCTGTTGACTGCAGTTATAGCATTCGTGATATGGGACAATGTAAACTTAAAATGTTGAACTTCTCACCAGCATGATGGCTCAGTGGTTAATACTGTCACCTTATAACAAGGTCTTTTCATAATACAAATTCATGCACATTTGACAAATTGACAGTTCTAAATATTTGAATGTGTGTTTTGCACACATTGCATGCTGGTATACATTCCAGTACTTTAAGACCTTTTTCTCTCACACAATCCTTTTCATGCATTGAAATTGCAATATGATATGTAGGGGTAAATTTAGGTTGATTGGGAGACTTTGTGCCATTGAGATGACTGGGAAAAGTGTCCCAATCAACCTGAATTCACCCCTAGCCCACACAAATGCACATTCTGATCAGATAAAATATAACCAGTACTTTAAGATGCATGGTTGTATGCCATATGAATGTGTTTGTGAAAGTTGATGGGTGGTTTTTGGGGAATTCAAGCTTGTAAAATGTGTGCATCTCTATCTCTATTCATTTATTTCATTTGTAAAGCAATTTACATCAACTGGTGTTTGGGCAGAGGGCTGAAAGTTTCATTATTGAGAGCAGTGTAGCTTAGTTTTGTTTTTTAATGCTCTTTCTCTATGGATACTGCATTAGTCCTTAAAGTGTTAGTTCACCCAAAAATGAAAATTCTGTCATCATTTACTCACCCTCGCGTTGTTCCAAACCCGTAAGACTTTTGTTCATCTTCAGAACACAAATTAAGATATTTTTAATAAAATCTGATCTAGTTCTTTCCCTCCATAGAGAGATACGCTACTACCACTTTGACGCAAAAAATTCATAAAGAGATCGTAAAACTAATCTATATAAATTGAGTGCTTTAGTCCAAATTTTCTGAAGAGATACGATCGCTTTACATAATGAACATGTTAAATTTAAGCTTTTTTTTCACATATAAATATTAATCAGCAAACATAAACAGAAGCTCAACCGCACCTGCTTGATGCACGACTACAAACCTCATTGGTTCTTGTGGTAGTGCTGCGTGACACACGAGAATGAACCTCATTGGTTCTTACACGTCAAGTGAACATGCTTGAGCTTCCATTTATTATAACTGGTGAGTGAGTGTGGATGAATGTTTTATGCAAATAAAAGCCTAAATTTAATCTGTTCATCATATAAAGCGATCTCTTCAGAAAAATTGGACTAAACCACTCAATTCACACTGATTAGTATTACGACCTCTGTATGAACTTTGATAGTTGGTAGTTGCGTAGACAATGGAGGGACAGAAATCACTCTGATTTCATTAAAAATATCTTCATGTGTGTTCTGAAGATGAACGAAAGTCTTATGGGTTTGGAACGACATGAGGGTGAGTAATTAATTAATGATAGAATTAAAATGTTTGGGTATACTATCCCTTTAAATATGCTGTGGTCTATTATTAAACGGATACCTTTAGCAAATGCAGCCTTTTTGTTTCTGTTCGGACACTGTTCCTTTTGATTCAGCTGTTTGATACCCGTGAGGATTGAGATGTAAATTCTCAAGCAGTTTTATTTGCATCAAAAGAAGCAAACAGCTGATTATTTAGAGCTCAGATTTTCCATTCCCTGTCCCTTTGAATGGCCCAGAGTATGAACTGCTAACACGTGTGGGATGAATAGAACAACAATTTGCAATTATTATTTTCTCCCCCTAGATTGTTATAAAATTTTTCCCTCTCTGTCTTACCATTTAGAAATCGTTTAGCTGCGTTTGGCTAATAAAAAAAAAAAAATCATGTTCTCATGTTCTTCTTTGTTTTGAGGTAAAAAAGCAAGGAAAGACTCTGATTGATATCTCAAAAGCCACACTTGTCAGTGATACTGTATAAAATGTTGACATGATGAAAGTCATTTACACAAAAAAGATGTACTGGAATTGTACACTTTACAAGAAATACAGATTCATATTTGTGAAACACTCATGTAAGCATTTCCTATAACAAAATTATTTGTGTGTATATCACAGAGCATGTTAACAGGGCTGATGTACCACAGGCCCGAGGACCCTTTGGCATTCTTGGAGAGTTGCCTGCAGAAAACACGAGACCTCGGCGGTCCTGAATGTGTGGCCTGGGACACTTTCATTACACCTGATCGAAAACCTCTACCACCAATCACCCCGGCACAAGGGAAGAAAGCCCCCTGCAAACTTGGTAATTTAGCCAATTTAAAGGCACGTTTGCTTAGCTAGAAATAAAATAGTTAGTTGTGTACATGATGGATATACTTTCAAATGACACTTGCATTTTAGTTGCATTGGCTTTTTAGCAGTTCTCTCATTTTATTTTTGTGATACTTTTATGCTTATTAAAGCATTAGAACACAAAATGTATTATATTAATGTACTTTTTGTTGTTGGCCTCTAAATCACGAAAATAACCACATTATCTAGATAAAAAGCCAGCAGTTAAAGGATAGTTCACCCAAATTAATTTTTTTCATTAATTACTCACCCTCATGTTGTTTCAAACCAGTATGACTTTCGTTTATCTTCGGAACACAAATGAAAATCAGATTTTTTTATGAAATCTGAGAGCTTTTTGTACTCTCCATTGACAGCTACGCAACTGAAACTTTGACGCTTCAAAAAATTCATAAAGAGATCATAAAGCTCATCCATATGAATTGAGTGGTTTAGTCCAAATTTTCTGAAGAGACACGATCGCTTTATATGATGAACAGATTGAATTTAGGTTTTTATTCACATTTAAACATTGATCAGTGGACATAAACAAGCTCAACTGAACCTGCTTAAACGTGCTGTGTAACACACAAGAATGAACCTCATTGGTTCTTGCTGAAGCTCAAATGTTCTGCGTAACATGCGAGAATGAACCTCATTGGTTCTTGCTGAAGCTCAAATGTTCTGCGTAACATGCGAGAATGAACCTCATTGGTTCTTGCGAAAGCTCAAACATGCAGCGTAACACACGAGAATGAACCTCATTGGTTCTTGCTGGAGCTCAAACGTGTTGCGTCACACGAGAATGAACCTCACTGGTTCTTGCTGAAGCTCAAACGTGCTGCGTAACACACGAGAATTAACCTCATTGGTTCTTGCTGGAGCTCAAACGTGTTGCGTAACACGAGAATGAACCTCATTGGTTCTTGCTGAAGCTCAAACGTGTTGCGTCACACGAGAATGAACCTCATTGGTTCTTGCTGGAGCTCAAACGTGCAGCGTAACACACGAGAATGAACCTCATTGGTTCTTGCGAAAGCTCAAACGTGCAGTGTAACACACAAGAATGAACCTCATTGGTTCTTGCTGGAGCTCAAACGTGTTGCGTCACACGAGAATGAACCTCACTGGTTCTTGCTGAAGCTCAAACGTGCTGCGTAACACACGAGAATTAACCTCATTGGTTCTTGCTGGAGCTCAAACGTGTTGCGTAACACGAGAATGAACCTCATTGGTTCTTGCTGAAGCTCAAACGTGTTGCGTCACACGAGAATGAACCTCATTGGTTCTTGCTGGAGCTCAAACGTGCAGCGTAACACACGAGAATGAACCTCATTGGTTCTTGCGAAAGCTCAAACGTGCAGTGTAACACACAAGAATGAACCTCATTGGTTCTTGCTGGAGCTCAAACGTGCTGCGTAAAATTTGGACTAAACCACTCAAATCATATGGATTAGTTTTACGATCTCTTCATGAACTTCATGAAGCGTCAAAGTAGTAGTTGTCCCTGTTGGTTGCAATAATGAATGCAGGATCTAAGTGCAGCAGTTTTAACTTTTTATTTACTCAGGACTTCAGAAAACAAGACACACGAGTAGAACAACCAACCATAGCGTAACATAGAACTAACAATAAACAGACTGACACACAGGGACAACAAACAAGAAGGGCTAATTAACTAAACACACCTGAACATAACTAAAACAATCAGTAGCCATGGAGACATACAGGCAGGGGATGGAGGAAGACTAAACTAATTAAAACCAACCTAGAAACACAGACATGAACAGAACAAAAACAAACTCTAAACATGAACAAAGCTCAAAATGTGACAGTAGTTGTGTAGTTGTCAACGGAGGGACAGAAATCTCTCTGATTTAATAAAAAAGATCTTCATTTGTATTTCGAAGATAATCGAAAGTCTTATGGGTTTGAAGCAACATGAGGGTGAGAAATTAATGACAGAATTTTCATTTTTGGGTGAACTATCCCTTTAAGTAACCATAATTCAGGGTGTGAATCTGAAGGACATCTGTGAAAATGAAAAAATTGCAAAATTAGGAAAGTTAAAGGAGTAGTTTAAACTTTAAAATGAAAGTTACCCCATGGTTTACTCACCCTCAAGCCATCCTGGGTGTATATGACTTTCTGATGAACACAAACGCTTCCAAACTTTATAATTGCAGTGACAGGGAGTTTGAAGCTCAAAAAAGTGCACCCGTCCATCATAAACGTACTCCACATACCTCTGGGGAGTTAATAAAGGCCTTCTGAAGCAAAGCGATGGGGTTTTGTAAGAAGAAAAAAAAAATCCATATTTAAAACTTTATAAAGTAAAATATCTAGCTTCCGCCCAGGGCCGGCCCTAACATTTTGGCAGATTTCCAAAAGGGGCCCCCCACTATCTACAGTTTCACCTAACCACCCCCAACCCATTCCAACATACACATCCTACACTGACACCTACCTTATTGTAAAGTTTGACCAAATTGTCTTACCTAATATATTTATCTTTCAAGATATAATATGAAGATATCTTTATTTAACAATTAATCGGTCTTTGGGGTCCAGCTGACCCCACTGGACCTTTCCTTCATTTTTAAAAAGTGATCCCTACATCTCAGGGGTCACTCATGAGACTCTGTGACTTTTCCTAAATAATCTATCAAAACTACTAATACTAGAGTACAAATGCAACATGGAACAAGCATGTTCACACACACACAGGTGTCTGGGGTGTTTTTTTTCGATTTTGGCAATGAATGGGAAAATGTAAAATATATCATTTTTCATTTTGTTTATAAAAAAAAAAAAAAAAAAATCCAGTATAAATCTGAAAATTTCTACATTTAAATCAAGGTCTGGTCCTAGAGCATAAACACAAAGTGGAACGAACTTTCAATCTCATACACACACACACACACAAGTCAACTTTATTTATATAGCGCTTTTTACAATGCAGATTGTTTCAAAGCAGCTTCACAGTGTTAAACAGGAAAATAATAAACAGAATTTGATTCGGCTGTACAGCCACTCTGTAGAAAACGGTGATGTCATCAGCTCATTTCAATTATCATATATTCAATTAATGTAGTTGATATAGTTAATTTAGTTTAGTAATTAAATTTATTTGGATATTTATTTGAAAATTTAGTGTCCCCAACTGAGCAAGCTAAAGGCGACAGTGGCAAGGAACACACACACACACACACACAAACACAAACAAACAAACACACACAGGTGTGGGACTGCAACAATCTTTATAGAAATTGGCAAATAAAATCAACAAAACTTTCCATACATAAATGAAGGACTAATACTAGAGCAGAAATGCAACATGGAACAAGCATGTTCACACACACACAGGTGTCTGGGGCATTTTTTTTTATTTTGGCAATGAATGGGAAAATGTAAAATATATATTTTTTCATTTTGTTTATAAAAAAAAAAAAATCCAGTATAAATCAGAAAATTTCTACATTTAAATCAAGGTCTGGTCCTAGAGCATAAACACAAAGTGGAATGAACTTTCTATCTCATACACACACACACACACACACACACACGTGTGTGTGACTGCAACAGAGAGCATTTTTATAGAAATTGGCAAATAAAATCAACAAAACTGGCATAAATCTGAAAAATGTCCATACATAAATGATAAACACTAAAGCTGTTCTGAGCTGGCATGTTTTAGTCCAGATTAAAATGCAAAGAACTTTATAAGTGTAAAAACACGTTTGAAAAGTATTTAAGTAGGCCTATTTAATTAAATATTTGGAGTTGTTTGATAAACACTAAAGTGAATACAAAAATCTGAATGGCTGTTTGAAAACGTAAATACTGGTTGCCTGGTGTGGGGCCCCCTGCTGGGGGCAACCGCTTCTATCGCTTATTAGGTAGGCCGGCACTGCTTCCACCAGAGCGCCTTCTGTATTCAACTTACACAGAAAGTGTAACGCCTCTCTCAGTTCAAAATGCTTACGCTACGTTCTACATTACGCCAGTTACGCTTTTTTCATAAGTTGAATACAGAAGCTAGATATTTTACTTTATAAAGTTTTAAGTTCAGGATATTTATTAATATAACTCTGATTGTGTTCATCAGAAAGAAGTCATATACACATAGGATGGCTTTAATTTTCATTTTAAAGTGAACTAATCCTTTAAAGATGGTTCAAGTGTTTGAAAATTACCCAAATAACTCAATAATGAAAGTCTAAAAACACATTGTGTGGCTTTGTATTAAATGATGCCAATCAAAGGCGACAGTCACCAGATTACAGTATGTCATTCCAAGACCCGGTAACAGGGGGTAACACTGATCCATCAAAACCCGACAAAGTGTCTATTGCCGTCTGTCTGTGCAGTGTGAATTAGCCTTAAGAATGCATCTGAGGTCATATAGAACCGATGAATGTAATCTGTTTCATTCCACAGATGGTGGTCCTGGTCCTGGCCCCGGGCCCTATCGTCGATATGATAGACTGCCACCAATTCAAGCCCAGTTCTCCATAGAAAGTGACTCAGATATGACAGAGTCCTCAGGGCTCATACAGGAGTATGATGTCTTTGACCCATCTAAACCACGGCCGCACATCATATTCATCATAGGTGAGTGGTCATCACTGTCAGCTGGTCATTTTCAGTCATCTTTTTCTGAATTCATCTTTTTCTAAAACTCTTTAAGCTGTATGAAATAAAATTCAGTAGACCTTGACATTAATTAATTTAAAAATTAACATTTCCATTGTGCTGTTTCTGTGATGTAAAGAGGGATTTGCTATAATATTTTCCAGGTGGACCTGGCAGTGGGAAGGGCACTCAGACAGCTAAAATTGCACAACGCTATGATTTCGAGCGTGTGTCCGTGGGGGAAATTTTAAGAAACCAGTTGCTGCATCATGCTCCCAGTGACAAGAAATGGGAGCTGATTGCTCAGATCATTGCCAATGGAGAACTGGCACCTCAGGTTTGGAAATGTGATGTGAATTTTTGCAGCTATGGTGTATTTACACCTGCTTGATTGGCAATGTTGATTTTTACATAAACTACCGTTAAAAAAATTGTGGTCAGTAAGATAAAAAAAAAATTCTTCAGCACCAAATCAGCATATTAGAATGATTTCTGAAAGATATCCCGTGTCACTGAAGATTGGAATGATGGCTGCTGAATATTCAGCTTTGTCATCACATCAATATATTACATTAGAAAATATATTGAAATATATATATATATATATTTTTTTTATATTATTTCACAATATTACTGTTTTGCTGATCAAATAAATGTCTCAAAATTTTGAGTAGTGTACTTACTATATTAAATGAAGAAGGTCATCTTAGTCTTGTTCTGACATAATATCCTTTAGGAGACGACTATTGAAGAGCTGAAACAACAGTTTATCAAAAAGCAGGATGCTAAAGGATTCATTGTGGATGGATTCCCCAGAGAGATCTCACAGGCATTCACCTTTGAGGAGCAGGTCAGATATTCCTTCTGATGGTCTATAATAGGGGTGTCAAAACCTGCTTTTGAAAGCCCGGGACACAGTTTTCAGCTGTCCCAGACGAAAGATTGCCATTGTGAAACAATCGTGGCGATTTCTGTGATCGTGGCTCATAATCAGTGGTCCTATGTCGTATAATGAGAGAGGTTCAAAGACGGCCGTTGTCACAGTCTTGAGACCAAAGATAGCCTACAACAATTTTCAGATAGTGTCAGAAATTCAGCATGATCAACGCACAGTGCTTTTGCTGCTACAACCTACGTCAAAATGCGACATAACATGAAATCAACGGGACATGGCGCTAAAACTTAACTTTTCTCTTCCTCTTTACCCGCATCCTCTTTTTTTCAGCACACATAAAAACTACAACTGCCAACATGTGATTCATCATGGTCTTTTTGTTTACCATTAAGGCAAATGATGATGACGTTTTATTCTTCTATAGAAACGTGCATCATAGCCTACGAGTCAATAGGTGTCATCATTGTACAGTCTACATACATGTCGTACCAAAGTTTAATAGATCCAGTGTGATTTGTAATGATCTTATAGGATTGCTAAAATTGTGCAGTGTATCCCAGGCTGAAGGGACACTGTCCTGCAGAGTTTAGCTCCAACTTGCCTCAATACATCTGCCTGAATGTTTCTATTAAGACCCTGATTTGCTGGTTCAGGTGTGTTTAACTGGGGTTGGAGCTAAACTCTGCAGGACAGTGGCCCCCCAGGAGCAGGATTGGACATCCCTTGTCTATACAGTATATAACCTACAAAATACATGTCTTAAGGCCCATTCACACCAAGGAAAAATTCACAGCGCTTCACTTTTTCCACATTTTGTTATGTTACAGCCTTATTCCAAAATGGATTAAATTCATTATTTTTTTCCTCAATTCTACAAACAATACCACATAATGACAACGTGAAAGAAGTTTGTTTGCAATCTTTGCAAATGTATTAAAAATAAAAAAATAAAATCACATGTACATAAATATTCACAGCCTTTGCTCGATACTTTGTTGAAGCACCTTTGGCACCAATTACATTTACATTTATGCATTTAGCAGAAGCTTTTAGTACAGGAGTACAGGAAGCGATCAATCATGAAGAGGCGAAGAAAACGCAAAAAGTGCCTGAAATACTAAGTTTTGGGCATTACTCAGAGTAGTCTAAGCCAGAATAGGGAGGGAATAGAGGAAAATAGAGGAAAAAGAAAAAGTTTTATTTTTATTTTTTATGATGCTACAAGCTTGGCACACCTATTTTTGGGCAGTTTCTCCCATTCTTCTTTGCAGGACCTCTTAAGCTCCATCAGGTTGGATGGGGAGTGTCGGTGCACAGCCATTTTCAGATCTCTCCAGAGATGTTCAATCGGGTTCAAGTCTGGGCTCTGGCTGGGACACTCAAGGACATTCACAGAGTTGTCCCGTAGCCACTCCTTTGTTATCTTGGCTGAGTGCTTAGGGTCGTTGTCCTGTTAGAAGATGAACCTTCACCCCAGTCTGAGGTCCAGAGTGCTCTGGAGCAGGTTATCAAGGATGTCTCTGTACATTGCTGAATTCATCTTTCCCTCGATCCTGATGATTCCACCACCATGCTTCACTGTAGGGATCGTATTGGCCAGGTGATGAGCGGTGCCTGCTTTCCTCCAGACATGACGCTTGCCATTCAGGCCAAAGAGTTCAATCTTTGTTTCATCAGACCAGAGAATTTTGTTTCTTGTGGTCTGAGAGTCCTTCAGGTGCCTTTTGGCAAACTCCAGGCGGCCTTTTACTGAGGAGTGGCTTCCGTCTGACCACTCTACCATACAGGCCTGATTGGTGAAGTGCTGCAGAGATGGCTGTTCTTCTGGAAGGTTCTCCTCTCTCCACAGAGAAACGCTGGAGCTCTGTCAGAGTGACCATCGGGTTCTTGGTCACCTCCCTGACTAAGGCCCTTCTCCCGTGATCGCTCAGTTTGGCCAGGCGGCCAACTCTAGGACAAGTCCTGGTGGTTTCAAACTTCTTCCATTTACGGATGATGGAGGCCACTGTGCTCATTGGGACCTTCAATGCTGCAGAAATTGTTCTGTACCCTTTCCCAGATCTGTGCCTTGATACAATCCTGTCTCGGAGGTCTACAGACAATTCCTTGGACTTCATGACTTGGTTTGTGCTCTGACATGCACTGTTAACTGTGGGACCTTATATAGACAGGTGTGTGCCATTCCAAATCATGTTCAATCAACTGAATTTACCACAGGTGGACTCCAATCAAGTTGTAGAAACATCTCAAGGATGATCAGTGGAAACAGGATGCACCTGAGCTCAATTTTGAGTGTCATGGCAAAGGCTGTGAATACTTATGTACATGTGGTTTATTATTTTTATTTTAAATAAATTTGCAAACATTTCAAACAAACTTCTTTCATGTTGTCATTATGGGGTATTGTTTGTAAAATTGAGGAAAAAAATAATGAATTTAATCCATTTTGGAATAAGGCTGTAACATAACAAAATGTGGAAAAAGTGAAGAGCTGTGAATACTTTCCAAATGCACTGTATCTATATTAGCGTCCACATATCGTTCTGTTTATTCTATGTGTGTTTAAATGCTCGAGCTCTTAAAGCAGGATGGACTCTGATTGGCTGTCAATGTTTTTATTGTTCATCAGCTGGATAAAATCGTTCTCAAAGTGATTCCAACGATATAGTTTCTCTGTGCCGTTATCGTTATAGCTGTGGTGTGAACTCTTCTATTCTTTAATGAGAGTGATTTTTAGAACTATATCTTTATTGTTATCTTTATACTTATCGTCCTTGGTGCGAACGGGGCGTTAGTATGTTATGGCAATGTTTGATGTACAGTAAATGACACTCATGGTTCCTCAGATTGGCTCTCCAGACTTGGTGATCTTGCTTGCCTGCTCTAATCAGCAACTCCGGCAGCGTTTAGAGAAAAGAGCGTCCCAGCAGGGCCGTCCCGACGACAATACTCACGCTATTGAGAAGAGACTAGATACTTTCAAACACAATATCACACTCATAGCCAAGTACTACCAGGAGAGAGGACTTATTGTAAGGGTAAGATGATGTTTTTTGCTTATTTTTATGTTAACTGTTGAATTCAGCTGGCACATGCTGTTCTGATCACAGGCGCTGGTTTAATAATAATAATAATAATAATAAACTCCAGTTTTATGCTGTGAAACACAATTCTGTCTCACTCTGCTTGGTCAGGTCGATGCGGATCGAGAAGAAGACGATATTTTCACAGATATTTGTGCCATTGTAGAGGAAAGATTGTTCCCTTGTGACACGAATGCAGTAGGTTTTGAATAAAAGTTACAGTATATTCTACAATTTGTGTTTTTAATTTTTTTTTGCTTCATACTTCATAAAAGTTATTTTCTCCCTGCAGAGCAGTACTGAGGATCTTTAGAGGGACGTCTACACATCCAAACCCACAGCTGCTCCCATTAAGTCCTAAATGTAATTTAAAAACGGCCCGCCAAATGTTCCTTTTCCACTATTTTTCATTAATAAAACTCGAGGGTCAAAGCCGAGGATCAGTGAAAAGGGACACTAACTCTTATTTTGTTCCCTCTATTTGTATTTCACTGTGAATTTTCTCTGTACAACTTTTGCAGTAATTTAATAAGAATGCTTAACTTTAGAGCAGAACCTTTTTTTCCAACATTTTCACTAAGTTCTAAGTTTTTTTTCACTTAGAATTTTAATGTTGTTTTGACCTGATATTATTAATGTATATTTAGAGGTCAAGCCAGAAAGAGTTGTTAAAAAATGCACCAAAGTATAATACAATATCAGTGTCAAATACAACAATATCAACTGTTTTTAAACATATTACCTCACCTATTCCTACAACAACAATTAAAATAGAGTAAATGACTACCGATTAATACAGTGTTTCTGCTGTGAATTTCATCTTACTCCACAGTATGACCACATTGGACAGAGACAAAAAAAAAAAGATGCTACAGATGTGTCCTCAGGCTGTGTTCTCATTAATAGTTGTTCAATCCAGCTGTGCCACTTTCTCACAGTGGGACCTCAGACTTCTGACTTTGCTGACAGACCTTGACCAAGTGCCAAAACGCTGTTACTTTAAATACTGACATGATACAGTGGAATAACAAGTAGTACAGTTAAGTATCATTTAATAGCAATAACATCTCTACACTCACTTTGCTTTGTAGATGGATATTTTCTAGCCAAAAAACTAAAAATCACATTTTAGCCACTAGATGGCAGACTTATATTCTTTAAAAATCATTTGTTTAATATCCTCACTGGTTAGAAAGTTATTTCATAGGAATTTACAAAAATACCCACTCACTCAATTTGAACAAATTATGATTTTTAAGTTTTGTAAAACTGATTAATAAAGAAAAAAAGTCTATTTGAAAAATGCTTGGAAAAATGAGCTTTGAGTACACTTTAAACTAGACTAAATAACATTTACCATAAAAAGAAAATGGTAGCCTATCTTTATTTTGTGCTAAGTGCGCTTAAAATACTGTGTTATAAACAGCATCACTGTGACGGAGTGATGGTATGTGCTGGCTCTCAGAATAGATCCACGCTTATCACCTGCCTGGCAAATACTTACAGCTCTTAGTGGCACAAGTTGGAGACTCCTCCATATTTGCGTTAAATACAGCTTCAGGTTTGAAATGTACAACTTTAAATACTGCATCATATGTTCTGAATGTTTTATCAGAAATCTCTTCCTTTATGTTCTTACTAACATATTTAGTTTGGACACTGAAGAGCCTGAACAGAATTATATCACTGAACACTAAAACCTTGGTTAAAGTCTGATCCGCTTTAAAGTTCTTGAACGTTTACACTAAAATGTTGCTGAGACTATAATGCTCCTTTAAAATGTATGTGTGTGTATATATATATATATATATATATATATATATATAATTTTATTTTTATGTTCTTTTTTTCTGTAGAACATAAGAGAAGATATTTTGAGAGATGTCACACTGCTTTTTGTCCATACAATGGAAGTCAATGATCAAACCAAAACTGTTTGGTTAGTTAGTTCACCCACAAATGAAAACTAATTTAATCATTTATCATATATCGTTTAATAGGTTGGATAGCTCGGTATTTCCTGGCACTCTTGACATTCACCCTATGTCACCCTAGAGACACCCTATGTCTTCGGCATGATTATGAAAGAAAAAGCAATGTCTGATTTCATTAGCAAATAATTCTTTTTTGGAACCACAAAAGGGTGGCCTTAACTACTATATACTAACATTTAAATTAATAATTTGATACAATGCACTACATTGTGTACATACATGTTTTTACATTGTACTTACATTTTAAAAAATACCTGCATGTTATTACATCTGTATTTAATTTCTGTAGTTACATTTATAATTACACTGTTGACACTTCCCTTACACCTAACCCTACCCTTAAACTTACCCATACCACTACACCTGTCCCTAACTTTACCCGTATCCCACCTCAATATCAGCAAAAGAGTTTTGCAATACAATTTGAACACAATAAGTACATTGTACTTAATTTTTGATGTAAGTACATAGTAGTTAAGGCCACCTAATATAAAGTGGGAGCTCTTTTTTGTCTAATCTTTTTGGCTGATCTAGTTAAAGGCATAGTTAAAATTCCCCCAAAATTAAAATTCTGTCACCATTTACTCAGGTTTTCCAAAACCTGTATGAATTTCTTTCTTTTGCTGAACACAAAATAAGACTGAAGAATCTCGGTAACCAAACAGTTGTTGACTTCCATAGTATTTTTTCGTCCCATACTATGGAAGTCAGTGTGGCCATCAACTGTTTGGTTACAAATGCATGTCGCCTTTGGCTTTTGGCTTGCTTAGTTGGAGACACTAAATATTCAACAATATTATTGATCTGCCTGCATTGACACCATTGCATGAGAATTGAACTGAGTTGGACGATGACATCACTGTTTTCTCCAGAGCGGCTGTACAGCCGAAACAAACTTTGTTGCATTATGTTCCTGTTTTCACTGTAAAGCTGCTTTGAAAAAATCTGTATTGTAAAAAGTGCTATGTAAATAAGGTGACTTGACTTGACCCATATTCTTCAAAATAAAGTAAATGAAGGCATTTTTGGGTGAACTATCCCTTTATCAAATCTGAACAGAATGATTCTTAAGTTCAACTCACTCGCATGCAGTGGTCAACAACCTGGAAGTGAACATTACCAGTGAATAATGACTTACATCTTCCTCACATAAAGTTATTAAATGTGAGTAAACTTTTCATTTTACTTTGTCTGTTCCTGTGTAAGCTAACATAATTTTCCTGTTGATAAAAAGCCGAAGAATAATCTACTGCAGCAGGAGTTAATTTAAGGCTGGCTATGGCTATTTAAAAACATTTAGGAAATTTGTTAATTTTACTGGGGTAAAGGGGTGGTATGGTCTTATCTACTGGACAAATGCATTTCAACATGGTATGAGCAGCACTCAAGTCTTTTCCAGTTCATTTCCTTATATAGTCTGCCACTATTTCAGTTCTGATAAACCTTATCACACACTCTGACATGTCAGTATAAAAGCCCAACAGGGGCTCTTACAACACATTTCCCAGCTTTTCTCATCTCCACTCTCAGCATCGGCATTATGGCACCGAAAAAAGTTGAGCCCAAGAAACCAGAGCCTAAAAAACCAGAGCCTAAGAAAGAAGAAGCCCCAGCTCCTGCCCCGGTTCCAGAGACACCCAAAGAGCCAGAGTTGGACCTGAAGACTATCCCGCTGGAATTTACTGCTGACCAGATTGAAGAGTTCAAGGATGCCTTCACTCTCTTTGACGAGACGCCAACGGGCGAGATGAAGATAAGGTATTCCCAGTGTGGAGAAGTGATGAGGGCCCTGGGTCACAACCCTACCAATGCTGACGTACTGACCGTGCTGGGGAAGCCTAAGGCTGAAGATATGAACACCAAATACCTGGACTTTGAGACGTTTCTGCCCATGCTGCAGCATATCTCAAGAGCCAAAGACCAGGGGACATTTGAGGACTTTGTTGAGGGTCTGAGAGTCTTTGACAAAGAAGGAAATGGAACAGTGATGGGTGCTGAGCTCCGTCATGTCTTGGCAACACTTGGGGAGAAAATGACAGAAGATGAGGTGGACCGTCTGATGGCCGGACAAGAAGACGCCAACGGCTGCATTAACTACACGTCCTTCATCAAGCACATCCTCTCTGGGTGAGCTGAAGCTGCAAAGATTGCCGAATGAAATTGGAACTCTAAATGGCAACTGTCAAAACACTGGAAAGAAAATATGTCTTGTCTGTATGTCTTGGAAAGCATTAAATAAAAACCAATCCACATTTTGTTTCGTCTGAGATTTTTGGTTCTGTTAATCTTGTTGTTGAGATGTCAAACTCAGATGTGTATGAGAAGGAAGTTACGTTAACTACTGGATCTACAGTATACCTACTCTTAAAAATAAAGGTGCCAGCAAAGAGCAAAAAGCAGTTTTGGCAATGATGCCCTTTAAGAAGTATTTTTTCTTAGTTTTCTAGAAGCATTTATGCAAAGTTTGGCCTACCTCGAATTTGATTTGCTAAGCAGCGTTGCAAGAGCACTGATATCAAGTTTAACACTACTGTTTGTATCACTCACTTGTTGTTGTTTTCTCCACATGAAATACATAGGCTAAAAAAATAAAACTAGATATTATGGTCATGAATTAGGAATTCTTAATTTGATTAATTCGTCCCTCGTTTTAGGTAAATCTTTTTAATTCACTTTTTAATTTAGTGAAATTGTTATTTAGTTAAATTCGTATTTATTATCGAATTTTTTATCTTATTTACGCATTTTTGGCTTTTTTCTGTGAATGTGTGATATTTCTGATTCATTAGACGCTATAGGTAAATAAGTAGAATAATAACAAAGTGCAGTAAATAGTAAAATCATTCATTCAATCATAGATTCATTCAACAGGCGACTGCTTTTATGAATGAGTCACGGGGGAAAAAACACTGATTCATTTAGGGAAGTTACCACTGTTTCTCAGAGATGAGCAACGTTCACTTGTGGATTTGTTTGGAAATAGTCCAATGTCGGAGTGAAAACGGACAAACAACGGTAAGTCTTTTTTCACAGTCGCTATCATGCTGTAAATATTAGCATGTACGGCTTAGTCTGTATTTGTCAGTGTAAGAACCGCATATTCGGACAACAGCGCTCTTATTTTATGATGTAGAATACTGAGTGTGATTGTGAAGACTTTTTTTTATAGACCAACGAATATTTTCCCACCATAAAGAACTTTTTGTGCAATGCGAAGTCGAGTGTACACTCATATGCTACCTTCACGTGCTATCGGGATTACTAATTTCCTAGTTTAAAAAAATAACATGAACGCCTCTCAAGTCATCATTTGAATGCAATGAGCTCGTAATAACGACTTCAGAAGTGGGAAGTAGGAAATGTCCGATAGCACGTGAAGGCAGCATTAGAAGAGATTGAACGTTTGGGGTTCAAAAACGAACTTTAAAGTGCAAATATGAACTTCTAACTATAATAAAGTTTCAAATTTGAACCTATAGGCCCTATATCAGCTACTTTTAAGTAAAAAATGATCAAACTTGTGGACTTTGATTAGGTAGTATCAGCACAATTATGGCTATTCTGCTATTGATTATATACTCCTGTGCATAATGGCTATGGTCTATTTGAAGAGCAGCACCGTGTGATTAATTTTTGCAATCTTATTTTCTTTCAGATGATACATATCAAATTTATAAAATGCAGACCATCAGCACACATCCTCAAACAGGCACCCTAGGCTGTTCTGCATTCAATTTCGCTGTAATTAAGGTTAGGACATAGTGACTATAACATTGATTGGCTAAGTAGGGTACATGTTGTACTTTAATCTGTATAGATCCGTGTGTAATACTCCTGGGAGGGAGAGAGTGGTCATATTTCTAACTTTATAAGCGATAAAGAAGGCCGATTTTGCAGCTTTGAACCTCAGAAAAATACCTGAGCCCTTTTCCTTGTGGTTGTCACGCATCTTGTTCTTGTAAATCCACCTTTTCCTCATTATATTGATGCTGTGAAAATAAACACACGCCGTCCATATTATAACATTATGTTTGGCGAGATTCCTCCACGGTCTTCCCATATCTGACATTTTTGTGATGTTCTCTGCATAACTACATTCTTCATGATCTATAACTGCATTTAATGAGTAATTTAGATGCTTAGAAGTTTCGCCAAGACTTAAATGCTCGTGAATCCATGAGATTCGTTTTTCGTGCGATTTATATCTGTTTGCAGTTATGATGGCAGCTTACCAACCCTCTTTTGCTTGCAGCTTTGGCAGCTTGAAGCTCACTGGATTTTCCCCATCTATGCTCAATCAGGAGAGCAAAAACAGAACCGCAGGTAAGTCCAAGGAAGGATTTTATTTCATTGTTTATGAGAGGAGAGTTTGTTTATGGTGACAGGTAATGCCCTGGCAGGCCCGGTTGACACCACATCTGTACTTCCCCTCTGTTACATCCCAAACAAACCCAGGAAAAGCAGCCACCCATCAATCAGATACTCATTCCTGTCACCACACACATTATGTCTATCGGGCATGTGTCCTTTTCCATTTTCATATGCCACATCTCTCATGTTAAATATCCTGTGAGTCATTTGGTCTATTTAACTTCTAGGTGGCCAGTTTTCCAAAGTGCGAGACGAAACCTCAAAGTTTGATTCTTGTTTGTTGAACTGACAAGCCTCTCAGATTTGAACAGCATGCTTGCTTCTCTAGGTTCGACTATAGGCCCAAAAGTGAATCTGTCACACAAAAAAGGCTGTTTTCTTTGGCTGGACTGAGCTATAACTAGCTTTGTCTCTTTTCATCCCTAAGAGACAAAGTATGTTTTATTTTAGAGATGTGTACGGTTGTTTTTATACGTTCTTTCAGGACATAAAGACCACTAACTGAGATTTAGCTGAGTTTGGATCCAAAGACAACGTCTGACCGACTAATGAGTCTTTTTGTGTGTGTATGTGTATATAGGTTCACATTGGGACGTACATATGGCAGAAGAGTTTAAGTTCACAAGAAACCTATGGACATGAAACTGTAGTCGATTCTGTGGGATGTTTGGCACATGATCAAGCAATGGTGGCCTTCAAGACTAAGCTCGAACATCTTTATTATCTCAAACAACAGTTTATTATTCATTGATGTCCAGACGTATATTTTATTCTTTGGGGGCACATGGGTTTACTGAGAAATAACAAAAGGATCCTTTAGCAGAGACCCCTCACAGGCGAGACTTTCTCCTCAGACAGCCCGAAGAGAGACATGAGGTGATAGGCTTACATTTAACACAGTGCAAATATCATTCTAAATGTCAGAGAACTAAGAGTGCTAAGGAAGGTTGATCTCTGAAGCTTACATTGGGAGAGGGACTTCAAAAGGTATAAGGTATTTCAAAAGAGTCTTCTTTTCTAGTCATCAGTCTTTATTTTCCCTCACACATTAAATGCTCATCATATAGCTAATAAGAATGAGGCACTAGTCTATATATCGTTAGAGATTTTGCTATATCGTGTATATCGCGGTATGTAAATATAGCACTATTGACACTTAAGAGTGATGAAATGTATGTATGAGAATAAAGAGCAGGATGTGCTTGATGTTAAAAAGAATTCCTGAATTGGAACTCGGTGCAGTGCTTGTGCTGACTGGGACACTGCCAAAGTGAGCATACAGAAAGCTGCCTCTCTCAGAAGGCGATCGTGAATTTTGGACATGCTCAATGTTAAAAAGTGTTAAGCACATTAAGCAGTGAAAAAGAACTCTGTGCGGTGCTCTCGGCATGCAATCGCAAATTCAGTTCTCTTTCATGTCTTATTTCACTTGAATGGTGTCAAAATGCCCGTTGTGTGGAGTATTCATGTAAACACAGCCAGTTATGTCTCAAGCGAAAGTAAACAGTTGTGTGTAAACCTGATGTGTATCAGTATAATGGATCTGTGCATTTGGTCTTACAGTGACAGCAGCCCAATATACCTATAGTACCTGCTGCTCTGTGTCATTAAAGTGCATCAAACAAAAGAAAGAATAACTTACTGCTCTTGACTGAATAACTTTTCTTTTAGCTTTAATAAGAACACATTTATATTTAATTCATACAGTGAAGACTGTGCAATGTTTTATTTTTACATTTCATTATTACATTTCTGTACTAATTCTAACTACGTTAAATAAATCTATTGTACCCGAAAAAAAACGTAATTTAATTCATATTTTTGTTACGTTGTATTTGTCCTATTTGTAATTTGTTTATTTTTTCTTCTTTTAAATTACAGAAATTAGATAAAATAACACAAAATGACTATATATAAGTTGGTGTTCTTTGATCTTATTTTTCTTAAACAAATTAATACTTTTATTCAGCAAAGATGCATTCAATTTGATTAAACTGATCAAAAATGACAATAAAGATATTTATAATGTTACAAAAAATATTCTATTTTAAATAAATGCTATTCTTTTTAACTTTCTATTCAATAAAGAATATTGAGAAAAAAAATGATTACAGTTTCCACAAAAATATTAAGCAGCACAACTGTTTTCAACATTGATAATAAGAAATGTTTCTTGAGCACCAAATCAGCATATTAGAATGATTTCTGAATGATCATGTGACACTGAAGACTGGCTGCTGAAAATTCAGCTTTACCATTTTAAAATGCATCAAAATGAACAGTTATTTTAAAATTTTGATTAAATGAATACAAGCTTGGCAAACATAATAATAACAAAAAATATAAATAAAAATATATAATATAATATAATAAATAACATATAACAACATAACGCACACACACAATATATATATATATATATAAGCATGTGTGTGATGAAAGAGAAAGCTTAGATCGAATCAAAGCCTTCCTTGTCTTATAAATGTCTTTTGATATTATATTTAAAATTTATATACAGTATATTTGACATGCATATTTATGACATTTAGCATATTTGACAAATGTGTCAAAATATAATGCCAAAAGTCATTTATAAGAGCTCTATGTTTTTCAGCATCATATATATACACTTCTTTAGTCTCTTTGAAATAAATGCCTTTGGGCCCCTTTTACTGAGAAAATGAGGAGAGGATGTTCCCAGCCTACCTTAATCAGTACCATTGAGGTATCTCAGTGCACAAGCCCTCAGATCTGCACTGAATCTTCTTCACGGATGGGGGATGGGTCAGTGAGAGATGACATCATCGGCTGGAGTTGTGTGCTGTGCTTGTGTGTTGCAGAGATTTTGCAGTCTTGTAAGAAAGACGAAATTTTTCTAATGATCACGTGAGGACTGACTTGCAGCCACATTCGACTATTAGTATTATGATACAAACAAGAACAAACATCCATTTACACTTTGAAGACGCACATATTCGGTGTTAAAATTGATGTGGTGGCATGTGATCTCACTAGGGGGCATTACTGCCCTAACATTTAGTGTATATATTTATGCTCTTGGCAGATGCTTTCTTATAAAAGCAATTTACAGCAGAATACAGAATGTGTGATGATAGCCTAAACTGGTATAGAGAAATATAGCACTATGGATGATCCTCAAAAAGAAGCTGAAATGTCATTGTTGCAGTACCAGGCAATTACTTGTTAGAGCATCACTAGGGGGCATCAATATCCAAATATTTCTTTATCTGTCTCTACATCTGGGATTGTGCAGACAATATCCATTGTGTAACTTGTCAGTAATCATACATTCACATGTTCTACATTAGTTCAGGCATCTGGTCACCAGAATTAAAATGATTGAACCAAGATGCTCAGTCAGGCTAGGCTACAACGTCTTCAGTGCATTTCCATCAAGATTTACAGTTTCTTAGCAGACCAACCTGGTCATGACCTACATATATCTACTGTCATGTGTATGGAACCTGCTAGGACTCATTGTATCATGATTGAGAAGTTATATTCAAACCCTGAAGAAATTATGGCCAGCCAATTGATAAAAGCCACACAGAGTGTAATGAATCAAGCATTTGAAGACAGCCTAGAGCGATGGTTGAAGTCAGTCAGATTCTGAGTCTAGTGTTGCTCCTGTGGGGAGATGAGCGGTTCGGCAGGCTGACTTTATGCACAATGACATGGCCACAGGAACCTGCCAGAGTCCATTAAAATCTTCCCCAGTCAGGTGTCTCCTCTGCTTCTCTACACACGGTCCTCCAGCTCACCACCAATGCACTCTGCTCCCAGAACAATCGATATGTTAGGTTACCATCCAGGATGAAACAGGTTGCTCCAGCCTGCTGTGCCATTTCAGCAGGTTTGGGTGGGGGTCAAAGTCAGTTCTTAAACAGATATGATGGTGCAGCTGCTTCATTGAGCTTCCTGCGCTTGAGGGAAAAGGAAATGATGGATAAACAAGCTTTGCTTTATACTAAAGTTTGTTTAATCTCTTTTGCGTAGCATATTTTGAAGTTTTAAGCACTTCTAATGCAGGTTCAGTGGCAATTTTAGCCTTTTTGTAGTGTAATTCATCACTTTTTATTTGATCAGGGACCCCACCTACAGTAAATGCCAGCTGCATATGGTTATTTGGATAGTTTAGTGAATTAATGTTCACAGGAGATCAAGAACAGATCACAGTGTTTATTTTACCCTCTAAGCCAAACCATATGTGGACTTCCAGTTTAGTAGGTGTTGTATCCTCAATGACATAACATCCCACACAAGCAGCGCCAGATTGATAACTTACTATGATGTTGTAGAAACAGTCCAGAGAGAGGTCTTCTACAACATCATAGTGAAAAATGCAACTTGATATTGAGGGACTTTTAAACTAAAACTGAGTATTAGTTTAAAGGGATAGTTAACCCAAAAATGAAAATTCTGTCTTGTGCTGTGTTTAAAATTGCTCCCTATACTCTCATTCACTATTCCCTACTTTACTCCACTAATATAGTCCACTTGAAGGAGTGAATGAAAACGAGTGATTGAATTAACTGAGTATGCCGGAAGGGCTGCTGCTTTTGCATAGTTTCTGCTTGCTGTTTAATAATTATTTGAAACGTAGACAACTGGCAGCTCCAGTAATGAAAATATTTATCTTGAACTCTGCCAAGGAAGCTAGCATGTATAAACCGTAATTAAACAATTTAATGAATTTATACCTGTATGATATTACGCTGGAGCAGTGCGGTTTGGAAAATGGATAGATGATTGATTCAGCTGCGGGCGCCATCTCCCGGCGAGACGCAGGAGTTCATTCAGCATGCGACTCTGACAGTGCATTATGGGTATTCTCTAGCCGTTGAGCGTACATCAGTTGTACACTCATTATTGCGGTGCATTGTGGGATTGAACGAGTGCACTCCATATCGCCCACTATGGTTTCGGACACTACTACAAATGCCTGATGCTGTTCACTTCATTTAAGCAATTCATCTTGATTTAATACCATTATATCAGGTTTCTGGTTCAAATGTAATTGCTTCATGTTATATTGACTTAAAACCGTTACTCTTTGACATAACTTCATGTTTTTATTTTGAAATAACATATTTCAATCAAGTAACCCAATCAAACAGGATTTTCACTTCCCATCATGCTTTGCAAACATTCTGAATTCAGAGAGTAAATGTTTAAATAAAGTGCTATTTTATGCATTTTTAACAAGATGAGAAAATGGAGAGACTTTTTCTGTTATGTTGGTATTTAAAAGTTTGTGTTATGTTAGTGTTTTTGGAGGTTACCATTGTGGTGAAGTGTAGAGCATGTGCTTGTGGTGAGGACCTACTAATAACAATTTAAGTTGTTTTAATAATAAAAACAACTACTATGAGCATGCCATGGATGTAACAAAACTATCTTCTGGCTAGCCAATAAGATTTTGTAAAAGGTTTTCTTGTTAGATATCATTTGTAAATTTGTAATTAAACTGGATTACTTGTTTTGTTTTTTGTTTGATATTCATTTTAGAATAATTGAATTTAATAGTTTTGGACAAAATTAAGAATGTTAACCTGATTTAACTAAATGGCATTGAATTAACCTTAAACAGAAGAAGAAATGCAGAGCCTGTAAAAAACTGTAAACCTGTAAAAAAAACTTAAGTTTACTGAAATAAACAATGTTAATTAAATTCAACATAATCCAGTTATGTGGAATCTGTTGACATAAAAAAAATTAAGTAAATCCAACGTATCATAAGGGTATATTGGGTGATTTCGGACACATAATCCATAATTTGCTACTCATCAAATTTTCCAAACCCATAAGACTTTTGTTCACCTTTGAAACACAAATTAAGATATTTTAATGAAATCTGAGAGATTGTACCTCCATTGAAAGTCTAAAAGTCTTTTGAAGAGGCATGATCGCTTTATATGATGAACAGATTTAATCTTGAATTTTATTCACATTCTGTATAGCCTAAACATGGATCAATGCACATACACACAAGCAACAGCTCAAACATAGCTGCTTGATGCAAGAACCAGTGAGGAATTTTCTCGCCTGTCACGCAAGCATGTTTGAGCTTCAATGTACCATATTTGATGTGCTCTATGCATCTGCGTTTATCAATGTTTATATGTGAAGAAATTCCTAAATTAAATCTGTTCATCATATAAAGCGATCATGTCTCTTTTTGAAATGTCAAAGCTTTAGTAAAATGGACTCTTAATGGAGGCACAGAAATCTCTGTACTTTTGTTTTAAAGATGATCAAAATTCTTATAGGTTTGTAATGACATGCGAGTGAGTAAATGATGACAGACTTATAATTTTTTGATTAAATAACCTAACGTCTGAATTAGCGCTCATTCCAGAAAGCTGAGCAATATTTTCTAGCTGACAGCTAGCCAAAAAGTTTAGCATGCTAAGAGCTTTTAAGAATCTAATTAATGTAGATGTCAGTCATTCTATCAGATGTGTTAGTTTTGTAATTCAATATTTGTTATGTTCCTTCTAACAAGTTGTTATTCTATCCTAATATCTGTTCTTTGTTCTTCCTCTTAATCATTAGATATAATTCTTTCAAGTTTTAACATGGACAAGGAAGTGCCGCTTCTAAGAAATCAGTC
Source organism: Rhinogobio ventralis (assembly GCA_039654625.1). NCBI lineage: Eukaryota > Metazoa > Chordata > Actinopteri > Cypriniformes > Gobionidae > Rhinogobio > Rhinogobio ventralis. The sequence goes on from CM077194.1 coordinate 35,834,527, forward strand.
TTCTGTCTTGTTTATTTAGTTTCATATTTCAGTGTCTGTCAGAATTTTTTCTTTTTTGACAAGCAGGAAACCAATAACATAGTAGGTGTGGTAACCATGTCAAATTTTGAAGGACGCTGATGGCATTAGAAAACTAAGACAGCTGGAAAAACAAACTATTTGCAGATATTATATTGGAAACAATATACAATTGATAAACAAATACATATGTGTATGTGATATTGCTCAAATTTAGTTTTCCTTACTGAATTTGACACTCATAACATGCAACGCTGTTAAAGGGATAGCATGGAAATATGAACATTTTGTCACCACTTACTCACCCTCAAGTTGTTCCAAACCTGTATGAGTTTCTCTCTTCTGTTGAACACAAAAGAAAGGATATTTTAAAGAATGTTGGTAATCAAACAGTTGACGGTAGCTGTTGACTTCCTTGAAAGTCAATAGCTACCATCAACTGTCTAGCTACCAAAATTCTTTTAAATATCCTCTTTTGTGTTCAACAGAAAAAAAACTCATGCATTTTCATTTTTGGGTGAACTATCCCTTTAAAATGTTAAGCCAAGAAGTGAATGTTTACTTAAGTTGGAGCTAGAAAAAACCAGCCACTTGTTGTGATTTAGTCTGCGTTGGCACTACGATACTTTGAAGGCCTTGTTTTGGTCAGTGACTTCAGGGTGTGGGAGAGGGGAACCCCTGTTTTCATGCGTTTGTTTTGAATGTTAAAGGTGGGCAGGGCCAGAAAGCATTGATTTGAAAATGAGACGTCCCATGTCAAGCCTCATGTCTTAGTGGAAGGTAATGGGGGTATGGAAAGAGAAGGGGCCAACACGGAGGAATGGGGCACAGGGGTCAATATTCTGGAAAAACACACGAGGGGGGTGTTTGAAGTGGGTGGTCTCATGAGAACGCCTGGCAAATTAGGATGCAATCTAGGAGTAACTATGGATACAACAACACATGGCTGGAATACGCACTGGAGAAACATTAACAACAACATACATTCTTCATTCCAGTGGCTTTCTCTGGGTGTGGATTAATGAAAGTTTCAATCCAAATATTGAAAATCACATACCATATTCAACAAAGTATAGAAGCTGAATATGAGGAGGCTTATAGGATAATGAGTATAACAATCCATGACTATCTGATGTAATATATTTCAATTTTGGTCTTTAGAAAAGAGAACAAAGTTTTGAGACAAAGATAACTTTACACGATACATTCACTGTGATTATTGTAGGCAGCCTGTAGAATCTTTTCTTTTTGATATATAGTATGACATTTAAAAGAAAAAGCCTCAGAATACATGATATGAAGATTCAATTAATTAAAAAGTCATGTAACAGTAGTAGGTAATCATATTTGATTGCATTTGTTCACACATCAATTGTATCAAAGAGTGTACTTTGGATGGTTTAAACAGGGTCTAGTACTCAAAAAAGTTTGAAAATGATTGCTGTTGCCCACACCCAGCAGTATTTGAAAGTAGTTACTGCACAAAAGAAAGACAACTATCAATTTGAAGAGGTCACCTTGAATGGATGTAGGATGTATGAGGTCACTGGAAGAGTGGAGGAGGGGATTTGGTGCATCTTGGGAGGTTGGAGATGGGATGAGGTAGAGGGTTGGGCTCTTGTGGGGGTCACCAAAAGTCACCACTTTTGAGGCATTAGCTATGTTTCCATCAGCCTGTTTTTATGCACATTTTGAAGTATTGCATCAGAAACGAGTGATGGAAACACCAAATTGTGTGGGAAAAAATTCCTTAATTCACAAAAATGTTTTTATGCTCGCTTGAGGTTGTTTTTGACGAAAAAGAGTTAATGCGAATAGTGGGAGATGGAAACGCATTTGCTGAATAAATTCTGACGTAGCGAACATTAAACCCACGTGACTAATCGGCTGTTTCCGAGATGGTGTCAATTGTAGCTGCGTCTCATTTCGAAGGCTGCGTCCTCCGGAGGTCGCATTTGAAGGCTGCATACGTCATCGAGGTGGTCTCATTTAAGAAAAGTAACAGTTAGATTCCAAAATAAGAAATACATTACAGTATTTTACACCTCAGAAGGAATAACAGTCAGTTTTATTACGGTTACTTTTCTTTAATAAGACATCCTTGGTGACGTATGCAGCCTTCAAATGCGACCTCCGGAGGACGCAGCCTTCGAAATAAGATGCAGCTAATGTTGCGTAACGTTTCAAATGTGGCCTCTGACATTCTGAAATGCCAAAGGTTGTGAGTAAAATGTCTGGTCACTACGACCTCCCAAAAATCCTGCTGACACTGACTTTTCCATATGTATGGGGCTCGACGTCGTTGTAATGCCCTTGCTGCTAGTGCCTTCATCAAAAATGCATAGCATTCAATTTAGTGATTGCAAGCTGCACTGCTAGTAAATTTATAACTTGCCCAATCTTAACTAATTGCAGTCCTGTATCTATTTTCTATGGTGTATTGTTTTATTTACTGTTGGTTACTAGGTTACCAATACTACTGTCATCCACTCGAACAACTTGATGGAAATGCACCTAATTCGCCTTTGTTTGTTTTTTGCGAACTTTGAAAGGATTCGCTTCACGTTTGGATGGAAACCCAGCTAATGATTTCACCTTTTACTCATCATTTACATGTATTACTAACTTGCTTCTGTGGGACACAAAATATATTTTGAAGATTTTTTTTGTCCATACATGAAATTTAATGTGGTCCAAAACATGTATTGGCAAAAACGTCTCGGTTACGACTGTAACCTTAGTTCCCCGAGTAGGGAACGAGACGCTGCGTCACCGCTTTGGGAACGCCTCTGCGTGATTGCGTCGTGAAGCACATGTGTAATCAGTCCAATGGAGAGACGGAACGTCATAGGCGGGTGACGTCATCGACCCGGAAGGTATAAAGCATACCGGCAGACAAACGCCGCTAGCTTCTGTGGTAGAGTGAAGCAAGACGCTTTTGCGGGCATGCGGGGAGTATGGCAGGGTGACGCAGCGTCTCGTTCCCTACTCGGGGAACTAAGGTTACAGTCGTAACCGAGACGTTCCCTTTCGAGGGAACTCGAGCTGCGTCACCGCTTTGGGAACGAGAATACCCACGTCCCCATAGGAGCCGGATGCCCGCCTGTGCATTGTCTAAAAGGCGAGCACCCGAGCCCCTGGAGTAATGTCAAGTTCGTAGAACCTCACGAAAGTGAGCGGCGAGGACCACCCCGCCGCCTCACAAATGTCTTGCAGGGAAGCCCCTGCTAGGAATGCCCGAGAGGCAGCCATACCCCTAGTCGAGTGTGCCCGGACAGCCAAAGGGAAAGGCTGCCCGACCACCTCATAAGCAAGTGAAATAGCCTCAACTATCCACTTGCTCATCCTCTGCTTAGAGACCGGACCCCCTCTCGAGGGTGGACCGTAACACACAAACAACTGTTCCGATTTTCTCCACAGGGCAGCTCTGTGGACATAAGCGTCTAGTGCGCGAACAGGGCAAAGCAGATTAGATCTTTCCTGGTCAGACGTCAGAAAGGGAGGTGGACAAAAGGCCATAAGTACTATGGGTCTCACAGTATTAGTGGGAACCTTAGGAACGTACCCCGGTCTGGGGTGCAGAAAAGCTTTAGCCATACCGGGAGCAAATTCCAAGCACGAGGGTGCCACAGAGAGGGCTTGTAAGTCCCCTATTCTTTTTAAGGAAGAGATAGCCAGCAAAAAGATGGTCTTTAAGGTGAGGAGTTTCTCAGAAATTTCTTCAATGGGCTCGAAGGGAGCCTGAGAAAGGCCCTGAAGGACAATAGCTAAGTCCCAGGCCGGCACCCTGGTGCGTACTGCGGGCCTCAGTCTGATAGTGCCACGGAGGAAACGAGTAACTAGGGGGTGTCGCCCGAGGGTAACACCATCGAAAGGAGAGTGGTAAGCTGCTAAGGCCGCCACGTACACCTTCAAAGTGGAGGGAGCTAACCCAGCGGAGAATTTCTCCTGCAGGAACTCCAGCACCGCGCTCGCAGGGCAGTTTACTGGATCCCACAGGCGATCTCTACACCATAAGGTGAAGAGTCTCCATTTCAATGCGTACAGTTTCCTCGTGGAGGGAGCTCTAGAGTGTAGGATGGTCTCCACAACCTCGGTTGAGAGACCGGAGCTTAGGAGCTGGGCCCCCTCAGAGGCCAAGCCCACAGATTCCACAGCTCTGGGCGTGGGTGCAGGAAGGCACCGCCCGACTGAGAGAGCAGGTCCCTCCTGCACGGAATCTCCAGGGGAGAGCCGTTGAGGAGCGACACAATGTCCGAGAACCAAACCCGGGCTGGCCAGAACGGAGCCACTAGGAGCAGATGGGCCCCGTCCCGACGAACTCTCTCTAGAACTCCCGGAAGCAGAGCGATCGGGGGGAAAGCGTACAGGGGCAGCCTCGGCCACTCCTGTACCATGGCGTCCAGTCCCAAGGGAGCTGGAGGAGTTAGAGCAAACCATAGACGACAATGAGTGTTGTCTTGAGTGGCGAACAGGTCTACTTCTGCTCTGCCAAATTCTTGCCAGAGGAGCTCCACCACCTCGGTGTGGAGTCTCCACTCCCCGGGCCTCGGCCCCTGCCTCGACAGGATGTCTGCTTCCGTATTCAGGCGCCCTGGGATGTAGATTGCCCTGATTGAGAGCAATTTCCCCAGGGCCCACAGGAGGATTTGACGAGTCAGCTTGTACAAAGGGCGAGACCTCAAACCCCCCTGGTGATTTATATAGGAGACCACCGATGTGTTGTCTGTGCGAACTAGAACATGATGGCCCCTGAGATACGGCAGGAAATGTCTCAGAGCCTGGAACACAGCAAGCATTTCCAGGCAATTTATGTGCAACGCACGATGAGCGTCCTGCCATAGGCCCTGGGCCGAGCGACCACTCATGGTCGCCCCCCAACCCGTAAGGGAGGCATCCGTGGTCAGAGTGACCCGCTGGCACGGTGCCCCCAGTAACGGGCCTTGGGCTAGAAACCGAGGGTCCTTCCACATGACTAAGGCGCGGAGGCATCGCCGCGTTACCTTGATCACGCGAAAGGGATTTCCCCTCGGGGAAAAACCCTTGGTCTTGAGCCACCACTGTAAAGGTCTCATGTACAACAGGCCACGAGGAATGACGTTGGACGCTGCTGCCATCAGGCCTAACAGTCTCTGATACTGTTTGACAGTGAGTGGCTGGTCTAGTTTCACCCCTTTCACCGCTGAGAGAATCGATCCTACGCGAGGCTCTGATAGACGGGCCTGCATCAGGATCGAATTCCAACACACACCCAGATACGTTATTCTCTGTACTGGAGAAAGAACGCTCTTCTTGAGGTTGAGCCTCAGCCCTAACCTCTTCATGTGCGCGAGAACAACATCTCGATGTTGAACCGCCAGACGTGCTGACTGAGCCAAAATCAGCCAGTCGTCGATATAATTGAGAATGCGGATCCCCTGCATACGCAAGGGGGCTAATGCCGCGTCTACACACTTGGTGAAGGTGCGGGGTGATAGGGCTAGACCGAAGGGAAGCACCCGATATTGGTACGCTTGTCCCCCAAAAGCGAACCTCAGGTACTTCCTGTGCTGCGGAAGGATGGAGATGTGGAAGTAAGCATCTTTGAGATCTATCGTGACAAACCAGTCCTCGGACCTGATCTGGGACACGATATGTTTGAGTGTAAGCATCTTGAACCTGAACTTTGCCACTGCGCGATTCAGCGAGCGCAGGTCCAAAATGGGGCGCAACCCCCCATCCTTCTTTGGCACTATAAAATAGCGACTGTAGAAACCTGACTCCCTGTCGGAGAGAGGAACCTTCTCTATGGCCCCCTTCCGTAGGAGGGTCTGGACTTCTTGAGTCATAACCAGAGCCTGCTCGGGGCCCACCAAGGTAGGTAGGACCCCCTTGAAACTGGGTGGACGACACCTGAACTGGATGGCGTACCCAGATCTTATTATCTGCAGGACCCAACGAGATATATTTGGCAGTTTTTCCCATTCTGGCAAAAAATCTACTAGGGGTACCAGTCCCTCGAGACTGGCCTCTGGTATACTGAGTGCTGGGAGCACAGCGCCCTGAAGCGGATGACCGGCAGGGAACGGCTGACTCGACAGCGCCACCTCCTTGTCTGGAGGACGCGGGCCATCCTCGGATGACTCGCGAGGGCCTTCCACGCCCCGGCACTCGGGCGGGGTTAGTGGAGAGACCCTGTGAGGGTACCGGAACAGGACGGGCACCGTATGCTGAGGTGAACACCGCCTGTTCCCGAAGGGGGAAACCCTCACTGCCCTGGGCCCACTGGCGTCAGGGCCTCTTAGACGCAGCCTTTCTAGAGATAAGAACAGTCCGCAGATCTGCTCTACCCCTAGAGGGCTGCGTCTGAGGGTGTCGCCCACCGCCCCACCCTTTCTGAGGGGGAGTACGAGTGGCCACACTTTGTTTCTGTTGCGCCCGGTGTACGGAGCTCGTACTCGGTGTCTGCTGCTCCCGCACAGCAGCAGACGAGGCCTGGGGTTTTCTCGGGAGGAGCTGCTTCAGCGCCGCAGATTGTTTCTTTGCCTCCTGAAACTTGTCGGTGACGGTTGTGACAGCGTCACCGAACAGGCCGTCAGGAGACAGCGGCGCATCAAGCAGAAAGCTCTTATCTCTCTCCCGAATCTCAGTCAGATTCAGCCACAGATGCCTCTCCGTAGCCACCAGGGCTGCCATAGAACGGCCTATAGATTTGGCCGTCTCCTTGGTGGCTCGGAGAGCTAAATCTGCTGAAGATCGGAGCTCATTAACTAAGTCTGCTCCGATCTCCTGGCTGGACCCCAGGTCTCTTAGCAGGTCGGCCTGGTATGCCTGCACGATGGCCATAGTGTGCAGACACGCGGCGGCCTGACCCGCTGCCGAGTACGCCTTGCCCACCAAAGAGGATGTGGTTCTTAACGGTTTGGTGGGCAAGGTCGGAGTTTTAATGGCCGATGCCGACTGAGGAGAGAGATGGCTCGCGAGCGTCTCCTCCACCTTCGGCATCGGACCATACCCATGCTTCTTCAGCCCCTGTATGTTGCTATACACTGACGTTTGGGGGCTGAAGACACGAGAGGACATGGGCCGCTTCCACGTTCTCGACACCTCAGTGTGGAGATCCGTGAAAAACGGTAAACTCCGACGTGGAGGCTGGGCAGAGCGTGAGGGGAGAAAGCGCTCGTCCAAACGGCTCTTGGACGAGACGCTCTCTTGATTTTCTTGTGGCCAGTCAATGTTTAGTTTGGCCACCGCTCTGCACAGAACCTCCAACAGCTCCTCACCAGCAGGGGATTGAAGTGGCGAGTCTTCAACCCCCGCGTCAACGCTGCAAATATCGATCTCATCAGAGCTCGATAATAGCAGCGCTGAGGCTGCCCCCTGGGTGGGAGAAACCGCAGGGCGGGCTCCCGAACCCAGAGAGGCAGCACTGGATCTGCCAGGTGAGGGCAGAGAAAGGGCTGGGCCCGTCTCTAACCCCTCTGACAGATCCATTTGCGAACCCCACGACATAAGCTGCCGCTGTGCCTCAGCAACAGCGGGGCCTGTGCCGCGGGGAACGCGAACCGGGACACCCTCCTCAAAAAGTGCCCGGCGGGATCGCAGCACTCTCATAGGCAAAGCCTCACAATGCTCACAGCCGGCCCCCTCGAGAGCCGACTGAGCGTGCTGTTCACCCAAACAAACAACGCACATCAAGTGTGTATCCCCGCTCGTGATGTGACGAGAGCAGGGAGGAACACACTTTCTGTAACGCTGTTCGCTCGCCATAGTGTCTCTTTAAATGTCAGTGTGTATGCAACTTGAAATAGAACGAGAGAAGTCTGAACTCAGACACAAAACACAAATCTGACAATGACAATACACAGAGCGCTTGCTGAAAGCAACAGAAGCTAGCGGCGTTTGTCTGCCGGTATGCTTTATACCTTCCGGGTCGATGACGTCACCCGCCTATGACGTTCCGTCTCTCCATTGGACTGATTACACATGTGCTTCACGACGCAATCACGCAGAGGCGTTCCCAAAGCGGTGACGCAGCTCGAGTTCCCTCGAAAGGGAACGTCAATTTTTCTTTACTGAAATATTTTTAGTTTTCCACAGAAGAAAATAAATACATTTTTAGGAATACATGAGGGTGAGTAAATGATAAAATGCATACATCTGTTTAACACTAGAGCATCAAATGTAAAAAACAATGTAGAAGCAGAAACAATGGAGAATGCCAGTCCTCTGACCTTACAGCTGTAGATAATCACATAATGAATCAAAATATACCAATATTAGAAAGAAAATGTCAGTGACATTTGAACAAGCATGACGTATCACAATTTGGCATACGCAAACAACATAATGCAGGGATGCATGAGCATTCAGGAGAAGTAGAAGGGACCAGAAATGCAATTTGCGGTAAAATGAATTCATTTATTGATGTCAACCTCAAACCATTGACTTTGTCAGCGTCATGAACAATACCTTCAGGAGGAGCGAGAGAGATCATTGATTGACCTCTATCAGGGTGGATAAGCTATCTCTATATCCTCTCACTCACATCTGTCAGATATTGGATCTCATTCACTAATAATTGTGTAGATTATTTAGTATTTGTACGCACAGGAAAACTTCTCATGAAAATCTAGGCCTAATACACAAAAAAATTAATTAGTTCTTAATCTTGTTCTAATGTTTAGTAAATTTGGAGTATTCTAAATGAGTGTCTACATCTACAAGGTTAGTCATTTGCATAAAACACGTCCAAACCATCTCCATATAAGGGCTTTTCGCACAACCTTTCCTTTACAGCCTTTCATCAGTCTCGTCAAACATATGCCGCTCTCTGCAGACACGCTCTCGCCTGATCCTCGAGAAATGCCAAGTGTGTCATTCTCAACCAGTTCAAACACAATAAACACATTTTATACAGATCCAGATTACAGACCTCTTATTAGCCAGCTGTTCATAGGCATAAATCTGTTTATATGGTAGCGGATGTATTTTTCCCCTAGAATAATCTTTGATTTTAATTTAGACGTATTTGATTAATTTCTATATGATATTTATTTGTGAGAACATACATTATATGGAGCATGTTTACAGATGTTGTTTTTGATGCAGACACAGACACTGTGAGGCAACTAGAGCACAGAGGGATTAATCTGATCAGTTCACTGTCCATTGAAATAGGTTAAAGTTGTCCTTTATGACAGTCTGAGAGCAGCTTGTTCTCTCTCAAACTGCATTTGGCCGAGGACACTAGTTGTGTGTCGCTGTAAAAGAGCATCTTGTCCCTTGAGCTCATTCATCAATTGATCATTTGGCAGACTGAGCTCTTTCATCAGTTTGAAAGACTGCTATATGAATCCCCTTTATTTCTCTATTCACTCCCCCACTGACTTGAAATGCAATACACAAATTAAAGATGAAGAACATTACTTTGCAACAACCTCCATTTTCATTAGCAAAATTACAGTAGTAAGGTGGGAAGACCAATATTGTGTTCATTCTGTCCTTCGTATCTCTACACAATACATCATTACATAATGCATAAATTTACTCACTTCTTACTGGTCTTCCCACTCATTTGCTTCAAATAATAATAAAAAAGAGTTACTAAAAAGTCAGCAAATCACTACCATCCCTGCTGAAAAGACATTTTCAACAAATTTCCTAACTGGTCCAGACTCTAGGCTGCTTGTGTTCAGGGGGGTATTCCAGAAAGCAAGGTTAACTTACCGTCACATTTACCTTGAACTCCCAGTTGATTAACCCAAACCTTGCTTACTTGAGGTATGCTGGTTCCAAAAATGAGTCCCGAAGTTCAGACAACCCAGAGTATGTTCCCGGTTAACACACAAGACATTCTCAACAGAGCGACGAATCGATGATTCACCATGAAAACAGACGCTAAGAAAAAACACGCCATTCTACTTCCTTTTTCTTCTTTTGTTTAATGGCGATTTACATAACCTACTTAATGCACATCGCCACCTATTTGGTGGTTGTGCAATAATTTTTTCGACCATTTCGTTTAATAAGTATTCTTTATTCACTGAGAATAAGGATTATATTGTTAGTTTGATGCTAATTAACTGAATGCAGATCCATGTGTGAGGTGACAATAAAATAAATAATAAATATATTTGAATTAATTAACATTTAAACATTACCTTGTTGTAATAGTGTTTTTATAGTGTAGTTATATATTATATAACTGTAACTATATAACAAATTTAGTTATATTAATATAACTATATTAATTATATAACATGCATCTGAATACCTCTTAAGCAAACTAACCACTGGACCAAACTAACCACTGGAACACTGGAATACTCAGAGAGTATGTGGCTATGGCTACTTACATACCCTGAAAGTTACCTCCGTTTTGGAACCGAAAGTGGAGGTTATCCGCTTACTTACTCTAAAACATACCCGGGTACGTCACATAACCTGCTTTCTGGAATACCCCCCTGGTCTAACTGGCAGACCAGCATAGCCATGCTATTCACCAACAAAATCTTTAACCAGTATGATGATGGTCGACTTGCTCGTTAAGCTTTTTAACCAGCACCATCTTATTCTGGAGGCCAAAATCCAAAACACAACATATGCTGGTCTTTTTAACAGAGATACTCTGCCGATTCCTCTGGCTTATCACATACAGTACAAAATTCTAATTGCAGTTTTTAAAGCCCTTCATGGTCCTGCACCGCAGTATCTGGCAGATCTTATTCATCCTACTCTCCTGCTCAGACACTTAATTCCTCCGGAGCCAATTTATTAACGGTTCAAGATTGTCCTCCATGGGTGGTAGGTCTTTCAGTGGCCCCTAGACACTGGAATTCTCTCCCACATTATCTCTGAGAAATTTTATCTCTTCCCACCTTCAAAATTCAATTGAAAATGTACTGTTTACTTAGTGTTGAGATGCCTTTTTTTGTAACTAATCAAATTGGTTCCTCCATTTTTTTTTTTTTTTGTTTCTTTGTATTTTCGTTTGCTATGTTGTTTATTTATTATATTATTATTTGTTTTTTATATTCTTTCTTTTGTTTAATTTTTCTGTTGTGGACAGAATTTGTTTCTTTGTTTGACAATTGCATTCCTTTCAGTTGTTTTCTGTCATATTATTATTATTATTATTATTAGTAGTAGTAGTAGTAGTAGTGAAATATAATAATAATAATAATAATAAATATGTATTAGTATTAGTATTAGTATTATTATGCATTATCAAAACCTCAAAACCGCTTATCTTCTTTAGGGCCCCAGGGGTGACAGAGCCTATCCCAGTGTCTCAGGCCACATGTAAGGATGGCCAGTTAATAATAATAATAATAATTACAGAATCAGCAAATAAATAATAAAAACACAAACTGGCTATAGAAATAAAAAGCTTTTTTTTTTATTTGTATGCAACAATTAAAGCAAAAACTAGTAGTGTAAATTTGAAGATTAGAGGTAGTCATAAACAGAACAAGAGGAGATTAAAAGCTGTAAGGACTTTTTAGGGAGCAGGGGAGAAGGAATGGAGGGGATTTAAAGGTGAAGTTAGTAGCAGGGGTAAGAGTGTAACAGTATCTCTACCCCAGCAGGCACAAATGTTTCTTCACATTGCTCTGTTTGGGCTGTAGAGCTGAGATCCGCCTGTCTGCGTAGGGGAAACTGTTTATTTGAATTAAATGTCATTCCTGGGGTTCCATATGGAACTGGTATATCCTTCATTTTTATGTGGTCTGTTTGATTTGAGAAATCAGGAGCTGTCCTGCACTGCGCTCAGGCTGGAGGCTTAGGTTAAGGTCTTTACAGTTTCCTATAGGTACACTTTCCAGACCACAGGGGGGAACTAACTTTGTGTAAATTGGCTGAGGTCCATCATGCCGTCTTCTTAGGGTTGGAGAAACAGACAAAGTCTGTGCTGCTCTCTAAAAGGACCACTTGTTTGTTGCGTTTGAGTATGACCCTCATTAATACCGGCCACTTAAGTTCTCATGGATTCTGTGTGAGCTACCTGGACCCTGACTTTAAAACAACATGGTTTCAGATTTTAAAAGTCTAGTTTCCATTCAGCAAATAAATACATTACTAAAGCACCAATGTTATGGAGAGATACTAGTTTTCCTACTGTACAGCTCCAGTTTCCACCTCTTGGTTCATTGTCTGAGAGGAAGTGCTTCAGATCTGGTAGAAAGATCAGATCCACACTTCCAAAAATAGATCACTACAGAATAGAATCACTCCAAACAAGCTGTTACTTGAAATATTAAGTTAGACAAAGCACTTACACTTTGATTATGCTCCTCTTAGCATGTTAAAAGTGTTTGTTTGTGTAGCTGCATTTTATTGGTTTATTCTTGGCTGTGCGATACTTCTCATTACTTCATGCTCACTCTGCAGTTTTGAGTTAAACAGAACAGTATGATTCAGTAAATGGAGACCATCATTGCTAAACCCAATTTTCAAGCCAATATAAAACAACTTTTTGAGTGGATTAGATGTACAATTAGGTTTTACTGATGCCATTGCAATGGTAAGTAGGCATGAAAATTTTGCTATATACACTCAAAATTATTCTAGCTATTTGCTCAGTTTATTAAAATAAAATAAGCTGAAACAACACAAATCTTTAGTTTATTACTTAATTGCCATTTGCACTCAACTGTATTATGGTAAATGAAATTAAATTTGTAACATGTTAAGTTAACCTAAACCATTTGTGTTGGGACTACATGAATCATTTCTGATGCGCTGACTGAACTGGGCAGTGTATTTCTAGTTATTAGCATGCTTTGCATAGGGATAGATAAGGAGAGTAAATGTTGAAATTGAGTGCTGTTTAATGTGTTTTTTAGTAAAGGGAAAGACCGGTTAAAGTTTGGTGTTCAGTTATATTTAACTTTAAAAGAGTTTATGTTATATAGATTTTTTAGAGGTTACCATTGTCGTGAAGTGCAGACCTTGTAGTTAGGCTGTGGGTGGCTACGTGAAATAAGTCTGTTCTCAATGAGCTGTAACTGTGCTAATGCCAGAGGACAAGTGTTTTACTTGATCGTTACTTGCATGCTTCAAGAGTTTACGCTTCACTTAGCATGTGAACAAGTGTTGTGTTGGTTATTAGTTTTTATAGAAATAAATCAAATGAATTAATTTGATTCAGTTCCCGCAGTCTACATATGGTCATCAGTTCTACCCCTCTCAAACAATATTGGTGTCATAAATTCTCTGTGTGTTTGTGGGCTCTTTTGTTATTTCCTGTCTTGTGCCATGTTTTGTAGTCCTTTGTAGTTTTTCATGTTGATTAGTCTTCCCAGGTGTTTCCCATTTACCACACCCCCTTGTTACCTTGTTAACCTTGGCCGTTTTTCCAAAACCAAGTACGCGAACTTCAGACTTGCGTCCTTGTTAGTTCAGATTTGCCAAGTTCGACTCAGGAGAACGAACTCCAGAGGAAGTCTGGTAATTCTGCAAACGGAACAGCAGTGTTCTTGATAGCGTCACTCAGGTCACTCTGGCTACTCCGGTTATCTCTCTATGTATATTTGAGGCTACAATAAAACGAAATATGTTATAAAACACCACTCTGCCTCTTTTCGTTTTCATTTAAAAAAAATCGTAAACATATTAATAGCCACACAAATGTAGGCTAGTTCAGGCAACGTGTACATTAATTATCTTCACTGCATATATTTATAACAAAACAAAATATAAAACACAACCCTGCCTCTTTTCGTTTACATTAAAAACAATATTAAACAGATTAATATGTGGTTCACGCAATAAGTGTGCATATATGATTATCTTCACTGTAATAAAATGAAATATGACATAAAACACAACCCAGTCTCTTTTTGTTAAATGTCAGTTTTAATGATCAAAGAAATAAATGAAACTTCACTTTGCCCTCAGCCAAAACGAATAGCCAGGGAGCAAATTATAGATTCATGAGATCAAAGATCGCCCGTTAGATATACACAAGACGAATTATATCTTATGTTTAACCACTACAGAGACATCAGAGTCAGCGGCAAACATCAGAAGGTCTAGCCGAGGAAAGGCTGCTCTGCCGGGTGGCCGACTGGATCTCACAACTCTGAAAACGGCAGATCAAAATTTTGCTCTCTTCATAAATAAACCACAGATTTGAGCTTTAAACAAGTACATTCTCGCCTAAAAAAAGTCTTAAAACTACATTTTGTGACACAATAACAGTACAATGATTATATTACGTTGGTTGTCTCATCTACTACTGACACTTGTTGGTTGGTGCGAGATCCTTTCTGGTCTGTCTAAAGTCCACACAAGTCACCTCTTGATGCATCCTCGATAAAAGGGGCGGATCAAAGAAACATCCGGGGATTTGAACTGTACTTGGCTAGATGTGAACTTTGAATTGGAACAGTACTTGGGCAGTGGCTGATGACGATTCACATGTCCATGAGAACACAAGTACAGACAAGAACGCATATTGAAAAACAGCCCTGTATATATACCCCAGTGCTTTAGTTGTTGTTTGTTGGTTGTTGCTCCTGTATGTGTGTTCCTGTCGTTGCGCTCCTGCCTGTTTTTGGATACCCTTGTTCTTGGATCTACTGTTGATGTTGTTTGTTATTAAATCATTCATGCTGCATTTGGATTCTCACTCCGCTTCATCCCTGCTCACACGTTACACTTGGAACATGTATGTGTGTGTACGGAAGCTACCTAAGCACAAGCTCACCTCTTCACCACAAACCAAAAAATAAATAAAAAATTCTCTACTTGGCAAAATTATCTAGTTGGAATGACACATTTTTTTAGTAGTCTTGACTAAATTAATTTAAGTTCATACAACAAGATTACAACAAATCATTTCAAACAAATTCGATTTTGTTGAAAAACTGTAATTCAATTTCATGGGAAAGTTTGTTCAACAGGTTTTTTTTTTTTTTAGTGGGATGGAAAACATCAAGAATTTAATGATTCTGTTTACGATTAAATTCCTCTTAATTAAATTCCTTACTTACAGTGTACGTACCTATAAAAGTCCTGGGTAATATACATGGGTTAAGGTTAGGTTTAGGGGTAGGTTCAGGGTTAGTACCTAGTTATCATGCAGTTATTGTACTTACTATAATAAGTGCACATAGTATAGGGGAACAGGACTGTAAAATAAAGTCCTACCGGAAGTTGTGATAGTCTTTTTTTTCCCCTGTTGTGTTATCTGAGTGAAGCGGCTTCAAGAATGAGAAAAAAACAGGACTTGATTTTGTCGTTTAGGGAGTGATTAGATTGTAAGAAGTTGGACATTACTAACTAAATGGAGGCAGATCTGAATGCCAGTTTGCACATTTAGTCCCACCCTCCACTGAGACATACATTATGAAGAGAACTATGAAAGCTTGTTTCTGCCACTGAATAAAAAATAAAAAATGCAATTGTGATTTTTTTCTCACAACTCAGACTTTTTCTTGCAGTTGCAAGTTCACATCTCACAATTCTAACTTTTTTCTCAGAATTGCATGATTTAAGCTCACAATTATGAGTTATAAAGAATTACGTGATATAAAATCGCAATTCTGAGAAATAGTCTTTTTTTCCTCAGAATTGGACACAATTGCGAGTTTTCTCACAATTCAGAGAAAAGAAGTCAGAATTGTGCCTTTTTCTCTTTTCTCACAATTACGACTTTTTTCCCCTTTTTTCCCCTAACTCTCAATTCTGAGAAAAATTCCTCAGAATTGGCATTTTTCCTCAGAATTCCGCGATGTAAACTGTAGCAATTTTGAGGAAATAAATCTGAATTTTAAGATTTAAAAATCACAATTATCTTTTTCATTTTTTATATTCTGTAGTGGAAACAAGCTTCCATAGAGAACAGACGCCATTTTGAGAGGAAGGGGAGGTTAACCTTTTTGATTATAGATTACGAGGGCACATGAATTTAAACAAAAAATATATTAAAGATGTGCATGGATAAATCCTTTATAATAACACTGCAACATTCTGTAAAAAAAATAAGAATTGTAAATTTTGATTTCATGGTGACTTTAATGATTAATTCAGACTAATTCAGTGACCGTTAACTAATTCATAAGCCTTTTTGATTTACTAAAAATAACTCATAAGAGTCATCCATTTGAGATTTGAACTGCACTGGTTTCTCTGCATGTTTTTGATTGACTAAAACAAACTTAAGACTATGTCTCATATGATTTTTAATCACACTACATCGTTGCACTATTTGTATTATGCTGTAGATAGATGTTCTGTGCTAAACAGTAATGCAGGAAGCATTATCTGAGTATTTTAGTTTTTGTGTTCTGTCTGCATCACTGGAAGAATGCATGTTAACAATCAAATGTCATGAATGTAATTTTGGTCACTGTATTTCTTGGTTCCAAAATCTGCACAACTACTGTATATACAAAATGACACAACTGATTTTTAAATCTAATTGCTTCTGTTACAGTTTACTGCACAAACCAGTAAATTGCCTCTAAATTTTTAAATGTAGCCTAAAAGTCTCTACAGGTGCTGGTCATATAATTAGAATATCATCAAAAAGTTGATTTATTTCACTAATGCCATTCAAAAAGTGAAACTTGTATATTATATTCATTCATTACACACAGACTGATATATTTCAAATGTTTATTTCTTTTCATTTTGATGATTATAACTGACAACTAAGGAAAATCCCAAATTCAGTATCTCAGAAAATCTGTATATACAATATAGCCTTAGGCTGTTGTTTTGCATTAATGTAAGACCTGTCTGTTTTTAAATCCTATATATAAACTGAACCATGAAAACTGGTTTAATCGGCCTGTGCACTAATACACAATTGCATGTGTTGCCATCATACCACTGGGAAGCATTTCCTTGTCCTTGACCCAGTTCTTACAAGTATGCACCTCTTGCCCAAAGGAGCTCCTTTTCGTCATCTTCTTTGTCCACATTGTTTTATCATTCTCTGATGTTCTGTCAGTCCAGGAGAGAGATGAAAAGACTGTGTGATTGAGGAATGAGAGGTATTGACTGGTGCCCGTGATGGCCAGACGTCAGCCTCTTTGACAGGCTAATGTATCATAATAATGTACTTTAAAGGGATCAGTCCGTGCAGGAGGCTCAGAGTAAAAGTTCATATAGCCATATGAAAACAAAGAAGACCTTTTTTTTTTTTTTTTAGTTTCATGGTTTGTGAAGAACAGTTCCCCAGGGTACTTCTTGTGTGGAAGATACATCAACCCATGCATGAAGCATATGTGCGCACCTGTGCTCCTCTACACCATAGATAAAACCAGGACAAATCTGCAGCTAAAAATGTTATGAATTATGTAAACTATAGGAATGCTGGTTATTTATCTGAACGAAGCTTTATGTGCAATGTTGTATGTTGAATTAGTCCTACTAGCACATCTTCTGTGTCAGTAGCTCTCAACTGTTTATTTTTCTTTACAATTTATATAATATTGTAATTTATAAGAAAAAAAAAATATGAGTGAGATGCATTTTATTGATAAAAAGTGACATTAATTGTAATTTGCATTTATGATTTTAAAAGATTTCCTTTTGCTGTTTTTTAACTATGTTCATCAAAGAATCTTGAATAAAATGTGTCACTGTGTAACGCGGAAGGTGATGATGAGACAATTAGCCAATGACAACAGAACACAAGACAAGGGAGCACATGGCAGGATCACATGAGGGCAAGGAATCACGTGACAAGGCCAGGAAGTGCATGATAAACTAAGAACATGAAACATAACCCAAAACACACGGTTCCATGAAAATAATATAAGCAGCACAACTGTTTACAACATTAATAATGTGAAATATGAGCATATTGAAATGATTTCTGAAGGACCATGTGCCAATGAAGACTGGAGTAATGGCTGCTGAAAATGGCATAAAAAAAATAAAAAAAAAGATTGTTAATTTAATTTTTTTTTTTTTTTATGGTCCCTATTAAAACATTGTTGACTCTAAGTAACTGTGCAACTACATGTCAACCAACTCTCGTTAAATTATTAGTAGACGGTCTGCTTAATATCTACTAACTCTTTATCATGTTAGTCCCCCAACACACATTCTACTGACTATAAGTAACTTTGCGAGTACTGTACATGTCAGTTTATTCTAACCATAACCCTACCAATCTACTTATACTCTGAGAGTTAGTAGACATGTAGGTGCAACGTTACTTATGGTGAACAAAATGTGTTAAAGGGACCATCAAAATAAAGTGAAACCAAAAAATCTTGTATATAAAATTGTGTTCTTTGTCTATTATATATGATATATATTAAACATTCCCTTTCTATTGCTTTTTCTACAAGATACTTAGCTCACTTTGTCTTCAAGTGTTGGCGTGACTTTTTTTCAGACAAAATCTGTACTATACTCAGTGCCAGAGCTGGCACTATACATCACAGGGATGCTGTCTTTACGGAAGGATAACCTGTCACCCGCACTGCAGGGTGACCTAAGGGAGTTGGGCTCTGAATGTTCCCACCATGCTGTACCCAAGCAGTATAACTGTCACACAGAGGAACACATCCTGACTCATGCGTTCCCTTACGTCTTCCAGAGCAATGGACACAGGTCTCTGAAGTGAGGACATCTAATGCCCTCGGAGAGATTGTCTTATGTAAAGAACTGAAATATTAATTTGTCCACATGAGGGGGCTTTTCACTCTAAACACCTGAGGAAGCCACTAGTTGTGCGCAAACACAATCTAGGTCGACCGGTGCATGTGATGCAGTTATTTGAAATCTGTGCCCCCACCATAACAAAAACAAGCAACATTACATAGGCCAAATGTCGATCAGAGGCATGTCACTTTCGCCAGTGTAATTATCTAATAATAGTAATTAATTATCGTTAAAACAAAAGGATTTTTATGAGTACAAAATTAACTTAACCCTAAATTAAATTAAGATCACACATTTATTTTTTTTATTATTATTTATACTGTTAAACTTATGACGTGGTTTTTACATTCAAAAACATCATAATGAATAAGTAATAGGCTATTTTCTACTCTGGGTTTGAGCCTTGCTCCTGGAACGCTCAGTTTTTATGGGCATGCCGCATTGAAGACTTGGAAGTAAACGCCCATTGCTATGATTGGATAACAGTTTTGCATATTATAATGAGCTTCGGCTCCCCCGTCAGTACATGTGGGGAATTGTTTTGAAACCGGAATGATTCGCCCACAGGGCTCAGAATATGTCTTTATCAAACAAACACGATTTCTCTCTCATCCACCCGCAATTAATTGGAATGTTATTTTTTATTACTTGGCCCGCCTGATCGGTGGATATAACCGCGAACCGCATCACTAACACACACACACAAGCATCTGCAATACTTCACCAATTTTATTTTTTTTCTTCAAATATCAAGTCAAGGGAGTGAACAAAGCACATCAAGAAAGGAATGTTATTTTTACTTTTTAAGATAGCCTGTCGGACAGGCCGGTGGTACGTTTTGGTGGCCCGTCTGGAAAACACATTAGCCCCGAGACATCGGGCTTTGCAAACCCTGGCCCATACATGTTCGAGTCTGATCCCGAAATCGCAGGACAATGAACCAACAACACCTCAAATAAAGGATTCTCCAGCCTGTGACAGTGTGGTAAGTTATGTTTAGTTAGACATGTACACATAATCAGTAGATATCAAACGATCTGTAACAATGCAATACTATCACATATAAAAAATATTTTTTACTCACATAAGTGTGTTGCAACATTCCTGTCAGATCCAATATAGAAGGTACAGCATCGTTTTTTAATCTCATCCTGTCTGCAAATCCAGTCTTTGTTTACAAACAAATCCACAGTGACGTCCACTCTGACGTCACAGGGAAGAACATTCACAGATCGATCATTTGCTGAGCCAGCTGTCAAAAAAAACCTTTTCTTTGACTAACAAGGAAGTTTTCAGCTACGAACCGTACAGGATATTCTTATATTACCATGACCTTTTATATATCGAAAGCTCAAGGGAAAGTTGATTTCTCAATTCATGACCCCATGAAGTCTTCATTATTTTTTAATTAGTATATCTTAAAATTCAATTAATTAAACAGGTGAATGTCACTTTGCCAGCCATAAAAGACTGAATCTAAAAATAAATGAAATGTACTGAAACTAGGAAACACAAACTATTCAGGGGTGTGTTTCTCGTACGACGACGTTACTCACTGGTTAACTACTATAGTACGATGCATCGTTGAAGAAATCAACTAGCTACAGTAGTCACGACTGTTTCCCGCATTGTCGCAAATTTGTTGTCAAATTTGAGATCAAATTCATGCTAGATTTTTTGCTATAAATTACGGACATGGCATCAGAGGAGTAATTCTCATTTTTCTCAGTTATTTTGCTTCATTTCCAGATTAAATCATAGGCTCGGTCTTACGTACTAGAGCATGTACACACATGCGCACTCTTCAGAAACGTTGCTTTAAATCTCTTGACAAACTAAAAGACATAAATGACATTTGTATATGTATTCGAAATAAAAGATATAGATTGTACTGAATGTCAGCTTGCTTATTTTGCTCAAGATAAGGATTTATTAAGTCCACATGTCATGCAAACAAGAAACTATGCTTCTAACCACAGGTCGAGATCTGTCGTTCCAACCACTCAACTTTGCGACGCTGTTTGCGAATGTTTGTTGGAACTATGGTTTTGGGAAACACCGACTCGTTGCACTATGTTGATAATGACGGAACTTGCGACCATAGTTGGCTAACAATGCTTTTGGGAAACGCACACCTGTTCAGTTAAATTCACATTTATTTGTAAAGCTCTTTTCACAATGAGCTTTACAGAAAATGCATGTTACTAGATTACAATTTAGAGTAATCTGCTATCAGAAGTGACTGTCAAAGTAATGTCAATATGCCAGAAATGTACAGTTCTAAGATGATACAAATCATGCAGTTAGCTAACATGTATTTATTTAGGCAGAAACAATGAGCTTGTTAAAGTCATCATTACAAGGTTTGATCATAATATATAAAACAGTTGGCAGATTTCATCTGGTGAAATGTAAGACTGAGTATAACATCAGCATAACAGTGGAAACTAATTCCATGCTTTCTTATAAAAATATATAGGCCCTCTGCTAGTAGGGCCTAAAACAGACCCTTGCGGCACTCCATCATTTACTGACTTGGATTTAATTTGGATAATTCCCCGTTTAAATTTACAAAATTTTAACCTTCAGATAGGTACAATCAAAACCACCTTAATGCCTGTCCTTGAATACCAGTGTGATTTTGTAATCAATCTAAGAGTATGGCATTATCTATAGTGTCGAATACAGCACTAAGATCAAGTAAAACTAGTAATGAGATGCAGCTTCAAGGAGCACAATTCAGTGGACACAACTTTTTCTAGTATTTTAGACATAAATGGAATTTGAAATTAACTAAAACTAACAGTCATAGAATGAAAATGAAAAATAAATAAAATTCAAATTGAAAGGAAATTTAATTAAAATTATATAATAAACCTGACTGTTGCACGATGAGATGCAGAAAATACTTTTATCACACTTTGCAAGAGTAATGATGTAATTCAAAGTATCTTTGAGTGTCTTATTAGAAGTCATCATGATGTCTGAAACTAACTGACATTAAAGGGAAACACACCTACTATAGTACTGTGTGAGTATAATGGGAGTAGTGCATTAGAGGCAGCAGAGAGGAAACAGGCCTGAAGAGGAGGATTTCCAGGAACTGGTCACAATCTTACTGGTCTCCTTTATCAACCTTCCTCCCTCAGGGCTGATTGACTGGCCTTGTTGTGACATAAAGCAGAATATAACACATTCACATGCTGTGTGCCCATGACTTTACCATGAAGTGTCCCTGGTGAATTGTGTTGCTGCTCTATCAGAGTGTGCATTATCTCGTTCTGGGTATCAGTGTTGATTAGCGTATTTAGAAAGGCCACATAGTGTGTCCAAACTATGACACAGTACAGAGGTAAGCTTTTTTCTGTCACTTCAAGGACTTTAGGTCTGTCAGCATACCATAGCTTAACTTGGCAACTTGGATTAATTGGCAACTACATACATTTTTTTTTCAAAATTTCTTTGACATATGACCAAACTCTGATGTGTGTATATATATATATAAGAAGCTCGAGACTTGAAAGTATATGGTTTTCCTTTTAAATGGTGAACAAATTATCTTAAACATATATCAGAAATAATAATAATAAAAGTAATATGGGATGTGTATGGTATTCTGGGGATATTTGTCACACTTTTTACTGTAGTGATTTTTCATTGCGGGTTTAAACAATTCTTGATCATTTTACACTAGTCTTGACTACAAAAAAAATTGTTTGGGTCAACAGAAATTGAAAATGGTAAATTGTATAAAAGTACAACATTTAAAACATGCACCGATTAAGTGTGACAACTTACCCACTGTTACGGAATCACACTCAGGAAACAGAGATGAATGGTTAACAGAGTTTTATTCAGATATGGGAGTTGAAATGAATGAAACGAACAGGTGGGTAATACTCAGAATGTGCAGATGATCCAGAGAAGGTGATGATGGTAAAGTTGTCTTTCTGATGGATACAGGGACTCGTGGAATACGGTGAAGGGGAAACCAGGTTGAAGCACACACCTCGGCTGTGGAAGATGATCTGGATGGATGAAGGTAACACTTGTAGATACACGCTGGAGAAATCACTGGAGAAACAGGTAGGTAGTCCGTGCAGCAATGAACAGGACTGGACAAAGACTGAGGTGAGGTGTGTGCTTTTGAGTGCTGGCTGAGTGGAGTGCAGATGAGGTGCAGGTGTGAGTAATTAGTATTCAGGTGACTGGGTGCGCTGTGGTTGGATGGTGGGAGAGCCTGTCACACCCACCTTTAATCACATATTGCAACAGTATAATGATATTGTAATAACAATTCACAAACATTCTAATTTAAGAAGTTTTTGTATACACTAGATGTTGAAAATGAAAACCACCATACAAATCTAAAGCTAACGTAAACACACATTTGTGTAATTGATCCCAATGTGACGACTTGCCCCCAGTCTCTCCTATAAAAGGTGTTACTTCTGCTCAATCAGTATAACCAGACTGAGTAAAAGATGATGCCACTTACTGTTTTCTTTCTTTCCTCTCCTTCCCTACACAGAGAATAAATAAAAATCAAACGTGCCAACTTTGCAAAAGGAAATGGGTGAAGATTTTTCACCACTGAGACATTGAGAGAAATTATTTGTTTAAATAAAAGCTTTCGTTGCTTAGAAACACAGATCAATTACAGCAGTAATTAGAAACCCAAGCCACTGTCCTGAGGGAAATTTCTTTTTTGTTTTTGTTTTGTACAGTCAGAATGTGATTATGAAATGTATATGCTGCCATGGCCCTGCTAAGCTTATTTATGTCCCATTTACCCTTATTTGCTCCACAAATAAGAATGAATATATTTGACACCACTTTGTCTGATCAATCATAAGCAACTTATTCATCATCATGGTTTCCACAAAAATATTTTTTATTTTTTACAATACATATACAGATCACTGGAGCAGTGTGAAGTTCCCTTTCGTTCAGTCACTCCGAGTAACGTCAGTGACTGACGAATGGGGGTTTCGCCTAGAAGCCTATCATCTTCGAGATCTAGTGTGGAACTCTCCGCCCTGTCACGTGCGCTCGCGGTTGGGCGATTGTTTTTTGGGGGCGGCACCTGGCAGCTGCTGGGCCCCGCCCCCAATTCCTTTCGTTCCCGAGGTGCATGGGGAGGTCACGCGGTCCTGGAAGTCCCCGTGTCTTCCCGTGGCCGCGCTGGCCTCTTCCGCCTTCTCTGCCCTCGGTGGGGCCGCAGCCAAGGGTACTTTGGGGTCCCCCCCTGTTGAATGCTCCGTTGCGACACTACTGTGTTCCACGGAGTGCTTCGAAGTGGCGTGGCTATCCTAAACACCCTTCCGAAGCCTGTGGGCTCTCGTCTACTTCGGTGGCGAAGTCCTGCAGAGCTACG
Source organism: Rhinogobio ventralis (assembly GCA_039654625.1). Lineage (NCBI taxonomy): Eukaryota > Metazoa > Chordata > Actinopteri > Cypriniformes > Gobionidae > Rhinogobio > Rhinogobio ventralis. The sequence continues at coordinate 35,858,531 of CM077194.1, forward strand.
GTCGCTGCCGCCCCCTTGCACATGCACGAGGGTAGAGCCGACCCAGGGCTCTTCAATGAGCTGCGTGCCGCCACCGACCTCGCCCTCTAGGCAACGAAGGTGGCCACACGCTCCCTGGGTCGGGCGATGTCCACAGCCGTGGTCCAGGAGAGACACCTGGGGCTTAACCTGGTTGAAGTGGGAGAGGGTGAGTGAACCCATATCCCAGGCTGGCCTCTTCGGCGGCGTGGTCGAGGACTCCGCCCAACAGTTCTCGGCCGCCTGGAAGCAGACTGAGGCCCCGCCCCTCCCACCCGGCCCCAGCCTGATGCCCCACCCCTCCCACCCGGCCCCAGCAGCAGCCTTCACCCGGGCCGCGTCGTGGAGGTGGTCGCAGGAAGGCGCCCAAGTCTGCTCCAGCCCCGCAGCCTGTTTAACGACAGGCAAGCAGCGCTCCTGACGCGGACAACTCAGAGATGGGTTCCAGTTCTTTCCAGGAGTTGGTAGCAGGGCCACTCCTTCCCCCGGTGGAGGGCCAGGGGAGAATCCTTTGTCCGCTACTGGCCCCCGGGTCAGCAGCGCTCAGAAAGAACTCATGTGAGAGACTGGTGTTGGCCTACCTAAAGGACATCACTGGACCCTTGCTGAATCCTCTTCAGTTTGCCTACAGAGTGAACAGGTCTATGGATAATGCAGTCGGCATGGGACTGCATTATATTCTGCAATATCTCGACAGACTTGGGACTTACGCAAGGATCTTATTTGTGGACTTCAGTTTGGCTTTCAATACCATCAGACCAGATTTTCTATCATACAAACTGACTCAGCTTTTTGTGCCCACCCCAATTTGTCTTGGATCACCAGCTTTCTGACAGATAGGCAGCAGCTAGTGAGATTGGGGAAACTCACATCCAGGACTCTCACTATTGGAACTGGTGCTCCTCAGGGGTGTGTGCTCTCCCCACTGCTCTTCTCACTGTTCACAAATGTCTGCACATCTAGCTTCTGACGTCTGCAGACGAAATCACAGTCATCTGGCTCATCCAAGATGGTGATGAGTCTGCATACAGACAACAGGTCAAACAAATGGCTGTCTGGTGCAGTCATAACAACCTGGAGCTGAACACACTCAAAACAGTGGAGATGATAGTGGACATCAGGAGGAACACCCCAGCTCTCCCCCCACTCACCATCATGAACAGCAATGTGGAAGCAGTGGAGTCATCCAGGTTACTGGGCACTACCATCTCTCAGGACCTAAAGTGGGACAATCACATTGACTCCATTATGAAAAGTATTCAGCAGAGGTTGTACTTCCTTCGCCAGCTGAGGAAGTTCAATCTACCACAGGAGCTGCTGACACAGTTCTACTCAGCCATTATTGAGTCTGTCCTGTGTTAGTCTGGTTTGGTTCAGCCACCAGATCAGACATCAGGAGACTACAACAGACAGTCTGGACTGCGGAGAGGATAATTGGTGCCCCCTGCCCACCCTCCAGGACCTGTACTCTTCCAGAGTGAGGAAGGGGGCTGGTAAAATCATCCCTGTGTGTGCAAACATACTCAGCAATTAAGCACTTTCTGATTCTAAAATGCTACCATTCAAAAGTTTTGGGTCGGTAAGTTTTTTTTATTTATTTTTTTTTATAATACATTTATCTAAATTTCTAGTGTCCCAGAAAATGGTATGGATACTTATGCAATGTAATTATTTCAGTTTTTTATTTGTAATAAATTTGCTAAGTTGTCACAAATCAGTTTTTTGCTTTGTCATTATGGTGTAAAGATTCATGTGAAAAAAAGTAATTGAAGTTTAACATAGGGCAGCAACATAACAAAATGTGAAAAATGAAAGGGTTTGAATCACTGTAGTATATATATATACATAATATGTTTAATATGGAGTTGGCCCACCCTTTGTAGCTACACTGCCAAAAAAAGCTTTTTTTGTATTTTTGTCTTGTTTCCAGTCCAAATTTCTAAAAATTCTTAAATCAAGATGCTTTTACTAGATAAATCAAATGAAAACTTACGTCATTGCAAAAACAATATTATTATCAATGTTGAAACATTTTTTTTCAAGATTATTTAATGAATAGAAAGTTCAAAAGAACAGCATTTATCTGAAATATAAAGCTTTTGCAACATTATAAATGTCTGTACTGTCACTTGATCAATTTAAATGTATCCTTGCTGAATAAAAACTTAAAACTGTTTTCAACATTGATAATAATCAGAAATGTTTCTTGAGCAGCTAATCATCATATTAGAATGATTTCTGAAGGATCATGTGACACTGAAGACTGGAGTAGTGATGCTCAAAATTCAGCTTTGCATCACAGGAATAAATTACATTTTAAAATATATTCAAATAGAAAACAGTTATTTTACATTTTAATAATATTTCACAATATTACAGCTTTTTTTGTATTTTTAATAACATAAATGCAGCCTTGGTGAGCAGAAGAGACTTCTTTCAAAAACAATCAAAATAGTAGTTTCCAAACTTTTGACTGGTAGTGTATATATATATATATATATTTTTTTTTGTTCAAATCAATGCAGCCTTGGTGAGCATAAGAGACTTATTTTAAAAGCATTACATACATTTTTACCGACCTCAAAGGGTTGTGTAAATGCTACAGACATCACTAATGGAGAAACGTTTATTAAAAGTTTATAGCAGTAAATTCGTTTATTGTCACAATATCAATTGTACCAAGGCCCACATGGAATCTGCAAAAGCTCCATGAAAAGCTCCACAGATTTTCACAGAAATGGAATTCATAAAATTCTATACATATCCCGTATCCTTTCAGTGATCTTTTTTGTGGCAAATTTTGCTTATGCTAGTAGCTTTCAGCTGTTTAAGATGTTTTTTGAACATAAATCCTTTTTGCAAAATTCCACATTTTCGACCACAATGCAGAAAATGCAAAATGTTAAATAAAAATTTTTATCACAGATTCAGACTGGGCCTGGTTATACATAAGTATTTTCCAATTAGTTAATATGAACGAAGTTTGCCAACAAATACCAATTTCATGACTGTACCATTCATTTTGGTTATTTTGCCAACACCATCCTAGTGACAGCCACTTCATGCAGCTGAGATTAAATTAATACATTGTTCCATCACTCATTGCAGAATGTTGCATTGGACTGAGTACAGGGTTTTTCCAAAGTCTCCCAAATTACAAATTGATCTTTTCCGTTGGGGGAACACCTTGATCTCTGGAATGAATGAGAAATACCCATATTCCTTTATTGGATCAGATACAATAGATGTCAGAACATGCATCCCTCCCCATTTTTATGATGGTTATCTTTTTTGAAAGATGGGTACAATAAACACCAGGTGGAATTTCCCCTACTACACACAAACACTTGTTCACACATGCGCTTGTTCACACACGTGCTTGTTCACACATACACACTTGTACATTTTACTTGTGTAAAAGAGACTGTCACAATCAAAGATAAAGCTACGAAGGTTTTTTTTAAATCAATGTGATATTAGAAAATGTTCTTGTTGAGTTCTGCATTTTTGCTTTGTACTCTCAAATTGCAATTCATCGATAAAATCTGCTGATATATCATAAAAAGGATACAATTGTTAAATGAAATGGGTGCTTACTTGCATTCATGTGGACAAGCTGTTCTTTTACTGACAATTAATATTATAAGTCTTAATGGTCCATAAATACAAAAATTACAGTTCTTGGCATGAGAGAGTTTATGTTTAGTCGTTATTACACAATACAATGTTTAAACTTCTATCCGACCCAGCCCTTTGTGCAGGTGCTGGAAAATTCCACAAAGATTGTTCATGTATATTTGCAGTGAAGGCAAAGCCAAAAAGAGAAAATCAAGGTCTTTTATAAAAGACCAAATAAAAATTCACAGTGTTGAGTGAGCATCAAATACATTACGAAATCCTTATGCGTCATCATCATCCGAAAGATTAAGTGTTTGGTTAATTGCTTTTAGACTTTTAGTTGTAGTAGGTCTCCAGGTAGGAGACAAGCCAGGATCAATTCAAATAAACTGAAATTGCATTTCCTGATTGCAAATGAGGGCGTAAGCCGAGAGTAAAAACTAGGATATGTACGTCATTGATGACATCTTCAGCTGTCTACGCATCCTGCTATTAGTCACAATACAGGACCAGCGCAGATCTCTTTAATGATTTCTTTAATGCAGTGAGCAGCCTTCTAAAAATGCTGAATGTAAAGCTGTGAGTCAGTGCTCTACAGTCCAATAGCAAAACCAGAGCATACAAATGATAAAATAATAACTGACTGCACAAATCCTGCCGCAAGACCACCACAAACCTATACACCATCTTTTGGTGGCACATATACGTCTCAACAGTAATATAGCACTTAAATATTTACAATGCAAAAGACATAATCATAATATTGAATTTAACACAGGACGTCAGAGTTGCCACCATTATGGGAAATTAACAAAAATATTAACCCACTGCATCTCACATAAGAAGACACAAAATAATAATATCATTGCTTATCTCTGCTTTAATATGTAATATGGAATAATATGCATTTCAAGCAAAGGTAAAATCAGGATATACATCACAAGTTTTTAAAATGACCTAAATATTTTGCTTAAATATATTGATCAACTGATGAAAAATAGTGAAAAATAAATATACCAATATGTATTTGAAATACATTGATTTTATGCTAAGTATACTACAAACACATTTACATATTAATGTACTTAATGTAAATACCCTGCAATTGTACTTTTGGTATACTAAACTGATACTTACTTACTACATACAAAGTCTGCTAAATTGGAACCAGAATAGTGCTGAGGTCCAACTAAAGATATACTGAAGTATATTTAATTGTGCTAAATCAAACTATTGCACGTATACTTTAGGTACACTTTAAATATCTTGCATTTGAAGACTGATATACTGAGATCATACTATCCTTACTAATAGTGATATTAAAACACATTTTAGGCTTAATATTAAGAAATGTGCATTGTGCAATAAAGAAGTACTCCAAATAAAGTTTAATTATAATATTTATATCAGTAAGTCTCAAGCGACATGTCAATAAATATGTTAATAGATTTGTAGTATACTTAGTATGAAACATGTATTTTAAATACATTTTTGGTATAGTTTTTTTTCACTGGGGTAATCACAAAGAAATAACCAGATCTTTTTCTTTACATGTTTTAGATATTCAACTATAGTTTTACAATTGTTTAGCTGTGATAAAATCCTGTGTTACCACCTGTGATTCATGTTATTTTTTATTAGTGTTTTATTTTTTACCAAAAAAATAGAGAGAAAATAGATATGGCACTATACTATAGCATCAGAAAAATACTTGAAAATTTGATTTTGCTGAAGTAAGATTAGAGAGAGAACTTAAGAAGTACATTTACATAAAAGCAGATGCTTTCAGCATTCAGTGTTTTCTTCTATATTATATCTGTATGTGTATGTATCATCAGCAGATATGAACACTCTAAGTCTAAACTCTGTGAAACACTCTTTTCACTTAGTATATTTTGTTCCTGCTTCCTTTTATTTGTTGTTGATGTTGTAAATAATAAAGAATGAAAAATGCGGCTTCTTTCTGCAGTTTCCCAGTAAAACTGGTCATTCACTTTATATAAGATCAGTTATATCAGGGAAAATACATGAAAGAATTATGAAACCATTGATATTAACTGTTTGGACAGGACCAGGTAACAAGTTATACTGTAATTTAGGCAGGAAGTATTACGCTTAACATGTACCCCAGAAATAAGTTTGTAGTTTAGTGCTGCGCCTTCAGATCCTTTTAATGAGTTTTATTATTAGCTGCATCCATTTCAAGTGATTAGAGATGTTACTTTGGAGTATCATTGTAAAACCTTCCTGAGCAAAGAGCTTAAAGTGATTTGGACATCCTGCTGAATAAGAATGGTTGAAAGTAACTTTGAGGTAGGAACCTGCCGAATGAGGGGCTCTATAGTGGCTCACCCCAGGTTTCCCGCTGGTCCTTTAGCACCAGTGCCCATTGATATTCAGCAGTATTGACGTCACATATTTGCAAGGAGTCCCTCTGCAGCTGTGAGAACCAGAACACTGAGATCAGGAGCAGACGATGTAGGAAGTGCATTTAGTCATTTTCCAGGCTCCCTCTGCTGCTGACATTCAATAAGGAAAAGCAATAAGAGGGTGCAGCAGGACTCTGGCTGGAAATGCTTCGATACTCTGTTATAGGTGTCACATATGTATTCAGATCTGTCAGTCTTTTGCCTACTGTATGTGCTTCCTATTATTCATGAGTGCTGTGTGCCCCCTAAATTCATCTGTGTACTCATAAAAAAAAAAAAGAATATATATATATATATATATATATATATATATATATATATATATATATATATATATATATATATATATATAATGTCTTCAAGTGTTACTGCTGTGATTTTTTCAAGTAAGGGAGTTAAAAAAAAAAAATTTTTGTTTTATTGTTCATTTATCCATTATTATCCCTATATTTAAAGTCACAACAGTTATTAGAAAGAGAAAATATAATTAATAAAAAAGAAAAAGACATGAAAGGATTATGTAATCCAAATTTATTTAGTTATACAATTGTAGATCATATACTAAATATATAGGGAAAGTAAATAGAAAATATTTACTGATCAAAAAGGAATCATGAGAAAGAAAAAGAAAATCAAATTAATACCATTATTATTTTGATGGCTTTTCACAGTTAAAGTCATTATTCACACACACATATATGATGCACACAAAAAGCATCCTTTTCTTGAAATCTTGATGATCTCCTCGTTCTCCCGATCAGCAGCCTGCGTTTGGCTTTCTGTCAGTCTGCTTCCCCAGCCAGCGCTGCGCACGTTAATGGGTCGTTGTGGACAAAGGAAAGAACAATACAAATATTTAACGTGCCTGACCATATATATCTTTTTTTTTTCTTGTGGTTTTATTGAGAGTTCATCGTGTAGCCGCTAGAGGGTTCTCAACGCAGCGGTGCGCAAAATAAAAACACCGTCCCGGTTCAGATAAGCAACTGAGAAACAAAACAGCGAGCAGGTTACCTGCGACTCCTGTCAGAATCAACCCGGCTATTCGCACTATACGCCTTCGGCCACATATCAACAATGTGACGTAACGCCGAGTTGCCTGAAACATGTAGTATTGTATTTGACAAATCATATCTTTTTATTTCCACGAGTCGATTAAGACCGGGAATATTATGTGTTATTTCAACTTAATGTACGCGAATCCTTCTGAAGAAATGCATGCTGGTCTTGCCAGTGACCCCGTTCAAATCCTCACACGTACGCGCATAGAGTTGTGCATGTGATATGTTTAAGAAACGCGTTTTTACCAAGTTTATTTGAAATGCGGGTGAAGAAAAAAGTGAAAGGGAAATGATTTTGACCTCTCCACACTGATTGATTACTCAGTCATCCCTGCAGTTTAATGGGATCCATTCAATTGGGAAGGTGGAGCACTTGGATGAATTAACATATTCCTTTCCCCCCTCAATCTGTGTTGAAGTGTCTTTGAAAGGGGCAAGGAAAGGGGGTCGTGGCTTAACATTATAAAGGAAAAAATAAGACAGCATTGCCGTCTTGGTTGGTGTTTAATACGCGTCTTGACAGGCTTTTGTAAAAGCAAAAGACCGGGAAAGATCTCCAAAGACGAGCGCTATTTAGTATTTTGAAATCATCAAATCCCCTATCTATTGACAATCTCTTCTCTCCACTTGAAAATGAAACTTTTGCCCATTTGCACTTGGCTCCTATGCCTTTTGCTTTTTATCGTGTGCTTGGGATCTGAGTGTGGGACTCCACGGCGAATTGTAAGGTCTAAAAGAGACTTGGTACGCATCAGGGAAGCCAGAAGTACCTTCCCAGGAGCTTGTGCCACACGCCTGCCTCGGGGCAAACGCTCACTTCCCGGGATAGATCGGCGCTCCCCTCGCCTGTCACAGGCGGGGGAAAACAGCCCAGGTCGGCGGAGGGCTGTTTACTTTACCGGTCGAGGAGACCAACTGCGTCTGAAACCCAATGCAGAGGTGCCAAGGGGTAATTTCACCCTGGAAATGTGGATAAAACCGGAGGGTGGGCAGCGCTCTCCAGCTGTTATCGGAGGTTTGATTTGCTTAATTATTATATTCACTGCAGAAATCATTTCATAGTGTAACTGCAGCATGCCCGTGCTTCATAAATCACCTCCAGCTTTAGAATAGTTGCATAAACACTTGCCACTTTATATCACTTTGACTATTTATGAGCTAATGCGAGCATGTAGCCTACTGAGAATAGTTAACAATAACTGACCTCTCTATTTAGAGATGCGCCTTTGCTGTTGTTTACTAGCAGAAACTCTCGTGGGTTTTGCATGCGATTGGCAGGTTACCGCCACCCAACTTTTGGTAGCATCTTGTAGTTTTAACCTGACCGATTTTTGGTTATTAATCTTTGGACGGTTCGTTGTAATACGAAGTGAAACAATTGTAATACCTCAATATGGTATTTGTTGGTTTGATGTTTAAGTCTGTTACGAATGGCGTTTAAATAATTGTATTTGTTTATTTATTACTATTATTTTTTACATCTTTAAAACGGCATTTTTAAGTGTCTGCGAGAAAACTGTGCTAGCGGCGTAGTGTGTAGATGTTTTCTCTATGATGTACTGTATGTCAGAAATCGCTTAAACAAATACGTCATCCCTTTGATGCATAGGCTACTGTGCTCCTTACGTGCACTGCTCTGCACTAAACACTACATATACACCCTATATAGCAAACTGACACTATAGCGGGTGCTTATTTTTCTTTAGTCATGATGTATGCTTATTCTTCATTTGTGTATTTTATTTTAAAATGTGTTTTTCAAGAATGTGTTCCCCACTAACGAAGCGCTTATAGTTTCTAATCGAATAACAAAATCCGTACGTTTATTTTTCTTGAAAAATATCTACTTAGGCACATTACGCATTATTCTTATGAGGATGGAGTAGCATAGGTGGGCGTGTTAGTTGCTCGGTTGTATTTTTTTCTTTTCTTTCAAATAAATCTATGTGATTTCTTTTTTCCCCATCCCTTCTCCAGCCAACAGAGAGCGTAATACCCGTGGAGTCAGTTTATGAATCCTGCGTGCACCCCATGAACCCCTATAGCACGCAGTTTTGTAGGAACGTAAACGAAAATGTACTGTAATGTTATACAAATCAAATCATTTTTATTATCTCTCTAAAATGCTTGGGGGTCACTAAAAGTCTAAATAAAAAGCAAAGCCACGTGTAGTTGTTAAAAATGTATGTAAAGGGCTAGATTTGTTAGCTGTAATTACCAGACTCCCTAGTTTCTTATAAAATGTATACAATTCTCTAAAATGCCATTAGAAATCTACAAAAGAACCACAGTGCTAATAAACGCCACATGGTTATGCATATATCAATTAAATAAATAAAAAGTAAAAAATAAAAAACATGTTTATCCAAGTTAAAACATTACAAGATAAAAATGTAATAAATAATGAAATAAATAATTCTCAATTAATGAGACATGCACATGCAATTCAGTGGTAGATTTCAAGATGCATGATTTAAATTGCAAATCATAGACTCAGGACATTGATAATTAATGTCATTATATGCAGTTTGGTACATTGTCTTTAAATAAGCTTTATATCTCCAGAGAGCTGCATGTTAATGGATTGATTGAATACATCTTGTCAGTGAGTCACCTAAAATTAGTCCACTCCTCTGTCCTCACAATGATCTCCTTAGTCACAGTAACATTAAGAAGCAACGAGGGGGCGCTGGCAGAGTTTATATAGCTTCTCTTACTGCACATCAAATACAGTTGTTCAGCAAATTTCACTTTAAACAAAGCATTAAATGTTTGTGGTCCATGTAACTAAGACTATTGACTGTCAGGTTTTAACCCACAGATATGTGTTGTTTTGTAATCAGGAGTCTTCAGGTATAGGGATAAGAGGAGGGAATGCTTTAAGTGTCAGTCCAGATGGAGGATGCTATAAAATTAGTGCCTTGTCCATCCTTTCTTCAAGTGGTTTTGTTATTGCTTCTTCTTGTAAAGATATTACAGTCCTTGCCACAAAACATCATGGAATGGACTCGGCAGTGCAGTCAATCAGATCCTCAGACACAAGAACGCAGAGCACACAGAGAGCCTATTCTCAGACAGATGACTTTTTTTACTAGAAGTTTTACAGCATGTCTGCTGACGTTAGGCGGCGGCAACTGTTCATCCGAAATTTTACGCAGTCTGATTTTAAATAGAAATTTGTACATTTCACTTTCACTGTTGTCTTTCAGGTCTTGGTACACTGGGATGTTTTATGGCACATTACAATAAATTAATAAGCACCTCATAAAACTGTCAATAGCACCACTTAGAGGTTTGTAATGATGGCCATAAAAATTTTAATATTCAATTATCATGTTACCAAACAGGATGATTTATGTTTAGTTAATATAGTTGTTAACAGGTATTTTATGTTTCTGTAATGGTAATAGATGCTTTGTAGGATGCTTATGAAGATGTGATATATATATATATATATATATATATATATATATATATATATATATATATATATATATATATATATAATACACCAATGTTAAATCTATTATTAAAAATATATTATATATAATAATAAAATATAATATATACAATATAAAAATCCATACATGTGCACTGATAAATAACAGTTTATCTTAATTATAATGCATGAGGGAAATATATAATTAAAAAACACTAAGTAATCTATTTTGTTTGTTTTACTTTAAAAGGCTATACTGACCCCATAGCTAACATAAAACTAGTCTAACAACTAAGTCTAAAAGTAACTAGTCTAAAAATTCATTACAGCCATAGATGTTTTAATAAAGGTCTATAGACAGTACATTTTTCTAAACAGTTGCTGCGCTTGTGTCTTTCATTTCGTAATGCTCACTTTGTAGTGCTCTGTCCATGGTGCTGGATACTGAGATTGAATGAACTCAAAATGGATGCTTTCATGAAATATTGGAAAGGATTACAAGGTACGCCATATTTGGCACAAGGAGCCAACTGCATTCATTTCCAAAATTACATTTTTCAACTTCAGCATGTACTTAGTTCAATGACTGGATTGATTTCATAAAGTTAATTTGCAAAGCAAGCAACATTATATTTGTGCGTAAGACTTTTTCTCCACTCTGCGTATCATACATTAGTATTTAATCCATTATCTTTAAACTATTTAAAGCTGTGTACTGTTGTTTTTAATGAAATCTCTAATGGTGATCAATATAAAATTAGCATTCCCAGAGCATCCATCCATCCATTCATTGAACTCCCATCCCTCTCCCTACACTGAGCCCCTTGCATGTCTAAAGTTTGGTGCTGGCAAGAATTGTACCTGTTTGTTATTTCCCACTTAGTGGTCTCATTCCAGGATTTCACAGATTGTAATTTCCTCAGTTTTATGGCACAATTTATTTTTATAGATGCTGGCAGTGGTTCTGCTGGCAGCCCAGAAGTAAGAGGGAACTACATGCTCCTGTCTGCTCTTTAGTAAGGCGCTACCAAATGAATGATCTCTTTAAAGTGGTCAATCCTAGTGGTCAAAAGATCCTCATGCATTCAGCTTCACTGAAGGGATTTAAGCAGGTCCGTCCAAATGCATTTCCCTGTTGCAGCGCTATGTGTAAATTTGGAGTTATGTTACATATTGTGTGTACTGAAGTAGTAATGTGGTATAGTAATATTTTCCTCTTGCTACCCTAGTAACGTTTTACTGCTTATTCGCCCTAACTGAGCTTCACATATTACCTCTAACAAACACCACTGTGGGAGATGAGAGATTTCCTCATGCAGAAGACAAAAATGAGGGTCACTAGATCTTCACTTTCTGTCTTTGACTTCAGGTTTCATTGTTTAGCAAATTTACTGGATTAAGCAGCACTGCTGCGTGGATTTGTAGGGCTTGTTGGTTAAATGTTAGAATTAAAAATTTTTTATATGCCCTGTATCTGATTTCTACAGTGTTGAAGTACAGTGATTCAAATAAAATCCTCTTTTAGACACTCTGGATGATTATGAAGGACGCGTACCCATTAAATGTAAGAATACGTTTCCTTCTGGAGCTCAGCACATGGTTTCCAAATGAAACAGGAAGAAAGGGTTTTAGAGCCCCAATCATAATACGGACTGTGCCGAAAAAGGACCATTTTTGATTTCAAACATCCCTACTGCTAAGGCACATTTCAAGAAAATAGACTGAAAATTCAAGTAACCTTTGCTCTGTTGATACAAGACCACACTGTCTGGGCCTGATTGCTAGCAGATGCTTCCTTGTAGGCCTGTAGTCCTTGGACTGGACTGTTGCAACGATTTGATCATGGGAATCACTTTGTCTTCCCCACTTTTCTGGACAAACACATAGTTTTTCGTCACTCTTCGCATCAGGCTGCGGTAACTTACGTCTGTGCTGTTGCGTCAGTCAGTTTGCTGAATTACTACTGTGCTCCATTTCACTACTTCAGGATAAATCAATATTTGCTAATTGTGTCTATTGACCAGTTTGTAAGATACAAAGAACGACTAAAAGAACACTATGAAAATGCAATTGAAAATCAAATTGAAAAACAAACAGAACGTTTTAGTATTTAGGGAAATTGACCATAAAAAATGAAAAATAATATTTAAGCAAATTGGGGAAAAAAAAAAAATTATTCAGCAAGCATGCATTCAATTGGTCAACAGTAAAGACTTTTAATTTGTTACCAAATTTATATTTCAAATAAATGCTGTTTTTTTCAACTTTTTATCCATCAAAGAATTCTGAAAAAATGTCACATTTTCCACAAAAATATTAAGCAGTTTATTTCCAACATTGATAATAATAAGAAATGTTTCCTGAGCATCAAATCAGCATATTAAAATGATTTCTGAAGGATCTTATGACACTGAAGACTGGAGTAATGATGCTGAAAATTCAGCTTTGCATCACAGGAATAAATTACATTTTCAAGTATATTGAACTACAAATATACAAATATTTCACAACATTACTATATTTTTTCTGTATTTTTGATCAAATGTAGCCTTGGTGAGCATAAGAGGTTTATTTCAAAAACTTTTAAAAAATCTTACAGACCCAAAATGTTGATTAGTGTAAACCCTGGAACAAATTTTGAAACACAGTAACAAAATGATGGAAACTAATACGAAATATGTAAAACTGCAATTTTTTTTTAAGATCACCCACTAATTAGTGGCACTGATCATGTGACTCGTGTGACTATTGAGAGCTCAAGATGTTTTTTGGATCCATCTTAAATCATCCTGGAGAACATGATCATGGTTTTACACAAACTTCTGGAGTTCATGTAGCTTGAGAACTTCTGTCATTAAAGCAAAAGAGACAAAAGAACTACTGAGACATTCGGAAATCTATGTTATTTTTCCCATTTTCACACCACTTTCACACTAGTTTTGCTGATAATATAATGTTATGAAAACTTTTTGGACACCACTGCTTGTTCCTGAATCTAATGCATGTCACTTTCTTGCAGGTCTCTATGATAAATGTTTCTACGCGTCCAGTGATAGAGGATGGTTGCTTGGCATCAAAGCAGTCAGTGACCAAGCCAACCGTGACCCTCGCTTCTTCTTCTCCCTCAAGACGGACCGAGCCCACAAGCTCACCACGATTACCTCCAATGCACCTTACACTCCCAATCAATGGTCACACGTCGCCATCACCTACAATGGTCTCTTTATGAAGCTGTACGTTAACGGGGCGCAGGTTGCTGTAAGCCGAGACCAATCTGGTGAGATTTTCAGCCCACTTACCAAGAAGTGCAAGGTTCTAATGATCGGTGGCAATGCGCTGAACCACAACTACAGGGGTACGATGGAACACTTGAGCTTGTGGCATCGGGCTCTGACACAACGTGAGATCATTAGATACATGGGACACAGTTTGGGTCAGTTTGGTGACCTCTCTCAGCTAGTCATCCATGAGAACTTTGAGAGCATGTCAAGACGGTGGCTCACAGTAAAAGATGGCTGCTTCCCCCGGTTGGAGCACTCAGACCGAAGCCTGGCAGGTGACCTCAGTGACACTGCACTGAAACCTCCACCTTGTGGACAGACCGTGTGTGACAATGTGGAGGTGATTACAAACTACTACCAGCTCTGGAGCTTTCGCAAGCCCAAGACAGTGCGCTATCGAGTGATAAATGTTTATGATGATGATGGACGGTGGCCGACGATTACCGAACACCAGATCAACCTTCAGCACCAGCACTTGAACAACGCTTTCCGCGCCTACAACATTTCCTGGGAGCGTACCATTCACAACGTCTACAACTCGTCCTTACGTAACCGCCTAATACTGGCCAACTGTGATATCAGCAAAGTGGGCGATGAAGAGTGTGATCCAGAATGTAACCACACTCTTACGGGCTTCGATGCTGGGTACTGTAAGAGGCAGAGTGCACGCTGCCCCGAATACAAGCAGGGCAATGGGGTCTGCGACCCAGAGTGTAACTGGGACAATTTCTATTACGATCATGGGGACTGCTGCAACCCCAACATCACCGATGTCACGAAGACCTGCTTTAATCCTGCGTCACCCCTCAGGTAATTCTCAAACTATTTCAAACTATTTCAAACCTGACAGCCACAGAATATTGCATACAGATTAATTAGTTACATTATTCATTAATCATGGAAATATCAGGCTATATCCAGTATGGCTTAACCCTGTTAAGCATGACATACGAAATAATTGTCAGAAAAAACTTATTTATCTATTTATTTTATAATGGAACATATTATTTCACCTTTGGACTAAATCTAAAAAAAGTTTGCAGTATCATATTAAGTACGTCAGGCTTTTATGGCTCATATAGTATGATATAAGAGAATATGGAGCTATAATCGAGGAGGAAAAAACCCCAAAACTGAGCATATTAAGCAATTTGGTGCAGTTGCTGATATTTATATAGCTAAAAAGTGAGATGGGTAACACTTTATTTTACAGTGTCCTTGTTACTTATGCTACATGTACTTATTACATGTATTAACAGTAAATAATGCAGAATTACATGTAACTAATCCCCAACCAAACCCTAAACTTACCATAACCCTATGGTAAACACGTTGTTAATTAATATTACTCAGAACTTAAATATATAATTACACTGTAACAATGACACCTTAAAATAAAGTGTATAGTGTAATGTTGTGACGTAAATTAATGAGATCTTAATAACAGTATTGCAGACTACTAATATTAAATGCATATAAATGTCAATTGTCACTGTATTTCTCCCAATAATATGTCTTAGTAGGGTGATATTTAACTGCTTAGTTTTATGATCTGTAGTTTTTATGTGTACCACGACCAGACATTTTTAGAATTATACTTAAAAGTCCTTTTACTTGCTAAAAAGTTAAAACTGTCGATCAGATGACAGAATGCATGTAGAAGTTTTTCAGCAAAGTTTTGATCCTGTTAATAATAATTTAGAGGCTTTAGAAATGTATGTTTCAACTTGATACAGTAGGCTTTACAGTAGGTTTTCTTTATCCTTTTTTTTTTATCTTGGACACTCTTATTTGTCATGGACCCTTGTACAACAGTTTTTTCTTCTTCTTTTGAAGCTCAAGGTTAGAAGTTCATAGCTGTTTAAAGATTTTTGAAGGGAACTCTAGGGCACTATAATTTTCATTCCTATGTGTGAAGCATTCAGCTATTTTAATTCTGTTCCATTAATGCATTATGACGTGACGTCCTGAAAACATCTTAACTGTTTAACTGGAGTCAGAGTTCTGGAGCATGAATCAAAGTATACAGGGATGGATGCAGTTTGAGGGACAATAAAACACCATAAAGGATGAGTCTCTGCCCTATGATTTGGTGCGCACTGTTTGGTGTGTCTGTACTAGTGAGTTTCAGGCCTGTGCGTTTGTGTTTCATGTATCCCCGGAGTCCGCTTTGGCACTGATTCAGAGCTCAGCAACCAATCACGTTTTACTCTGTGGGTGAAATGAACTACTCTCGTGGTGACCAGATGTGAAGACTGAGGAGATTCTAGACATAGTTCTCCTTTTTTGTAAGCTTATAAAAGTGATTTGATAGAGTGTAAGTGGGAATGGAAACTATGTCCCCCTGGACAAGCAAGGGAGCCAATCACAGCTTAAAGCAGAATCTCCAACACTATTACTTACAGCATTAGAGACTCTTCTGGGAGTCCTGCTCAGGAAAAAGAACCTTCCAGAAATATGTTGAGGTTGTGGGGGCACTGGATACTGTTGGGGTAAAGCACTGTATTTGCTCTCTGCATGGTGGGACAAACCATAGAGCTCTTTTCCACTCTTCTCCTTTCTCAGCAACAGTTCCTGTAACTGTTTTGTGACATACCATGAGGTTCAAAAGTCTGAGACTACGATGACAATCTGGAATTCAAAATTGAATTTAAATCTGGAAATAAACAAAGTTTTAGAATTTTGAAAAAATGTAAACAAAGAAACATGAATAAATGTTATATAAAAAAAAAAAATATTTAAGATTCAGCACTTCTTGAGTCACCAATCAAATAAGTAATTGATCATGTGACTCAAATCATGCTGGAGAACATGATCATCAGGACGCTCAAGTGGTGCTGTCATTAAAGCAAAAGGAACAACACTAAAACATTCTGAAATTAATTCTAATTTTTCATTACAACGTTTCACTCGAATCATGCTGCTAATATAACTTGTCATAGAATAGTATTAAAATGTAATAAATGAAGCGTTTTCACTGGTGGACTCTTTTGAAACCCACTTAATGTCTGCAGCAAATTCTTGAAAGCAAAACCGCTGATTTTCATTTAGTGCAGTTTAGTGTATTTAATCAGAATAAACAAGGGCATTTAAGGACAACTAGGGATCTGTGCCAGATATAAAAAAGAGAGAGAGAGAGAGAGAGAGAGAGGCATGTCAAGGTCCAAGATGAAAGTTTTATTCTCTGGAAACAGTAACTGAATAGGGTTGAATGATTGCATATTTAATATCTGTAAATCAGAACAAATTAAATATAAAAGGCATCACTTACCTTTCAGGGGTTCTATGAATTAAAATATTGGTTCCAGGTTTATAACCTCATTGCATTGTGGTACTGCTCATAAATTACATAATCATATTGCTTCCTGTCCATTTGTGGTTACAGATCCTTAGTGCACTGTATTTGTTTTTTAGTTGCTGTAATTGCAGTTTGTCCTGTTAATGTTTGTGTGTGTTCGTGTGTGAGATGAAACTAGAGCGTGTGGTCAAGCGGAGAGCACTCCAACTTGTTTGTTGCTTGTTTTGATTTGATTATGGTATGTCTGGAGAGCTTTGCCGAAGGCTGCATAACGAAGTGATTTGACATTCCTTTTTGATTGTACAAGAATGCATGAACAAAGAGTTGTGCAAGAACAGAACAATGAAATCAAATGCTGTGGTGAATATGTTTTTGCCTACGAATCATGCGGATGTCAACTTTAAAATCTGCCATTATCAACAGACCTTTAAGTTTAAAAAAGATCAGGGTTGTTTTTCATATATGTATTCTTTCTTTAATGTATGTGATATATTGAATTGGGTTTTAGCTAATAATAACTTTATCTTAAAGTAAAAAAATCTCAGTTAAACAGGTTGCTATCATAACGTAGCATTTGTGATACTGATATGATCACCAATGTCTCTTATGTTCACTAAGAATGCATTTGTTTGATCAAAAATACAGTAAAAACAGTCATATTGTGAAATTATTAATTATTACTATTACAATAACATTTAAACTGCTTTATAGTTTAGTATATTTTAAAATGTTATTTATTCCTGTGATGGTAAAGCTGAATTTCAGCTATTACTCCATGCTGATTTGGTGCTCAAGAAACATTTCGGTTACACTTTATTTTATATATCCGTGTTACAGTGTAATTATATATTTAAGATGTACTTACTATAGGGTTAGGGTTTGGTTGAGGGTTTGTTGCATGTAATTATGCATAATTTACTGTTATTACCATGTTAAGTACATGTAACATATGTAACAAGGACATTGTAAAATGTTGGTGTTACTTACTATTCCGTTGAAAACTGTGCTGCTTTATATTTTTGTGAAAACCATGATACATTTTTCCAGGATTCTTTGATAAATAGAAAGTTCAGAAGAACAGCATTTATTTGAAATATAAATATTTTGTTATTATTATACATCTTTACCATCACATTTTGATCAATTTAATGCATACTTGCAGAATAAAAATATTAATTTCATAAAAAAACTCCAAACTTTAGAACAGTAGTGCATCATAAACAACCACAACTTTTTGTGGCTGTAAACAAAAATGGATGGCAGCAGTGTAACAATCAACAATTGGCAGTAAACCACCAATGACAAAGACATAATGTTTTTAATATGCACTGATTCATATATGTATATGATATAATGTGACATGATATGGGGTCACCCTAAGACCGCTGGCCTGGTGAGAAACTATGGTAGACAAGACAGTATAAAAATGAGTCAAGTCAGTATAATTGCATGAGTCAAGACCAGTATTTGGCTCATTTTCAAGCCCCTTAGACATGCTCTCAGTGTCAAAAAGATAGTGACATCATCAGTGCTTTAATAACTAGCTGTCCGGTTTCCGTTCCATAGACATTATTTAGATTTTATATAAACATGGTTGTCTCTACCTGAATTTTTCAGGAAAAAAATTATTTGAATTGTGTTTGCCACTCTCATAAATAACTGAACTCTCTGTGTATGGAACTGGATTAAGTGCTCAATATGACAGTATATTTCAGGGCAGGGCTTTCACTGATCACTGATGATCCAAAGGTCACAACAACTTCAAGAGAGGAAAGAAACTGCATAGCTTTCCTAACAGCATAGCTCAAGTGCATACCTGTTTGTCAAAGGTATACCGCTGTGCGTTCTCTTTGTCCCCTGCTTTGTCCTTGAAAAGGTGATCCAACTCAAATATTAAGAGTATCTCTATTAGTCGTGAGACTTCACTCTGTGATACTTGGCTTCTAAACTAAGCCGGCTAATAGCTGGTTACCTTATCAAGGATTTGGACAGGAAAAGCACACTCTTAGCACCTTTTTTTCCCTCTGGAGGCTTGAGAAACCACCAGTCTACAGAAGTGGCAACCTAAAAAAAGAGATTGAGATCTGGCTCCCTATTCATCACATACAACGCCACACACACACACACACACATAGGCACACAACCACAAGGTCCAACCCCTAGTGTTCAGAAGTAGGTTTGGATAAAGAGTTAAGCCCTGGGGACAGAAGGATTTCCTCTTTTTAAAATGCAGCAATTAAATAGCCCTTTAACATGCCACTGTGAGGCCAGCTGATTCATTTGTGTGAGGAGGCCTTTTCATTGGGGACTTCCACTCCACCACATTAGCATCACTGGACACACACAACCTTATTCAATTTCAAGGAGAGATTTTCAATCGTGTTTAAAACATATTTGCCTCCTAAAATAAAGTGAGGGATTCATGAGAACCAAATAATGCCGATGCTTTGTTGCAGCATCTGTGTTTGTGTGTCTGGCTGTCCTCATCAAATGAGACGGTAGACAACTTATGTTGAGTCAGCATGAATGTAGGCCTGGGGATACAGCTCTCAATGTTTAAGCCTTTAATAGTCGATATATATATGCTCTGAAATGGCACAAAGCTGTTTAAATCAGAAGAATAATAATTTTGAAACAGCTACTGTTGCCACATAGAGTTACAATGTTTAATGTATAGCACAAAATATCTCATTCATTTTCGGCATAGTTTTCATAGTGTATTTTACGGAGCCCCTAAGGGGACCTGGTGGTGGGGGAAAATTATTAGTGCTGGGCAATCGATTAATAGCGATTAATCGCATCTAAAATAAAAGTTTGTGTTTACATAATATGTCTGTGTAATATTATGTATAATTATCATGCATGTATATATTTAAGAAAAATATGTTATATTTATATATAATATATATAAGATAAATTATATAAATATATATACAGTATATACATGCAAATATTTCTTAAAGTTCTCATGAAATCAAAATTGACCCTATTTACTTTGTTAGCGCACATTACAGGTCTTAGGGTGAACAATTAATCCGTGCAAATTTAATACACAGAAAAAAATAGTTTGCTGTGGTAATCTTTAAACAAAATCTGAAAAGTTACTTCCGGTCTGGAATGGCGTTCCTTCTCAGATGACGTCAGTTTGACGGCTTGGGTTTGAATATCCTTAACCACTCCCCTTTAACTGTTAGTCTGCTATGAGCGAGAGATGGAGAGGAGGTGCGCTAAAGTAAAACCCCGCCCACTATTCAATATTCCGTTTCACTTGGAAGAAAACTCAGTTGCTACTTCTGGTTCACTGGGACTTTAAATATATACATGAAGGAGTGTGTATTTATATATACATAATAATTATACACAGTACACACATATATTATGCAAACACAAACTTTTATTTTGGATGCGATTAATCGCAATTAATTGATTGCCCAGCACTAAAAATTATATTTCAATGCTTTTGCGTTCGCTCACCAAACTTTTGCATCCTCTAGTGAAAGTATTGCATTCCCCAGAGAAACTTTACGTTTCTCAGAGGAACTCAAAAGTTTTGTGTGAGAACGCAAATGCATTAAAAATATTGAGAGGATTTATGGCGATTCATTAAAGCGGACCATTTGATTCACAGAAAAGAAATGAATGTTTATTAAAGGCTCAGCAGAACATTTTTTAAACCTAATGTAGCAGGGTTTTTTTTTGTGCAATAAAATTATTAAGATTATAAGTAAATCAATTTAAATTTTATTACATTTGATTAAATGTAAAAAAATTAATAAAAAAAAAACTTTTGTATATGGAACTTTTTTTTTTCCATATTAGCCATATTTCTGAGAGTGAAAAATTGTGAAAGTAGTATAGCAAATGACAAAATCTGGAAGTAATGGGGGATTTAGGAATATACAGTTCAGAAATGAATGTTTTTAAAGACTGCAGGTGTTTCCTGTGGAAAACAGTCCCAGACATACATGGGAATATCCATACTAAAGCTCTACATTGCGCTCATTCTTCTGAGAGGCTACAGTGAAAGTATTGTTTACTGTATTCTTTTCATACAATATTTCTAAGGTTTTATCTATTTCAGTTCTCTTTTCTTCATATAAAACAGCCCCTGTTTTTCGTAGACCTTGCATAAACGAGTCCTTCTCTCGTCTAGTCCCTTTTATGGTAACTGTCTGTGAATTATATTATTCCTGTAGAGGTCAGCTACAAATTATCCCACGAGCCTGTGAACTTCACGCCTGGTTGTGCATGATGCTAATTGTATAGATGATTGATCACTCCTCTTATGTACTTGGAGCTGATGAAAAGATCCCTGAAAGGCTGAGAAAATTATAGCCCTCTCAGCCAACTGGTGAACACTGCCATGCCAACCCGCCCCGAGCAGCTCTACGCAAAACCACACTCAGTACATCTGGATGTAAGGCCGTCTTTACTGATTCAGATGAATAATACATGGGTGTAAATGGATGAAGCCATAATCACGCATTTAATAGGCATTAAATATAAATGCGTCAACACACCACTTGGAGCACTCTGAGCGCAGCCAGGCGGAACTGATCAGCAGTGACGTCTTTTCTCGTTTAATGGACAGCCTTCCCATGACACAAGCCTGTACTGTATATGTCGATATGTAGATGTGAATGGACTGACCTCTTTTAAGACGTTCTGCCCTGCGAGATTGGCACCAGACTGTTTTGCAGACTATTCTGGCATTCGTGAAGGTGATCACCACGAATGTCAGCCTAGTGATTCATTATGTGGCTTCAAACGTTGTACTGCCAGTGTCACCCACTTCACTACTCAGCAAAAAACCCTCAAATGATCCTGAGCAGCATTGTGCAATACATGACCACTGATGCCTGCATACTTTGGCTGGACATATGCATACTTTGGCCTGCTGTTTTTGTAGTAGGCCTACGTCCACATCTGATTCGTGTTGTGTTTTTGTAAGTAAGCCAGTGGATTAAACTTAATTGAACTCAGATTAGGTGGCTTTGACCTACAGTAGTGGAACTTTTATTAAAGCAGAGGCCTGCATTTTAAAAAACAAGCTCTTTTTGCACTTACTCTATAGCTGACTTATTCATCTCGCCATGAAACTCCCTGACCCCCTTTCCCCCTTCTGTACAGCCAAAAAGCCAGCCAAATATTTTCATAGGAAATAATGAAATTCCTGAAATTATTAGGAGGGAAACCTTATATCATCTGTTCTCCTGAGCTGGCTTCCACAGTTCCACAGTTTCACAAGCTAACCTCTGCTGCCTTTTGATTTCTTTTCTTCTTTTTTTTTTTTTTTAAAGGATGACGTCATTATATGATACACACACACACGTTTATAAGAAACTGGCACATGTTTTTAACTAGTAAAAAAAAAAAAATTATATATATATATATATATATATATATATATATATATATATATATATATATATAAATTATTTTCTTGATCGTGGACACTATAATACAGCATGTCATTGAACCAGACGTTGATTGACTTTTATTCCCCAAAAATAAATAGGTATTTTGACACCCTATGTGCCTGTTTGTTGATGTTATTTATTTATTTATTTTTAAACCAACATGGTTTATAAATATAAAGTGTGTTTACTAGACTTACTTTCCTTTAATATTTATATTTAATTTTTAATTGGATTATTAATATTAATTTACATTTTTATTCATATTTATTTAATATAAATATTTATTTATTATTAAATAAATAATTAAAGGATTAAATGGGATTTTAGGGAATAAATAAATAAGAATGGTAAAATAAGTTCTAGGTCTAATCGTAGTTTTGAAGTAATCAATTTAAACTATTTGCAAATAATATGTTTTTTTAAATGTGCTCACATTCACTCGTATGTCTAATATGTCAAAAATGCAAATGTTTCTTGTCTCGTTGCATTAAGTTATGAATTACATGGATCATGATAACATACTTCAAAACAACAAAATTTCATAAAACGTGTAATTTGCATCACTAGATAGTCTACTGTCGGTCGCTGAACATTTCTATCGTAAAAGAGTTGTCTAATACTTACATCTTTCCACAAACTCTCGTTCCGTTGTGACAGTGACAGTAAGACCCGCCTTCTTTGATTTGATTGGCCATCTCAATCCTTTTGACATTGACGAGCACTGTTAGACCGCTGTGGCAGAGCTGCCTAAAAATTTAATCAGCTTAAAAATGTAACTTTTAAAACTTTGTCATCCTAACAACAAACAGCTTTACTCGTTCTACACTAAAATGATAAGATCAAGACAAATAAAATGAGAAAATATGAATTCTATGGGTTTACTTTGGTGCTGGTTAGGTGCAAACTCACTAGTCTAGATCAAGATAAACCAGTGAGATACTTGTCAAAGTGCTCATAAGAGTGTCAAAGTGCTCATTCTTTACCCATAACAAGTTGAAATGAGTGTAATGTTCCTTGAAAGAATATCTATTCTATTTTGAGTTGTTTTCTGAATGTGTGGAATGAGGCAGGTTACTGGAGACCTGTACCACACAAGATGTTTCCACGCTGTGCTGCATCTCATTGGCAGCTGTGTTAGCTTGTAACGTCACCACCACAACTAATCATCAATGTTCTGCCTAGAGAACATCACACTCTCAGCCTTGTTTGTTCATATTTGTACAGCATTATCCACTCCTTTGCTTTCATTCACACAGAAGGGGTATTAGATGGGTCAATTGTATATATAAATATGTTATTGAAAAATGTGATATATACATATGACTTGAAAACATCTCTTCTATGATGAAAATGTTTTATGGTATATATAATATTTAAAAAAAAAAAAGCATAAAAAAACTATAAATATGGGAAATATAAAAGACTGTTATACTGAAGACTGTGTAAAATATCAGTTTATATCAGTTTACACATGGGATATACAATAACCAACATGCTTTATAAATATATTTTGTGTTTGATTGGAAATGTGGTCTAGTACTTAAATGCAAACGTGTGTTTACTGGAATTACTCTACTTTTGAACTGTCATGAGGCTTCTAGTGTTTCTCTTTTATGACAGTGAGTGATGACTTTACAAGACATAGTGCCATGGTATAAGGCTTACAAGAAAATAAATACCAGGAAATGGTCATCCTGTCTCCTAAGCCTGCGTCTTCCTTAGAAGGTTAATACATCAAAAACCACTACAAAGTAATACATACATTTTCATAATGTCTCGGCTAACCCTGGGTTTAGCAGCATGACAACAGATACCATGTTTGATTGGTCCTCACGGTGAACTGGCTAGCAGATGTTGCTCTTAAGGAATGAGACCTGTCTGTTTTTTTTGTTTTTTTTTGTCTCATTGAATAATGGAGGTGGGTGTTTACTACATTTAAAAGTGTTGGCGGTATGAGCTCAGCACCGCTTGTATTCATTTTTGTTCCAGCATTTTTCAAAAAAGAAATGTTTTGAGAGAATTAAGTGGGGCCTCCCATAAAGACAGAGGAGGTTAGCGGAGAGGTGATATGAAATACTATACGTCTGCGCAAATATGAATATATGCATGGTTACATGCTGTTGTACTTATGGAAATGTATGTCTCCAGCAAGCCAGCATTCATCACTTCAGAGAGGCTTGCCTTTGTTTGATTTGCATGACAGTTATCACTGCAGGGGAAAGTCTTGCATGGGAATAACATACCCAGTGTGTTTGAGGTGAAATAATAAGCATTTTAAGGGGGCCATGTTTGGAACTATCCAAATGACACAATGCATTCCTAACTAGACAGGGCCAATGACCTCTGACCTCAGCGCTGGCTGCAGAGCGGGGCTCAGGTTTCCTTCCAAATACAAACTCTGTGTGACAGCCTCGCTAGGGCCATTAAATTACAGAGCACTGCTTCTCTTGACAAACATTTACACACACATGCTCTTCGTGTATTTTCTGTATGGGCTTTCCCATCTGTCCTGAGACTGGTGTATTTCATTAATAAAAGATTCCTCAAAATGAGGTCATTATATTCACCCTTTAATTTGACATTTAGAGAACCGAATTAAAAAATGTACCGTTTGTATATTCAGTGATTCATGAATATATAGATCTCTCTATTTGTTTCAATTCCAACTCACAAGCTCTCAAATCATATATTACTTCATTCAAAATACGTCTATGACATATTACAGGGAAAGAAGACCCATTGTATATAAGTGTAGCGATGTACAGCTTACACAGAAGTGATCGCATGGATTTTACACAACCACTTTAAATAAGCATAAAAGATCGATATTGGCATTTTTAATAATCAACGTTTTTACTGCTTGATATATATAAGCAGCATGGTACAACTGTTCATGTGCTTCTTGTCTCCAAATTAGGACCCGACATAGATAAGTATTAAGTCTGCTCTTTTAAACAAAGGAAAGAAACAATGTAGGAGAATGGTTAGTATACTTAAACAGCGGGAAACTCAGTATATTCGTGCAGTGTGCGCATGTCAAAAAATTAATTCCGATTTGAAGCTTGTGACATAAACCCTTTATTTAGCATTCATGTTAACAAATACATTCAGATTCGGATTCATCAAATTAATTCATTCTGGAAAACTGACAGCTCAGTCAATTGGTCTGAAAACCATTTTGTATTTGGTAACCATTTTGTAGGATTCTATTTGTAATTATAAGGTCCGGTTTATATGTTTACAGTATCAGTTTTACAGTATATATTTTTTTCTTCTACAGGGCTTACATGAACGTGAAGGAGCTAAAAGAGGTTTTGAATTTGGATGGATCCACACACCTGAACATATTCTTTGCTAACTCGTCTGATGAAGACGTGGCTGGTGTGGGCACTTGGCCCTGGGATAAAGAAGCTTTAACACATTTGGGTAAATAAATACATGCACCTCTAAACAATATATAGCTACAATTTGATTAGCATCATATATTTTGCAGTTTATAAGCGTTTTAAAGTGCCCCTTATGCTGTTTTAAAGGTTCTTAATTTTGCTTTGAAGGACTCCTACAATAGGTGCCAAGGTCAAAAACACTTTTCTCATAATATACATTGCACATCACCTAATTTCTCAAAAAGTCTTAAAAACTGTTAGTTCGAAGATTCAATCTGCGAGCCTACTCTGCTCTGATTGGTCAGATGGCCCAGTCTGTTGTGATTGGTTTAGAGGCTTACAGCACATGTCTCAAATGAAACGCCTATTACCCTATCTGAATTTCAGCTCCGGAGGCTTCCTCAGTGCTTGATACATAGAGTGATATGAACAGTAACAATGGCGTCGATTTTTCCTATATCAATTCCAGCGCAAGTCCTCATCCTTTAAGTGCATGTAAAATGGTTGCTTGACAGTGTCTTCTCATTCAGAATCGATTCTTTCTTTTAGGAGACAGTAACTTTATTTGCCGTGCACTTTGACTTTTAAAACTTTGCAGACCTTTTACATTCACAAAAAGCTATATTACACACTGCATGAAATGTTATATTCAAAAAAGCATAATTGGGGCACTTTAATAAGCAATGACCAAAAAAGATCACCAAAAAGTTACCAAAAAGATGCCAGAGTTATAGCACACATCGTTATGACATATAAAGGCTGCAGTGTTCCTACAGGGTTGAGTCCGAATTGTTATTTCCTGTCAACTTTTATTGTCATCAGAAAAAAAGACATTCCAGTGTTCCAAAATGAGCTGATGATTCTTATGATATCTGTTCCTGTTATGTCTCTTTTGAGGTGGGATTGTATTAAACCCTTCATTTTATGGTACATTTGGCCACACTCACACCATGATCCATGAGATTGGCCACAGCCTCGGACTGTACCATGTCTTCCGGGGAATCTCAGAGGTGGAGTCCTGTAACGATGCCTGCTTGGAGACTGAGCCCTCTCTTGAGACGGGAGATCTGTGTGTAGATACTAATCCCACGCCCAAGTACAAGTACTGCAGAGATCCTGAGCCAGGCAACGATACCTGTGGCAGACGTCATTTCACAAACACCCCCTTCAACAATTACATGAGCTATGCTGGTAATACATAAATCAACTGTCAATGTCTGTTGAGTTGAAGATTTTCTGTAGACTTTTTTTTTTTTATAGCATTTTCATGCTAATTCTGACAGGAAATTTGTGAAATGGATTTAAAAAGAGTGTAATGTCTGTAATTTCTTTGTTCATTTTTTTCCCATTAAGATGATGCCTGCACAGATTCCTTCACGCTGAACCAGGTGGCTCGGATGCACTGTTACCTAGATCTGATCTACCAGTCTTGGAGACCTGGCAGTAAACCAGCTCCTGTTCCTCTACCTCCTCGAGTAACATCACAGGACCAAGACTCCCTTACCCTGGAGTGGTTCCCTGCCCTCACTGGCCATTACTTAGACAGGTGAAAAGAAATAGGAGCCAAAGCTATTCCTAGATATATTATTCATTTTAATAACCAAGAACCTATTTATTCAAATATGTATGAAAATGTTAGTGAACGAAAAATGTTAAATTTCTTAAAATTTTGAAACCCAAAAAGTACAAATGTTTTGGGGTGTAGTAACATATTGAGAAGAAAAGAAAAATTTAAACACACCGACCAGGCATAACATTATGACCTAATATTTGGTTGGTCCCCCTTTTGCTGCCAAAACAGCCCTGACCCGTTGAGGCATGGACTCCACTAGTCCCCTGAAGGTGTGCTGTGGTATCTGGCACCAAGATGTTAGCAGCAGATCCTTTAAGTCCTGTAAGTTGCAAGGTGGGGCCTCCATGGATCGGACTTGTTTGTTCAGCACATCCCACAGATGCTTGACTGGATTGAGATCTGGGGAATTTGGAGGCTAAGTCAACACCTCAATCTCGTTGTTGTGCTCCTCAAACCATTTTTGCTTTGTGGCAGGGCGCATTATCCTGCTGAAAGAGGTCACAGCCACCAGGGTGTACATGGTCTGCAACAATGAGGTAGGTGGTACATGTCAAAGTAAAATCCACATGGATGACAGGACCCAAGGTTTCCCTGCAGAACATTGCCCAAAGCATCACACTGCCTCCGCCGGCTTGCTTTCTTCCCATAGTGCATCCTGGTGCCATGTGTTCCCCAGGTAAGCAACTCACATGCACCCGGCCACGTGATGTAAAAGAAAGCATGATTCATCAGACCAGGCCACCTTCTTCCATTGCTCCGTGGTCCAGTTCTGATGCTTACGTCCCTGACGCCAGTTCACTACTGTTCCTTCCTTGGAGCACTTTTGATAGATACTGACCACTGCAGACCGGGAACACCCCACAAGAGCTGCAGTTTTGGAGATGCTTTGACCCAGTCGTCTAGCCATCACAATTTGGCCCTTGTCAACGCCGCTCAAATCCTTACGCTTGTCCATTTTTCCTGCTTCTAACACATCACCTTTGAATGCAAAATGTTCATTTGTTGCCTAATATATCCCACCCACTAACAGGTGCTGTAATGTTATGCTTGATCAGTGTATATTAAGAAAAAAAATATCCTTCAAAAAATATTTAAGAAAAGTGAATGTGAATGTTTAATTTAGTTCAAAACAAGCTAGCTTTTACTGAGTTACGTCTTAATTTAGTTTAACCTGTTAAACCTGTTACCCAGTCTGATGTAGTTTTAAAAATACTTTTATTTTTTTTGTTTTTTAATTAGATTTTTTTAGTTTTTTTAATGAAGTTTAATGTTTATTTCTAGAAAATTACAAAATCAAACAAAAATCTGCATTTAAATAAATACAAATAAATAAAAAATAAAAATGTCCTAAAAAAGAGTTTTCATTTATATCTCAAAGAAAATTTAAATAAATAAAAATATATAACATTTAGTTTGACCTCCTTGAAAATCAGCATTTTATAAAGGTTAAGCGCCTCCTTCAGTAACATTTCTCAATACTGTAGTCATGAAAAGTGCCTAATATTAAACAAATGATAATCACTGTAGAAAAGAGAAACCTGATAGAAAACTGTGTACACTACAATGGCAAAGTGATGTTTTAAGTCCCTTCAAGACTTGTTTCAGTAGTTAATTTTCATAAGTTTCATTAGGTTTTATTGGTTCATTCCAGAAATTATTATATTATGCAAGTACCCCAATAAAAATTTGAGATGCTAAACAAGTCAAGGTCAACCATGTCAATAACAATTAAAGTTTATGTAGTGTAGTACTGCACATGCCACCCAAAGGTTGAAGTTGTAGTGGGCCAATTTCTCTCCCATCACCATAACATTTCTCTCAGCTGTTTTATCGATTTTTAAAGGCATCAAGAAGTTATAAAAAATGGTAATACTTTAGTTTAAGGTGACATAGTTAGATGTTACTACATGTACTTACTATAGTAATAACAGAACATAATTACAAGCAACTAACCCTAAACCAAACCCTAACCATAACTCTATAGTAAGTGTATGTAGTTAATTAATATTACTGAGTACTTATTTGAGTATAAGTACAATGTAACTATGTCACCTTAAGTGTAACCTAAAAAAGTGTGTGGTGTTGCTGTGTCTAAGTTGCTACTTTGGCTGTCTGTTGATTTCCTAGAGAAGTGGGATCAATTTGTGACAGATGTACTGAAGTTGGGGTGCTCCTGCAGTATGCCTCGAACTCGTCCTCTCCCAGACCCTGTGCCCCCTCCGGCCACTGGAGCCCTCGTGAAGCTGAAGGTAAGACTCAATAGTGCTAATGAATCCTTAGACTAAAATAGTATCCAAAATCCCAACAATGGATGCCTTCTTGGTTTGACTGTTATGCATTTTGAAGTCAGACTTTTTGAAAGCAGACTGACCAGCCCAGGAAGATTAAAGGTAGAATCATTTTTTTAAAAGAAGCAATGCTTTATTGATTTAACTCTGATAGCTTTTTAACATTTTATTGGAGTGCTGTTCACAAGCTGTTCTGGAACAAAACAATAGCATAGTAAGATTTCAACGGTTGAATTCACCATGACATTAAGCCATAATAATTCACATTGTATATGATGAGACTTACAGGCCATTTGATGGTAGTGGCCTACTTGAATCATTTTAGGAGGATTCCTGTTTGGATTTAAGCTGACTGCTTTGGCAAAGTGAAAGGAACCTGTTTCTGTTGACACTTGGAAATTGTGTTCAATTGGTGAGTGCCGTTCAAAACCATTAATGCGCAGTTTTATTGAGTGGGATAAATGATTAAAGCATTGCACCCAATGCAGGTTGCCAAGTGAGGCCAATATTGGATGGAACAGCAAAGTAATCTATGAGGAGAAGAACTAAAAAGTGTGGAAAAAATTAGTCATAGGGGTTGTCATAAATTTCGATTTTCTCATGTGTTTATTTTAAGGCTAGAAAAATGTGGACATATGGAAGAATTGGTCCATAGAGCTTTGTGCACATAAATGAATGTTTTTTACCACGGGGAATGAGTCATGTTTTCCTGCGCTGTATCAATGATCTTGCCCTCATAGTTCAACCTTTGATCCGGTATCGCAGAACGAAGCCAAACTATTCTATTCAGGCTATTCTTATCGGAATTCTGAGGAAATATATATATTTTTTTTTCGGTTGTTATTTTTGTATTTTATTATAAGTACGAAATATTTGTAAAACTTACCTAAGCACTCAGGGAAAGCTCTAGGCCCTAACAGCCATGACATATGCCCACTATTTTAGCTTGAACCACAAAAAGCTCTTGAAAAAGTGAATTGGA
Organism: Rhinogobio ventralis; assembly: GCA_039654625.1. NCBI lineage: Eukaryota > Metazoa > Chordata > Actinopteri > Cypriniformes > Gobionidae > Rhinogobio > Rhinogobio ventralis. Next base: position 35,889,324 of record CM077194.1, read on the forward strand.
CTTGACATTGAAATGTTGAAAACAACTTCAGAGACCTACATTCCAGAGGCCGGCTGTTTTTCTGTTTAATTACTTAATCACTTCATTTGGGTTGCTTTTAAAAATGGGTGAGTCAGACTTGTGGCGGGTACGGCCGTAAGTGCATGCTTGTATCCCTCAAATCCAAGTTGGTCCAGCAGTGGCTACACGCAGTCAGCTGAGAAGGCATGCCCAGGCTTGCCATGGCCACAACGCTTTAACTATGCTTTGCACTTGGATGGATTCCCTGATGTACTCCATTGCCCAGGCCATCTTTCCACTGTTTACAATCGGATACAAAACCTGACTTTGACGACCTGCAGCTGGCTTAAACCTCTGCCCTTACCGCTCTCTGAAAATCACCTGCCTGCATTGCACACCTCATCTAATACATGCCCCCTGTCCTCAATCATCTAGGTTAAAAAAGCCATTTTTCCCCATTCAAGTGTCCTTAGTTGACTTTCTGGAAACAAGCATTATGGCAGGGTTGCCCTTATCGTGTTGCTGGAATTCAAGAAAAAACAACTCTGGCACAATAAATAGATGGATGCGAGAGTGCTGTGCAAAGTCAACTCGATTTGCTACGCAAATTACTCTGTGGTTTCTTGTGCTCATGAGAAGGATCCCACAGTTGACTGAAAACATGAAGAAGATGAGACTGAATGTGAGAGACAAAACCAAGAATGCTAGGAATTACTTGTTTCTCTGTCCCACTCTTACCTTAATGCTTTGTTTGTCTGCTGTGTCCCCATTGATCAGATCCGGTTTGTGTCAATGACCTTTAATGATCGGCAAGTGTTTCCAGTATAGCTATCAATAATCTTCAAGTGGATTTTTTTTTTTTTTTTAAAGATGACAAATGTTTGGTTCATTTGATGTGAGTTAATGCAAGGCTTGTGATTTAACTTATTGGTTTCTTTTGGAAAGTCCAGTTCTGCTTGATGGCTTGCACTATTTCTGGCTTTGTCCTTTCTCCCATTTCCATCTAATATTTCTTCTAATATTCCCTTGATCAGCAGCTGAGGTACATGGGGGACCTATGTGGGAGACATTTTGCAAAAATTTGTGCATTTGATACTATGAAAATGCATCAAGTTTCAGAACATCCCCATTTGTTTTGGCCATCTAACTGAGCAGCTAATACCCACCCTAGAACAACGGTGATATCAGAGTCAGACGTGCGAGGGAGGTTACCTAGATGCTTGGCTGAGGTCAACCAAATAAACATTAACAAAACTTTTGCCCAACTCTTTTTCCATTTGTCATTTAACTTGTAGTCAGACTACAAATGATGCTTGACTGAGGTCAACCAAAATAAACGCTAAAGAAGCTTTTACCTCACCTTTTTTCCATTCGTCATGCAACAAGTCAAATCAAAAACTTAAAAAAATTATAAAAGCAACAGTGGCCCCAAAAAGGGACACTTAAGCCACACTTAACAATTTATACATGTCATGAAATTAAATAAAATTATAAAAATATTGACGTGAAAGATGGCACAAACATGTTTTTTTGTTTTTATGCATTTTTCTAATCACAAGATGCACAGTGATAAAGATTACACTCAACTAATAACACTAGATTACACTAACCCTAACTGTACAGAAACAGGGAATGGTAATGGTAACAAAATAAATAAATAAAAGCAGCACAGATATAAAATACAAAGGTATACATAATATGAGAGTCACTGGGCATCTTCTAGAATTCCCCACAGGGAAATTTGAGAGAATATAAGAGAATATTAGCATATTTCATCCACATTTTAGTTAATTAGGTTTGGTTAATTATTTAAAAGAAAAACAATAGATATGCTGTTCAGCAGATATCTGAGTTTATCTGCTGTTCAGATATTACACACTGCATGAAAGTTTATGAAAGTAATTAAAAGTTATTGTTTGCATCTTTTTAGTGGTGTTTTAAAAATCCATGGCTGCATCCGAAAGCTTAAAAATGCTGCCCCTCGGAGGAAGCATTCCCAGGTAGGAAGGCATAAAGGCACGTCTGAATCCAATGTTAGCTTCACTTCCTGTCTCCTGATACCTTCATATGATACATTTTTAAAGGCAGCACAGATGTATCCTTTGCTACCTTTGATATCCCACAATCCTGTGCGTTCCATTCTGTGACAGTTAAGCTAAAAAATAAAGATGGTATCTGAAAGTTGCGAGTGGTGATCAGTTTGTGTGTAAATATATGTTTTTGACCAACGTTTTCCACTTTTCTTGCGAGAAATTACTATTGTAGAAATTAAATATTCGCTTAGTTATCAACAAAGCTCTCTCTGTTTTGCTGTAGGTCATTAAACCATTACGCTGACTCAGAAGTCTGTCTGAAATCAGTTTTGTGAAGTACCTTCGTTTGCAAATGCTGCCTGCAAAGTCACTGCCTGATAAAGCAGTCAGGCATCAAGTCAGTTGCCATGAAGGACCATTCTCATCTGCTTGATTATTACGATTATTTTGGAGTATTTAAGCTGTCCACAGTGACTTTGTTATGCATGCCAACAAAGGTTTCTGGAATTAAATAAATAATTCTCCACAGAAACTCATCATTATAATAAAAATAATGATTATCTTTACTTAGCATAGCAGCAAGCTTGTTGCTGGTAGCCACTGCTGTAGGTCTCGTTTTAAGTAAATTTTCCTTAAGAGCGTCAGTGGGGCCTCTCTGTCAAGCTCACCCCCTCTCCGGTCCCATCCCCCTTCAGCTGCCTCACAATGACCTCTTGACGGTTTCTAAAAAGGAAAAACTGGGCCCAGGGCCAGAATTCTACCCATGACCTCCTGCCATCTCACTGAAGAACATCATTTGGCCTTCTTAGAAACTGTTTGTTTGTTTTCGAAATGTCATTCATTAATCCAAGAACCCAATAATCATATGTAATAGCAGAACTCACTGCAATTGATATCATTCAGGATTGTTTCTACAGTCTTTTATGTTCATCTGTAAATAATTAGCGGTGGTTCCTAAGGCAAACCTCAGTATTACTACTGGTCACTCATAGGTTTAAGGGTTTTCAACCACATAGCAATTCTCTGTATAGAAGCTATAGTGTAAAAAAACTAAAACCACAAAAAACAGTAAAATACTGTAAAAAATACTACTGTAAAAACCTGTTAATTGGTTAACAGAAAGTTCCCTTATATGGTACAAACCTTTAATAGATCTAACAGGACATTTTAAGTAGATTTAGAGTAAAATAATGTTCAGACTTTGGAAGTAAAATGAATGGTCATCCTATAATTTAAAGTGAAAAATTCATACTGATATTCCCACAATTCCCTGCATGAGACTTTAAGATTGATTGTATTTTGTTTCAATAATTATGTTTCTTGTTAGTTTTTGTTATCAGTTATGTACAATCTGATTTTATATCTTAAGTTGTTTAATTAGATTATTACATTATTTTAGTGTCATGTGTTTTGTATTTGTGTGCATGACACTGTGCACTTGTATATTAGTAAATGACAATATTATGTGCCTATTTTACACAACCATATATATTTTTTTATTAATCCACTGATGCAATATATTACATGAACATTTAATTGGACTTTGAAAGTGGCAAATCCTGCATCCCAATTGGGACCTCCACAACACAAAATACACTTAACTAATATAGAAAAATAAATACTAAAACAATTATGTGTTACCTTGATTGAGTTTTGTATTTGTGTGTATGACATTGTGTGCACCTTCTGTATATTAGTATAGTATACCATCTTGTTGAAATGATACAGTACTTATGATAAACTCTAACTCTTCCTCTGTCTCTTTACAACCTGTATTATTGAGTTGGTTATGAGTATAGTGTACATGTACAAAACAGAGTAGTAGGGTGTCATTTTCTATCAGTTAATGATATGCAGGGTTTTTTAACGTAAATTTAGGTTCAGCTCCGTGAAACCTAAAATGTTGCTACCTTAAAAAATATGGTAGCAACATTTTAGGTTTCCTGGAACTGAACCTAAATTACGGTAAAAACCCTGTGTAGCATTAAGTTCTGGCAACCACATCTGCCATTTTTACCATAACTTTCATGAATTTATTTTTTGGGAGCGTCCTAGCATCATCAGTATACTCTCATTTTCATAACTTCACAGTGGTAAAGGGCAAATAACATAACTTTTTTGTGCTACCAAGTTTGAAGTATGTTCTTGTTTTTCATCCTTTGCTTTCATCCTAAGGTCCACCAGATGTAGAGCAGGCCTGCGAAGCGAGTGTCAGCACTTGGAGCCCCAACGCCGGCCTTGACTCGAGTAGTGTTGGCTCAGCGTCTTGCCCACCCCAAGGCTGTATGCTCCAGCTCGAGTTTGCCTATCCGCTAGTACCTGACTCCCTCACTGTTTGGGTCACCTTCTTCTCTCCGGAGGAGACTGGACTGCCTGCAATCCACGACATCCTTCTCCTGACCCTTAATGGTAACAACATCTCACTGGGTCCACAGTATGTGTTCTGTGACACACCATTAACCCTGAAGCTAGACGTGAAGGAGGAAGTGTATGGGGTGCAGTTCTTCACCATGGAGCAGCACTTGGAAATCGACGCCACATTGCTCGCCTCAAAGCCAGACAATCCTTTGTGCCGGTCGTGTCATCCTCTACGCTATAGACTGATTCGCCAGCCACCGTTCACACACTCACCACATGGGCTGATCCTTCAGGAACCCACTCTGAGATACGTGGACAGGTAAGGAATAGGGGTGTAAATCAGATGTTTCATTACAATACAGTGTTATTTTAGTATTAATCATATAATATATAATATAAAATAATATATAATATATTCTTTCAGTCTTCTGTGATTCCCATGACTTGAGTACAGAATAGAATACATTGTCATGGCTGCCGTTTATGACAGTACTGCTATGTTTCTGCATCGTGATCATCTGCCGCTTGAGTTTAAAAGAGAATGCGCACTTTGATGTAAATATGTAGAATGTAAGTGTCAAATAAAGATGTATCTAAAGGTGTATAAAATATAGCTATTTTTTATGCATTATCGATATCGTTTGTCATTTGACTGATGTATTGATCTATATCAATGTATAGTTCGGCCCTCTATTATAAATTAATTGTAACGGCAAGCTTAATTTTAAGTTTACTTAAGTTTATGGCATTAACTCTTAAAGGGACACTGAAAATGTTTCCTTTTGTGTATCAACATGTCTGGCAACATAAACAAAAGATGACTGAATGCACTTTTATATGAATAACACTATTCAACACATTTCTAGGAACACTAGCACATGGTTTCTTTGCTTTTGCCATGTGTTGATGTGATTTGCCATTGTATGGACATCTTAGGTACTTTGTGTGAGGTCTTCAGACATAGCCCTTTATTCCTTGGGCTGGGGGTTCAGGTCAACTCAAAGAATTTCAGAGCCAGCTTGTTGTCATCTGAGAGATACATGCCGAAGTGCTCCCAGGCAGTTTAACTTCATGGGATACTCATAAATTCGGAGTGGTCACAAAACAGTTGGAGAGCGTTTGAAGGGCCTCTGCCTCTTTGATGACAGCAGAAAGAGACCAGCAGTTTGACAGGCTGTCAGATGGACTCCACCTCAGGTAGATAGATAGATAGATAGATCGATAGATCGATAGATCGATAGATAGATAGATAGATAGGTAGATAGATTGCGAGTCAATAAATATGAATAATACGTTTGTGAATCGGACTACACTGTTTGCACTGTATATTGTGTGCAGTATGCAAGGGCATTTAGATAGAAAGACATTTCCAATTAATTGCAGGTGTTTCTGTCATTATTTCTTACTTACCAACATGCCTCTTATTAACAATACATTAATGAAGACTTTAGTCATTTAGTAGGCAGGCATTGTCTCTGTTTCCTTTTGTGCATCAATTGTGTTGGCCTTTTTTTCTCTCAGAGTTTCTGAATGCTGGGCTCTCCAGCAGAACAAGGCCACACCTCAGTCGGCAGGCTGCCAGTAATGTACATTAGCTTTCACAAAAAATCATCTCAGTGCGTATAAACAAGACCCAATTTGAACCCGCTGAACTTCACTGTCCTCACTCTGGGCTGTTTTGGGTGTCTTTTCTTGTTTCCAAAAAGTTGGCTGACAAGTGAAACTACAGTGAATACAGAGACAGCTGCAGCAGCAGTACATTAGGAAAAGACGTGGAGGTCTTTTCATCTTAACAAATAATTATCTAGATATGATTTTATATATATATATTTAGAGTTGAAAAGAGTCTTAAGAAATTGTTGCAGAATTAAAAAGTAGTATTTATACTGACATATCCAAACATACATTAAAGCTGTGTTTAGTTTGTAGTAGCACAGTCCAAGTTGTGTTAGCAAGGTATCCCGATTTATCAGCCAACAGCTTAATCTACTCAGATAATGTGTTTTTTAATTGAAAAGGTTGGTTGTATATATTAATGCTGCACAGCTGTATTCACCAGATGGTGAGAAAATAAGTCAGTGTATCGGCAGGCTTGTACCGCTCTGGGATCAGCGAAAAACTCCCCTCATTTGAAATTCATTAACACAAAGCGAAAGTGCTGTTGAGAAAGCTGTTCTAAGGAGTAATACAGGATTTTTCAGAAAGACCTCCACTTCAGCTAAAATCCAAATCCAAGAAAGTCATTATTCAGTACCAGCACAAGTGATTCCTCAAGTTCCCCTTATGGGAATTTTACAGTAACTTTTTTTTTTTGAGTACTGATAATTTATTGCACTGATTTATGGAATTCTGCAGTAGTTGCATTCAGTATGAACATCTCAGGGCTCAACAGTAAGCAGTAACAGGGCTCAACAGTAAGAACTGTATGAACTGATGGCCTGGGGTCACTCTGAGTTGAAGAAATTATGTTGTGTTGCTCCTAAATCTTACATTATTTGACCTTATACATGTGTTCGACTTGGTGACTTCAACTTGTCACCAAGGTGACATTATGTAGTTTATTAACATAGATCTTTGTCAAAACGGTAACATAGTTTTCTAGAAAATGTGTGCAAATTGTATTGCTTAATATTTTAGTGGAAACCATGATGCATTTTTTTTCTGAATTCTTTGATAAATATAAAGTTCAAAAGAACAGCAGTTATTTGGAATAGAAATAACTTTTGTAACATTATCAATGTCTTTAGTTCCTTGCTGAATAAAAGTATTCATTTTTTTCAAAAAAAATAAATGACCCCAAACGTGTATAATAAATAAAAATGTAAATATTATTCATTTAAATATTATTATTTCTGATATCACATAGTAGTGCATTGCTATATATTTAGGAGTGTGTTTATGGGAATTTTTGACTATTCTTCTAGAAGCACATTTGTGAGGTCAGGCACTGATGTTGGACGAGAAGGCCTGCCTAGCAGTCTCTGCTCTAATTCATCACAAAGGTGTTCCATCGGGTTGAGCTCAGGACTCTGTGCAAGCCAGTCAATTTCCTCCACACCAAACTCACTCATCCATGTCTTTATGGACCTTGCTTTGTGCACTGGTGCGCAGTCATGTTGGAACAGGGGCTATCCCCAAACTGTTCCCACAAAGTTGGGAGCATGAAATTGTCCAAAATGTCTTGGTATGCTGAAGCATTAAGATTTCCTGTCACTGGAACTAAGGAGCCAAGCCCAACCCCTGAAAAACAACCCCACACCATAATCCCCCCTCCACCAAACTTTACACTTGGCACAATGCAGTCAGGCAAGTACCGTTCTTCTGGCAACCGCCGAAACCCAGACTCGTCCATTAGATTGCCAGACAGAGAAGCGTGATTCATCACTCCGCTGCATTCTACGATTTGCATTGCACTAGATATAAGGCTTGGATGCAGCTGCTCTGCCATGGAAACCCATTCCATGAAGCTCTCTACGGACTGTTCTTGAGCTAATCTGAAGGCCACACGAAGTTTGGAGGTCTGTAGCTATTGACAGAAAGTTGGCAACTTCTGTGCGCTGTGTGCCTTAGCATGCGCTGACTCTGCTCTGTGATTTTACGTGGCCTTTACGCGAGTTTCTGTTGTTCCCAATTGCTTCCACTTTGTTATAATACCACTAACAGTTAACCATGGAATATTTAATAGTGAGGAAATTTCACGAATGGATTTATTGCACAGGTGGCAACCTATCACGGTACCACGCTTGAATTCACTGAGCTCCTGAGAGCGACCCATTCTTTCACAAATGTTTGTAGAAGCAGTCTGCATGCCTAGGTGCTTGATTTTATACACCTGTGGCCATGGAAGTGATTGAACACCTGAATTCAATGATTTGGAGGGGTGTCCCAATACTTTTGGCAATATAGTGTATGTATGTGTGTGTGTATATATATATACATATATCATTTATTTATTTTATTAATTTTTTTGTGGAGCTAGTAAATATGGTGACAGGTCGAAGAAACACGGCCAGAAGAAAAGCTCATTACTGTCATGTTCTGTAATTGTTGAAGGTGGGGAGTTGTTTACCAAAGACCTGTGAGAAATGTTACTAAATTATCAGGAATCAGTAAATAGTTTGCTACCTGAAATGAAAAGCATTACTACATGCATGATTCTTGTCAGTCCCATTGTTGTTATAGTCCACTATCTGTTTTTTGCCCTTCTTCTTCCTTTCTGTCCTCTGTGTGGGTGGCCTTTGCTGAGTCCACACAGTCCTGATCCTACATCGCTGTGTGACAATTAACTAGAGATCGTTTTCATATCGTCCAGGAAAACAAGAGCCATAAAATGTTTTGTCAGCTCCAGAGTGGCACAAAATTACATGGCTATTTCATCCTCCAGGTGCAAGCCTAGTTCGGCTCCAATGGAGGCAGGCAATCACTCATTGTAACTTGTGAAAGCAGCCCCAATCAAAGTGGTGTCTGGCTAAAAGAAGCAGGCTTCCTAATGAGAGCTCTTCAGTGTGGCAAGGGAATGTGCTATAATATCTGATCTCAGCCCAAGAACAGTCGCTATAGATCACTGCTGCTATAGTATGGAGAGTGATTAAACAGCATGGCCTCTGAGAACCTCCATACTGCTTGACACGCCCGTGTTTTCATTTTCAAATGTATCAATATGATTGTCACAGAGCAACAAGACAGTGTTGTTAAAGAACGCGCAACCTGCATTCTCTAAGCATGTAAAGGATATGCAAATTTATGTTGTGCATAATTAATTTAAAGCTTTTGCATACATACATGAAGCTACTTAATTTCTGTTGAAAATAGCAGGGCACTAAAGCAAAGTCATGACTTCTGAATATGGAGATTTTCATCAAGTATCTATTCACAAGCAAGACATTCTGTGTTAGACATCTGTTTTTGTGCAGTGTCTCCTTGTTTTCCTGTAGTAATCTGAAGAGATTGCGTCTTACACTTGAAGGTCAGTATTGCAAGAATTTCACATTTTTAGCTGTCATGGATTCCAGCAGCGTGTTTCTCTTTCATTGATACAGCGTATAGTAAGCTCCACTTGATGGATCTCTTGGGTTGAGTTGCGGTATGACCAAACAGCTGTGGTTTCGTAAATTATACGATTGAGGTTGTGTTGTTGTTTTATTTAGCCATGTGAACTCTGATTTTGATTTTAAATGACAAATTATTTCCACTCCTTTGAAGTAATTAAGTTTTTAGATCATCATTCTCCTCCTAAACACTTCCAGCAGCGAGCAGCTGCACAGAGGGCTTAGCATTATGAGTTGTATCATCTCTTTGATTTCTTTTGAAGGTATACAGCGAAATACTATAATATGATTTTTCCAGCATCTGGGCTGAAAGAGAGGAGTACCTTCAGAAAGACTGGTTTCGCTGAGGAGTATGAGTGTGCTCCTCTATAGAGCGCAATTACAAGCACCAGAAAAGACAGACTTATATATCTCACTCTTCTGCGTAGCTTGTTTAAAAGTCCAGCTGCATTGAAGTGCAGACAACATTGCACAAAAAAAACATCAGTTTGCATTCCATATTTTATAGATGTTAGATGACATTTCTGTGCAAAGACATTTTCATATATCACACTTCAGTCAGACTTTAACAATGACTTTAAATAACTTTAATACTGTACAACTCATCTATGATATACATGTTTTTATTTTCTGAATTAAAATTTTGGGAGGCATAAAGTCAGAATGTAAGGGTGATACAACTGCTCTAAAATTATCATAAATAAAAAAAGAAAAGTAATTTGGCATATTTTTAGAAAAACATTTGACCTGCATACCTCTCATACAGAAATATTAAAAAAATCAGGAAATTACATCATGAGAGGACCCTTGCAGACCCTCATGACTGTGTCAAGATCTCTTAAAGTATCAGATATTTTGAAGGTTGAGTTTGTAAGATGTTATGTATATAGTTTATGTTTATGAATTTATAATAAAAACACGTTTTTGAAGAACGTAATTAAGATGTGTGTACTCTCATGTAATGTTAATAATTTTGGTTATACTTTATTTCGATGGTCCACTTTAGACATTCTGCTAACTATAAGTAACTTTGCAACTACATGTCAACTAACTCTCATTGGAGTATTAGTAGAGTATTAGTAGACTGTTAGTTTAGGGTTAGATGTTAGGGTTTAGGTTAGTTGAACAATTTAACACAATTAGTTATAGTCAATAGACTGTCTGTTGAGGGATCATCAAAATAAAGTGTTAGCAGACACTAATACTCTAATGAGAGTTATTTGACATGTAATTGCAAAGTTACTTATAGTTAGTAGAATGTCTAAAGTGGAGCATCAAAATAAAGTGTTACTTTAAAGTTACATTTTTGAAGTCATTGTGTTTCAATGTTTCAAAACCATAATGAAACTCCCATTAATACAAAAAGTACATTTGTAAGAACATAAACAATTGTTTTAAAATGAAAAATCTGTCTTTAATTATTCACATCAGTTACTCATGTCGTTCCAAACCCTTAAGACCTTCGTTCATCTTCGGAACACAAACTAAGATATTTTTGATCGGACTTCACGTCTGTGTTAGTCTCCTACTCTGTTGACGTAGTAAGTACTGTGCAGCGCTTCCGAGGTATGTCAGAGTTACGCCAGAACGCCAGCTTACCATTGGCTGATGCTGTTCATGTTAGCACCACGACGCATGTGTGTGATGCTGACACAGGAGCTGGTCAATGTAAACTGCATAGGAGACTGACACAGACGGGAAGAAATTGTTGAATAAAGACGTTATTTTTGTTTGTTTTTTGCGCACAAAAAGTATTCTCGTCTGGTCTGGTCATATTTTTACCCAGAGGTTTGAGCTGCTTTAGTGTCTGGTTAGTGGTTACTGTCTTGTTTACCTGCCAGTGTGCTTCCTGATCATTGTCAGTGTTGCACACTCCCACACTATTGACTTAGGAGTGAAGGGCTCGTAGCTACAGTGTTTTCCCACACTACTGTGGGGTATCCCGCATGGGAATAGCGATGATGTCATGAGCTACCACAAATTCCAGCACAGAGGATTGAAAAATGTTGTTATCGTCCTTAAACACAACGACAGGAAGGTGCTATCTTAATTTCCAGCATTTCATGCACTGTGTCTTTGATATAAAACACTTTATATATGCAAGTTTATTTTAAGAATGATCTCCTCAGAGTGTTTTAGTAATGCACAAATGCTCCAGTTGCTCACATAAATGATTATGATTTCACAAACAAACAGCCCTGCCGCAAATTCGTAATGTAGCCACAAGTTATTGATGGCTAAATTGATACTTACTCGATTCAACGGGCAAAATATCCTTTCCTCGTTGTGGAAGCCGAGCCAACGGTCTACCTCAGGAGTCACTGTGGCTGTTAAGGATAGCAGCAGTACTCTTTTAGCTTTGCTCTGCCTGTCCACAACAAACATGTCTTAGAAAAACACAGCCACAAGACCACATTGCGGGCCAAGATCTTCCAGCTCCTGCCTTTGGGGGTTGGCTCAGACTCCGCTTGCAGTTCTAGCAAAGTGTCCTCTGGCACTCGGCAGTTCTCACACCACTGAGGCTCTCTGACCCATATTTGACTGTTTGGGAAGTCTGCAGCTGGAGGAGCTTGTGGGGTTTTAGAGCCTCATGGTGGAGCTGATTGAGTCGAATATACCTGAACCAGCTGTGAGGCTTTCCGCACACTGCGCAATCCCTCCAAGTTTGTGTTCCTGCAGGCGGAAAGTTAAAGCGGTGTAAAGGATCTGAGAAGCATATGTGTAGACAGAGTTTTCAGGGTTGATCTGAGTCGCGATTAAAATGTTTTCGTTAACCCGAGCCCCATAAGCGGCTGGGTCGATAGCAGGAAGACTTAAGGACTGGTAATGCAGACAGATGGGCTTATTGTCTGGGAGAAAAGTACTGTACCACCCCCTCTGCCTCCCCAATTGATCCTGCACTCCCTCAACCGCTATTCTCCGTTGCTCTATTCTTGGCATTTCATTGTGAGGTGAAGATAAATAGATTAAGAGAGGAAATGCATTTTATGGGATGGGGGGGGGGGGGGGTGTCTTTGGTTATTCGGGTGGTCTGTATGCTGGATCCTACGGTGCTTTATGTTGAGCTTAGGCTATTTATGGCCTAAAACGCAATTGCCCTTATGTTTTACAGCAGGACAGCAATTGCAGAACTGCAACATGAAGATTGTACAAAGTAACATTTATCTTTAGCAACACGAACAGTGACTAGTACATAGCAGGCACATAAACATAGATATCTATCGTTCCAGTATACGTCACATGACTAAACCTGCATCATCTTTTTCAAATACCTTCATTTTTACAGTCCATACTACAACATAAAAACAGTAACTTAGGAGAGCATCTTCAAAAAGCTCAGTTTTTGCAGGACAAAACTGTCATCGCTGTGTGTACAGAAGGCCAAAATGTAGAGATAAAGGTGTTTTCAAATGTATCCGGATTAGTGTAGATCCTGGCACAGATGATGACTGGAGCTTTACTTTGCGCTGTTTCAGCTGAGTCTTGCGCTTCATGTACCTAAAGGGTTGTATTACAGTCATGACAAGTGCCGAGTACAGCACGCTTTGTACTCCACATAGAGTCACATTACAATAGCCATCCTTGCTTAGCATCTAATTGTTGGTGCTTGAAGATGAAAGGAGACAGTTTGTTTTGCACAAAATCTCTTAAATTAAATGGACTGAGTGCTTATCGCCTTATATAATGGCAAACACTAGAACTGTCCCATAAACACTCATTCCAAAGCAATTTTTTTTCTTCTCTCAGCTGTAAATATTTAAACAGTGTTAATGTCTTAACAAACATAGATAGAGGTAAGCAGATTTAAGGTTTGATAAAGTCAAAGTCAGTGATATATTTTTGATATGAAGATATTATAGAACAAGTGTGCACATTCTATAACAAAGTGCAGATATATAATATAGTAATTAAAATGACAGTACTTGTCATGTTATGTTGAAATACTTAAAAGCTGTGTCCCAATTCAGAGGCTGCATCCTTTGAAGGGTGCGAATGATGGACAGAGCGTTTTGAAATGGGACAGTCTAGCCTATTGTTAGGTGAGCAGCAGTAACGTTTTTGCTGGACTTTTTTTAAACAAAACAGGGTTCACAACCTGTCTAAATATGTTCACCGTGGTCCATTTCTGTACATAATAAAGAGTGTAAACTACATAAAATCATCTTAGTAAGATATGTTAAAATTTTAACTGCTTTAAAGTTTTTTTTATATATATATATATATATTTGTATCATTAGATATTCAAGTAAATTGAAACCCAATACTTGCATTTAAAAGTGTGATCTGGCAATTTTTTCTCAAAACAATCCTGTCACCACCAGCGCGCAATGAATTCTGGGTTAGGCAAGGCCACGAAAGATCCAACTGTTGTATCCTTCATTGTACTGGAAACGAAGGACACATTTTGAGGAGCCTTCAAATTGGGACAGCCTTCGTTGCGCAGCTGTGACGCAGTCTGCCTTCCATTATACATGTTTTACTTTTGTATCAATTTAATGTGTCCTTGACTAGCTAAATAAAAGTGTTTCAAAGTGTATTTGTATGGAGCAAAAAAAATTAATTAAATAAATTATGTATATATATATATATATATATATATATATATATATATATAGATAGCTACATTTTTAGGAATGCAACCATTTATTTGGGGGGTTTGGGGTTCCCTAAACCACCCCACAGTTTGCACGTTACATGCAAGTTTAAAAACATATTAATTACCCTTGTTTATGTGTTCCAGGGACTTGAAGCCTGATGAAACGTACACCTACCACGTGCTGACAGTGTCTAGAAGAGCAGAAAGTGAACCATCTCCTCCTCTCTCTCACCAGCTGGGCTCACCCTACTGTGGAGATGGACTCATCCAAAAGTCAGTTCACTCTCTTTACTCTCACTGCATTCACATCATATTGAATGTAGTGCTTACACAATTTTTTTCCTCAAGTCTGTGCAGAAACTTAAATAAATGTATTAGAAATTAAAATTCCCAGTATATCCCAGTGTTCTTTTGCAACAAGCAGCAATGTAACAGTAAGGGCTTTTGTGTGATGTAACTCTTTTAATGACTTAAATGTGTTTGCCTTTCAGATATCTTGGAGAGCAATGTGATGACATGAACTTCGCTAATGGAGATGGCTGCTCAAACCAGTGCAAGAAAGAGCCATTGTTCAACTGTGTTGGTATGTGACCGTCATCTATAGGTAGAAATGTTAAAAGAATTGTTCATAAACTTTGTCTTTATTTACCTTCTTGTCATTCCAGCCCATATATGTATTTTTTTCTGGCGAAAACAAAGGGAACATTTGTTCAAAATTTTGGCACAGCTCTACAGTGACGTTCATAGACGTTCAAGTTTCAGTCTGTATCTCACACAAAGTTATTGTATGACAGAACACTTGGAATATAGTGCAGTAGACTTTTGGTGCTTAACTTTTTTTTTTCTTTTTGGAACTTGACAGACATGGTATGTATGGAAAAGAGCTGCCTAACGATTCTTCAAAATACCTCCTCCTCCTCCAAAAAAAAAAAAAAACAGCATACGGGTTGAGAATGACATAAGGCTGAATAAATAATGACAGAACTTTCAATTTGGCCTGAAATATTTTTTTAAAGCTTATTTATTTATCAATATTTCAAGAAGAAAGTGCAATAAAGTAAAAGTATAATAAAGCATAGCATTAGTTTGATGTTTTGCTCCAGCAGCATTTAGCTGTATTGCTCATTACTTCTCAGCGCTCTATTGATGTCAGTTCTACCCGGGTGCCCAGCCATCAATCTCATAGCTTCAGCCTGTCATCAGTGTCACATAGTGTCCTGCACTGACAATGTGTGAAAGACCGAGAAAGTTCTGTTGTATTATCTCTTTATAGCACAAAACTTGTTAGCTGGTTGTGATGTTAATGGAGTGCTTTAAGTTGTGAGCTAATCAGTTCTGTCAAAACAATTGGCCGCATAATTGGACCCTCTTACAGACATTTAAGTCCCCTCACAAAAGCCTTTACTCTTTGCTGTAGAGCTCTAAGATCTGCCTAACGAGCACTAGCGGACCTTTGTGGCACTTCTTCCTGTTAGCAGTAATGCAACAATCCCCTTTTCTTCTAAACGTGTGGACAGAAAGCTGAAGTGGAGTAAGAAAAGACAGAGAGAAGAAAAGAGACAGCAAAGAAGAACAGATAAGAAGGGCTTTTGAAGTTCGCTGTTGAATGTAGCCAACATTCATCTAGCTGAAGTCTTGTCTGACCTCTAGGACACCTCTAGAAGTCTGAGGTTGCATTAGTACCCGACAGTGCTTAATTGGCAGTTCCGCTTTTTTTTTGGAGTAGGTTCAATGAGTTCGCATCTTTAACTGCCTTAAAGGAACAGTTCACACAAAAATGGAAATGTTTTCATTTACATAAAAAAGCAACATATCTGTCACAGAGACATCACTTTCATGAATGAATCTTGTTGTTGTTGTAGTTAAAAACTAAATTAATAATTTTATCCACTTTACAAACATCGTCTAAATGATTTGTTTATAAATCAGACTGATCCGGTTCTTGAAGTCATCCGGTCGCAACAGTTAACAGCTCACTGGATTAGAAAATATTCTGTGAATAACGACTTTTCAGTCTGTTTCAGTCTGTTCGTCACATACAGCTATCACATGGCTTCATAAAACTGGAAATGAAGCACATGAGTCACACCCTGCTGAAAAATCCAGCATAAACCAGCATGAATTTTATTTTGGTCCAGACTGGTTCATGTTGGTTATAGCTGGTATAGTGCTGGTCAAGCTGGTGGACTAGCATAGTTATGCTGTTCTCAAGCAAAACTGAGCTGGTTTGCTGGTCCACCAGCTGTTCCAAAATATAGAGACCAGCAAGCCATACTGGTCCCATCACCAGCAGTGCTGTATTTTTTAGGAGGGCATGGGTCAATTTTATGACACTTTGAAGCTTGAAATCTTCAGTCTCTGATATGTGTATTGTTTATGATATTGTCAAATATGTCACTCACTTTTAAAAAATAAACAAAAACATGCATGTTTTCGAACGAATCGGGTGAATGAATGATTCAATGACCCCATATATCTTGGCTGCATCTGAAATCGCATACTCTCTAAGTAGGTACTTAATTTGAATAAGTAATTACTTCTTAACTGCTAAAAAAAATGGTCTATATAGTATAAATGTGTGTAGTATGAATGTAATTTAAACATTTTAAATTTGCCATGTTGTCACTGTCATGTGACCTACCAGTCGCTTCACTGCCATTCACAAATCCTTCCCCATAGCCTCATGGGATAGTAGTGTCCATCGTATGCACACTTCAGAATCTTGGCGGTAGTATGTCAACCAGTGCATTGTTAAAAAAAAAGCACCTTTTGCTTTCCATTGAATTTTTTATTAGCATGTTTGGAATGACAATGCAAGTAAATGAATAATTTTCAGCTTTGGCTGAAATATCACTTTAAATAATGGCCACTGACTTTCAGCACATTCAACTTGCTTTTCTACATCAGTTTTTTACATCTTTGTGTGGAAAGTTGGAGCTCTCCATGTCACTTTCAGCAACATCTAAATTTTTGGTTGGTTGCTTTGTCCAAAATAGCAGAGCGCTTGACAGAAATAAAATGTCTTGTCTCAGCTTAGTGTTTTTGTGCAACTCACATTTATGTTGAACGAACCCCAAGACAAATCAAGCAGAAGGGCAAAGATCTATGGTTACATCAACCTTGCGCTTCTTGATATTTTCCAGCGCTGTTTTTTTACCAGTCACGCGTGTCACGCGAACCGTATGCAGTAACACAGTATTAATAAAACACTTCCTGTGCTTTTTTAGTACAGGAAGTGATGTGACAAGGTGCAGCGTGGATCCTGCTGCCCTTTACACATAGTAGCTTCCTTTGAATGATGTACTGCGGCTGCTGTGCGCCCCTGAGGATGCCTATAACTTTACATAGTCTGTCCTTGTTAATATTGTTTGGAGCCTACTGGGGAAAGAGTGTTTGATTTGATAAGTGAACATCTTGCAAACATGTTTCCTGACTGCTGTTAGCACTGATTGACACCTCGTAGCTGTTGATTACCAGGATGGCTGGACTGAACAGGTGACAGAACGGTGCAGTTAAAAGCGTACGTTCCCTTAGTGTCAGCTATACTCTTTCAAATTTTGCTGACACCTCAGGGCCTGGGCAAAGGCAGGAATGGGACATATCAGGGCACAAAACAAAGAACAAACAACACAAAACAATGTTTTGAAAGGGTAGACCTCTTATTAAAAAGAAGCTTAAAGTCCTTCACCTGATAATGGTAGTGGGATTTTAATTGAGGTGATTAGTTTGCTGGAAATGTGTCTGGGCTGCTGATACATGAAGTACAGTCATAAAAGGTAATCAATCTGTCATCAAGAATGATGATTTATGACTGTCCTTGTTTAAAAGCCAGTAAAAAAATAGAGCGTGTATTAACACTGTGAAGTAATGCCAAGTAAAACAATGAGTGCTCTAAACAATCTTTATGACAAACTAAAAAGAATGTCCTGTACTTAACTCAATTAAAAATCTGCTGTTTTTTAATCCTAAAAGGAAAATGTTTCACTCCTCCTGTTATATTGACACCACTTTAAAGTATGCTAAAGTAAGTGAGATCATTTTAAAACTATTCAGTTTTAAACTGTTAAAAATGCCAATTAGTTATTACTTATCCACACAAGTATTTATTTAACCTTTTTTTATTATTATTTATTTGCATATTATTTCAGAAAATTTTTCCCACGCAAAATACAATCATCCCTTAATCCAAGGCAGATAACAATGAAAAATAACTAGTAACTGTACCAAATTTCAGTTTAAAAAAAACAATGAGGCTATTTCAGATGAGTATAAATTAGGAAATTGTTTTCTTTTTTCATTACTTAAAACTGTAGACAGTTGTTTTGAGGCAGATGAGGTTTTAGGAGGTCCGCCACTGGGTTAAGGTTAAGGTTGAGGATGGGATTAACTGCTACCATATCTAACAGTCTGCTGATCCCAGAATATGAAATGGGATTTTTATGCAGTGGCTCAGTATTGCTCTCCTACAGTGTTGCGGAATAACTAGTTACATGTAATGGAGTTACGTAATTTAATTACAAAATAAATGTAACTGTATCTGTAATCTGTTACAGTTACTGAGAAAAAAATGTGTAATTAAATTACAGTTACTTATGAAAATGCTAATGATTACAAAGGGGGTTACATCTGAATATTTTCGTTAAAAAGCTAGGATATGTTGAATAATATTAATTGTTAAAAATTAACTTGTTTTTGATGTCTTCTGCTATTTAAAGGCCATTCAGTAAAGCAATTCTGTTCTGATGCTTTTGATTGGTTTTCTTGTTTGAATTTGCAGTGCACTAAGTCTGCCAATTACTTTAAATCCACATTGCAGCTGAAAGCTTTAGGCTACAACCTGTCTGAGAGTTGCCACCATGGCGAGTGATAAAAATGCGTTCTAGACAGTGCTGGAAATTTAAAAATCACTTTATCCAGGAATTAGAAAAGGATGCAAATATAACAGTTCAGTGCAAAATATGTTTGCCAACTATTAAAAAGCTATCGACATCAAAGGTTTCAATGTCGAACCTGAGCAAGCATCTCCAATGATGAATGTTAACCTTAAGCGCCACATAGTGGACAAATCTCTCTTTTAGTTTGCCCTGTTTTGACTTGCAAAATAGAGCTATTTAACTACACAGCGATTGGTCCTTGAGTCTAAACAATATTTTAGGTGGAATATAATCTGTTTTTTAGATGTTAAATGTTTGAAAATGATTGATTTAGAAAAGTAATCAAAAAGTAATCAGTTACATTACTTTAATAAAGTAATTGAAATATTTACACTTATTACATTTTAAATAGGGTAACTTGTAATCAGTAACTTATTACATTTCCAAAGTAACCTTCCCAACACTGCTCTCATACCGGTTCATCTCTTCCTCTCTCCTCTGAAGATGAGCCGAGCTTGTGTTACTTCTACGATGGTGACGGTGTGTGTGAGGACTTTGAGCGGGAGGCGAGTGTAAGGGACTGTGGTCTCTATACCCCGAGCGGCTTCCTGGATCAATGGGCCACTGCAGTGGAGGTGTCCAATGAGGAGAAGATGCACTGTCCAGCAGAGGTGGCTGTTGGATATCCTGCAGTGACGAAGGTGAGACCACATACTCACTGCGTATGCTTAAAGACACATGTGCACATACTATACACACCCTGTAGGATGTGTTGAAGAACCCATAAAATGTTGATGACATCATGTCAGTGTTTTATTTTTGTATTATGTATAGTATATCATATGTATATTTTGTATATACTATTGTAGTTTTTCTTAATATTTTGAATTGACTTGTAAACTTTTTAGCAATTTTGTTTTGTTCTGTTTAAATATTACTATTTGTTTTAATATATATATTAGTACAGCTTTAATTATTATTATCTTGTTAGTTTTTTTTAATGATTGAACCTAAACTTTTTTTAGTTGCAGCGGTAACATTTCTAATCTAAAATGTTTAGGTTTTATTGTATTCCAGTTGTATTTCATTTAACAAAAATGTTTTAATAGTTTTAGTTTTAGTGAACTTATTATTGTTAACTAAAACTATAAAAAACATTTTTTTAAATGAAATACAACTGGAATAAAATAAAACTAAATAATATGCATCATGTTCTACTACACAAATGCTCTCTAGAATGAGAATGTCCCTCCCACTAATATCACCTGTAATCGACTAGCAAGAGCAAATCATTACACATGGCTAATGGCAAAAAAAAAGAAAAAAAAAGAAAGTCCCATTCAAACTTCCTGTTTTACTAGGAAAACACATAAACACAGGAAAGGAAACCACTCACTAAGCCATTTTATGGGTCTTTCAAGGAGAAATGGTGGCTTACTGAAATGAGCAGTTATTATTTATGAACGCAAGTGAACAGAAAAATCTCAGATCTAAAATATTGTGTTTATATTGACGATGAAGTCAGATTGAAATGTGCAGTTTTTCACAATAAAGGCTAAGAAGCACATTCTGTTAAGGAGAGATTTGAGATATTGCTCTAACCCTTCACACATGGAAGTAGTAAAGAATTGGCTCTTTCTGAGGGACGTCTAAAAAACTGTGTTGTTTTACTCCCTGGATATTTCAACATGATACATTTGTAATTTTACAGTTTTATTGGCCACTTCTCCTCCTCCTCTTCCCCCTCTCGTGATGTTTGTGGAGCGCGAGTCTCCTGCGCCCGAAATCGTGCAAGCTCCTGAATTAATCATGTCACAAAACTATTCCTATCATGCTGTGCGCAACCTAAGGATTTATGGCACTGAGAAATGCCCATTTTTCACAGTTGAGCTTGAACCTCATTGTTGCTTGAAAATGCATATTGTGGCTCATAATGGAAAATGTTGGCACATAGGTTACAATGACTTTGATAAGTTAGTCTTGCCAATAAACCTTTGTGTGTAGTTTGTACTTTCACTTCATTGTCTTGCAAGTTTTTTTTTTTATAAGTGTTTGAGTTGGAAACAGACTTGCAGCTTAAGTGAGTCAATTGGTGATCAATGTTAGCGCCGTATCAGAATGACTAATTGCTTCTTCACTTATTGTGTGGCACAGCAGCCAACGGAGTTTCAGTACGGACTTGTCAGACTGCGTACAGTAGTGTACTTGAATGGAGGGGAGGTGGTGGAGAGAGGAATGGTGTCACTGAGGTTACTGTGGCGTGCTGAGAGAGAGAGATAAAGAGAGAGAGAAAGAGAGAGGAATCTCAGGAGACTATGGAAGAGCAAAGCGAGGAGTGCAGAAACGAATATCCTCCCATTCTCTTTTTTGCACCCCATTTCTCCCTTTCTAAGTCTCTTTTAAGCATTACATCAGAATTCTCTAGTTTTGCGGCTAATTTTGTAACGGTTTCATTCAAATTTTATAAGGCATTTAGAGATGAAAAAGATGTTATGAATCCCCCTGCTCCAGTCAGCTCTCTCCCCACAGAGCTGTCTTAGAGTAGTGAATGAAGTGAATTGCCACTCTCAATCTAATTCATGTAATATTACATCACCTCTAGATCTTTGAACTGCAAGATGATTCCACTTTGAGAGGCAAATTAATTTCTGTCTAGAAAGATTATGTCCATATGAAATGTAAGAACAACTGGTGAAATGTTTTAAATTGTTTAAAAAAAAAAAATGATGACACCAACAAAGAATGTCCTGCATTAATATATCTCCATATATCTTTGACTATATATAGTAAAAATGCTGAGAATTTTATGCTTAAAACAAGAAAAATAATTTTGTTATGGGGAAAGAAAAATTTAATTAAGCAAATCAGATAAATTCATTACAGAAAATTCATATATGTATCTGTAGAAGTTAAAATGAATTTTAAAAAAAAACAGACTTTCAACTTAAATGAACTGAGGTTTGAAGTTCCTTGAAGCTCTCAGTGAGTTTATGTTAAACAGAGAGATAAATGTTTGGAGGGGAAATGAGGTCAATGTAAAGGCCAGACAGTTACCAGCACAGCTTTACTGCTGACCAAGCAGAAAATACCTTTTGCATATACTATCCCGAAAAATCCTAGGGACGTCAAATTGTGCAGTAGTAGGAGACAGCATAAGCGATACCACTGCTGCCCTGATCTGCTCCCGCTTGCTGTTGCACATACACAAACATCCAACACATAATTAGTGCCATTCACTCTGTGAGGAAGCATGCGGCTCACCAGTGTCACCTAGCGTTGCAACACTGTCACCCCACAGTTGGGTTCAAGGGGTTCAGTGAGGTTCCTTGTCACATTATTCTACAGTGAAATAAAATACAAAAAACAAGGGCGAAAAGTTTAGAAGACGTCAACTAGGAATAAGCTGTTCAGTTAAAATGCCACCTTAGAAAGTCATGTAGATCAGAATGTATCTAAAATGAGCTAATAAAAAACAGGCTTTTACATTAAAACAGGGTGAATTCCAATTTAAATATGGACTTAATGGAAATTAGGAAAAAAATAACAATAAAATAAAGTCAATAAACAAAATGTTGCATAGAAGACTACTATGTATTTATTTAGTTAAGTAAATTTTTTGCTCTGGCCTTTCTACGATTTCTAGTCATTTTTAGCTTTTTTGTTGATATAATGTCCTAATTTGCCATTAATGTCAGAAAACTGTTACCGGCAAAGTACAGAAATTTAATTTTGATCCAACATGACCTCCCTGTATGATTGGTGAACTTCATTCTCAGACAGAGAGTCAAACTTCTGCATGTGAGAAATTCTGAAACTCAACCGTAAATAGAGTTCGGGCCAGTTCTTATCCTATTGCGGTGTGCTCACAGTTCTCAGAAGAGAGTAGTAGGTCAGTTCACCCTGTTCACCCTGGATTTCACTGGCTTTCAGAATGATCTGGAGTGGCACTTTAACCTGGCCACTTGTGGGGCTAATTGTGAACTTCCAGATGGTCTAAATTACCTGTTCATAGTAGACTTTAGGCGTGTAGCCTCATCATTACTCCGTTTTAGTCCTTTTATGTGTTTACAGTCTAAAAATATATAGCCTACCTAACCCTTGTAATATAAAACGTTTTTGAAAGAAGTATCTTATGCTCAGCCGGGGTGCATTTATTTGACCGAAAATACATATATTGTGAAATACAATTTAAAATAACTGTTTTCTATTTGAATATGTTGTGGTGGCAAAGCTGAATTTTTATCAGCCAAAAATCATTCTAACATGCTGATTTGCTGTTGAACTAATATTTCATATTATTATCGATGTTGAAAAGAGTTGTGCTGCTTACCATTTTTGTGGAAACTGATTTTTACAGGATTCCTCTTGGAAACATGCTATCAGAACATACATGACTTGTCCGCTGTTATTTTGCAAAATGTTTAAAATTCTACCAATTTAATGGCTGCATTCAGTAAGGAAAATAAAAACCGTAAATTTATTTTGTCCTTGTTTACTCAGAGCTGTCAGTCAAAGGTGTTTGACCTGTTACATGGCGTGTCTCAGTATGCTTGGTTTCCTTGTGAGGAGTCTCAGCAGCACAGCTGGAATTCGCAATATTGGCTAAAGGTAAGAGATGGCTAATTATTGTGATTTCTCTTTTTGCTCTCAGTTGAACAGGTTGATGTCATATCACATCAAGTGCATAAATGACTAAAACAGCGTTATTATCAATCTACAGGTTTCATGGAATCTAATATCTAATAGGAATCTAATATAATATATAATAGGGATGATGGAAAATCTATATTTCAGCAGCTAGAAATTGCTCTTTGTTAGCACACTTTTTAAAAAAGGATTTTTTAAAACTCTGTATCCAGTAATCGCAAATGACTGGTAGAGTCATGGGGAATTCATTGGTCAAAAGGTCAAAGGTATTATAAGAACCCTGAACCTCATTCCTCTCCAAATGTAAGAGTAGTTCATGGATAGGACTAAAGGCCCATTCACACCAAGAGCTTTAACTATAAAGATAACTATATTTGCATCCACACTAACACACAATATCGTTCAAGGGAACTCGTGTTGCATCTGAAGTTACGACACTACGGGAACGCCTCTGCGAGATTGCGTCTTGCAGCAAGTGTCTAATCAGTCCAATGGCATCCCGTAGAGTGTGACGTCCTGACCAGGAAGCTATGCCCTCACCCACTAGAGCCTTCTCTCAGAGGTCGGAAGCACACTCAACGGTTTCTTCCACCCCGAGTGAAGGCCGGTGCTGCAGCTATCCAGCTCAGAGGAGGTGGATGTGCTCAGCGTCGAGGCAAAGGAGATTGAGGACTTGCCACCTCACTCCCCTACTTGTGAGGAGCTGGTGGAGGTTGTCACTCTTGCCGTGGCCAAATTAAATATTGATTGGCCAGCCGACAGGCAAGAGGTTCGAACACTTCCAGCCCAGTAAAGCACAACCTCCACGTCAGGGCCTTCCGCTTTTTAAGGGAAACCTTTCCGCCTGTGTCTCACGTTTCAAATTACTCCTCGATTATGGGGTTGAAGGAACACGGGTATGCGGTGATGCCTAAGGTGTAAGAGACACTTGCGAGCTATCTCTCTCCTGAGTTGGCATCGTCCCTGAAGGCCCTGACATTCAGGGGCTGGTCTCAGGGGCTGCTGGGCAGGAGCAATTCCAGCCGTCTACAATCTCCTTTTATAGGGCACAGCAGAAATGCCTCCCAAGCCCCCTGAAAAAAGAACAGGGGTCTGCGTCTCAAGAAACGACCCACTGCCCGCTCTGGTTCTCCCTCACACATCCAGTCCCACTAGGGTAGCCCCATTCTGGCTGGTTTTCAGACCTGATGTCTCCCCTCAACAGCTCTCCATGGGAGAATCTCTTCAGGAGGGACCTTCTATCTCAGGCAGGGGGCACAATCTTATACCCCCGACCGGAATTGTGGAAACTGGGGGTTTGGCCCCAACTCTTAAACTCTGTTTTTTCAACTAAAGTTGTTGAGACCATACTTCACTCTTGAGCTTCGTCCAAGAGGAAACTGTACACCTTGAAGTGGAGAGTTTTCACCAGTTGGACCCAGTTAATTGGTTCAGTGTTGGAGATCCTTAAGGATCGATTCTCCGCAGGGCTATCCCCCTCCACTTTAAAGGTCTGCATGGTGACAATAGCTGCTTACCACACCCCTTTGCCATTGGGGAGAAACCGGTTGGTGTCATGTTTCCTACGTGGTGCTGGCCATTGTTCTGGAAGGCCTGTTGACAGCTCCCTTTGAGCCCATTAAAACCATTTCAGAGAAATTTCTAACTTTGAAAAAAATTCTGCTGGCTATTACATCTCCAAAGAGTGTAGGAGACCTTCGAAGCAAAACTTGCTATGCCCAGGCAGGGCATTTGATGCTAGCTGCCTCGTGGCATAAGATACATTTTTTGTGTGCTTCGGGTCACCTACACGAGGGTCCCTAGCAACCAAGCAAAGGATGAGCAAGTGGATAGTTGAGGCCATTTCTTTTGCCTATGAGGCATGTGGATAGCCTTCACCTCTAGCAGTCAGAGCTCATTCAACTAGCAATATGGCAGCTTCCAAAGGCTTGTTGTCAGGGTTATCACTACAAGAAGTTTGTGATGCAGCAGGCTGGTCCTCTCGGCACACATTTGTGAGATTCGATGACCTAGATTTGGACTCCACACCGGGGTCCCGGGTGCTCATGTCCTAGGTTATGCTCACCAGAATTCACACTAGTACAGTGGAGTAGGAATTTAACATTCCCATAGTGTCGTAACTTCCGATGCAGCGCAAATTCCCTTGAAAGGGAACTTCTCAGGTTACAACTGTAAGCATGTTCCCTGAAAACTCTGCTATTCTTTTATATTTAGAACAATTCTTAAAACTATATCTTTATTGTTATCGCTATTGTTACCATCCTTGGTGTGAACAGGCCTTGAGACTAGAGTTAAGAATAGGAGATATAAAAGATGTTGATCCAGGAGCAAATGCTACTTGGTAATGTCACAATCACCAATAAAATTATAAAAATGACTGTCAGTGAGCATTTTTTCATCTCTCAAAAGGCCTATTATGCCCATCCTATGGTGGCTGCTGCGGTCATTATCCATCTGGCCGCTGATGGAACAGCTGACATCGACCAGAGACAACACAACATTACAGTTCAGCTGGTGGACACTAAAGAGCAAACCCACCCCCTTGGTCAGTCTCACCCCTATTTCAATAAAATGTTAGCACTCTTTTTACTCCAAGCTGTGTGTTTCTAGAAAATGAAAGTGAAGGGTAAATTTTGTTCTGTATATTGTGCGATGGCTGGATGGTTGTAGGTGACTGGAGGCTGAGCTGCCGGAACAATCCAATGGTGATTCCTGTGAGTCACGACTTGAGCATGGCCTTCTACCGGACAAAAGCCATTATAGTGAGCTTCGGCTCTCCTCTGGTGGCCATCTCAGGTGTTGGGTTGCGCTCCTTTCAATATTTTGACCCCATCACTATCAGTGGCTGCCAGAGCAATGAAATCTATAACCCCATGGGCCAAAGGTGAGTAGATAATCTACCTTTGTTCCCTCTCATTTCAGTGTAGAGAGTAAATGTTTTGCCAGTCCTCAGCATATCTATATAGCGCTTAGATGTGCTCTAAGATCAGATATTATAATATTACATGTCTATTGCAATAGTGACAGTTTCTGAAGATACGTTGATGACATAATTTTTTTAATCCTCTATTGCACAATGTTAGGTAATAAATCTATTTTCTTCACTTTGCAAGCACATGATGCATACAAGATGGCAATAAAATGATTAAAAATAAAGGGATGACTTTGAACAAAAAACAATAAAAAGCTTTTTCTCGGTCACGCTACATCCTGACAGTCATCAGCAAAGCTTTTTGTTTTTCACCCATTAAAAATATGATTCACATTCGTTAGTGAGCAAACTTTATTTAAACACATTAATAGTGATATAAATTATTTGTTTGGTATGAGAGATTGCAAAATGTGTTTTCTTGTTAAATAACAAGTTTGTGCAACAGTGGAAGTGATATGAATGCAGTAATAGTTTTTTCTTATTATTTAGTTTTATTTATGTTATTTTATTATTAGTAATCACAATTAAATGTAGTTTATGTAATTACAATAGTTTTTCTTTCATGAAGGTGCGGTCACATTGATGAAATTTTGCATGCCAAAAAGGTAAATTTTCTGCTGTCAACAGTATAGCGATGTATGAAGCACAGCTTGCACAGAAGTCATTTTCAAACCAAGCTGCTTTCTGTTGTTCACACGTGACTAGCCTGAACAATTGTGTAGATTCCTTTTGAATTGGCACCCGCGATTTCACCCGCGTAAACTTGCAGAACAATGGTAAATGTGGCTGCACCTTAATAAAAGCAATAGAGGGTTCAAGTAAAATATATAATAGGTGTAAAAGGACATTTTACCCAGTAGAATTGATAAGGTCATTTAACTTTATATCTTCATAATACATGATCATTTCTGTAATCCCTCAGTTGCGTTCATTACTCGTGTGATGCCATTGAATGTCAGAAGCCGATGGTCAGTAATGCAGAGATGAAGTGTAATAGTCCTGGATACTTCAATGGAGCTCGCTGCACCATCACCTGCAACCGAGGATATATGCTGAAAATACACCGTGATGATGATATCATCAAAACACAGGTAATACAGTTTCGTTAATTCCTTTGTGTATATTTGTGGATGTTACACTGTGTGTGTAAGTGTGTGCTCACTCTCTGTGTTTTTCCTGCAATAAAATGTCTTACATTTTTTGCCAAGTATTTTGACCAGGTTTCATAGAGAAGCACACAACACAAACATACACAGCCACACTCGCACACACACAGCGGTTTATATTACATTAAACAATAATCATTGACTCATGCCCTGACCACATACAGAGAAAGTAGCAGTAAAGATTTATGGCTCACGTAGGGTTTGCTAACCAAACTGTGAGACGGTAAGTGAATGGTCACAATAGCTGGCGCTCAGGCCGGTGGGCTCTGTTATTGGCTTGATGTTGTTTTTATGTCTTTCTCTGCCTGGAACTGTTGGAATGGTCCGTGTGGCTCAAATAAAAGAGAAGCAGTAGATTTTTCATAAACATTACTCTCACTCTCACTCTCCCCTCTGACTGGAAGTTTTTGTTGTTGTTGTTGTTGTTGTTGTTGATGTTATTGTAATAGGCTAGAAAAACAGTTTGACTGAACAGAAACCTCAACACTCATCTGTGATTGATAGAAAGCAAGTTTCCTTACAGAAATCACTGTGTGGCTAACACAAACACACTCCTTTTTTCCTTCAGCATATGGCTGCATCCTTTTGTGCTTACCTATCAGTGGGTTTGTCTTGGTTCTTTGTAATATTACATTTACAAATAATTGTAACTGACATTTTAAACATTTTATTAGAAATAGTAGAACTAATAAATGCACCGCCATACAAAAGTTTAGAGTTGGTAAGATTCTTTAATGGAAATGTATTTATTAAACCATTTTTTTTCTTTTTTTAGATCTTTGATAAATGGTTTTAAAAGAATAGCATTTATTTGAATTTTTTTGTAATATTATATTTACTGTCAGTTTTGATCAATGTTATTGTGTTCTTTCAGAATAAAAGTATTAATTTATATTAGTGACCCTAAACATTTGAACACTAGTGTACTGTAATACCAGTCAACAAATACTTGTTGTGCACATTGCACATCTGTTAATTGAGCTTGCATTTTCTGGTTCACCGCTGTTTGAACGTGTGAAGAAAGTGTCATAGTGTAGTCGGTCAGGATGCAATTTGTTCGAGTCTATTTGACATCAAAACAGTGGAGCACCATGCTCAACCACCACCACACTCCCAGAGGACTTTGTTTAAGGCACAGCCACGGATCAGTGGCACTGCAGATCTGACGGCCCAGTACACTCTTGCTAAGCAACGAGCAGCGATTACTGCAACCCGTTGACCTCGGTCCTCCACTCAAAAGGCCAGTGGTGGTAATGGCAATCCTTTACCCCACTCCACCTGGCCAAGTGTTTCGCACTGTACTAACTCCACAAACCCCCAGCTGTCCTTCACCCCATCCATTCACAAAGAATGTTTTGGGCCATTTGCAGCTCTGGCCTTTCAAAAGCAACTCTGTTCTGTTTTCCAGCGCTTGTTCTCTTGTGATATTGACAGAAGGAGAACAAGGGGAAGAAAGAAAGGGGAAAATGCTAACGTAAAAAAGAGAAAAGACGAGAAAGTGCTGTGTGTTCTTTGTAAGCACTTGGGCTCTACTGTATGTTAGGTGGGTTTCTGCCAGCAGCCGCAGTCGACTGAGAAGCTTGGCCTGTGAGTTATTACGCATTTGGAAGGAAAGGCAGCAGGCAGTTTTTCTCTGCTTTTGGGAGGGCTCTGCTTATTTAACAGCAGTGCACATTGGGGTCCAGGACTGGGGGCTTCAGGGGCCATTGGGGAAATGTCTAGTCCGGTTATGTAAGGTAAGAGGGGCGAGTTTTCATAAAGATGGCCACGGCTGTTACAGGAACTGTAGTAGAGCTACATTTACAGCACTACACTGTAGAATGGAAAGAAAAAAACAGATTCCTTTAATAACATTGCACTCCTTTCTCCATCACTTATCTGTTTAAAATGCACCCATAATCTCATCCATCATCTCATCTCATAATCATAATCTCATCTCAAGTTTTTTTATATTTCTATTTAGCTTTCATTTATTTTTATTTCCGTTTTAGTAATTTTTGTACTTAAGCTTTAATAATAATAAACTAATAATTTGTTACATTTATAGCGCTTTTCTGGGTACTCAAAGCGCTTTACATATAGAAGGGGGAATCTCCTCATCCACCTCCAATGTACAGCATCCACCTGGATGATGCGACAGCAGCCATATTGCACCAGAACGCCCACCACACACCAGCTTATTGGTAGAGCTAAGTTATGAAGCCAATCAGTATATGAGGATTATTAGGAGACCATGATGGACAGAGGCCAATGGGCAAATTTGGCCAGGATGCCGGTGTTACACCCCTACTCTTTTTCCGAATTACATGCTGGGATTTTTAATGACCACAGAGAGTCAGGACCTCGGTTTAATTTCATCTGAAGGACGGTGCTTGTTACAGTTATTATAGTGTCCCCATCACTATACTGTGGCGTTAGGACCCACACAGACCACAGGGTGAGCACCCCCTGCTGGCCTCACTAACACCTCTACCAGCAGCTACCTAGTTTTCCCAGGCGGTCTCCCATCCAGGTACTGATCAGGCTCAACCCTGTTTAGCTTCAGTGGGAAACCAGTCTTGGGCTACAGGGTGATATAAACTAGGAGCTTCCTTACACCAGAGGACTCTGGAGACCAAGCTTTGTGTTATTTGTCTCTATTTGGAGAACGCATGTGCAGCTCTTGAGGGAGCTGGATGTGCCCACTGTCACAAATTCACGGTAAAAAAGCTACGGCTGCATTTGTCTCTCTTTTCGAGGAGGGAGGGACAATGCCTCCTGTGCCTCTCAGGTCTGGCCTGGCTGCTCTAATGCAGTGCACCGGCTACAATTGTGGGTGTTGACCTGGCCGAAGAATTTGATCTCGTTAGCCGAGTTCAAGCAATCTGCTTGATTTAGAAGTTCTTTAGAGTTGTTGCTGCCGCCATACCTTCATACTGAGGTAGAGAAGTCTTGGAAGAAACAATACTTAGCTCGTGTCTTTCCTTTTCAGATTTGAGTTATTCCAACTGTGGAGGGACTGGGCGAGCACAGGTATGTGTGGTGCTCTGCAGAAGCATCCTCTTCAGGGGCCTGCTTTAATTTCTCTTCCACAATCAGTGTAGCATATGGGCCTCCCTTTAGAGGATGAGCAAGATGAATGTGACCTGGTGGCTAATTGCTAAGGCTTTGGCTCTTTGTAGACTCCCTTCCTAATCTGCTCTTGCACCCCTTAGATTGGAATTCGATGAACAGAACTATATTGATGAATTCATAGGAATCCTTTGGTTTTTCATTTATTTCCCTCTCCAATTATTATAGGAGCTTAAGTAGGGATATCGCTCCTTTTTGGGAGGATACTCGTCTCTGTCCCTTCGTTATCAGGCCACCAGCAATGTTGGACCTAGATAGTGTGTATTTACTGATGTCAGTATTGAGTTATTATCCCCAGGTCATGTTGGGGTCTTAAAGTAGAATATAAGCTCCCCTGTGGTCCTCTCTGGGTTTTGTGGGCCTAGGTAATAGAGTTGTAAGCATACTATTTAATGCTGTACTCTTGTTTGTTTTAGGCTTCCCCTTGTAATGCAGCAGAGGTAAGGTTGTAGCATGTAGGATAGTTAGCAGGTTCCCTTTCTTACTCTTTAGGATAGAGCAGGAAGAATAGATCTAGGAAGGATAACTTACATGATCTCTTCGTTTGTCTCCCTCTCCATTAGTTGGAGCTTTAAGAAGGGAAATCGCTTCCCTTTGGGAGGGTGCTGTTTAGGTAGATTGCCTTTTCCATAGGCAGTGTATGAGGTGCTCTCCCCCAATTATCTGGGGTCTTTAAGCAGGGCATGGCTCCCCTGCGGCCTCTTTGGGGTATAGAGGCTGGGTATTAATAATAGTGAGGAAATAATGCTATGCATTTCTCTTCTATCCCTCCTTCCCTAAATTGGAGTAAGGATTGGTAGAGCTGCATTAATAATAGTTAAATACTATTACAAAGGGTTGATAGCATCTTAGAATCATGCTCGCGGTTGTTGCGCTGCTCTGACGATATTCTTTAGGGTAGAGCAGGATAAACTGAATCGTAATTAATCCAGTTCCATCTGTTCCACCCCAACAATGAGGTAGGACTTTACGCTCCCCTACGGGTATCGTTTACGACTTTGGTCGACCTATGCTTGGAGGACCTGGCAAGGTAAGGCAGTTGGCCTATGGCTTCCTTGCTTTTTATTACAGCACTTGCTTAGTTATAGCTTTTTGGTCTCTGAGCAGGTCCACAAGATGACTTGGACAGAGTTGCTCTCTCTTCTATGGTTTTAGGGTAGATAAGTAGAGCTTTAGCTCCCCTGCAGTTTCCTTAGGGGTTAAGTTAAAGTGGCAAGAGCCCTTCCTCTATGCACCTTGTGTATTCTCATCCCTTTTGATGAAGCGAGAGCCTTTTTCTCCCCCTGAGAAGTAGTGGTAGATCAAAGGTTGTAATTGAGTACTCCCTTTGAATAAGCTACTCCCTGAGAGCTTTGTCAATATACTGACTTAGCTAGCGTTAGAGCTCTGCTCTTGGGACATTTGGGTTTTACCTGGCCTGAGAGGAAGTTTATAAGGCCGGGATTTCCTTTTCAATAGGGCATTGAAGCTGATTTTTTCTGATGCTATTAGAGAAATTAAGGCTTAGGGAGTGGCTCCACTAAGTAGTCTATGGTTTGTCATTTTGCGTCTGGGGGTTGACGCGCATTGACTCTATCTAATTGACCTGTAGAGTCAGGTTTTTTATACCTACTATGGTCTGTATACTTAACCTAGTGAGGCAGGGACCTTCTCAGCATGGTGGAGTGGGTTTTTGTTCCCCATAGCATCGACTCCAGATGCTGCGTTGAAGTTCCACATTAAAAGGGAACGTCTCGGGTTACAACTGTAACCCTAGTTCCCTAAGAAGGGGAACAAGACACGGCACCTCGTTGCCATGCATGAGGATGCCTGCGTACCTCCTTCAGACAAAAGAGTTGATGACATATTTTGCAGGCGCCCTCTTATACTCGCTGGCGCTCCACACATGACATCATAGACTGCCATTGGCCAATTGATTGGTGTGTTTGGTACACATGTTCAGACACAGGTCATGCTGAGTTCTCAGGGAACCAGGGTTACAGTCATAACCTGAGATGTTTTTCATCTAATATTTATATTTTATTTCAGCTAACAAAGATGATTTTTGTTTTAGTTAATGATAACACTGAACTGATGCCCTTCTGCAGTGCTTATATAGTTTGGTTGTTTATTCTAGTTTATATCTAGTCTATATTAGATATAAATATATACATTTATAGATTAAAATTTGTAGATATGTTGCACTAAAAACAAGTATTGTACCAAGAATGTCACGTGTCACGTTTTCATTGTGTCTTGGTTTTAGTTTTGTTTTCAATGACTCTTAGTTTGCTTCTCTTTGTTTACCTGCTTCCTTTGTCCTGTGTTTCCACTCATCATTTGTTTCTATGGTGATTCACATGTGAGTAATTAGATCTCACCTGTTGGCCTTTTAGTTCGTTAGCATGTGTATTTAAGTCCTTCAGATTCCTCAATTCTATGTCTGGTGTTGTTTGTGCCTGCACACTGTTATGTTGCCTTCTATTGTTTGGATTATGTTGGATTATTCTCTTTTTGATTGGTTTAATAAAGTTACTGTGCTGTTTACTCTCTAATCTAATCCTCATCTTCTTCGTGGACCTGTATATGTGACAAACATGCAGTACTAAAAATAAAAAATACTATAAAAACACATTAGGTGAATAATTTATCCAGATATTTTTTGAAATAACAGTAATAATACATTCATTACATGTATTCTTTTAGAACATTAAAATATTGTATAGAATATTTACATGATCTCTCAGTAATTCTACAGTAATTCTCAATTCTCAATATATTCTTTATTCTATATTATGTTATGATATATTACTGCTCTTTTTAAGGAGTATGATCTTTTACAATTTAGATTGCGTTTTTATATCATGATATTATCGTGATGTAAAATCATTTGGCACAACCTTCAAAATAATCATCAGAATGTTGTTGAATAAAAACTATTAGTGAAAAATATATACTTTATAGTTAGTATAGTACAGTAAAGTAAAATAATAAAACTGAGATGGTGCTGATATAATCTCTATTTATACTATCAGTTAGTTCTGATTGGCTAAGCAGTGTTCCAGGAGTGCTGATTTCATAGATGAGCAACAGTTGATCTTGCTTTGGCTTTTTTGAAACTATTTTCAGTGCAAAAAAAATAAATAATAATAATATCTGGACATACTGTGTGGGTGTGCATATGTTATGTCTGAACATACACATAATAGTAAATGGGCATTTAGAAAATTACAGTTTCAGGGTTTACTCTACAAAATGTGACCATTTTAAGATTAAAAAGAAACTGTATCAATTTCTATGTCTGGCTTGCGTGTGAGCTGGAGAGATGATGACGACAGTGCAAGGGAGCCCTCGTACCTTTACAGAGCGAAAGTGCTGATCCCAGCACAGTCATTACAGCTTATCAGTCATCTCCAGGGAGCTCATAATGTGTGTTCCTAAAGGCTTTAGTCAGAGACAAATTAGCCATTTCATCATTAACCTGTTACCGTAACATAATTGAGAGGGTGCCAATACGGTCCTATTAAAAAAAACTCCTGCATTAGGAGTGGTTACAGACAGAGATAGATGTGTATTTATAAGGTTGTGAGCCAAGCCAAGCATCAAGGGTTATGATCTTGCAACCCATCATGAACGGAGGACAGTTTTGGGAGCAGATAACTACAGCAACAACCACCACTACAGTGTCATGTCTTTGTGTCCGGAGCTTCCTGGCTGCCGGCCCCTTGTTTTTGCCAAGGTGTTATTGAAAGCAGAGCATGTCCTGAAATCACTGTTAGGCAAACAACATTTCAACAGTGCAAAGGGAAACGGAGAGTTTGCGGTTTGCTTTACCCCCTGTTTTATTTTCAGCGCTTCTGCGTGTTTGTGTGTACGTGTGTCGAGCGTGTTTGCTTACGTGTAGTATGCATTCGTGTGTGTGCGCACGCAGAGAGAGAAACACAGGATGGGGCTGGGATGTAGAAGAAAAGCCAACAGAGGCATCTGTGTTGAATTAGGCACAGTAGTCAGTGGTAGTTAAATACTCAGTGGAGGAGGAATCAGCAGCTGTAAAGTTTTAAAAGAAGGAAACTCCGCACGCAGACACCCCCCTCCGCAACTTGCCACCCCCCAATGTGACGGCAGTCCCCTTCCCCTATGTTCACCAGAACGGCCCGTTGTGATATAACTTCCAAGCAGGAGCAGCGTGTGTTTGTGCATGTGACACAGATTATGTGTCGTACAGGTGGGCATTTAAACAGCCCCCTGCATGTGTGTGTTTCTTCAGTTCAACCACAACAGTTTATGTTTTCCTTTTCGTCCCACATAGCCCCTGTGACTGTGGTCATTTCTTTTACTGCTCCTGTAATGCAGCCAGTGTTGGCTAATAAACCTTGTGTCTAAACTGCCACTGAGCTTTGAAATGGCTTTGAGAGAGCCAGAGATGTCTGGGCTGGGAAAATTAGATGACACTTTTATGTACTTCTGTAGCCTCTCACAAGTTTTATAAAGAAGGCAGGTATGTGCACTAACACGCTATTTGGCATTGTTATGACATAGACGGCAGCCTCTCTGACCCTAGGGGGAGATGTTGAGTAGATTGTGACTGCTGTTCTGTTTGGGATTTTATTAAGCCAGTGATATGAGGTCAAAAAATATATATTTGATTACACTGCTGCCCTCACATGAAGAAGTGATATGGAGACTTTTTTTTAATAAACAGTTGTTCTGTTATGCTTTATTTTGTTTGGTTTGCTTTTAGCTTTTGCTTCACTTCATTTAGTTTTGTCCTTTTTTGTAAACTCAGTTTAGTTTTTGTTTAGTTTTTCTGTTTTTTTATTTCGTTTTTTGTTCGTTTTTTTATTTTGCTTAGTTTTTTGCTTACTAACGTTTTAGCTTTTGCTTCATTTTGTTTTGTTTGTTTTGCCTGTTTTTTTACTTTTATATTTTTGCTTCGCTTAGTTTATTTCAATTTAGTTTCGTTTTTTTCTTTTATATTTGTTTTATTTTGTTTTGCTCTGTTTACTTTTTGTTTCGCTTAGTTTAACTTTTGCGTTGCTTAGTTTAATTTTGTTTTTATTTGTTTTGTTTTGGATTTGCTTCGTTTTATTGTTGTACTTGCTTTAGTTTTGTTTTTGATCTTTTGTTTTTTTTTCCCCTTGTTGTTTTGTATTGTTTGTCACATATTCACCTCAAATATTCAAGACTCACACTTCCATGGTGAGCTGTTTTCAATAAGAGCTTCAGCGCAAGAAAAGAAAGAGGGAAAGAAGGGGGCAAAAAGTGTTTTGTAACTGTGTCTGGATTGCATTTCAAATGCTTCCCGCTGCTTTGCTCAGTTTTAGGTGCTGGTACATTTCCTGAGAGGGTACAGAACATTAGATAAGCTCACCACATTCCAGCCCATTTAAATCTGCAATTTCAAATAAAGAGAAAGGAGAAGAGAGAAGAAAAGTGGCCTGGGTCAGAGTAAAGCATTAACAAAAACACTGTTCATACATCTTGATGTTTTGTTTTGTGGATGCAAGTTAAAGAACATTAGCCACAATAATCTGTGCCTTGCCAGCAAAAACTGTTTGGCTTCACAGAAATTGTTTCAATAAACATAGCTGACTTTTTTTTTTTAACCAACCAGCTTTCATCACTTGTCATAAACAAAAGGAGAACTCTGTGGAGAAGTGCATGTTTTACGTTGTGTTTCACTGAAACGGTCTGGACTCTATGCCCACCTACAGCCTGTGTCCAATCTGCTGGGTATGGTTTATGTTAAACATCACTTTTTTCCATTAATGCTTAAAAGCACACACAAAAAGTATAACAATCCTATAACCCCCATGTTAGATGACAATAATATTTTTGGCTGAGAAAAGTCTTAAATTTTCTGTTGTGCAGTAAAAGCATAAACCTTTCTGCGTGGTTCACACGTTTGAAGAATAGAAGAATACAGTGTTTTACTCCTAGTGACAAATTCACAACTGTTATTCCTGCTTTGTACACAGTAAAGTTTGATTCGTTGGTTGTTTGCAAGCACAGTAACGGTTTTGTGTTAATAAAAGCAGTGATATATGTGTTGAGTCAATAATAGGTCAGTAAATGTCCCCTCATGTTACTCAAGAGAGAAGAATAATCAAATAGTCCAAATAAACTATTGTCATTGTTGGACTGCATTTGGTTAGAGAGGAGATACAGTGGCATTGCTCCTAAAGAGAAAAGGAGAGTAAGGACTCGCACTTGCTAATTTTTTAGCATGTTCTCATGAACCTTTTGAAATATGCGGTGTCTATTTTGGTTAATGGAAAGTCACTCTCTTTGCAGAATGGCCGGTTCATTTCCCATGCTGGAATAAATTAATTTATCCTGTTTGTAATAAATCAAGTAAAATTGCTAGTGGATGAACAGGAGCGGGAAATACTACTACTACTACTAATGACATTACCTTAAAAACACCAGCTGGTATGTTATAAATGTTAGCGTTCAGCACAAAGGTTATTGTAATTTACCGTAAGTGTATGAACAATCATGAATTCATGACGATTTGTAACTTTACTCTCATGCGAAAACGAGGATCTGATTCGTCAGTCTCATTTTCACGGAACTGGGCTTGATGCACTTGGACGCGTTCAGTATTTTCCGACAGAAATCAGTTTGAAATCACTAATGAAACATTAATAAATAAAATAACGTTATGTCATGGCAGTGATTTTCTTAAACAGAACGGGGCACCTTTAGTTTAATTGTTTTGTTCTTATGTGGGTCTTGGATGTGTGTGGTTCGTGGCTCTGCTAGCACAGATGTATTTGCAGACATCACACAGGTCTGACATGACTTAGTAAAACAGCAGAAATGACCTCTGACTCACTCTGCCTTCAGTTCTGACAGCTTTATATGCTGTACCCGAGCTATTTATTATCACCAACTCAGACTGTTAGCTTTCCACTGCTTCCTTTTACCAAGAGATACATAAATATATTTAATTTAGCTGTATTTTTTATATAGTTTGTAAAGTGTTATTGAAACAGATGTGTATTATTTGATATGGTCTGGTCTGATGGATTGTTGCGGTTGCAGTGAATTAGCCGAGAGAAAACGAAATGTTCTTTTCCTATGTCTAAACTCTTGCCTTTATTCTTTTTCCTCTAAACAGTCTGAATCCACAGTGACCCTCACCTGTGCGGATGGGAAATGGAATAAGCAGGTGACCTGTGAACCTGTGGACTGCGGGCGGCCTGACAAGTACCATGTGCACCCGGCTGTCTTTGAGTTCTCTGAGGGTACCACCTACGGCAAGAAGTGCACTTTTCAGTGCCGGGAGCCGGCTCAGCTTGTGGGTGGGTAGACCTTGACAGATCCTAAATCAAAAGGCCCTAGGGTTTGAGAGGTCAGCTGTGTAAAATGGCAAATATGGTTTTGACACCAACTCAAAAAATACAACAGTGTTGTATATGACATCAAATTGAAGTAGGTTCACTTTGGATCTGCACAAGTCAACTTGTTCTGTACCTTTGTCCTTTTGTCTCTGCAGGCAGTAATAACGTGCTGACGTGTATGGAGGATGGCATGTGGTCTTTCCCAGAAGCTCTGTGTGAGCTGCGCTGTCCGGTCCCTCCTCCTGTACCCAATGCTGTCCTGCAGACCAAACGCTGCAATGCCACAGGCCTCAAAGTTGGGTCTTTTTGCAAGTACAAGTGCAAGCCTGGCTACCATGTGCCCAACATAGACAAGCCCAAAAGGTAAGAGACCACTAAACAAACTTGGACACATAATTATGACTTACATTAATTAACTTGGTAACATTTTCAATAAGGTCCCATTTGAGTTAATGCATAAACTCACATTAACAATTACCGTATTTATTAATCGTTGTTAACATTAGTTATTGTTAGTTCAAGTCCATTAAATAATATTAACAGATACAACTTTTAAATTTAATCATGTATTAGTAAATGTTAAATTAAACATTAACCAAGATTACTTTAGAAGATTACTTTTTCATTGTTAACTAATGTAGTGGTAACACTTTAGTATGAGGAACACATATTCACTATTAACTATGACTTTTGCCTAATTTACAAAGTTTTGCAGCATTTGGTGTAGGTATTGGTTAGGATTAAGGGATGTAGAATATAAGGTCATGCAGAATAAGGCATTAATATGTGCTTTATAAGTACTAATAAACAGCCAATATCCTAGTAATATGCATGCTAATAAGCAACTAGTTAATAGCGAGAATTGAACCCTAAAATAAAGTGTTACAAATGTAGTCAACTAATGTTAAAAAAAAATAGAACCTTATTGTAAAGTGTTACCATTAACTTCATTGCATTGCGGATTAAGTTAATCATGTTGTGGCAATTGAATACTCAGGGCTGTATCATTTGTTTGAAAGCTTGGATAAATTTGTAGTCATTTACCCTGTTGGTCAATTACTCACATAGCCACATGTAGCCAGACATTAGACTATAGTCATAAATCTGGTGCACTTTAAATGTCAAATTTAGATTATTCTGGCCAAAAACAACCCATTTAGACAGGAAGCGATTGTGTTATCAACATTTAAAGAAACCAACCACAGTTAGTTTGGTTTTTACGTGCCATTTAACTCAGAAAAATGAGTGGTAATGTGATATGGTGAGAATTTCTGTCCATTCAAAAGTAATAAGTACCGAATATTTAATTCAGAAAAGTGCAATATACCAGGGGTTTTCAAACTGTGGGTCGCAGAGTGGGAAAAGGTGGGCCGCGCAAAGTCACCTGGCTGCAGATACATTTGCTTTTCAGTGAGTGGCACGAGCACATACAGTTTAGTCTAGGGCGGCGTAATATACCAACATTAAATAGAAATAGTATTAGAATAGAATTAGAATAATATTGCTTAGTACGATTTTCAAAATCGCAAAGGCCACAATTTAATGATATAAATATGCGCTGTGTGTTTTAAAGGGCACGCGTGCGAATTGTAATAACGGTGAGGGTCTCAGAGAGACTCATTATTAAGCGCCTCGGTCCGCATTATCAATGAGAAGAAACTCGTTCACTCCAATCACTGTGCTGTATTCTGCATGAGATTGCATTACACCAGAGACTCCAAATGTCACGAAAGGCTGTTTCAGGTCTGTTCATTCATCTCTGTCGTCTGTTCAACTCATCGCTGGTGTCTTTTAGAGACATATAAAGAGTGTGTTGTTTTCGTTCCTTTGAGTGCATTTGGCTACCTACCTACACATAAGGAAACGGTCTGTAAATTTCACATGTACACATGTGAAACAAGCATGAGGGCGTTTTCTGCGCTGAATACCGCAATGATTTTAACAACACTTTTGATTAAGATTAAGCTTACAGTAATGTTAATTGTTTTCTAATCTTAAATATTTTGGTGGTTCTTGAGAAAAATTATACTCTGGGTGGGAATGGAAAAGAAAAGTTTGGGAACCCCTGCAATATCCATTATGTATTTTACTTTGGATATTTATGGTCTGTGACTGTACAGTTGTGGTCAGAATTATTGGCACCCCTGGTAAATATGATCAAAGATGGCTGTAAAAATCATTTCTAGCAGAGGCCGTCAGGTTTTGATTTTTTTATCTGTTGGTATTTGCTAGAATCCATGATGCCATGTATCTGAACAATATGTCCAGGACCTCCAGCAAAAAAAAATAGGCCCACAACATTAAAGATCCAGCGGTATATTTAACCGTGGGCATGGGGTACTTTCTATCCCTGTTTGCACCAAGTCCATCTCGTGGATTTGCAGCCAAAAAGCTCTTTTTTTGTTGTTTCATCTGACCATAGAAGCCGGTCCCACTTGAAGTTCCAGTCATGTCTGACAACTCAATATGACTTTTTAACCCCAAGACTCAGCTAATCTCTGCAATTCTCCATCTGTGATCCTTGGAGAGTCTTTGGCCACTCAAACGTGCATTAAGACAATATAGACACATGTCCAGGCAGATTTGTAACATCTTTAGTTGGTTGGATCTTCTTAATTGTTGCCCTGATTGTGGAAATGGGGATTTTCAATGCTTTAGCTATTTTCTTACGGCCAATTTCTATTTTGTCAAGCTCAACAATATTTTGCTGCACATCAGAACTATATTCTTTGGTTTTACCTATAACTATATAGGGTTTAACTATATTCTCATTGTGATGGATGATTAGGGGAATCTGTTTCCTCATATTTATTCTCCTGTGAAACAAGAAGTCATAGCTGGGCAATTTCATGTTCCTAAAAAATTAAATATTAATGGCAATATACATCAGAGATGTTTTACTCATAAAAAAATCTAGGGGTGGCAATAATTGTGGCCAACGTGTTTTGGAGAAAAACATTTATTTCATAATGTGACAAACCCCCCCCTTTCACTTTCAATTCTTTTACTTCAGTGAAAGGTAAAATGTTTGTGATTTTTTTTTATTTTTATGAAAGATCAAAAGGAAAAACAATGCAGATTTATTTATCTTTGATCATATTTACCAGGGGTGCAAATAATTCTGACCACAACTGTACATAGGACAAGATGCTTGGAAGATGGGTGGATGGATTTACTAAACAAAACAACTATATTCTGGACAGACTGGTAAAATCCTGCGGACCCTGACTTCCACTAGTGAAAAGGCTGCCAATTTGATTAGAGCTTGTCATTTGTTTTTCTAAGTGCAGTATTCATCAGACATTCAATGAATAGTCTGTGGGTGGTCCATGAACCTATTATTCTGAGAACAGTCAATTATTAAAAGCTGTTTTAAGACTGGGTTCACTATGACAGGGTTCCTCAGATCTGGTCCTGGAGAGCCACTGCCCTGCCGAGTTCAGCTCAAACCCTGATCAAACTTACCTAACTGTGATTTTCTAGTAATCCTGAAGACCTTGATTAGCTTGCTGAGGTGTGTTTGATCAGGGTTGGCCTGCTTGGCAAGATTTGAGGAACCCTGCGCTACGACTTTTAAAATCTGAACAGATTTTAAAACACTAGGCATCAAAAACTTAGTTAATACTTACAGAGAAAAACTAGGCATATTTAAAAGAAACAACAACTAATAAAAATGATAAAAACATACTACTAAAATTCACATGAAAACATAAGATAAATTCAAAATATTAATAAAAACTCTAATAGTATCTCAGTGATCCTAAAATAACTTTGTCACACACTATCAGACTTTCATGTCTTCAAAACACAACGAACTCTTGCAGAAGCATGTGCCCAAAATCTACAGACTGGCTATGACTTTCAGCAACTAGTGTTGACTCCTCCAGACTGCAAATCAGGGCAAAAATGTAGTGTATTCCAGCTTTTATGTTTTAAAAAAATATGGGGCAGAATACTGTTGAATCTATTCATCTTTGTTTTAATGAATGTGTCGCAGGTCAGTGCCTGTGACATACCACAGACGTGCGTTTAAGCGGCAGTGTACGGAGGATGGAACCTGGCAGTCGGGTGAGTGTGTGGCAGTCACATGTGAGCCACCTCCTCCCATTTTCCACGGTACCTACAAGTGCACAAACGGCTTTCAGTTCAACAGCGACTGCTGGATCGACTGCAACAGGGCTAACCACACGGTGAGACAGCACAGCCGCTGCAAGCAGGTCTGTCGTGTTCTCTCTCTCTTCTCCTCGTTTTCTCTTTTCCTCCATCGACGTCTCAGTCCATCACCTCCCATTACTGTCTGCGGTGCTTTCCATGAATCATGTGTACCCTATCAATCACTTTTAAGCATTACAATATTTTTGTGTCATCCCTCTGTCTGTTCATCAGCAGCATGACTGGTAGACTGACAGATCTTACATGTGCTTTGTTTCATTCGTCAGCTTCACAGCTACTAATACTTGGACCAATAGAACTGTAAAGGTCATGCCTATCCTTGGCCACCCTTTTATTAAACCACATATGTTTGTTGTGATGGTTAGTGAGTTTCCTTTATGATGATTAATAGAAATGTTGGTCTTTGATTCAGGGTCCTTCCACCAATGTAATCCGATGCAGAAAGGACGGGAACTGGACCGGCTCCTTCCGTCTCTGCCCCAACCTGACAGGCCAGTGTTCCCTCCCGCAGAATCTCAGCCCAAATATCCATCTCAGCTGCAAGGATGGACACGGCATAGGTCTCTGCCTTTCTGCTTTTCATTTCTTAGGCCCAAAACATACATTGCACACGTATGCACTGCATTCTCAAAATTGCCACAAAGGGCCACTGTAACTACATATTGTAGTAACTGTAAAAATTTTTAATTGGATTTTGATTGATTTCATATGAATTTTCACACTCTGTTGTCTCTGAATCAGAAAATGGTATAGTTAAACCCATCTGTCACATAGTCTAGGAGAATTGATTTTGGTAATAACTCAACTTTGACTAAATGTGACCCTGGACCACAAAACACAATTTATACAAAGCTGAATACATAAGCTTTCTATTGATGTATGGTTTGTTATGATAGGACAATATTTGGCCGAGATACAACTATTTGAAAATCTGGGATCTGAGGGTGCAAACAAATCTAAATATTGATAAAGTTGCCTTTAAAGTTGTCCAAATGAAGTCCTTAGCAATGCATATTACTACTAATAATACATTTTTGATATATTTACGGCAGGACATTTTCTAAATATCTTCATGGAACATGATCTTTACTTAATATCCTAATGGTTTTTGGCATTAAAGAAAAATCAATAATTTTGACCCATACAATGTATTGTTGGCTATTGCCACAAATATACCTGTGCGACTGGTTTTGTGGTCCAGGGTCACAAATATGTAGTTAATGTAAAACATAATGTAAAACAGTATTATAACCATTAACATAAACTGAATTCTCATTTAGTCAATTTTATAATTCGGGTCAACTACTGTCTTGGGTTTGTAGAGAATTTGAACAATGTATTTAAACTGTGCGCATGTTTGTAGCTAGCTACTGCACTGTTCAAAAGATTTTTTAATGAAATTAATAAATTTATTCAGCAAGGATGCATTAAAATGATCAAAAGTGAGAGTAAAGACATTTGTAATGTTACAAAAGATTTCTATGCATCACTGTATATAAAATGTA
The DNA here is from genome assembly GCA_039654625.1 of Rhinogobio ventralis. Lineage (NCBI taxonomy): Eukaryota > Metazoa > Chordata > Actinopteri > Cypriniformes > Gobionidae > Rhinogobio > Rhinogobio ventralis. The sequence continues at coordinate 35,933,093 of CM077194.1, forward strand.
TCACAGTTTCCCCAAAAATAGTAAACTGCACAACTGTTTTCAGCATCAGTAACAATAAGAAATGTTTCTTGAGCACCAAATCAGCATATTAGAATGATTTCTGAAGGATCATGTGACACTGAAGACTTAAGTAATATAAAAACATACTGTAAATAAATTGATTATATTAATATTTTATAAATGTATTAAAATGGAAGACAATTGTTTTAAATTGTAATATTTCACAATATTCATTTTTACTGTATTTTTGATCAAGGACCCCAAAGTTAGGGGTGTGTACCTGAATAAAATGGGAAATACATTTGAAGAAATTTGAAGAAGTTGAAGGTTTGTTTTGATGAATAACACGTCTTTGTGATGCCCAACAGGAAAGGAGTGTGAAGTGGCCTGCAGAGATGCTAGCAGCAGTGTGGTCCTCTTGCCCAGCAACATGAGCGTCGCAGCTGTGATGAAAGACCACTGGTGGAACCCACCCAAAGTTAAGGTGAGAGCACAGACGTTGTAAGATTTGGGTGGGCTCGCTTTACCTAACTATTATAAATGTTTTGTCTTCTTAGTTTTATCTCAGATTCCAAACGTTGCTATATTGTTGATGAATGTTACACTGAATATATTTGGTAAATGTTTGAGACCTGGTCATAATATAAGCTGAACCTTCAAACACGTCTCTAATTCAGTAACTTTATTTAACACTATGCAGTGTGGTTTAACGCACGATTATAGCGTAACTTCTCAGAAATAATCTACTGTGTTCACTAAAAGTAGTCAAAATAAACACCTTAAGATGTAAACACCCCAGCATAGTCGGCAGTTGTTACTTAAAGCTTGGAGATTAATGCTCAGATTGATCATTAACAACAAAAATGGGCATGATAAATTGCTCCATGCTGTTATAAAACCCAATGCATCATTCTGTTTACCTAACTGAAATAGACTGGACCACACACACATGCTCATTTACAGAGGTGACATTTGCCCTTTCCCCTGTGCCTTAGAATGCAAGGGGGTATTCCAGAAAGCAGGGCTAACTTATGATATAAACCCTGAACTCTCAGTTGATTAACCCAAATCTTTTTTACTTTATTGGTTATCGGTTCCAAAAACATGGCTGGACTCGGGAGTAAGTTCAGTCAATTCAGAGTATGTTCACGGTGAACACACAAAGACATTCTCAACAGAGTACCAAATCCAGAAATCACCATTGCTGCGTCCCAATTCGCCTAATTATACTATGCCCTAAAAGTATGTACTCTTTTTGTGAAGAAAAAGTACATACTTTTGAGTGTGTAGCAGAAGAGTAGACAAGCTTTGGGACATACTACTTCGTCATCTTTAACGGACAGCTCTGTCGCTTAGTTACATGCATCCTTTCACCAGTGCCCTGTCACAGTTAAAAACATCCACATTCAATTTAATTTAATTTCCTACCGTTTCGGAGAGAAATGTAGTAGCACATTGATCTGCCAGTCGTGGGTCTTTCATGCGGAGACTCTGTGTTTGCCATATGAATATAATGATGCTTTTAAAAGTTAATGGCTAAAATGTGTTATTACAAAAGTTCACAATGCTGTTGCAGATTAAATATAATGTGGTTAACATTGAATAAATATCTTTTCGTCAGGTTAGATACTGATAATTAATCACTCAAACTCCTTTATCTAAACCTCTTTAACCGAGTCGCACATCCGCCGTGTTTATAGTTTTTTGCAGTTTTTATCCGTGTTTGTAGTTCTACTCAAATCTCAACGGGCAATATTAGCCGTTAAGAGTGTGCACGGATCTGCACTTCGGATTCTAACCGGAAAAAGTAGACCATCCGGGTATATTTGGAATACTACTTTCAACATACTATGATTTGGGACACACTAATTCTAATTTCAAATACTATTTAGGACGGATAGTATGCGAATTGGGATGCAGCACATATATATATATTTTTTTTTTTCTACTTTGGTTTAATGGTGATTTACATTCTTAGTGCATATCGCCACCTACTGGGTGGTTGTGCAATATTTTTAAAATCTTTTAATCTTTAATAACTTTTTTTATTACAGTGAACATTAATTATATTGTTTGTTTGATTCCAAATATATAAATTAAAAACTAAAGATTAATGTAACTAAAAGATTGCTTGCAAAGAAAATATGGCTGTATAAGTTTATTTTTTGTTTAGCCATTTTGCTTCTACATGTATTAGGTGAGCTATATTGCATTTTTATTATAGAAAAACAATATATAAAAAATGTCCCACTGCAAAAAAGACCCTTTTGAATGCAGATCCACATTGTATGAAATAAAATTTAATTACAGTAAAATAAAATAAACAGTACTTTATGCTATAATAGTGATTAATTATATATGTGTGTGAATACGGTTAAATTAAATATTGTGTGAAATCTGTCACACCCACTGGAGCCTCATCAACAGGGCACGTATGCGCTGAATTCCTCTTCTCCAGTTATGTTCAGAGAATACAGTGTTTTCCACAGGATTTTGTGAGACTATGGTGGGACATCGGTCCCTCTAGGGAGGTCTGGGTGCATGCCACACCGGAAGAAAGTTTTGTACATTTTAAAGTTAAATTTTGAGAGTTCAAAATTAAGAGCTCCAAACCATATTCAGTGTGCAGATTGAACAAATAAAAAGGGGACTCAACCCTCTTTTTAGTTGTGATATAGTGTCTTAGTCTACATTACATTCACACTGGTGTTTTAGGAAGCCAAACAATTAGAATATAATAATAATAATAATAACTTTATATTTTTATTCCTATGACAGTAATAGCCATATATTGTAAAACAAATGCACTGTAAAAATAAATGAAAATTAATATTTCCTAAGTATATTATTTTATGCTACATTAGGGCATGTGTTGTCCTAATTTCTACACTTGCAAGATAATAAAACCTTGAGCTTTTATTTTGATGGAAGCTGCAGAGCATGTAGTTAATGAATGGGAAACACTGGAATAAGTTGCTTTGGCTACTTACTCACCCGGGAAGTTACCTCAGGTTTTGTAACCGAAGGTTGAAGGTTACCTGATTTCCGTTACCTGACCCACATAACTGATTTCTTGAATACCCCACAAGAGCATGACTGAAGGAAGGAGGAAGAAATGAGAGATGGAGGTTCTGCTCCAAAGCAAATAATTGTCGGACTCACAAACAAATATCCCATCTGTACAATAACAGCATGACCATGTGACTGCATTAATGTGTTTGGACATCGCCAATACTCGGCCACTTCCCCTCAGGAAGCTTTTGTCATGAAATATGTAGTAGACACAAACAAAAGCTTTAGACAGTAATAACGCATATTTCCTTTACTTATTTCCTGAGAGCATCACAGACTAGACCTGGAGGACTTTAGAAACAATGAGTATGATGAACAGGCAAACCAAATGTTATTCTCCACACCTTAAAAACTGTGGTCAGTGATGACCAACGAATGCTTAACCTTTACCATGGCGACATGGTGATTGTTTAAACCATTGTCATATTCCAGATGGCTGTGGGTTGTAGCATATGAATGGGTCTTTCTTCTCACCAACACTTTCTCTCACAGTCCCCCAAGTTTCTAAGACGTGATTTTATCTCAACAGTAAAATCTTTGCTTTGTGTCCTACTGACAGACAGCGACCGCAAAACAGCTTGTGACTCGTTGAAACTCATGGAAAGAGTCAAATGTGTGGCTTATTCTTCTATATCTTTGTGGAAACTAGTGATTTCATACGACAGTATATCAATAGCTGCGGCTAGGGTCACAGAGGCCAGGCAGGTCTCAAGGAATATCCATTTCCGCTTTTACTGTGTCATTCATTTATATATGGACTACTGAATGACATTTTTGGGTGACGTCATGCCCGCCAGTGGTTATGAGGTTGTCTGGATTATTCATTCCATATTTGCATTTCCTCTTCTGCACTATTGTGGACGTTCTTTGGTGTGGTCATGCTTTTCATTCTTTTTCGATGTGGTCTGTGCCATGTGGTTCTTTACTTGATTGTTTAAGCTGTAGTGGAGCTTTAGGAAGCACAAACAAATTTACCACTCCCATACGAGAGCGCTCCTATAGCTTCCTCCAGGCCTAATCCTCCACATTATAGGTTTTCTTGAGGATAAATCAGCCTTGTAGGGGGATTGACCCGACAAGGTCGTTTGAGTTTATTCATGGAATTTGATGGAGATCGAACCTGAGCAGTTTATTTCCATCAATTTTAATATTATTTTATGAGACTTGGAAGAAAATCCTGCTGTATGTACACATTTCTAAAGGCCCTGATATACTCATGGTGAAGTTCTTTTTCGTTCTTCACGTAGGTGTAAAAAGAAGTTTGAAATACCTCAGCAGCTGTATGAATACAATATAATATAATATTGTTTAATATAATATAATGTGCATTTAGATATATGTTAATATGTGCTGCTTTCCTCTTAATTAAACCGAGGTCCTGACTCTCTGCAGTCATTAAAAATCCCAGGATGTCCTTCGAAAAAGAGTAGGGGTGTAACCCCGGGATCCTGGCCAAATTTGCCCATTGGCCTCCGTCCATCATCATGGCCTCCTAATCATCCCCATATACTGATTGGCTTTATCACTCGCTGGTGTGTGGTGGGCGTTCTGGCGCAATATGGCTGCCATAATGCTACCCATTGGTCGTGGTTGAGGAGATTCCCCCTTTCCATATGTAAAGCACTTTGAGTACCCAGAAAAGTGCTATATAAATGTAACAAATTGTTAAATTATTATTAATAACAAAATAATCACACATCAGAAATTGTAGCGGTGGGAAAACAATGGTTAGAAGCACCTGATCATGGAGATGTGGATATGTTTGCACAAGCTCTGCAGTTTGCCACTTCAAGTTGTCACGTTTAGCGTGACGTCGTCATACTCAATTCTAGTCAGAATATGAGTCTGATACTGCTCCATTGGGCTGTGATTATTGGGGCGTGTTTCAACCGAACCAGAAAAGACCTCAGTTGGATAGACAACCAATCAGAGCAACGGAGTAAATGACGTATGTTAAGCGATGCATAGTAGTGAGAAGTTCAGATGATTTTACGGACTCGGATCTTTGAATCTCGTTCAGCAAAATGAATAAATCTTTTTTCAAGTCATTTCATTCATTTCAGCAGAATATAATTAAAATGTCACATGTTAAATTCCCCAACACATCTAGTTCTTATGCAAACGTTGATCACATTTGGAATAAAAAATAAATTATAAGCTAATGCAGCCAAGGCCAAGCTTTAAGAAATGATTAATTAATTGCTTAGCTGGGTCTTCAGGCTATGCAGTCTGTTAGTTAACCTCACTTCCGAATCCTTCCGAATTCTTTCTTTTGTCACTTCACATTTAATCACATCTGTTCCCTGGAAAAATTAGTTCACCTCTCGAGTCTTCGGGTTCGAGTCGTTAGTTCCGTCATCAGTGTCTGATCTGGGCCGTGACAGCCCCATATGCAATGCATGCAGTCCCGAAAACAGAATTGATTAGTTCACCTCTCGAGTCTTCGGGTTCGAGTCATTCGTTCTCCAACTCACAGCCCCATAGACTGAATGCAGAAGATCCCGTACAGAACCGATGGCCTGTAGCGCATGCACGGTCAACACAAAATGAACAAACCGCTCTCTGAGACAACTCAGTGTTCCAGAGTCATATTTAAGATTAGTTCAAAAAGAATGAATCGTTCATGAACAACGCATCACTAACGCATAGTTGTCAGCAGAACTCAACTGCACGCACGCTGGAAGAAGTAGAAGAAGAAGATGAGTGTAAACGATCTTTGCTGATGTTGTAAAAAATTATTTAAGGATATTTACTAACACAATCATCATTTTTGTGAGAAATAGTAAAGGTGAATGCATATGAACAAGTTCTCCATTTATGATCAGAACGAATTTAACCCAAGCTCTCTTTGGTGACATGGATGATTGCGTTGCGTTATCTGTCAATCATCGTATAAAGCCCGCCCTGACAATTTGATTGGTCCGAACAGCTTCTGTTCGGGCATAGTTACTCCACAACGGATCAAGTCCAGACCAAATTGCCCGACCTCAAATGTTGTGGGCGGGGCTAAATCCGGCTGGCATCCAGGCTATGTCACGTTTATTTATGTAGCACATTATACATTGCTTTAAAGCAAGCAGCTTTACAGTATTAAACATGTCAGCTTTCCAGTGTGTTAATGTTTTTATTTGCGTCTGACTTTGATGGACTGAACAGAAGAAATTAGTTTTCCACGTCAAAGAAAGTGGCGCCAGAAAACACCTACCTATAGCATAATCACCATTGACTAATGGTACTTCGAAGGTGTTTACCAGCCGAAGCAAACTTTTCTGGAAATCTTGCTTTGGCAAGCTGGTTCGAACTCCAAACGAACTTACATTTGGCCCGATTTTGTTTGAAATGACGTCACACTCTTCGGTTTCACTTTAAGTATATTGGGGTGCAAGCTTAAGAGCCATCAGGAAATGTTGTGTCTTGAACATATAGAACGGAAAATATGAAAGACCTTAAAAAATGAAAAGCAGCCTCTGATACAAAGTCTATTTAATAAAAGGCAGGTAGCACTCGTGTAGCTTGGGCCTGTGGAGAAACTATAAAAACAAGCACAAGTTCAGGAGCAGACGGTTTAAATTAAGCCTTGAGTAAACAAGCTGCTTGGGTCTTTGGTGTGACACTGAATACTAAGCGTGTGTATGTGTGTGGATGGCCACAGTTGGCCAGCATGGCAAACGCCTGCTTTCTTGGAAATGTTCTGTTTACGCTCACCCTTTCCATTCCTCATTGCATCTGGAGTTCCCCCAGACCACGTCATTTCACCTCTCCAAACATCCTCTCTACCTGTGCTAACCCAGGAGGCTGAGCTGCCGAGGTCCGCTGCCTCCCTTCCTCAGCAGGGGTGGGAGCCGGGGTAGCACTCCTGGAGTTTAATGAGTCCCCTACTTAGCCAAACTCTTAAGACTGTAATCCTTCAAGCCGAGCTCTTTCATTGATTCCGAGCTGATTTAAGCATCACCACCGGAACACTGGGCTCATAGAGGATTTTATTTGTTTGTGTTCTGTGTGTTAGGCAAAGAAATCTGTCAACAAACAGAGCAAAGGTTCTCCACATTCAAACTGAAATCCCTGCCAGCCTGAAGGCTTATTAGCAATTCTTGCTAAGGATTTGAACAAACGCCTGACCCTGTGTGCTGAACCTTAGCGTGTAACTCATCCTGCGTATGCTATAGACATCAGTGATACCTCAAATCATGAGACTTTTTAAGGGAAGCTGTGCTGTTAGTAGTAATAATGTAGTAATCAAACTTAAGATTTTGGCTTGCTGGATAACAAAACGGTTGAAAAAATACAATAGATGTACATCAAAATGTAAAGATCATCTTATTACAGAGACTTAGAGGTAAGTAACCACTATGGTTGGGAATCGGAAATCAATTCCAATTCTGGAATCATATACTTAAGGTCAGGAATCGGATACTTGTTTTCAGATTAAAATTTAGATTCTGCTTATCGATGCCTGTGTGCACATTTTAATGTGGTTTTAAACCATTCAAGCACAAGAAGACGCAAAGTGTACTCCATTCGGCTCTCGCTTCCTGTGCCAGGCACATCCAATCGTCTCTCATATACTGCACGAATACTAAATTAAGTTTGCTTTCTCTTCGTGAACGTGAACGGACAAATGCACACAAAATTAAGTCAAAATATCCTTGTAAACACAGTCGCTTATGTCTTAAGTGAACATAAACAGCTGAAATAGAAAATGCATGTGGAACATTATATTGGATCCATGCATTCGGTCTTAAAGTGACAGCAGCCTAATAAACCTGCTGCCGTCTGTGTCATACTGTCACTTTAATAAGGATTAATTTATATTTTATTTATAAAAATAAAATATTGCAGTGTTATTTTACATTTGATTTCAATTTCTGAAATGTGTTCAGTTGTACATTTGTGCTATTGCTATTTGCTTATTTGTTCTTATTGTATTACTGACTGTATACTTGTATTTAATAATGTTTGGAATTTATATTATTTAGTCTAGTTTATTAGTTGTTCTTTAGGCTGCTGGTTTTTGTTCATGTATTCAGCTACAGCATGTTTGACTTTATTTATTTATTATTTTTTAATTTTTATTTTACCTTATTGGAATCAAAACTGGTAATCGATAAGAATCGGAAATGATAAGCAGAATCGGAATTGCTCAAATTCAATCGATACCCAACCCTAGTAACCACTCAGAACACCCAAGTAACAGGATAAAAACATTTTCAACACCTCTGCAACTCTATAGCTATAGTTTTGTGTAAGCAAGCATCACTCACATTCTTTTGCCATCTTGTTGTAAAATATTATCTCCACAGTGGCTGCTTTTTGTTTAGCTAATTCACTCCAATGTAACTAATGGATCTGAAACTGTTGAACTTTGTTAACTTTGTTATTTCATCATTTTCTCTTATGCAGAATATTGTATGCACCATGGGACTCAAGTGGTACCCTAACCCAGAGGCCCTCCATTGCATAAAGGGATGTGAGGTAAGACCTACCTCACTTATTTCTACACAGTTTTATTATTGTTATTATTACATTTTATTAGGATATTATTTAATATTATTGTTTATTTTCAACAACAAAAAAATCATTTATTTGTATCATTTAATTTGTATGTCTATTTTTATTCTTCTTTATGATATTTATTTGTTTTTAATGTTTGTAATTTATTTTAATTATTAAATTAATTGTCTGTTCGCCATAGCTAAACTAGTCAGATAACAACATTATGCCCGTGATAGTTGTTTCAAGGTAATCTCCCAGCCACAGCTTTAAGCTCTATACAGTCATGGAGGTCTGTTCTCTGGAGTCTGACCTTGAACAGTTGTTTCTGCCATCTTCTCACGCTCTTTGAAGTCTAATACATAAATAAACATGCTGTGCTTAGTGTCTTCCTCTCCTTTGCTCTTTGGGCCAGTCTAGTCTAATCTGAGTCAGGTTTAACAGGGCCAACAAAAGCAGACAAGAGGGATTTGTTACCACCTTTGTTTTTAAGGGCAATTTGTTTTCCTTTTTGCATTTTAGAGGAACCTGGAAACCTCATTTAGAGGGTATCATGTTCCCAACTTTCTTAAGTCACTGAGTGAGAATAATAAAAAACAGCTACTGTGTCTTCTTGCTGAAAGAGTTATTGAAAAATAATTTGCCATTGAAAAGAGTGAAACGACATTTTCTATGTTCGACTTTTCTTGCCAAAGACACCTCGCTGCTACTTTGAAAGTGTTCTCCAGCTCAGTATGAAGATGTGCGATTAATCTGCACCTCACTCTCATTTATAACAAGTCTTGCTCTAATGTCGCAGTGAGATGACCAGTCCATTTTTTATTCGGGTCAGAGCTGCAGTCTTTTGAACCCAACTCATCCTGACCCAGTTTCAATGGGTGTTAATTAGCAGCCCACTGAAAGCTTCTGGGATGGGCCAGAGAGATGATTTCAAACTGGAAAAGGTCACAGGTGTGTTGGGCAACCTTTTGTGCCTGTCAAGATGGAAATGTGTAGTAACTCCCAAGGGAGACACATATAAGTTTAATAGGGCTTCGGTTTCCCCATTAAAAGCGGCCTCCACCATCCACAAGCCCGGGAATACTAACTCAATTTTTCCAGGGCAACATAATTGCAACAGACTCAAGTCTGTGTGTCTATTTTTACACAGTTGTGGATGTATGCAAGTGTGAATGACTGTCTTTCTTTCTTTCTTTCTTTCTTTCTGGTTTTAAATGAATTTTATTGATGGGAAGAACAGATTATTATTTGACTAACCACATTATGAGTTTATTTATATAACATTATGTTCATCACTGATGTTATTTGTGTTTATATATTTAGTTAATTCATGTTATTGAGCCGTTTTTGTCTGTTTTCTACCAGCCGTTCATGGGTGATAATTACTGCGACGCCATCAACAACCGAGCGTTTTGCAACTATGATGGTGGAGACTGCTGTCATTCTACTGTTAAAACCAAAAAGGTATGTTTTTTTTTTTTTTTTTTTTTTTTTTTTTTGTTTAATTGGTTTAATCCTTTGTTTGCGCTTCAAGAACTAGTAAATAAATAAGTAAAAAGCTGTGTCATCTGCATTGTTACTACATATTCAGGCAGGGCAAATACAGCTTGCGTTGTAATAATTATCTCCTTGGAGAGAAAACTTTTAAGGACACCCACACAAGTGAGGAAAACTCTGTGAACCCTATCCACAATGCATTGTAGACATGTGAAGCACGCACATATATGTTTGGGTGTTTTTCCAAAGCCATGGCAACAAACGGTTGCATATAGCATTTCCATATGGACGTTCACCTCACTTTCCAACAAAGACAAAGATCCGTGAGTTTAATCTCGAGGGCGGTAAATAGCCCTAGAAAGGCTTTTTCTGCACGCTTGTGTACTGTTCTTTTTCCAATGGACTTGTCATCCTCTTTCACTTGATCCTCCCTTGCTTTTTCCTTGAGCAAGTTTTCCTGGCTGCCAGAGAAAGTGAACTTCTCTTTTGACAGACAAAGAATGAAGTAACTTCTCCAAAGTTACAACAGCGAACTCTGGATCGCTGTACCCACGCACAGTGCCAAAACAAAAAAAAGTTGGCATGCGTGATGACGCATTTCCCGGCAGAATACACAACTTGTTGTGAAAGGTCTAGAAACGGCAGTTGGGATTGGACTCTTAACATTTAAATACAGCTGTAAATCATATAGAAACTTATAAACTCAGGGGGCCGTTTGCTTTGTCACGCCAGAGGATTACCCAAGCAAATAATAAAACTAACTGCTCATCCTCCTCTTGGAGACTGAGCTGCTGACCGATACATTGTCAATCCTGAATTGTGTTAATAAGTGGCTGTAAAAAAGGAGTTTCAGTTTCTTTGTAAGTTGAGAACACAAGAAACTTTTACAATATTCTTGTATGAATTCTATGAAAGGTAGCTGCCAAAAGCAAATAATTGTCTAAATTGCTCTTTCTACAGGGTAAGTGCTTCTGCCTGGTGTAATTTTTGTGTTTAAAGAGCCAATAAATGCTTAATTTTCATCTTCGTCATGTAATTTTAAAGAGTTTTAGGGGATAATAATGTAAATGCTTTCATTATGTAATGGCTATCACATTCACCCAGATGACCCTGCACTAAGCTCCACCTCTCTTGGCTACTGTCGCTAACTCAGACAAGCTTTTCGGAGATTTCTGTGAATAGCTTGATTTTCAGTAAAATGTATTTATGGTATAAATTTGTGGTACAAATTGATTGGATATTTTTCTTTTTATTATTATTATTATTATTATTATTATAATGCATCAAACAATAAACAGATGGACAGAAGAGATAGAGCCTCTACAGGAATGAAATTACAAATATGAATTTACTTCAAGTAAAGTTTCACACACAAAAAAGATAACATTATAAACATTATGCATCAGTGGTATTACCAACAACAAAAAAACAGAATATTATAATAATATTTACTGTTATATATTTCTTTTAAATATTTCTTGTTTTTAATTAACCTAAGAGATGCATCAATTTCAATTAAGAAATGTGAAAAAGTAGGCTGTGAGTAAATTTTTTTTACCTTTAAAGTAAAGCATTATATATTTTAACTGAAAGGATCTGGAAAAATCTGTTTCCTCCTCATTCCCACAAAATGAGCAAGAACTGTCAACATCCATATATTTTGCCACAGTATCATTCACAGGATATATTTTATCTTAAAAACTTATTTCATCTTATGAGGTAATAACCAGGCTTCTCTCCAGTCTATAAACTCAAGAGATGACCATTCAAATTTGCCAGAAATTTTTTTTATTCTGAAGAATTTGTTGTTAAATATACTTATTCCATCTAAGAACAAATCAGGTTCTTTGGTATCACTCTTACTAAAACTTAAATTTTACAAGTTGAGTTAGACCAGAGGGAACCACTTTGAGCACTGCATTATACTCTTTAAAGGGTAAGGGGAAATTGTGAACAGATATACATTTTTCGTAAGACAAAAATTTACCAGATGTATCAAAAATGTAAAGAATTTCAATTATATTCCTGTTAAACCATGTAGAGACAAAACGTCTCGGTTACATATGTAACCTTGGTTCCCTGAGTAGGGAACTCGAGCTGCCTCGAAACGCTGTGAGAATGTCTCTGCGTGATTGCGTCGTGAAGCACCTGTGGAATCAATCCAATGAAAAGTCGGAACGTCATAGCGGGTAACGTCATAGACCGGGAAACTATAAAGCACCCATGAACACAAACAGATACTAGCTTCTGAAAAGCCTGAAGTAAGTCGCTCACGGGCATGCAGGGAGTATGGCAGGGTGACGCAGCGTCTCGTTCCCTACTCAGGGAACCAAGGTTACATACGTAACCGAGACGTTCCCTTTCAAGGGAACTCGAGCTGCGTAGAAACACTGTGAGAACACAATACCCACGCTGCCATAAGAGCAAGTGACCGTATGTGTGAAACCAAAGCGCACACTGCTCCGATAGCACCTGCCCCCCAGGAGTGGGGCCAACATCAAATTCATAGAACCTGACAAATGTATGCAGCGAAGACCAGACTGCCGCATCACACACAACTTGCAGGGAAACTCCTAAAAGTAAAGCTTTAGAAGCAGCCATACCTAGTAGAGTGGGCCGTACAGCCAAGGGAGAAGGCTGACCGGCCACCTCATAAGCAAGTGAGATAGCCTCAACCACCCACTTGCCCACTTGCCACGAAGGAAACAAGTAACTAGCTGGTGTCTCCCCATAGAAACCCCACCCAAAGGAGTGTGGAAAGCAGCTAAGGCTGCCACATACACCTTTAATGTGGAGGGGTATAGCCCTGCAGAGAATCTCTCCTGCAGGAACTCCAGCACTGCACCCACCGGGCAGTTGACTGGGTCCCACTGGCGATCTCCGCACCATGAAGTGAATAATTCCACCTCAAGATATACAGTTTCCTTGTGGCTGGAGCTCTGGAGTGAAGTATGGTCTCAACAACCTCAGCTGAGAGACCTGAACTTATGAGCTGGGCTCCCTCAGAGGCCAAGCCCACAGTTTCACACTCCGGGTGGGGGTGATGGATCAACCTGCTCGCCTGAGAGAGAAGGTCCCTTCTGAACGGAATCTCCAGTGGAGAACCACACTCGGGCCAGCCAGTACGGGGCTACTAATAACAGATGAGCCCTGTCCCGGCAAACTCTCTCCAGAACTCCCAGAAGCAGTGCAATCGGGGAAAGGTGTACAGGGGTAGACTTGGCCACTCCTGTACCATGGTGTCCAGTCCCGGAGGAGCTGGATAACCACAGGAGCTCTGCCACCTCGGTGTGGAGTCTCCATTCTCTGGGCCTCGGCCCCTGCCTCAACAGGATGTCCACTTCCTGGTTCAGGTACCCTGAGATAAAAACTGCCCTGATGGAAGCAGTTTCCCTTGGGCCCACAGGAGGATCTGGTGTGCCACTTGTAGAAGGGGCACGTCTACAGACCTTCCCTGATGATTAATATATATGCGACCACCGATGTGTTGTCGTTATCTTGAACGAACAAGCACATGGTGGCCCCTGAGGTCTGACAGGAAGTGCTTCAGCCTGAAACACCGCCATCATTTCTAGGCGATTATGTGCCATGAGAGCTGATGGACCTGCCACAGACCCTGAGTCGAGCGACCACTCATGATCGCTCCCCAGCCCGTGAAGGAAGACACTGTTGTTAGCATAACGCGACGAACCTGAGTCCCCAACACAGACCTTTAAGACATAAACCAAGGATCTTTCCACATGACTAAAGCACAAAGGCATTGCCGCGTGACTGATCATGTGGAGCGGGTATCCCCTTGGGAAAAACTCCTTGGTTCTGAGCCACCACTGCCACTGTCTTATGCTCAGCAGGCCAAAAGGTATCCCGTTGGACGCAGCTGCCGTAAGACCTAACAGTTTCTGAAACTGTTTGACAGTGAGTGGCCGGCCTAGCTTTGGTTCCATTTACTGCTGAGAGAATCAATGTAATACGTACAGGCGACAGATGAGCCCACATCGCCACCAAATCCAGATAAGTGGTTCTCTGTACTGGAGAAAGCACACTTTTCTTTGCGTTCAGCCTCAACCCCAACATTCCCATATGAGCAAGCACAATATCTCAATATTGAACCGCCATCTGTTCTGTCACTGAGCAAAAGCAAAACCAATCGTTTATATAAATGAGTATGCAGGTGCCCTGCAGGCGCCACAGCGCTACTGCAGCCCCCTTATACTAGACAAAACTAGACCGAATGGAAGTACCTCAGGACCCACCGAGATATATTTGACCTACGTTTCCACCAAAAAAAACACCAAAAAATCTCTGATGGTACCAGTCCCTCAAGACTGGCCTCTGGTATACTGCGAACAGCAAGCGCAGTGCCCTGAAGCGGCGAACCGGCAGGGAACAACTGGCCTGACTGCTCTAGGACCCTCCCCGGAGGGGGCATGCATCCCAGGACCACTACGTTCCCAGGTGGCCCCTGAGATATGTTCTCGCCAGAGACCGCTGCGCCCCGAAACACACAAGGTGGCGGGGTTGGCAGAACGGTCCCCTGAGGGCACCGAAGGGAGACGGGCACCGTGTAAAGCTGTGGACACCGCCTTCCTACGGAGAGGACCCTCAGAAACCTGACATCGTCAGAAACTACTATGGGTACCAGTCTCTCGAGACTGGCCTCTGGTGTACCACGAGCAGTGAGCCTAGTGTCCTGAATCGGCGAACCGGCAGGGAACGACTGGCTTAACTGCTCTAAAAACTCTCCTCGGAGGGAGCACCCCTCGGGTGACTCGCGAGAGCCCTCTACGCCCCGGCATTGCGGCGGGGTTGACAGAACAGTCCCTTGAGGGCACCGAAGGGAGGCGGGCACCGTATAATGAGGTGGACACCGCCTTCCTACGGAGGGGACTACCCTCAGAAGCCTGACATTGATGGCGTCAGGACTTTATCTTTGACAAAGCCCTCTTCATGACAATAACTGACCATAAACATGGATTTTTAGAAATAGTATTTCACATAGGCATAAAAAATTCTCAAGCCAGAAAGAAATTCTCAAAAATAAATTCATTAAAAACCAATCAGCTTTTTACAGGCTGAATATTCATATTAGAATCTAAAATGCAAAAAGAATCATTAACATAGGCATTGACATGAACATAGGAACAGAGAGGAATGGCTTTTCTTTTCTTTTTTACCCCTCAGCTCAGTTCCCTCCACTTATATTTTAATAAATTGCGGATACATAATCTACGTGCTGCCTCGGCAAACGCAAGATCCAAGCCATTGATTCTTTATTGCAGACCGTAATCTACATGTTGCCTCGGTAAATGCGAGATCCGAGCAACTAGTTTCTTTATAGCAGACTGTAATCTATGCACTGCCTCAGCAAACACGAGATCCAAGCCACTATATTGCAGACTGTAATCTACGCGCTGCCTCAGCAAACGTAAGATCCGCTATGTGCTTTTCTTACACATTTGGGAAATTTATGAATGAACAATGTCAGCCCAATGAGAGCTGACGCACATACATATGATTACTACCTCTGCGCTTCACACGGGGCGGAAAAAACCGCAAAGCGTGCTTCCAACCCTGAGATGAAACACTGGACCTGGCAGGTGAGGCAGAGAAAGGGCGATGCCCGTCTCTAACCCCTCTCCCAGAACCATTCGCGATCCCCACGACTGAAGCCGCCGCTCTGCCTCGGCAGAAGCGGGACCCTAGCCGTGAGGAACGCTAGCCGAAGCGCCCTCCTCGAAGTGCGCCCGGCAGGAGTGCAGCGTTCTCAATGGTTCACAACCACTGAGGGCTGCCTGAGCGTGCTGCGCTCCCAAACAGGCAACACACATAGAATGTGTATGCCCACCTGTAATGAAATGAGGGCAGGGATGAACACATCTAGTGAATTGCTGCCATAATCATTTAACTTTTATGTTTTACAAGAACAAGGATGGAAAACTCCTGCCTAGCTTTTTCTAAAGACAGACAAAAACACCAGTTTTACAGACAAGATTCACACAGAGCACTTACTGAAGGCACAGAAGCTAGTATCTGTTTGTGTTCATGGGTGCTTTATAGTTTCTGGGTCTATGACGTCACTTTTTTTAAAGAAACTACGTAAGTAAAATAATATAGCGATTGCAAATCAGAATTGAGAAAAACACTTCTCATAGTCAACTGAAAAGAGAAAAGACTCATTCCAAAGTGATTACTGTAAGTAAACAGAACTGTTCCTAACGTTTCTACAGTACATTCACTATGGTACTGTGAACTAATTACTATCAACACTTCAATGATCTCAATCATTACATAAAAGGAAAGACGTTAATAACATTCATTTCCTTTTGGCAATAAGGGTGACACATAGTTTAATTATCTTGAACTTAAGATTAAGATTTAAAAATTAAAACAATATTTTATCCTCATTGGGTGTGTTGGGTACTGTATTTTTTGGATAGTTTCTGTAAAATTGTGTTTAATGATAGTTTTATTTTAAATGAGCCAAACCTTGTTTGGCTAAAGTCAACAAAAAGGAAACCAGCTGCAAGTGACCTCAGTGCTTTTAGTGTTCATAATGTAATTGTACCTAAAAATGGGATATCATCTTTGTGTTTATAGGGTCTGAGAACACGTGGGGTGTTTACATGCAGTATACACGTTATATCGGCTGCTTGAGGAGCTCAAATGAACTAGATGTGAAAATGTCCCAAAACTGCCCAAACACAATTATTCTCCATAGACTTTACACTTTTTTTCAAAAGAAATAATACTTTTATTCAGCAGGGATGCATTAAATTGATCAAAAGTCACAGTAAAGACATTTGTAATGTTACAAAAAATTCTATTTCAAATAAATGTTCATATTTCCACAAAAATATTTGGTAGCACAACTGTTTTCAACATTGATAATAAGAAATGTTCCTTGAGCACCAAATCAGTATTTCAGAATGATTTCTAAAGGATCATGTGACACTGAAGACTGGAGTAATTGTTACTCCAGATTAAAAGATTAAAAATTCAGATGTTAATTATTACAGGAATAAATTACAAAAAAATATATATATATATTAAAACAGTTTTAGATTTCAAAAGATTTAAATTTATATTTCACAATATTCCTGTTTTTACTGTATTATTGATAAAATAAATGCAACCTTGGTAAGCATAAGAGACTTCTTTCAAACACATTAAAATATCTTAGTCACCCCACATTTTTGAACAGTAGTGTACATTCGAAAAGAGCCAAGTTAAGGTTTCAATTGCTAAGGTAAAACTGGTCAGTAGCGTTTATAAGATGAATATTTCAACCTTCCAATAAATATATTTAAAGCAATAACTTTAGGATGCTTGTATACTGTGTATATATGTATATATATATATATATATATATATATATATATATATATATATATATATATATATATATATATATGTATATGTATATAGTATATAGTATATAGTATATATATAATATATAGTATATTTCCTACTGACAAAAGATATAAATAACTGGCTTAAAACCATTTTTTAAGCCAGTTATTTATATCTTTTGTCAGTAGGAAATATCAGTTTACATTTCCAAACATTCCTTTTGCCATTAATTGTAATAATCCAGTGAGACTTTTGTATGCACGAGTCTGAAAACTGATGATCTGATCTCACCATCACCATCGTCTTTCTGTGATTACTTGAAGAAACCTACCTGCAAAGCTACAGTACTGTGAAAAGTTTAAGGCACTTGAGGATTCTTTCAAAAATAAAATTCATAAATAGATTTTATTTATCAATTAACTTTTATTAACTAAATCAAATCAATATTTGGTGTGAATGACCACCCTTTGCATTTAAAACAGCTTTTGTCCTAGGTACAGTTGCACATAGTTTTTCAGGTAGCTTTGCAGCTAGGTTTTTTCAAGCATCTTGGAGACGTTGCAGTTCTTCCTGATTTAGTCTGTCTCAGTTTTTACTGGTTATTCATGTAATCCCAAATGGACTCTTATTATTACAATTAATGGCAAAAGGAATGTTTGGATAGTTCCTTCTTTGGCATATACTTGTATTTTGGTTCCCTTTCAGTCGGTCACATTCGACGTACGTAAAAATGTGAACCGACGAATTGGGATATCGAATGAGACCCCTTTCACCTTCGAGTGTGTACTAAACGAGCTAGTGAACATTGGCGTGCGAGATTTGTATGCCACACTCCGCCCTGCAGTGTGGGTATAAATAGGAAGTGCCTGCAAACGCACATTTGTCTTTCATTTCAGAGCCGAGCACAGTGTTGCTGAATGTCTCTGGAGAGTGTGACTTCAAGAGTGAGTAAACACAGAAGTGGAGAAGTTCTACAGCGGCGGCCGCGAGCTCACGCGTCTCTACAGCTGTTTTCAGCACGTTACGTTGCGAGAGCGCGCTGTCAGGCTGCACTATATTCCTACAGCAACACCGCGGCTGTTCCCCTGTGTGCTTAAGCACATCTAAAACAGCTTTTTCCTTCCTCTAAAAGAGCTTTCCGCCCATGCGTTTCTGGATGCGGTCGTTCCCTGTCGCCGGCTGATGGTCATGATCGCTGCATCAGGTGTTTGGGCGTTCAGCACGCTGAAGCAACTTTCGTGGATAGTTCGTATTCTCACTGTGGGAAAATGACTATCGCAGTGTTGCGGTCCAGGCTTGCCTACCTCGGTTCAATGAGGCCAAGCACCCACCCCTATGCCCCGATCTAACGCTCCATCCGGTGGAAACCGGGAGAGTGCTACTTCGGCGAATAGACTGGGGGACCTGAGGATTACGTTTAGGGCTTCCCTGCCGAGACAACCTCCGCGGGCCCCTACTCCCTCCAGCACACTGCACCCTGTCGTGCAGCTGAGCAACCAGTCGTCTCTTACGGCGTACCTGCCGACAATCAGATGTTGATCGCGGCATCGGAGGGTGAGCTGTCGTCGGGAGATGACAACTCGGCTGCATTGCCTCCTTCTGGGAGAGTAGAGTTGCCCGAGCCAGATCCCGAATTGGCATCTATGCTTTCCCGGGCCACCGAGCGTGCGCTCAGCAGCAGGACAGCGGCCCCACTGAAGTTATTTCAGAGGCTCCTGGGGCATATGGCAGCCACAGTAACGCCGCTCGGATTGCTTCATATGAGGCCGCTTCAGCACTGGCTTCACAGCCTGGTCCCGAGATGGGCGTCGCAATGCGGCACGTTCCATGTGGCTGTCACACCGAGCTGCCGTCATACCCTCACTCTGTGGTCGGACCCTTTGTTCCTGAGGGCGGGTGTTCCCTTGGAACAAGTGTACAGGCATGCTGTGGTCTCCACAGATGCCTCCACAACCGGATGGGGGGCCACGTACAATGGCCATGCAGTTTTGGGTCTGTGGACGGGGCCTCAACTGCAGTGGCACATCAACTGCTTTGAGTTGCTGCTCTCACGGCAGCCTCTGCTTCCAGGAGAATGGAGACTCCATCCCCAGGTGGTCCAGCTGATATGGTCCAGCAAAACTCTGTCGATGAAAACAGTTCTCCTGGTTGCATTGGCTTCTATTAAGAGGGTAGGGGACCTGCACACATTTTCGGTCGACAAAGCGTGCCTAGAATTCGGGCCGGCTAACCCGGATATGTGCCCAAGGTTCCCACCACTCCCTTCCAGGATCAGGTGGTGAACCTGCAAGCGCTGCCCTCGGAGGAGGCAGACCCAACCCTGTCCGCGCTCTGCGGGTATACTTGGACAGAACACAAAGCTTCAAGACCTTCTTCGTCTGTTATGGAGGCCAGCAGAAGGGAAAGGCTGTCTCCAAGCAGAGGATGGCCCACTGGATAGTGGATGCTTTCGCCTTGGCGTACCAGACCCAAGGCATGCCTTGCCTGCTCGGGTTGACAGCTCACTCCATGAGAGGAGTAGCTTCTTCCTGGGAGCTGGCGCATGGCGCCTCGCTGACAGATATATATAGAGCTGCGGGCTGGGCGACACCGAACACGTTCGCTAGATTTTATAGCCTCTGTGTAGAAATGGTTGCTTCCCACGTGCTCGCCCCCAGTGGCCAGTAACACCCGGAGCCCAGTTTTTTGTGTCGGCTTGCTGCGCCATTCCCCTCCTCGGAGTGGATAAGTACGCTATTTTGCTTCAGTAGTTCCCCACTGGTGAACTCTGTTAAGCTCCTCCGCCACCCTTTGTGGCTTCAGACATTGCAGAGTGTCTGTCGCTAGGCCAGCACAGCATATTGCTGTGTTGGCTGGGTGCCATATGTTGCGGCCCCATATGTGTATTCTTCCACGGCAAGGCTCCTTTCTGACTTACATCAGAATGTACACCAACGAATACCAACAGTTTCTGTGCCGCTGCTGAATGCGGGCCACTTGCTCGTCTCCTTAGGAAAAACAAATGTGCGTTTGCAGGCACTTCCTATTTATACCTGCAGGGCGGAGTGCGGCATGCAAATCTTGCACGCCAATGTTCATTGGCTCGTTTAGTACACACTCGAAGGTGATAGGGCTCTCATGCGATATCCCAATTCGTTGGTTCACATTATGACGTACGTCTCCGTTCCCTCCTTCAGGGAACGAGGGTTACATGCGTAACCGAGACGTTTTATTTTGTGTGGGGGTCACAAAGATATAATTTGCACAATGACCTGAAAGAAGACACTTACTGTAGATCTGGGGCATATCAGGTCACAACAGACAGTACTGTAATGATGTTTTGATTCTTTCCCCCTTTTGGTGGTTTATTGGATTTAGAAAACAAAAAAAATTGGTATGCTCACTGAGACTTCCACTGGAATTCTGTGTACATGTGTCCTTTTCGGGGGTCTTTGGTGGGCTGTTTTCGTTGTTTTTTGGAAAGACTGTGTGTTTTTCAATCCAGTGTTCCAATAACTCCCAGTGTACATTGCTTGTATTTGTCAGAGCTCTTGTCAGCCAAGGTCTTTTCCTCCCAAATGCACCATCAATAGAGGATAACTGCCCTCACAAGCCCCACAGAGCAATTAGGAAAAACTAACCCAGGCCTCTGACGTGCTACAAGCAGACAGAAAAGCAACATTGACACAAAGCATCCTATTAGTTTGTTGGACTTGAGGATGACCAGGATTTGAATCCGTGCCTTGTAATGATGAGGTCTTCCATTTTAGAGGTGAGGTCATGACGGGAGAACTAAATTTGCTCCCAGTTGATGTGTTTAGTGGAGACACTAAACAATTTTCGACCAAAGTTCTCCAGATTTCTGTTGAACGCAGATCTAAGGCATGCCCCGATATAAATCCTTAACTGCGAAATTGCACCCTATACATGAAACTACATTGCCTTACATTGTGTAAACAGCACAGATGAGCAATATAGGAATGTGATATCTGGAAAATTGTTGTAGGTCAGTTTTAGGATCTCAACTGGTGGGTCGCAACCCAAGTGCAGACTACATTAACTTGCTAAAAATGGTTTGTTTGTGCAGAGAAGACATTTATAAACCAAACACTCAAACTATAAAGACAACATGCAGTTGAATAGGAATATATGATTGTTTGATTTTTAAACAAACTGTTTTTGTAGCGTTTTGGGTTGCCACTTAATATTCAGTGTAAATTTTGAAGCAAAATCAGTTGAGAACCACTGAACGTCACAGCTGTACAACCTGGCATGTTTGTGTGACCAAACAAACAAAACAAATCATTTTTGAATGAGTTCATCGTTGTCCTTTCATCGTTGTGGGCGATTGTTTAAATCAAATTTACTACTACTGAGGCTACTGGAGGAATCACAGTACCTCTACTACCGTCCCAATGACATCAATACAGTAAAGGTCAGATATTGTGAGAACATTCAGCGGTTGCAATGTTTGCTGAAGTAAAAGTGCACTGACAGCTCAGCTTACTGTCAAAAGCTTCCTGCAGACTTCTCAACCTCACTTCTTTCAAGCTTATGTCAGAATTTGTCTGACTTTTGTGAAATGCTGATATTTATACTATCCAGATGTCATGGTCTCAGAGGAATGAACTGAACATTAAAAGTAAGTTTGCTTGCATTGGCGTCACCTAACATCAGTTTAGAAATCATTTATTTGGAAGCAAACAACATAGTAACTGTAGCTGGACAAATTTGTACTCTAATACCTTCAGTATTAAACGTTGGCATCCTGCACACAATATGTGTGCAGTGTGTTGAGGTGTGCTATTGTTTAATATTTCTATTTTAGAAGTTAAAATAGTGTAAAAAGAAAGATAGTTTAAAATAATGTTAAAGTAAAATAAAATACATTTAAGAAAATATGAATAGATCTTTTTCAGATATTATTTGAATCACTCCTTTTGGCTTTAGTAAAATGACAATAAAAAAAAGTAAAAGCCTTTTTTTTTTTTTTTTGCAAACAACATGTTCTTTATAATATCATATTGAATATTTATCTCACACAAATATAGAGCTGTTATTCTTTTTTATGAAGGGGTTCCCTCGATAGGAGTGATCATATTTTAAGGTCCTTGCTGTGTTATTTTAGTATAATTTGTTTAAAATATTTTAAATTAGTTTTTATTTTTATATTTTCCATTGCATTTTCATTTTAGTTAAAATTGTAATAATATAGTTGTGTTTTGTGTCATTTTTATTAGGTTCTTTGTTTTATTAAAAAAAAAAAAAAAAAAAAAGTCTATATAATTTTTATTAATATGGCAACTGGATAAAAAATAAGTTACTTTTTTCACTTATAATAACCCTGCTCCTTGGCAGCACGAATTGGAAAACCTCTGATCTACTGTAGGATGCGTGATTTCAGCTGTAACTCAATTTTGATTAAATAATCAGTGACTATGATTTGCATTTGCTCTGTAGTGTTGGTTGAAACTTAAAGAAAAAATGCACAGTATTTTCACGAAAGATTTTTTGTTGTGCAGTGTTTTGTTTGTTTTCCCTGGAAACAATTCAGGGATGGCTAAGGGCAACGAAAACATTTTGAAGACACATACACACACACACACTTAACAACTGGAGAAGTGTTGGTTGGTTGTAATGAGAAGTGTGGCAATGGAGGGAATGTTGTCAGCCAGAGTTTGTGGGCACTATGAATGGACTAGATTTACAGTTGGGAAAATCCCCTACAGTGGATGGGGACACCAAAAGGAAAGGCCTGTGTAATTCACAGGGGCAATGAGAGGGCATTCCTTCCCTCAGTGCTCCGAACACAAGAGATCCCTTGTTCCTCTGTACGCATATATGCTCTAGCATTTTCTCCTTTTTCACTCTGCGCTTGCACAATCCCAGTGCACTCACACTGATCTAACAGTGCACACATAGCTAACAGGGAATAAAAACACTGTACCACTTTCAGTTTGAAATCAAGGGTGAAAATAAGCTGAGATTGGCATACTCTGCGGGTATACATTGATATTGGTTCATGTAACGTAGAAGCTCGGGTGTGGATCAGATTCTCAAAATGGAGTTCTATTTCTTAGATATTTGTGGAAACATGGGGTGTTTTGACTGACAAACAAGAATTGCAAACTATTTGGTTAATTCTGACCAAAAACAGGATTTTTATGTTCGAGCTCCAATGTTCCGCATCCTTTTTTCCCCAAATGTAGAACAGTTAGAACTAAATAAAAGGATAACAATGTTCTTTATAGAATGAGAACACATTGTGCTTTGTTCAGCTACATCATTAAACACATGCATGCACTCAGCTTTCACCGTATCTAATTTGCCAAAACTGCAAGAATAATGATGACTGATGTTTGATAGATAAAACATCTCACCACAGTATCAACCAAGGTCAAATGTAAGGAATTTTGTTACCGTTTTCATTTATGTTTGAAACAAACTTACTTTGTTTCCATCGTTTTTTGTTCTTTGAACTGTTTGTATTCCTTGATGTTTCCATTTACTCATTTACAGATATATTTATATAATATTTGTTGACAAATATTGTCATCAGAGATTTTAATGATAGTAGCAGCTTTCAACAGGAAAAAAATAGCAGCAAGCGTTGAGAAGATGCTTTGGTTGTAAATACAGCTTCTTAATGACTTTAAAATGAAAATTCTGTCATCATTTACTCACCCTCATGTAGTTCAAAAGTAGCCTGACTTGTGGAACACACACACACAAAGATCACTGTCAATGGGGACCAATGTTGTTTGGACCAAACATTCTTCAAAACATCTTTTAAAGTGCCCCTATTATGGATTTTTGAAAATTACCTTTCATGTAGTGTGTAACATAGCAAAATTTTAAATCTGAGTATATAAAGATATTGTTATTGTCTCTTAAAAGAAAGAGTCGACTCTGAGTCAATTAAACAAATAGTTTTTTAAACAAATCCCAAGCCGTTTCGTTGTGACGTCAAGACGTAACATTAGCATATTGCCCGCGCAGACACCAGGGAAAACTTGAACCCCCTCAAACACTGCAGCTGATTCCTGTGGATACTGGATAGCATCATGTCAAGAAGACGCTGTGCTCTAAAAATTGACGTCATCATTACTGTCTTTACAGTGTGTACAATCGGTGAGTTTTAGGAAGCCTCCGGACGGAGCTGGAGTTCAGTTATGGTAATGGGTGTTTGTTTCCGAAATACACGCTGTACACGGTAGACCAATCACAACAGACTGGGCCGTCTGACCAATCAGAGCAGAGTAAGCTCACAGAAAGGAGGGATTTAGAGAGACTGATTCATCCATCCAGTCGTTTGAGAATCATTTAACATTGTGGTGATGTGCAGTGTATATTATGAGAAAATAAAACAGTTTTTTGACCATTGATGCATGTAAACCTGTTGTTGGAGACTTCCAAAACAAAATTAGGATACTTTAAAATAGCATAATAGGGGTACTTTAAGTTCCATAGAAGAAAGCAAATCCTAAATGATAACTATCACTCTATATTCTTGGATCAGAATATCTGAAATATAATTAATAAAACACCTTCTGCCTTCATGACGGTGCTATATTATGGCAATTGTGCTCATCAGCTCACTTGATATTTTGTCTGTGCCAGGTGATTCCATTTCCGATGTCATGTGACATCCGAGAAGACTGTGCATGTCGAGACCCCGATGCCCAGGAAAACAACAAAGGAGTCCGCCACCGGTCCATTGGCTGAGCTTCGTACCCCCTGTGGCACCCAGGGGGCCTGCTGGGAAACCATTCTTCTCTACATGCTGCTTATAAGAGGGCCTTTCCACTCACACCGCACTCCAACATGCCCTTGTTTCCTCATCAAACAGCAACAGCTTAAGAGGGTATGACACTCAAAAACAAACAACCAACCAAACACATCAACAACAGGTTTTGCAAAGGATGAAGTGGAAGTTTTATGAATGACTTATGGCAATAGCAACCATAGATGTTGTCAAACTAAGGCTCAAACAAGCCTGGACTGACAGTTTTGTTGTTTTATGTTTGCTTTCATTGATTATTATTTGTAAAGCGCAACCATGGCAATGTTGTTTTCATGTAGAGCCAGAGGAAAAAAGGGGGGAAAGGAAAAAATGCAGCTGTTAATGTTTGACTGTAGTCAGAATGGGATGATTCCAATTGAGTCAAATCAAGACCACCAAACTAAAGTGAATCAATGATGCCCCTTAACGTCTGACCTCCAAGACTGTTACGATGACAAGTTTAGCCATTCGATGTGTCTTCCTAAATCAAATGTTCTCTGTGTTCTTATATTTATCAATTCAAATATCAAAGAGAAAATATACAAATGGACCTTAATAACAAATCCAAATTTTTGTCACACGGATGGCTTGCACTCCTCTGAATGTTTGAGCTGCTCTTACTCACTAAAAATATATATGGCTGACAACCTCAGCGCCTGTATGAAACATCGAGGGATGACGGGAATGTTTCACAGTGCATAGGAAGATGTACGAGTGCAGCTGCTGTGGCCCTAAATCACAAAATCCTGTATATCAGCAAGAAATGCATAAATCTGATGCCGAAAAATCATCAGAGGAGGTGTTGATCCAGTGAGTTACATCCCCAGCAGAGAGGGAGAGAGAGAGATTGTGAAAGAAGTTGTGTTAGCACAGCTGTTGCTGCTAGTTTTGCTGCTGTGGCCATGCAAGCCAATTCTGTCTGTGGACAGTTTAATGTAAGTGCAGTCTGCCATAGATTTGACCTCTGGTCAAAATGCAACTTTACAGGAAAATACATTCATATACAGATTTATGCAGGTAGATCTACTAACAGGTTCCCGTCTGCAGAAAAAAATGTTTTTTTTTATTTATTTTATAGACGTTAGGGCTGTCAAAGTTAATGCACTAAATGGCATAACGGTTTCAGTCTGTTCTTTGAGATTTTCAAAAAACTTTGGAACATTCAGAGCTAATTGAAAGGGATTGCGTGTTCCCAGCAGAGCATGTTATTCTCAGTAAATGACAAAAGATGTTCTTTATGGATAATTACTTTATAAATCAATCCCAGATGAAGCGTTTAACAAATGTCGTTGCATTCTTGGTGAAATTGAACTATCATCAAAGTGAAATTCATCATTACCCTGGTAAGATTAAGTCCATAAAGTGCTATTCAATTTTCACAGTTTTGCATTTCCTGTCTGCACATTTGCTACAGTTTGATAAATATAATGAATATTAATGTTTAGATTGAATATAGATTTTCTTTTTAAGGTGAGTAAGGAGCGTGGTTGCATAAATGTAGCTCTGTCCGGTGCCATTATGTTAATATACCATCCACATTGCCAAACTGAAATAGACATTCTTTGGAACTGAATGCTTTAATGCTATGCATTATAACTATGAAGAAAATGATGAGATTAATCATTTTAATAGATTGACAGCCCTACTAGAAACACAATGGCCACTGAGATGATTGACTAAAAGAGTTATACAATTATGTACAGGCTGACATGGAACATACAAGACATAATTAATAATTCAAATAGAATGGACAGCCAGTCAGCATTGATGAAGAACCATTCAAAAGTAATGCCATGTTATTACAATTTTTTTATTATTTATTGACGCAAAGAATGTAATTTAGGCTTTATTGTTGAATATTAAGCATTTAGCATTCACAAGATGTTTGTGTTAGCTCAATCTGATGGAGCATTATTTATATATATATATATATATATATATATATATTTTCTATATATTTATATTATCTATTTTCTACATAGTTTAACTGCTCTTTTCTTTAAAGAAAAGAGCAGTTAAACTATGTAGAAAATAGATTAATAGTCCTCCTCTGCAGTCCATTTTCATCTTGGTTTTTGTAACAGAAATATCTCCCTTTTTTGAGGTGCTCATTATTTTTGTGAAGAAAAAAAAACAATATCACAACAAAATCATTAGTGGATAATGGCAGTGTATGTAACACCTGGCTTGTAGTTCAACACAATACCAAATATGCTATTTTGTAGTAGGTTTAATAACAGGCATTGTTAAGTTTTATATTTGTATGCAAACCAGTGTAAAACTGGAGATTACAGTACATGGTGTGGTAGTTTATGGCAGTCAGTATGACCCCATAAAACACATGATCTTTTAATAGCCACACATTGGTATGCAAACTTTTAGAAAGTATAGCCTAAGAAACATGAAAATTACTTTAAAAAATTGCATTTTAGCCACCCTCACGCTTTCCCTGAGCTCTTAAACACACATCTAATTGACATCTTTCTCATTACATTAGCAATGTAGCATGGAAACAACAATAACAACTGTTGTGATAACATTTAGCAGGCTACTTATCAAACCAGGATATCCCAACATGGTTGTGTCAGCCCATAATGAGAGGTTATTTCTATGGCATTAATGTCTGAAAATAAATATTATGTTTTGCAGAAGTAAAGCGTTTAGGGTAGGAAGGGCCTTGTGTGTATATTTATATGTGGTGGTTTTGTTCAACTGTATCTCTGTCAATTAATATGTTTGACCACAGTTGCTGCACTTGTCTTTGTACAGTTGTTTTGTAGATGAAATAGAAGAAAAAAAGAAAGAAAAGAAAAAAAAGTTTACCATAAAAAAGCTGCTATGGTCAGACAGGTTATCATAATTGTTAAATTAAATAGTTGTTTAGTGTATGACATCATTGAATAGTACTTTATACAGTGTGTTGTTATTTTCTTCTCTTTTCAATACCTTTGGTTGAAACATTGTGAATAAAAGAGAGATGTGTGTAGTCCAGTTAAAAATACAGACGTTAAAAACACAGCTACCATCAAAGCATATCCAAAGGAAAAAATCTGACCTGCGAGAGACATGGCAACAATAAACATGAGATGACAGAGCAGGTCTTCACAGTCACTGATGACTTATTTATTCATGTACACAAGCAGCTCTGTTGTCATTTCTTTCGATTTCAAGATCATGTCATATTTAGTCTCTATTGACGTCTTTGTTCCTAGTATTAAACTGTATGCTATTATTGTATAGTAAATGCTAAAATACTGCTGCTTTTATTCAATTATCACTTGGAAAGAGTGCCTAGAACAAATACCAATATATGTGCAATCTTATGAACCAGTATCACAACCGGTTTCAGACATCACTGAAAATGGACCATTACTGAGCTTTACATACAGTTCTATACTGGGGTTTTGTACACAAACAGTGATCACCTTTTCTGTCCTTTATTTTCCTAGAAATGTTAAGAAAAGCTCAATGCATTCTAGCGCAACTTTACCTTTTTCTTCTGAAGCCATGAAAAACAAGATCAAATCAAATGAAGTTTGGTGAAACAGTCTACTGTAAACATAACAGGATCCTTTTTTTTTTTTTTTTTTGCTGTACCTCATGCCTGTAATGTTTGCTGCTTACTTATTCAGTATTTTAGTAATTTAAATCTCTTAGCAATATACAATGTTGTAAATAATAGAATTATTTATTAAGAATGTTGTCTTTTTTATTTATATTTACACGGTTCATCTAAGTTATTTTTATATGTCTCCAGTGTTACTTGGTGTGATCAAAAGTCTTCTTTTTTCCTTACTGTTTATTTCTCTGTCGGTTCCTCTGTTTCGGTTAGAAAGCAACGGTCTGGTGTAAAAAAAAAATTACCTGTTTTCCCAGCCACTCAATTTGTATGAGTAATAAATAAAAGTCTCTAATGCACAAGGAAAATGTTAAAGAAATGTCACCTTTGGAAAATCATACAAAGCGTTCCTTTGCCATATTGCCTTCCACCCGTGTTTTAGATTCCATATGTTTGTATATTCTGGGGAAATTGGTCAGAGAGGTTCCCATTCCAATTGCTGAGTAGATACATTGAACCGGTCTGGAGCTGTGGGGCTTGTGTGGTTTTGTGTAAATAGTAGAATAGGTGAGAGAAACTGAAAGACTGCTTGTGGTGGCTCAGCTGCTGATGTTTGGCCACATATAGAAAGACTCATGTATAGATTCTTTCTATAATCCTATGTGTGTCTCTACATTTTCATCCTCACCACAGAAAGAGGCACGTCCTCATGTCCATACATACAAATATAGTTGTACCTCAGCAAATTAATGTCCTATTTTGTGATATTTCAGATTTCCCTAGTGTTGTGTTTCCTGGAAGAATAGCCCGTTTGCAGTGTGCCGTATATTGCGTTTTATTATTTGTAGAGCAAAATCCCCCAAGGTCACTTTACATCCTGAGATTAGCGTTTCAAACTTTTGCAGAAATTTCACTTTTCGTTTTATAGTTTCTGTATTTCCACACAGCTGTGTAGGTTTTGTACAGAGCTCTCAGTAACACGACTGCACATTTTTGACGCCAATATTACTCCAGTTCAGCAAGCATGTTTTCCTCAAATCTCATACCCTGAAGATTACAGTTGCATGATCAAAAGTCAAGTCAAGTCAACTTTATTTATATAGCGCTTTTTAAAATGCCGATTGTTTCAAAGCAGCTTCACAGTGTTAAACAGGAAAATAATTAACAGAATTTGATTCGGCTGTACAGCCGCTCTGGAGAAAACGGTGATGTCATCCAGCTCATTTCAATTATCATATATATTCAAGTAATGTAGTTGATATAGTTAATTTAGTTTAGTAATTAAATTTATTTGGATATTTATTTGAAAATTTAGTGTGAAAAAACCGTGTTCCCAAAGTCTAAAAATTGAATGCTGTGCTACTTTCATCAGAGTAGTATAGCAAATTCAGATGT
This sequence comes from Rhinogobio ventralis, assembly GCA_039654625.1. NCBI lineage: Eukaryota > Metazoa > Chordata > Actinopteri > Cypriniformes > Gobionidae > Rhinogobio > Rhinogobio ventralis. Next base: position 35,963,218 of record CM077194.1, read on the forward strand.
ATTTATCATAAAGTTTCTTGAAATGAGAGAATACCCCATATGTGTCATTTAAATATTCATTTTGTGTGTTGTTTTTATTGTTCTTTTCAAAACCTACATATCTAAATCAAGTATGTTACATGCTATTTGATATATATTTTTTCTGAGAATGTTTCGTTTCAATGCCCTGCTCCATATTGTGTCAATGTTTGGTCTCCAAATTTGCAAATTCTTCTGTGACTGCACTGACATAAAAAATCTAGACCAGACATGATGACAAACCTGTTTATTGTTCCTGGTATATTTTAAATACAAACCTAAAAGGCTTGACCTCTTACACTGATGGTCTCCATAAGCACTGGTTAGACTCAATAAACCCACTCTGCTCAGTATAAAAACTTAATGCACTGTTTTGGGCACTTACCACAATATTATTTTAATAACCAAATGATTTGTACCATTTGTCATTTTTCATGAGTATATCTAATGTGAGCAGTTTGCCACTGTTGTTTATATATATATATATATATATATATATATATATATATATATATATATATATATACATATATATATATATATATAAAATATTATGATACTATTTGTCACAGAGCAGACTAGTGTACTGTATATTTTCATGAACTCCTCAAGCATTATTAAGAGTAAGTACATCAATGTTATTTTTCCTGTATTATTTAGAAAATAAACACTGGTTAATGAAATTGTACCGCTTGTGTTTGATTGCTTTATAAAACCTGATGCAGGTACTTCATGCCAATAATATTGCTCTTCCTGTAAGTATATTTCTGAAATGTTCTTTAAACATTGTAATATGAAGTATGGGAGAGCAGGGTTACAGCAATTACTGGGTTTTGCTTTTTTTTGTTGTTGAAATTTTACCTTTAACATCCTTAATTAATACAGTGTCAATTAAATGTATAATGTTATAACATTGTATATATTTAAACTCAGTGTTGGGAAAAGTTAATTTTAAAATACAATATTCTGTTATTCCATGACAATATTCCGTTATTTTGTAACAAGTGTTATGTTACTTTTGCATTACTTTTTGTCATCTGGGTTGGGTTTGCTTGCTTGTTTTTTAACAAAAAAAAAGTTTTTGGCAAATGTAAAGGCCATTTCACACCAAAAGTGAAATTAATAAGCCATGGGCTGAAAGAAAATGCAAATTCACGCCTGTACAGTAAAGGGCGCAGCTCAAACAAACCTTTCAGCTGTGCTGCCATTCTGGATCACAGAAGAATAAGACGTAGGAGAAGAAAGTTCAACACTCTCAGCAATAATAACTCTCGGGTTACTTGACTATAACCCTGTTCCCTGAAAAAGTGGAAACTAGATGCTGCGCTCATGGTGCTATGGTAAAATCAACATCTTTGTTTGCTCGGTTGTGAATGTGTGGCAAACACTGCAAGGAACTTGGCTTTAAATAACCTCTGATGGCAATGGCATCCCTCACCCAGTGTGACATTGTTGGTGGCGGCCGGCCCCCAGTAACAACCCCCGTAGCAAATAAAGAGTTGCTCTGACTTACGCCACTGGCTAGTGCGGTGGACGTAAGTCTGAAGAGCACAGACTGGACACAGTCGTCAAGTTTCTCCTGCTCCTGCGTAGTGAAAGGCGGAGGACAGAAGGCTTCAAGAATGACCGGATGCACAGTCGAAAATGGAACTTTAGGTAGATAATAAGGCCACAAAAACGCTTAGAGTGGCGGGGCATGTGCCTGCTGATAACTTTTCCTGCAGAAACTCCAGCACTGAAATAATTTGGCAGTGGACTAGGTTTACATGGCATGCAGTACACCACCTTATAAAGACACCCCATTTAGTGGCATCAATTCTTCTTGTGGATGGAGCCCTAACACTGAGAATGGTCTGTACGACGTCAGCTGGAAGCCCAGCATCCCGCAGTTGGTCCCCCTCAAGGGCCAAACATTAAGGTTCCACAACTCAGGCCAGGGATGAAATATTGTCCCCTGTGCTTGAGACAGAAGGTCCCTCCTATTCGTTATGGCCTAGGGCAAGACGTCGGAGAGAGATATTATCTTCGAGAGCCAAACTCTGGTTGGCCAACAAGGTGCTTTCAGTAAGATGCAAGACCCTTGTTTACAGAGTTATTGATGGAAATGCATACAAGTGCATTCTGGGCCATGTATGCACCATTGCATCCTGACCTAGGGGGGCTGGCTGACGCAGAGAGAAGTAGAGGGGATATTGTGCTGTCTCTTGAGAGGTGAGGAGGTCCACTTCTGCTTTGCAGAATCTTACCCAAATTTGTTTGACTATTTCGGGGTGGAGTTTCCATTCTGTGCCCGTTGAGTCTCAACCCCAGAGATGCAAGATGAGCGAGGACGACATCTCGATATCGAAGCGCAAGCTCTTGAGACTGGGCCAGTATCAGCCAGTCATCTATGTAATTCATAATGCGGATGCCCTGGATTTGCAGCGGAGCCAGAGCTGCATCCATGCATTTTTTGTATGTGTGGGGTGACAAGGATAGGCCGATTGGAAGAACCCAATATTGGTAAGCTTCACTCCCGAAAGCGAACCTCAGGAACTTCCTGTGTTGTGGCAGAATTTCTGTATGAAAATATTCGTCCTTGAGATTGACTGTGACTAACCAATATTTGTGTTGGAATTGCAACACAATCATCTCGATCATTAGCATCATGAAATCATGCGTAGCGTTATTTCTGGCAGGTCACGTTAGTCAAGCTCACATCAGCTGAATGTCAGCTGATCTACATCTACCTATAGGAATACACCTATCACAGCATCTCTATATATAAGGTCCATTCAGTATTATCTGCAGCTTTATAACGTTGCTCAGGAGCTAGTTACCCTCCTCCATCCCCAGCTCCTCCATGTTAAATGTTCTGTGTCCTGGTCGATAGCAGAAAGCGACAGAACATTCAACATTTAGCTGGAAACCGCTGCCCCCGAATCACCAGAGGTGGCGGGGATGTTACAGTGGTTTCGTAAGTGTGTCAGAAAGGACCTGATTGATGTATTTTTACATGCCCTGTCCTGAGGGGGCATAACCCCACAGACCTGGGCGCAAAACCCCCTAGACTTTTTCTTTTTCTAAATAATAGTCCTGAGGTCAGGTCTTTTGTGAGGCTGCTGAGCGCTACAAGCTGGCCCCCAATTTTTATAAGGGGGAGCGTGACTCGCCACACTCTGCTTTTGGGCCTCTCTCTTATGAGAAGGACCGGGTTGGAGCTGGGTGGCTGTCAGCCCCTCCCCTTGAGTACGAAAGAAAGAAACTTTACAAAAGCTTCTTCATGCCTCTTCGCCTTCCGGAACCTGCTGACGACTGTATTAACCGAGTCGCCAAACAAGCAAAAACACTCTCTTTCTTTGATGCCTGTGAGATTAAGCCACAGATGTCTCAGTGGTGACCAAAGCACCCATAGAACAGCCCAATGACACGGGCCATTTGCTTAGTCGCACAGAGAGACAGATCATTGACCCGACGAAGCTCAGAGAAAGCCTCCTTGTCAATTGTCCCGCTCGCAGGTCAGCCTGGTACACATGAAACACAGCCATGGTGTGCAGCACAACACCAGTCTGACCTGCTGATTGGAATGCGTTTTTTAGCGATGATGCACTCCTAGGAGAGAGGTAGTCTCTTCAACCTGAGGCAACATCACATAACCGCTTGTAGTCGAATAGGTCGACATCGAAGGCACAAAGACACGTGTATAAGGTTTCCCCTATGAATGAGATAATTTCGTTATGGAGGTCTTCACAGAAGGGGAGAGACCGTCGCTAAGGTCCCTCCTACTGGCCACCAGACAGATCTATCCTCTAATTTCGAGAGTTTGGGGGTCTCTCGTTCCTGTGGCCAGTCCACTTGTAACCTGGCCACTGTACGAGTCACCACTTCAAGAAGTCCCTTTTGGTCTTTATCATCACAGGAGGAACGTTCGGAAGCGGCACACTCGAAATTCCTCTCGGAATCAGACACAAGGATATCCCGATCTGGAGAGAGCGAGTGAAAGGGATGGACCCATCTCTCGCTCCTCAGCCAAACTGACTTGCGAGCATCATGATCTCAATTTGGGAGCTTTCCCTTGAAAATATGCGACGAGCACAAAGTACTTTAACAGTGAACAATTCACAGTGTTCACACTCGCCATGCTCAAACGCAAGGGCAACATGCTCTTCCCACAAACACTCAAAGCTAAATTCATTAGTATCGTACTCTGAGATGGGTCGTGAACAAGGAGGCATGCATCGCCTAAATGTTTTGCTAGAACTCGAGTGTAGCACACATGCAATTTGCGTTACTTATTTGAAAAAGTAACTATAATTTATATAGACATTTTGTTCTAATCTAATTACATAATTTGAGTTACTTGTAATGTTTCCTCCAGAACTGCTTAAACTAGAAGTACATAAAAGGTTACATTCATAACACATTGTAACACATGTTTTTTCATATATGTAATGATGAGGCAGCTTCAGTTCCCTTTCGTTCAGTCACTCCGAGTAACGTCAGTGACTGACGAATGGGGGTTTCGCCTAGAAGCCTATCATCTTCAAGATCTTAGAAAACGCCCAATGGCAGGCCAGTGCCATGGGCATGCGGAATTTGCATAGCATAGCTCCGCCCCACAGCGTGGGTATATAAGGAAGTACGCTGGCAACATCGCATTATGTTTCTGCTTCGGAGCCAAGAGTATCTCTCTCTTCACTCCTCAAGCCTTCTGAGTATCGTCAGCTTCTTCGAGACGAGCAACTTTCCAGTCGGTGACGAGGAGATGTCGATCGCCGCATCGCAAGGTGGGCTAGAGTCCTCTGAGGATGATGATTCGGCTATGCTGCTGCCTTCTGGTGTGGCAGCATTGCCCGAGTCGAACCCAGAGTTGACAGCCATGCTTTCCCGGGCAGCTGTGAGTCTCGGGTTGGAATGGAACCCTCCGCCCCGACCTGAACGCTCACGGCTGGACGATTGGTTTTTGGGGGCGCCGCGTTCTGACACCCGTCAGGCCACGCCCCCAATACCTTTCTCCCCAGAGGTGCATGAGGAGGTCACGCGGTCCTGGAAGGCCCCGTTGTCTTCCCGCGACCGTTCGGCGACCTCCTCCGCCTTCTCTGCCCTCGATGGGGCCGCGGCCAAAGGGTACACTGGGGTTCCCCCGGTTGAACGCTCTGTTGCAATGCAACTGTGTCCTCAGAGTGCTTCAACCTGGCGTGGCGACCCTAAGCACTCCTCCAAAGCCTGTAGATTCACATCAACCTTGGTGTCGAAGACCTACAGAGCTGCGGGGCAGGCTGCCGCCTCTTTGCATGCCATGGCTATCTTGCAGGCCTACCAGGCCCGGATGCTATGTGACATGCACGAGGGTAGAGCTGACCCAGGGCTCAAAAATGAGCTGCGTGCCGCCACCAACCTCGCCCTCCGGGCGACGAAGGTGACCGCACGCTCCCTAGGCCAGGTGATGCTCACAGCTGTGGTCCAGGAGAGACACCTATGGCTGAACCGAACCTGGTTCCTCGACACTCCCATATCCTAGGATGGGCTATTCTCAACCGCCCAAAAGCAGACCACGAGGCCATCAAACACATACTGCCCCGGCGGCCAGCTGCTGCTTCCACCCAGCCGCCGGCACCGTTGCCTTAGCCTGCTCGCCGCCGAGGGCGCCCTCTCGCCGGGCCCCAGCAGCAGCCTTCACCTGGGCCGCACCGTGGAGGACGCCGCAGGAAGGCGCCCCAGTCCACATCAGCCCCGCAGCCCACCAAGTGCCAGGCTAAGCGCCGCTCCTGATGCGGACAGCTCAGGGATGGGCAGTTCTTTCCAGGAGATGGTAGCAGGACCACTCCTTCCCCCGGTGGAGAATCCTTTGTTCCGCTGCTGGCACCCTATTTTGGTCAAAGAAAGAACTAACATGCCCATCCCTGAGCACTCAGAGACCGATGGCAGTGTGCGCCGCCCTCGGGCCACGCCACTCTCGTCCCTCTCTGACGCCAGTCTCCTCTCAGAGCAGACCCCAGTGGAACGCACGTCCTTCCCTGGTCCCCTCTGCTGCTTGTCTGGGCCGGTCACACCGCCTCGCTACCCCACCCGGGGTACGCCTGTGGTTCGCATGTCCCCGCTGGTGCAGTTCTTGGGAGCCTGGCTAGAGCTTCCGGGACTGTCCCGCTGGGTCGCGAAGACCATCAGGTTCGGCTATGCGATTCAGTTCGCTCACGCTCCTCCCCGCTTCCGGGGAGTCCGCTATACCATGGTGGGGCCCAATGCCCCAGTCATGCGTGCAGAGGTTGCTACCCTGCTGCCGAAGGGTGCGGTCGAGCCTGTCCCTCCAGCCGAAATGAAGTCCGGCTTCTGCAACCCCTACTTCAAAGGGAACGTCTCGGTTACGTATGTAACCCTCGTTCCCTGAGGAGGGAACGGAGACGTAACGTCCCTCTGCCACTTCCGCTGTACCGCTGAAACGGCCGGGAGTTCAGTCTTGAGTAAACAGTCCTCAGCAGGTAAACATAATGCGATGTTGCCAGCGTACTTCCTTATATACCCACGCTGTGGGGCGGAACTACGCTATGCAAATTCCGCATGCCCATGGCATTGGCCTGCCATTGGGCGCTTTCTAGATCTCGAAGATGATAGGCTTCTAGGCGAAACCCCCATTCGTCAGTCACTGACGCTACGTCTCCGTTCCCTCCTCAGGGAACGAGGGTTACATACGTAACCGAGACGTTTTTCATGCTTCTGGATTTTTGTACATCCATAAAAATCTACAGGTTTGTGGGTATCAGTTGAAAAAACAACACTTACACTACCATTCAAAAGTTTAGGGTCAGTTATCTTTTTATTTATTTATTTATTATTTTTATTGGGGGGGTTTTATTTAGAAATGAATACTGTTATTCAGCAAGGACACATTCAATTGATCAAAAGTGGCAGCAAGGAAAATATATCCATCAAAGAATCCTGAAAATGTATCATGCTTTCCACAAAAATAATTAAATGAAAATTCACTCTATTTTCAAAAAAAAAAATGTTAGTGATCTTATTGTGAATGATTCATTTATGCTTGTTTTTATATTAAAAAACTGCATAATTTTTCATTAAAATACCGTATTACTTCAGCTTCATATTTTAAAATAACATTTTAAATATGGCATAAGAGGCTTCTTACCAACCCAAAATTTTGGAATGGTAGTGTAGGCTACTTGTTTCAAAAATCTACTGAAAATACTTTAGTATACCATCCGGATAACTTGTTTGTACTGTTTTGAAACCAACTATAATGAAACTATGACTGTAATTTCGCAAGCTACTTAGAATAGATCATGTGTTAATTAAGACGCCGCAAAAGGTGATAAATTAGCCAGAAACAGTGGCTATTACAAGAGCTTTAGGTTCAGAAGATAAGTTAGCTTGTCATGGTGGATATTCCAGCATGGATGTGTTTTTACCGTGACGTCCACTGATCTTGCTCTGTTTTTAAAGTGTGTGTCATGCCATAATGTTCCCATTCATCAGCCAAGCTACTAAGGTCCAAACAGAACTGATGGCAGAGTTTGTTCAGTAAGACAAACTTGAGATCAACTAATGCTTTTGAGAGAGAGAGAAAGAGACCTAAAACGGCACATTTTACATTGCTCTGGAATTAACAGTCAAACTGCAATGCATCCTTTTTCAGTTGGCCGTTGTAAGTGGGATAAGCATATTTGCCCCAGCCACATCAGCCAACTGTGTTTTTGTTTTCCTGCAATTGGAGGCCACTCTGAGTAAGCAGTAAAATTGGCTTGAGCGAGACAACTGTGGCTTTGTGGTTTTAAGAGCAGCCAGTTTAGTCCCAGCCTCACGAGGTCACCCAGAGGCCCGACTGCAGCTGAGAGGACGTCTGAAATCAGAGCAGGTGTCCGTCTTTCACTGAGGGATTTTCCCCCGGCTTCCACCAAAGAGGAAAAACTGAAGCACAAATCAGTTTTGGAAATGCACTTGACCTCAGGCAATGGTGGTGAACAATTATACCGAGCAGTGGAGCTTGTTATTTTTTAGCTCTATTCTGGGATCAATCGGAGGAACTGGTAAAATTGCATCTGCTAAAGACTGGTGGTTAGTGTGAAAATACATCTGTAAACAAGCCCACAGGATATGAGAATAAGTAGCTGTTTCTTTATTTGCATCAGGTTGTTTATCTAACTGAAACCTCATGAGGATTTTACACATGTAGTCCACATTATGACTGCTGTGCAACAGTGGCATTGTTTAAATTAACACTACCCAGAAAGGATGCTGATATTTGTATAATGGTAAATAATCCGTTATAGACACATAGGCAGAAAAGTCCTGCACTAATAGAACCAGTCTCTAAATAATCCATCCATCCATCTTTCTATCCATCTATCTAATAGATTCTATGTCCTTAAAACCTTCCAACTATGCTACTAATTTTCTATTCAGGCTTAACAAACCAACATCAAAGTTTGTTCACAAACTTTACTCATCTAGTTAAAATTGCATTGGAAAATTTTTACCATATTATCATCATAATTTTTGCTATTTTTCAAATGTCTTTATATTTTATTGTTTTTTATTTTGTTTTATTTATTTTACAGTATTAAAATATAAAAATTACTAGATGTAAATAAAAAGAAATAAAATATATACTTTTTAAAATATAATATTTTAATCAAGGAGTGGAAAAACTATTTAAATATTAATTGGATTTATTTCTCTTTTTTATTTCCATTTATATTCAAATTAAAATTGTTCATCAGTTGAGGCATAATTTACACTATTGATTTTTCTCCCCCTTTTTTCCAGTTTGGTTTATTTGAGTGGTAATATTTAGAAAGACTGCTGTAAGTGTACGATGCTGAGAGAGAGCTTTAGGAATGTTAGTTCCCTTTCAAAAGCTTCACTCAATGCTGCGCTAGCTTTTAGCGCTTTGGGAAGTGTCTTATCACGACCAGCTGTGAATAGTGTGTATAACACGTCAATGAAATTGACCCAGAGGTATTCGGTTGGTGACGTCACCCGCGCACCTATTAATGAGGCTATAAATAGATGAGCCCCAGCTGCATCCCTTCAGGTCTTTTTGTTTTCAGACCACTCTGTGTTGGTGTGCGTCAAAAACTCTCTCTACCTTTCAAACTTCACTCGGATCTTTGTTAGGAGTTAGTTTTACTGTTATCAGTTGTGGCGATGATGTTAAATCGCTCGGGTCTGCAGACTTTGAGCAGCCACTCTCTGAGCGTTCCTCGCACGGTAACAAATCCGTCGAGGAATTATTAGAGGTGGTTACTCGCGCGGTTGCCAGGTTACAGCTTGACTGGTCCCGTGAACGAGAGATCCCCAAACGCAGTAAGCTTGAGGATAGCTCTGGTGGCAGGGGGGAGGGACCACAACATCAGTCTCTCCCTTTCTTTGAGGACCTCTATCAAAGTCATGGAGAAAACTATATACTTCACGTGTTTTTGTGCCCTTGACGTTGACATTTTCGACTATCGTGGGTGCGAGATCACGTGGGTATGCAAAGATACCCCAGGTGGAAGAGACGCTCACAAGCTATCTCTCTCCTGGGTCTGCATATTCATTAAAGAGACCTACCTCCCCATGAAGCCGTTTAGAACAACTTCGGCTCTCGTGATATAAGCTTTATATATAAATTATATATTATTTTATATAAAATATATATATTATATTTAAAAAGGGTCAGGCTGGTGCTGCGCTGCACAATTATGGTTATGTTACAGGCATACCAGACTGACCTTCTGAAGGATTTGAGTTTTTCATCTTGATGCTCCGATCTCCCTCCTCTGGTCAGTTTGGTGATTCAGTTAACTCTGTGGTTGCCAGATTTAGGGAAATTAAAAAATATGAGGAAGCGTTTGTTCAGTTTCTTCCTCGCTGCACTCGCAGAGTTAGGGAGGTGAAAAAGCAGAGTGTGGCGAGTCGCGCTCCCCCTCGTGAAGACTGGGGGCCGGCTCGTCACCCTCAGCAACCTCCCAGGGCAGACCTCAGGACTATCATCAGTAAAAAAGAAGTTCTGATGGTCTGATCAATCTGAAGGACGCATGTGTTCACATATAAATATTGCCACAACACAGGAAGTTCCTGAGGTTTGCTCTTGGGGGCAAAGGCTTACCAATTCTGGGTTCTTCCATTCGGCTAGCCTTGTAACCGTACGTATACAAAATGCATGGATGCAGTACTGGCTCCATTAGGATTCCAGGGCATTCACATTTTGAATTACATAGGCGATTGCTAATATTAGCACAATCGCGAAAGATGGCGCTTCAACACAGAGACAGTGTGTTAGCTCATCTAGTTTCTCTAGGGTTGAGACTCAACACCAAGAAAAGTGTTCTTTCTCCTGCCCAGAACGACTTATCTAGGGTTTGTTTGGTTTTCAGTCATGAGGTGGGCACAACTGTTTCCCGCTCGAACTGAGACCATTCAGCATACCCTGAGCAAAGTCAGGCTAGGCCAAGATCTCACTGATCGTCAACACCAAAGAGTGTTAGGTCTCATGGCATCAGCATCCAAGGGTTTCCCTTTGGGGTTGTTGCGCATAAGACCGTTTCAGTTGTGGCTCAAAGCCAAAGGGCCAATCCTCAAGGCAAATAAAAGTGGCACGCCGTGTGGCTTTGTACACTACCTATGTGGTTCAGACCCCGGTTTCTTGCCTTGGTTCCCACTCTAGGGCGCCTTGTCGTCGCAGATTGTTAACGACAGACGCCTCCCTGACGGGTTGGGGTGCGGTCTTAAATGACCATCCAGCCCAAGGGGAATGGGAGGGTCATTAGCTCTATAGGCACATCAACTGCCTCGAGTTGATGGCTGTATTTCTGGCCCTGAAATACTTTCTCTCCCAGTTGAGGGGATGTCATGTCCTAGTGTGGGTGGACAACACAGCAACAGTCTCTTATATAAATCACCAGGGAGGTCTGCGCTCACGCAACCTGAACAAAATAGCGAGGCAGATTTTTCTTTGGGCCCAGGACAAGTTCCTGTCACTCAGGGCAGTGTACATTCCAGGGCAGTTGAATGTGGGAGCAGACTTACTGTCCAGACAGAAATTACGGATGGGGGAATGGAAACTCCACCCAGAAGTAGTCAAACAGATCTGGACTAGATTTTACAGAGCGGAAGTGAACCTCTTCGCCTCTTATCAGACAGTGCAATGTCCCCTCTACTTCTCTCTTAGTCACCCAGCCCCGCTGGGTCTGTATGCGATGGCTCATACATGGCCCAAGATGCACCTGTATGCCTTCCCTCCAGTCGCTCTGCTCCCGGGAGTTCTAGCCAGGGTTCGGCAACAAGGGTCTTGCCTCTTATTTATTCGTTGGCCGAACAGAGTTTGGTTCTCGGAGATAATGTCTCTCCTCAACGGCTCGCCGTGGGCGATTCCGGAGAGGAGGGACCTTCTGTCTCAGGCGGTGGGTACGATATTTCATCCCAGGCCCGACCTGTGGAACCTTCATGTTTGGCCCCTGAGGGGCACCAACTGAGGGACACGGGGCTTTCACCTGATGTTATTGAGACCATTCTAAGTGCTAGGGCTCCCTCCACTAGGAAAATGTATGCCAATAAATGGGGTGTCTTTGAAAGGTGGTGTACAACACATAATGCAAACCCAGTCAACTGCCAGGTTGCTTCAGTTCTGGATTTTCTGCAGGAAAAACTGTCAGCAGGCACATGCCCTGCCACTCTCAGGGTTTATGTGGCCGCACTTTCGGTTTGCCACGCCTTGATTGACAGGGTGCCACTCGGGAGACATCCTCTGCAGTCCTGGGACATCATCAGCACGGCAACATAGCCCAGCATCTCGTTCCGCTTTATCAGGGAACAGGGTTACAGTCAAGTAACCCGAACCGTTCCCTTTCAAAAGCTTCACTCAATGCTGTGCTACGTTGCCATGCTGATGATGTCCCAGGACTGCTCTTCAAACAAAAAAGACCTGAAGGGATGCAGCTGGGGCTCATCTATTTATAGCCTTGTGTAGCAGGTGCGCGGGTGACGTCACCAACTGAGGCTATAATACCTCCGGTTCAATTTCATTGACATGTTATACACACTATTCACAGCTGGTCATGATAAGACACTTCCCAAAGTGCTAAAAGCCAGCGCAGCATCTCGTTCCGCTTTATCAAGGAACAGGGTTACAGTCAAGTAACCCGAACCGATTCTTGTGATCCTTATACTATATGGAAACATTAATGCTTTGAGGCTGTCTCTTAAATTAATGCACATTCCCTGATGAAAACGTAAACTCAATGTATTTCAACAAAATATGTGTAATGGTTAGAGGTAATAAAGGTTGTGAAAATGAAAAGCAAGAGAAAAAAAACCTATAGCACCAGCTTCGCCCTATTTTTGTATGAGTGAAATCTAATGTTTATTGTACAAAACATACCCAGAACCTATATATGATATTTTTATGGGCCTATGCTTACACCCGCAGAATTAACTGCTGATGAAAAATAGACCAAATATAACGCATATAAATATAAAGGTCTGCTGTGAGGACTGCAACGGATTGTGTTACTTTCCAGAATTCTTCTGGCACTCGATGAAGACACAGGGCCATTATCCCTGCATAGTTGCTTAAATAGTTCTCCCCGTATAATTTTAGCATTAACGTTAAAGCAAAAATGAGCCCTACCAGCTCATATTTTTCCAACATCATGACCACCTCATCACTCGCTGCTCTCCTTAATCCCCATAGACATGTTTAGCTCTGTGAGACCCTTCAAAAAAAGGCAAATAGTAGAAACTATCACACCCAGGCAGTCATGAATTTCAAATGTCATCCAGGTTTTGTTTTTTGTATTGTTTTTCTACAGGCAACATAGCCTGCATCATCTGTTTATATTGGAAGACTAAAATGATTAAAGTTCAGCAAAAATTCTGTCATCATTTACTTACCCATATGCCATTCCAAATCTGTATGACTTTATTCCATGTAACGCACAATGTAAGGAGATGTTAAGCAGAATGTCTGAACTGCTGGATGTGGACCAGAGGCTGTCAAAGGAAAATGTGAGTGCTATCCCTTTAAGCTTTTCATTAATGAATCATTAAAACTTCCCTGAAACTTTTTTCAGAGCTGATCTATCGGGATCACTTACAGCAATTAGTTTTTCCAACATCCGTTTACCTTTCTTTACACATCTTTAAAATCACAAACATGAAACAATGACAAAGTGAGTGAAACAGCATATACCTTAAATTAAGACTTTGCTTTAATTTATTGATACAAGCTCAAGGATTTTGGTCATTATGTTTTACAACACTGTGTTGTATCACGTTATGGTGCTGTAAAAGTTGCTCTGTCTGGGACGGCTTTGATTGAAACATCTGGAATTAGGTATTTTTCACTGCAAAATATTTTCTTTTAATCATTTTTCCGAAATAATATGGAGGAGGGGGGAGGGGGTTAACATATGGGTTAACATATATGCATAAGATATACCCCTTATTAGTGAACTGCAAGGGTTCTTGATTAATTTAAGTCGATACAGACAAATTTGATCCCTTTTATCAGTACCTATGGACTGTAATGGGGCAATGGAGTGCTTTTTAACTGCTCTTGACAATGCCAATCCAATTTTATTTGGGTAGGATATCCCAGATCACCTAACGGTTTCCCGCACAGCTATTCATTTCAATGAATATACTTAAGGCAAAATTACTATACAAAGCATTACTTTTATTAAATACATGGATTCTAGTCTCATTTGATTTCACTCAAAAGCTGGCCAAGCTTGGTCATAAAAGATGGTAGTAGGTAACTATTGGGGGTAACATAACACTTCCAAAGAAATCACACACATAAAATGAATAAATACAACTCCAAAAGAAATTAAAATGTTCCTACACAGAACACGAATGCCCCCCCAAAAAAAACCTCAAACACACCATTTCCACACCACACTTCAGATCAGAGTGAATATTCCCCCCCTTTAGTTACAATATGCAAAGCTTTAAGTAAGGGCCAAGCTATAGTGCAAGACAAACCATTATTAATAATATTAACAACAATAATCACAAAACCATACTCTTTTTGATAAACCAAGTCAAGTCAAGTCAACTTTATTTATATAGCGCTTTTTACAATGCAGATTGTTTCAAAGCAGCTTCACAGTGTTAAACAGGAAAATAATGCAACAGAATTTGATTTGGCTGTACAGCCACTCTGGAGGAAACGGTGATGTCATCTAGCTCATTTCAATTATCATATATATTCAAGTAATGTAGTTGATATAGTTAATTTAGTTTAGTAATTAAATTTATTTGGATATTTATTTGAAAATTTAGTGTCCCCAACTGAGCAAGCCAAAGGCGACAGTGGCAAGGAACCAAAACTCCATCAGGTGGCCTAATGGAGAAAAATAAACCTTGGGAGAAACCAGGCTCAGTCGGGGTGCCAGTTCTCCTCTGGCCAATTAACAAAGTGTATGATTATTATTTTGGCAGCCTTATAGGTCAGAAGTAATATTAGATTGGAATATTCGAATGATCGGAGGCATCACGCCGGAGACGGGTTTATTGAGGATGGCGTGTCGATTAAACAATTATTAAATAGGAATATTCGAAATATCGAGTCATCACGCCGGAGATGGATCCATTGGGGATGCCATGTCGATGAGCAATTTCAGAGGGTAGACTAATTGACACGGTGTCTGCAGACACTTCAGGGATGCGTTGGTAATGTCTGGGCGCTGGTCCACCATCTGATCTGGATACGGACCGGATCCGGCTGACTGCAGTAAACCTCGGGATAAACAGAGAGACTAACATTAGCGTAGATGCCATTCTTCTTATTATGTAACGAGTACATCAGGTGTTATGGGAAGTGTTCCCGGTTCCGGCTGACCTAGTTAATGCAGCCTAACAATTTGAATAAGATATAAATTAAAAATGTTTTATGTGTATGCCATAGTAAAGAGATGTGTTTTTAGTCTAGATTTAAACTGACAGAGTGTGTCTGCTTCCCGAACAATGCTAGGAAGGCTGTTCTAGAGTTTAGGTGCTAAATAGGAAAAGGATCGACCGCCTGCAGTTGATTTTGATATTCTAGGAATGATCAACTGGCCAGAGTTTTGAGACCGCAATAGACGTGATAGAGTATAATGCGTTAAGATCTCGCTCAAGTACTGGGGAGCTAAACCATTTAGTGATTTGTAAGTAATTAGCAAGATTGTAAAATGTATGCGATGTTTAATAGGTGCAGTGCAGTGTTGACAGAACCGGGCTAATATGGTCATACTTCCTGGTTCTAGTAAGAACTCGAGCTGCTGCGTTTTGGACCAGCTGCCGTTTATTTATTAAGCGAGCAGGGCAACCACCCAGTAGAGCATTACAATAATCTAGCCTTGAGGTCATGAACGCATGAACTAACTGTTCAGCATTTTGCATTGAAAGCATATGCCGTAATTTAGATAGATTTTTAAGATGGTAGAATGCAGTTTTACAGATGCTAGAAACATGGCTTTCAAATGAGAGATTGGTATCAAAGAGCACACCCAGGTTCCTAACTGACGACGAGGACTTGACAGAGCAGCCATCAAGTGTTAGACAGTATTCTAGGTTACTACATGTGGAGTTTTTTTGTCCAATAATTAAAAATTCTGTTTTTTCTGAATTAAGTTGCAGGAAATTACTAGTCATCCAATTTTTTATATCAGCTATGCATTCCATTAATCTTGTGAATTGGTAAGTTTTGTCAGGGCGTGAAGAAATATAGAGCTGAGTATCATCAGCATAACAATGAAAACTAACGCCATGCTTCCTAATGATATCTCCCAGTGGTAGCATGTACAGGGTGAAAAGCAACGGTCCTAGCACTGAGCCCTGCGGTACTCCATACTGAACTTGTGATCGGTGTGACATCTCTTCATTTACTGCTACAAACTGATAACGGTCAGATAAGTATGATTTAAACCATGCCAATGCAATTCCACTAATGCCAAAATAATTTTCGAGTCTATTCAAAAGAATGTTGTGGTCGATAGTATCGAATGCAGCGCTAAGATCGAGTAACACTAACAGAGAGATACAACCACGATCGGATGATAAGAGTAAATCATTTGTAACTCTAATGAGAGCAGTCTCAGTAATATGATACGGTCTAAATCCTGACTGGAAATCCTCACAGATACCATTTCTTTCTAAAAAGGAGCATAATTGTGAGGACACTGCCTTTTCTAGTATTTTTGACAGAAAGGGTAGATTTGAGATTGGCCTGTAATTGACTAATTCTGTAGGATCAAGTTGCGTTTTTTTAATAAGTGGTTTAATAATAGCCAGCTTAAAAGTTTTCGGTACATATCCTAATGTCAAGGATGAATTAATGATATTAAGAAGAGGATCTACGACCTCTGGAAGCATCTCTTTTAGTAGTTTAGGGTCGAGCATACATGTTGTTGATTTAGATGATTTAACGAGTTTAGCCAATTCTTCTTCTCCTATAGCAGTGAATGAATGTAATTTTTCCTCAGTGACACTACAATGCACTGTCTGATGTGGGGACACAAAATTTTCAAATAAATATCCAAATAAATTTAATTACTAAATTAAATTATATCAACTACATTACTTGAATATATATGATAATTGAAATGAGCTGATGACATCACCGTTTTCTCCAGAGCGGCTATACAGCCGAATCAAATTCTGTTCATTATTTTCCTGTTTAACACTGTGAAGCTGCTTTGAAACAATCTGCATTGTAAAAAGCGCTATATAAATAAAGTTGACTTGACTTGACTTGATGTGATACAGTAGTAGACAGCTGCATGGTTATAATTTTTTTCCTAATATTATCAAGTAAAGAAGTTTATAAAGTCATTACTGCTGTGCTGTTGGCAGACATCAGAAGTTAAAGCTTTATTTCTTGTTAATTTAGCCACTGTATCGAATAAATACCTAGGGTTGTGTTTGTTTTCTTCTAAGAAAGTCGAGAAATAAGCAGATCTAGCAGTTTTTATGGCCTTTCTGTATGAAATCATGCTCTCTTTCCAAGAAATGCGAAAAACTTCCAGTTTTGTTTTCTTCCAGCTGCGCTCCATTTTTCTGGCTGCTGTTTTAAGGGCCCGGGTGTGCTCTTTGTACCACGGCGTTGGACTATTTTCTTTAATCTTCTTTAAGCGCAGAGGAGCAACTGTGTCTAAAGTGCTGGAAAAGAGAGAGTCAATAGTTTCTGTTGCAACATCGAGTTCCTCTGGGCTATCTGGGATGCTGAGGAGATGAAACTGATGTGGAACTTTATTTACAAAGCAATCTTTAGTCGCAGCAGTGATAGTCCTGCCATACTTGAAGCGAGGGGACAGCTTTGCAGCCTTTGCTAAATTAAGTATACATGATACTAGGTAATGATCTGAGATGTCATCGCTCTGCTGCAGAATTTCAACGGTATCAACATTTATTCCATGTGACAATATTAGGTCTAAAGTATGATTACGGCAATGAGTGGGTCCTGATACGTGTTGCCTAACTCCAATAGAGTTTAGAATGTCTCTAAATGCCAATCCCAATGCGTCTTTTTCATTGTCTACATGGATATTAAAACCAACAACAATTAGGACTTTATCTGTAGCCAGTACTAACTCTGATTGAAAATCAGCAAATTCTCTGGTAAAGTGGGTATTGTGCCCTGGTGGCCTGTATACAGTAGCCAACACAAATGTTAAACAGGATTTATCAATTTCACTACATAACGTTACGTAAAGCACCAAAACTTCAAAAGAATTATATTTGAAACTAGACTTCTGAGTAATACTGACGATATTATTATAAATTACAGCAACACCTCCCCCTTTACCTTTCAGACGCGGCTTGTGTTTATAACAATAATCTTGTGGGGTGGACTCATTTAAAGTAATGTAGTCGTCAGGTTTTAGCCAGGTTTCGGTCAAACACAGCACATCTGGATTATTATCTGTAATCATATCATTAACAATAAGCGTTTTTGAGGAAAGGGATCGAATATTCAGCAGTCCGAGCTTTATCGTTTGTTCATCTGTATTATATCTGTTGTTTATTTGTTGGACATCAATTAAATTTTTACCGTTGAATAGTTTTGGTGTTTTTTTGTATTTACTAATTCGTGGAACAGACACAGTCTCTATGTGATAATATCTAGGTGAAAGAGTCTCTATGTGCTGGGATTTATCTGACTTCTGTGACGCGAGACAGCTAGCAGACGGTCAGGTAAGCCATTCCGTCTGCTTCCTGACCTGGGCCCTAGTTAGTCAAGGTTTAGCTTTAAGACTATGTGCCAAATTACTAGAGAGAAGAGCGGCACCACCCCAGGAGGGATGGATACCATCTCTTTTCAACAGGTCAGGTCTGCCCCAAAAGCTTTTCCAATTGTCTATGAACCCTATGTTATTTTGCGGACACCACTTAGACAACCAGCCATTGAGTGATGATAGTCTGCTAAGTATCTCATCAATCCTTTTAACGGGAGGGGACCAGAGCAAAAAATGCTATCAGCCATCGTACTTGCGAGTTCACACACCTCTTTAATGTTAATTTTGGTGATCTCCGACTGGCGAAGTCGAACATCGTTAGTGCCGACATGAATAATAATCTTAGAGAATTTACGATTAGCATTAGCCAGCCTTTTAAATTTGCTTTGATGTCAGGCGCTCTGGCTCCCGGTAAACATGTGACTATGGTGGCTGGTGTCTCTATTTTCACGTTCCGTGTAATAGAATCGACAATAACTAGGGCACTTTCAACAGGATTCTCAGTGGGTGCATCACTGAGTGGGGAGAACCTGTTTGATGTTCTAATCGGAACGGAAGAATGTTTTTTTGATCCGCGACTATGCCGTCTCACTGTCACCCAGTTGCCCTGCTGCACGGGCTCTACAGCCGGAACCGAACAATGTATAGATTTCACTAAGCTAGTCGCATCCAAAGCAGTGTCTAAAGCTGTTACGTTCTCACTACTCTCAAATAAAGTCTGGATGCGTGTCTCTAATTCTGAATTCTTCTCCGTCAGCCTGACTATCTGCTTACATTTATCACATGTGAAGCCCTGTTCACCAACGGAGAGACAGATATACTAAACATGAAACATGTAGTGCAGGTGACAATAAAAGGAGAAGACATGGCTTACCGTATTTGTTGATTAATCCAATTTACCACAGTTGTTTGATGGAGTCTACTTGCTAATCCAATTAATTCAGTTGTGTTTGTTGACTAATCCAACTCACCACAGTTGTTTGATGGACTAGTAAAGGCATGAGAGACAAAACAGGAAACCCGGATGCACATATGGCAGGCTAACAGGCTAGTGAAATGCTAACGTGTTGTCAACCAAATCAAACCAAAAACATCAAGGTGAGGAAAACAGTTATCAGTTGCACAGAACTCAGAAAAGACAATAGTAAATAAAACAAAGATACACAATATGTCATGAAAAACAATACCTCATCCTTATGAAAAACAACTGTAATTGTTGTATCTAAACAGATAATTGAGAAACATTGAAAACGAACATCACATCATAACATTAGTTTAAAACAGAAACCATTGTCCATATATTTATTACAATCAACAATGTTAAAATATGCTATCTATCCCAGCATTGCATAAAAAATCATTTAAAAAAAACCTTGCCTTTTGGCTGATTTCATAAGCCACAGGGAGTACAACAGCCATACACTTCCTAAAACAGGAATACTAATTTATTTAATTTGTCATTTGTGACCCTGGACCACAAAACCAGTCCAACCAGTCATAAATTGCACAGGTATATTTGTGGCAATAGCCAACAATACATTGTATGGGTCAAAATTATAGATTTTTCTTTTATGTCAAAAATCATTAGGATATTAAGTAAAGATCATGTTACATGAAGATATTTTGTACATTTCCTACTGTAAATATATACAAAAATTATTAGTAGTGGTAATATGCATTGCTAAGGACTTCATTCTGACAAATTTAAAGACGATTTTCTCAATATTTAGATTTTTTTGCACCCTCATATTCCAGATTTTTTAAATAGTTGTATCTTGGCCAACTATTGTTCTATCCTAACAAACCATACATCAATGGAAAGCTTTCAGATGATGTATAAATCTCAATTTTAAAAAATTGACCCTTATGACTGGTTTTGTGGTCCAGGGTCACATTTGTCTTAAAGGATTAGTTCACTTCAAAATGAAAATTTCCTGATAATTTACTCACCCCATCTCATCTAAGATGTTAATGTCTTTCTTTCTTCAGTCAAAAAGAAATAAAAAATTTTGAGGAAAACATTCCAGGATATTTCTCCATATAATGTATTTCAATTGCAACCAACAGGTCCAAACAATGCAGTTTCAAAGCGCTTCAAAGGGCTTCATAGGACTCTGCATGATCCCAGCTGAGGAATAGGGTCTTATCTACATTACATTACTTTAAATGAGTCCACCCCCCAAGATTATTGTTATAAACACGAGCCGCGTCTGAAAGGCAAAAGGGGGAGGGGTTGCTGTAATTTATAATAATATCTTCAGTATTACTCAGAAGTCTAGTTTCAAATATAATTCTTTTGAAGTTTTGGTGCTTTACATAACGTTATGTAGTGTAAATGATAAATCCCGTTTGACATTTGTGCTGGCAACTGTATACAGGCCACCAGGGCACCATACAGACTTTACGAAAGAATTTGCTGATTTTCTATCAGAGTTAGTACTGGCTACAGATAAAGTCCTAATTGTTGTTGGTTTTAATATCCATGTAGACAATGAAAAAGACGCATTGGGATTGGCATTTAGAGACATTCTAAACTCTGTTGGAGTTAGGCAACACATGTCAGGACCCACTCATCACCGTAATCATACTTTAGACCTAATACTGTCACATTGAATAAATGTTTATACCGTTGAAATTCTGCAGCAGAGCGATGACATCTCAGATCATTACCTAGTTTTGTGTATATTTAATTTAGCAAAGGCTGCAAAGCCATCCCCTCGTTTCAAATATGGCAGGATTATCACTGCTGCCACTAAAGATTGCTTTGTAAATAATCTTCCTCATCAGTTTCATCTCCTCAGCATCCCAGATAGCCTAGAGGAACTCGATGTTGCAACAGAAACTATTGACTCTCTCTTTTCCAGCACTTTAGACAGCCAGAAAAATGGAGTGCAGCTGGAAGAAAACAAAACTGGAGGTTTTTCGCATTTCATGGAAAAAAAGCATGCAGAAAGGCCGTAAAAACAGCTAGATCTGCTTATTTCTCGACTCTCTTAGAAGAAAACAAACACAACCCTAGGTATTTATTTGATACAGTGACTAAATTAACAAGAAATAAAGCTTCAACTTCTGACGTTTGTGAACAGCACAGCTGTAATGACTTTATTAACTTCTTTACGTACAAGATTGATAATATTAGGAAAATTATAACTATGCAACCATCTACTACAGTATCACATCAGAGAATGCATTGTAGTGTCACTGAGGAAAAATTCCACTCATTCACTGCTATAGGAGAGGAAGAATTGGCTAAACTCGTTAAATCATCTAAATCAACAACATGTAGACCCTATACCGACTAAGCTACTAAAAGAGATGCTTCCAGAGGTCATAGATCCTCTTCTTAATATCATTAATTCATCCTTGTCATTAGGATATGTACCGAAAACTTTTAAGTTGGCTATTATTAAACCACTTATTAAAAAAACTTAAATTGACACAGAATTAGTCAATTACAGGCCAATCTCAAATCTACCCTTTCTGTCAAAAATACTAGAAAAGGCAGTGTCCTCACAACTATGCTCCTTTTTAGAAAGAAATGGTATCTGTGAGGATTTAGACCGTATCATAGTACTGAGACTGCTCTCATCAGAGTAACAAATGATTTACTCTTATCATCCGATCGTGGTTGTATCTCTCTATTAGTGTTACTCGATCTTAGCGCTGCATTCAATACTATTGACCACAACATTCTTTTGAATAGACTCGAAAATTATTTTGGCATTAGTGGAATTGCATTGGCATGGTTTAAATCATACTTATCTGACCGTTATTAATTTGTAGCAGTAAATGAAGAGATGTCACACCGATCACAAATTCAGTACCGCAAGGCTCAGTGCTAGGACCGTTGCTTTTCACCCTGTACATGCTACCCCTGGGAGATATCATTAGGAAGCATGGCGTTAGTTTTCACTGTTATGCTGACGATACTCAGCTCTATATCATGCCCTGAGGAAACTCACCAATAATCACAAGATTAACTCAATGCATAGCTGATATAAAAAATTGGATGACTAGTAATTTCCTGCAACTTAATTCTGAAAAAACTGAATTTTTAATTATTGGACCAAAAAAAACTCCACAAGTAGTAACCTAGAATACTGTTAAGTATTCTCGACTGCTCTGTCAAGTCCTCCTTGTCAGTTAGGAACCTGGGTGTGCTCTTTGATACCAATCTTTCATTTGAATGCCATGTTTCTAGAATCTGTAAAACTGCTTTCTTCCATCTTTAAAATCTATCTAAATTATGGCACATACTTTCATTGCAAAATGCTGAACAGTTAGTCAATGTGTTCATGACCCTTAAGTCTAGATTATTGTAATGCTCTACTGGGTGGTTGCCCTGCTCGCTTAATAAATAAGCTACAGCTGGTCTAAAACGCAGCAGCTCGAGTTCTTACTAGAACCAGGAAGTATGATCATATTAGCCCGGTTCTGTCAACACTGCACTGGCTCCCTTTTAAACATCATTTAAACATTGTATACATTCTAAAATCTTGCTAATTACTTACAAAGCACTAAATGGTTTAGCTCTCCAGTACTTGAGCGAGCTCTTAACGCATTATACTCCATCACATCTATTGCGGTCTCAAAACTCTGGCCAGTTGATAATACCTAGAATATCAAAATCAACGGCAGGTGGTCGATCCTTTTCCTATTTAGCACCTAAACTCTGGAATAGTCTTCCTAGCATTGTTCGGGAAGCAGACACACTCTGTCAGTTTAAATCTAGACTAAAAACACATCTCTCTACTATGGCATACACATAGAACATTATCAATTTATATTATTCAAATCAGTTAAATGATTGTTTTAGGCTGCATTAACTAGGTCAGCCGGAACCGGGAACACTTCCCATAACACCTGATGTACTCGTTACATCATAAAAAGAATGGCATCTACGCTAATGTTAGTCTCAATGTTTATCCTGAGGTTTACTGCAGTCAGCCGGATCCGGGCCGTATCCAGATCAGATGGCGGACCTGCACCTAGACATGACCAACACATCCCTGAAATGTCTGCAGAGACCATGTCAATTAGACTCCCTCCTGTAAATGCCTCATCGATACAACATCCTCAATAAACCCATCTCCGGTTTGATGACTCCGATCTTTCGAATATTCCGATCTAATATGACTTCTGACTTGTAATGTTGCCAGAATCGAAATCATACACTGTTTGTTCATTGGCCAGAGGAGAACTGGCACCCCGACTGCGCCAAAGGCGACAGTGGCAAGGAACCAAAAGTTCTCCTCTGACCAATGAACAGTGTATGATTATGATTCAGGCAGAATTACAGGTCAAAAGTCAGGTTAGATCGGAACATTCAGAATATTTATCCAGGTCCAACCAGCGTGAGGGCATTTAAAGTACAAAAAAGTAATTTGTCTTGATGCATACAAAAGGTGTGCTATTAATAATTTCACACATTAAAATGATCTGCTTTAATAAATCGTAACACTCACATGCAATATGCTGTACTGATCATTCAGCATCCACTGCTCATCCAAGCAAACTTAATGAGCATTAGGGCATTTAAAACACAACTAAACAGAAAGAGGCAACCAAATGATTACGCACAGCTGGCATTACCCTGTACTGTTTGCAAAGTCATTGTGGCCAACTCACTAAAATGGTCACAAAACAACCTAAATGAGCACTAAAACACTGCTCAAAGACATAACACCCATTAAAATAGACCTAACAGAACTGGTTCTTCCAGCGACCAACAACCAACTACATGCCAAACAATTCAGGCACTGCAACTATTCCACTCATAGGAAGTGGTGTATTTAAAGGCAAATCGCACCTTCTACGGATACCCACAGCAGCATCCCCTATTGACTTGGCTGCATACACCCCTGCCTTTAATGGTCAACGTCCCGGTGAACAACCCAAGGGAAATCACTACTGCCAAGGTCTAATAAGGGAGCTAACCTCTGCTATAATAATAGACACATTCTGTGCCACATACTGGGGGAGCCTGCTGTCCTACGAGTGGAACGCCTAAGGGTCCCTTATTCACTTAGGCTGACAGACTGACTGACAAACTGATATCTACATTAGTAACAATATCAGACTCCTGCTCTTGTGTGGTTGCTTGGAACTGCACTCCCGTGGGTTCTCTTATACTTCTGATGGAGGAACGGTCCAAGCTAACACAATGGCTTGACTGGAGACTAGAATCAACTTGGGCACCTACTCTAAAATGGACCACAGCTACTTATGGCTGACTTCCCACTTCTGGTTCCTCAGGACTCCCTTCGCTTCTAAGACTAAAAGAGGAAGATGAAACACACTTTGGGAATGATATACCCACTATGCCACACTGCAATCACACCCACCCTAGTGTGAAGCTGGAACCCAGGCACACTTAGGGCGTGAGCACTCTGGCGCCAGGCGTCACAGGGAGTTGCAGACTGTAGAATCTTATGAAGGTGTGCGGAGTGGCCCACCCGACCGCCTCGCAAATTTCCTGAAGCGAGACTCCAGAAAGGAGGGCCACCAAGGAGGGGTGAAGGCAAATTGCGCACCTGATAAGCCGTGGCTATTGCCTGGACAATCCAGTTACTGATTGTCTGTTTTGATGCAGGTGGCCCTTTCTTGGGTGAGCCGAAGCACACCAACAACTGGTCTGACTTCCTCCACTGTGAAGACTTCTTCAAATAGAGCAGGTGAAGTCTCTCCTCTTCCGGCGTCACGTGAGGTGGAGGGTGGAAGGCCTGAAGAACCACTGACCATGCCATATTAGATGGCACCTTGAGACGCGAACAGGTCCACTTCCACTGGGCCGAATCTCACGCACATGGCCTCCACCACCTCTGGGTGGAGTCGCCATTCCCCGGGCCTCAGCCCCTGCCTCGACAGGACGTCTGCTCCCTGGTTTTGGTCCCCGGGGACATACATCACTCTGAGAGATGACAGTTTCCCCTGGGACCACAGGAGGATCTGGTGTGCCAGTCTGCAAAGAGGGCGCGACCTCAGACCCCCCTGACGATTCAGATACGAAACCACAGACTTATTGTCTGTTCGTATCAGGACATGGTGGCCACGGAGGTCTGGGGAAAAAGCTCCTCAGAGCTTTGTAGACCGCTAGCATTTCCAGGCAGTTGATGTGCCAGGAGGAATGCCAGATCTCCCACAGACCTCTCGCAAATTAGCCGTCCATGACCACGCCCCAACCAGTGAGGGAGGCATCTGTTGAAACGGTTTTCTGGCAACATGATGCTCCCAGCACTGGTCCCAGGGACAGGAACCAAGGTTTCTTCCATATGACGAGGGAACGAAGGCATCTGCACGTTACCCTGATCATACGGAACAAATTTCCCCTCGGGGAAAACCCCTTGGCTCTCAGCCACCACTGTAGGGGTCTCATGTGTAGCAGGCCAAAAGGTATCACGTTGGATGCTGCTGCCATGAGACCCAGCAGTCTCTGGAGCTGCTTCACAGTGAGGCTGCGGCCTAGCTTTTCTTTGGAGACCATCGCCAGTATGGACTCCACGCGCGGGGCCCGTATTGTCGTAGAATCCCATATGACCCCCAGGAACGTAGTCCTCTGGGAGGGCGTCAACACATTCTTTTTTGTGTTGAGTCTCAACCCCAAGCACCTGATATGGGCCAGAACGACATCTCGATGCCGAACTGCCATCTCGCGCGAGGGGAAAGAGCTAGGCCCGAAGGGAAGAACCCGATATTGGGATGCTTTGCCCCCAAAAGCAAACCTCAGGAACTTCCTGTGACATGGAAGGATGGAATATGGAAATATGCGTCCTTCAGATCTATTGTGACAAACCAGTCCTCGAACTGGATCTGACTCACGATGGCTGAAATCATGAGCGTCTTGAACCTGAATCTCCTCAGAGAACGACTAAGTGCCTCAGATCTATTATTGGACGCAACCCCCCCATCCTTCCTGGAACTATGAAGTACCGGCTGTAGAACCCGGACTCCCTGTCTGGCGGAGGAACACATTCTATGGCATCCTTCCAACCGGGAGTGAACTTCTTGTTCCATAACCCGCACTTGCTCTGGGACCGCCACAGTCCAGACCACCCTATTAGAATTCGGGGAAGGGTAACCGGACCGCAGTCTGTATTCGGAGGCATAACCATGCGCAGAGATAATCTGCTAAGGGAACCAGCCTCTTAAGGCTGGCCTTGTGTGTCAACCGACCCTCGTTCCCGACCCCCTGAAGTGGCTGACCGGCAGGGAGCAGTCGAGGACGATTTTCGGTGTGTGCGGACACTTTCGCTGCCCAGCCGCAGGTCTCTCTAGAGGCGGATGGAGCAGCGTGCGTTCGCCGGAAGTCGATGTGGCCCGAGCGTCATGGACGGCAGGATCGCAGCATCGACTTCCAAAGAGCTCCACGGAGGAGGCGACCTCGATCGCTCCTTCTCGGGAGAGGGGGCTGGCCAGCAGGGGCCTCATCTAAGGGAGCAACTCAACAGGGCCGCAACGATTTCGGGCGGACACTGCGAGATTACTGGAAACCAATGTGTCCCGCAAAGCCAGAGGCAGCGGGAACAACATTGATCTCCTGAGGGCTCCGTGGAGGAGCAAACCTCACAATGCACGAAAACAGCCCCCTCAGGAAACTGCTCATGCATGTCCTGCTCCCATCTTAGATGAATACAGACCAGTGAACACGCTTTAGCTGATAATATATCCTCAAACAAAGATATATAACTCCTCAAAGTCAGATAACATCCCATTTAATTCCTCAGAATTAAATGCTGCCATAATCACCCCAGTGAACATGGTCTGAATGATAGGCTGAATAAAAATATCTAACTTCTCAAAGTCAGAAAATATTTCATTTTAATTCCTCAGAATTAAATGTAGCCATAACCACCAGACGATACTGTTTTAATGTTTATTTATACGGACTCATCATCTACACGCTGCCTCAGCAAACGCAAGATTTGATCTGTTCACAATCTATTTGGCTTTCCTCCCTCGAGAAGAAAGTCCACAGGCGCGAGGCTGAAAGTACTGCTGTACACGTCGAGATATTTCTAGATGAACACAGCCAGCACCCTCAGGAGCTGACTGCCTGCCTCGCACCCAAACAGTATCACATGCACACCGGTCGCGTGTGTTCACTCTTATTGCAGACCCGTAATCTATGCGCTGCCTCGGCAACGCGAGATCGAGCCTTGCATAACTTCTCTTTTTTCCGAAGTGGCGAGCTCTCATTACTACTTCACTCCCTCGATGCTGAGCACGTCTAATTCCTCGGAATCAGACGGTTCAAGCATCTGGTTCTCCACCCCAAGGGAAGAAGCCGCAGCGTGGGCTTTCGCACGGGGAGGGAGACCATCGGACTGTCAGACTCATCTGCGAGCCCTATGATCTATGCCGCCGCGCTGCCTCAACAGGCGCGGGACCAATACCACGGAGCTTGCGAGCCTTGAGTTATGAATGAAGCGGCTTTCCTGTCTGGGGCATTAACGTCACCCACCTCGTTACTGAACACGTCTGAGCAAAGCGAATGAATTCCTATGAAAGTTAAGCTTCCATAGGCATGAACTGAAAACACGCCAGTGCACACACACCGTGAACTTTTTTCGATTTTAGTTTCGGTTTTGAATTAGCGCCAATTCGGGGGTGGGTTGCTTGAATTGAGGGTTCATTAGCCTATTATTCTTAATGAAAAACACAACAACAAAACGGTATAATGACAAACTCACTTAAATAGGTGCTTTTACATTTCGCTTTGAAACCAAATCTTCCGTGATCATCTTGTCTGTCTTCTCGTGATGAATGAAATCTGACTCCTGCTGCTGGTCTGTGCGGCGACTCTCGTTCAGCTCACGCTGTATTGAGCAGACACGTTCAGTTTTTAATTGTAGTGTTTGTTCTCTAACTGAACTAAATGATTTTATTACTATAAAAATCTAAACGACGGTGGGGTGGGCAAGTGATGTAACCGGTGGGAGTGGCCTCGTAGGGCAGTGAAGCAAGTGCATTCTGGGAGTTGTTGTCTTTCATCTATATGAGCCAAAAATACATTTTCTGGCTTTTCTCAGTCTAGAAGGCACCAACTTCTAAAATAATTTCACATTTCTACTACATAAATGACCCAATTTAAATACACATTCATCTTTCCAGCGGTGAAGTACCCCTTTAAGGTTCCTTGTGGAAGAGGCAGACAGAAATTCCCAAACTGAACAATTTGGGCATGGGAGCTCCCTGTGGGGAACACTCAAGCACGGGTGCTGCTTCTGGAAAATACATGGGCATGGGTACTCCCTCTGGGGAGCGCACAGACACAGGTTCTCCCTGTGGGTAACACTCAGAATAGGTGGGCACAAAGTCTCCTTGCAGGGTCCCCGTGTAATAGGTTGGCCAAGGTTGGCCCAGCAAGCATGCAGGAACCTGGTGGAAGGAGGATGGCACACTGTGGGTAATAGGTGGGCGTGAATAATCCCTGTGGTGTCTCAGTGGGCATTGTCGCTTCTTGTGGGAAGCATATGGCCACCTGTAGGTAATAGGTGGGACTGGTGGGTACATGGGCACCTAGTGGTAGACATATGTCCCACATGGGCATGGTGAAAAGAGCTAAACATGGTTGCTCCCTTCAGGTAACAGCCAGGGACGATTGCTGCCTGAGGGAAATAGCCTACCATTGGTGCTCCTTGTTGGAAATAGGTTGGCATGGGCAATCCAAAAAATTGTTGAATTGTGCTAGGCTGCTTGTGTCTGCAACACAATCTGTGAAACACTGTGAGAAAAAGAGATAGGGAAGAGATAAGCTGAGTTAAAATACAATCTGGTTATATTAAGGGCCTTCTGTAAACTTAAAACTTTGGTGCTCATGCGTGAGACACATTAAAATAAGGGTGAAGCATTGCAATGATAAAAGATATTTGTCTACCACATATTAAAACACACACACACACAAAACACACATTCCTGTCATTCTCAAAATATTATGACAAAGCCAAGCCTTTGTGTTATGAAAAAGGTTTTTAAATATTTAAAACACTACTAAAAGACTAGACAAGAGATGTAAAACGTATAATTTTATAACAATTTGAAATAGTTAAAATAATATGAAATAGGTCGTCTCTATATTGTTAAATAGTTACTGACTTACATTTAAACAGATTTTTTTATATAATTAATGTTAACAATTCATTCAATGTAATTTTTAAATCTTTTGACAGATTTTTATTGAAATAATTAAATTTTATGATTTGATTATAGGATGATGGGTATTTTGAGATTATATTGACATAATAAAAGTGATCTTTTATGTGAAAAATTTAAATTGTCTTTTTAAAAAGCATGTAAAAATAATCTTTAAAAAAAAACAAAAAAAAATTTGTTATGACAATTCGTCACTGGTGTTTGACACGGTTAATAAATCATTACAGCTATATTTATAGGAGAACTAAAAAGGACCAAGTCGCATCTAGAACAACTCACAGATATCGCTCACTGGAGGCAGATCAGTAATATTGTTGAATATTTAGTGTCCACAACTAAGCAAGCCAAAAGCCAAAGGCGACAAAAGAGACAGTGGCAAGGAACCAAAACTCCATAAGGAAAAAAAACTTGTGAGAAACCAGGCTCTGGCCAACGCACAAACAGTGTATGATTGTGATTCAGGCAGCATTACAGGTCAGAAGTCAGATTAGATCGGAACATTCAGAATATGTATCCAATTCCATCTGGTTGAAAATCGGAGTCATCACGCTGGAGACGGGTTTGTTGAGGATGAG
Source organism: Rhinogobio ventralis (assembly GCA_039654625.1). Lineage (NCBI taxonomy): Eukaryota > Metazoa > Chordata > Actinopteri > Cypriniformes > Gobionidae > Rhinogobio > Rhinogobio ventralis. The sequence continues at coordinate 35,993,156 of CM077194.1, forward strand.
TGCCACTGGCTGTCGATGAGGCCTTCACAGGGTTGAGTCCAGTTGACACAATCTCTGCAGACACTTCAGGGATGCGTTGTGGTCGTGTCTAGGCGCAGGTCCACCATCTGATCTAAACCATAAAATGTTATCCTGGAAGAAAACATGCTCTGACAATGTTTCCCAACTCGAAGGATTGCTTTTCGTGCAGGACAATGCTCCAATCCACACAGCCAGGCCAATCAAGGTGTGGATGGAGGACCACCAGATCAAGACCCTGTCATGGTCATCACAATCTCCAGACCTGAACCCCACTGAAAACCTCTGGAATGTAAACAAGAGGGTCACCAGCCATTAAATAAAGCCAAGCTGCTTGAATTTTTTCACCGACTAATAGGGAGCATGCTAAGACGCATGACAGCTGTAATTGGAAATCAGGGTTATTCCATCAAATATTGTTTTCTCTTAACTTAAAACATTAGTATTGTGTTGTTTAAAAATGAATATAAACTTTTTGTCTTTGCATTATTTGAGGTATGAAAACATGGCATCTTTTTTCATTATTTTGACTAGTTGTCATTTTCTGCAAATAAATGCTCTAAATGACATATTGACATAAATGATATATTTTTATTTGAAATTTGGAAGAAATGTTGTCAGTAGTTTGTAGAATAATTCAAAAATGTTAATTTTACTCAAACATATAATAAAGTGATTTGTTTGTTTAAAAATCTTATAAATGTATGAGGTGGCAAGGTGGGCATTTTACTCCACATAGCATGGGGCAAAAGGCACAGAGTATTGAAATACTTTAGCCAAAATAATATGTTTTTCATAATGTCTAAGTTAATACTTGTTCAAAACAATCATTTTAGCTAAGTTTGTACTATTTTCGGTTTATTTTAATAAATAAAAGACTTATTTTTTGTTTAATAACTGTAATTAAAATATGTTCATTTTAAAAATACAGAAACAAAATTATTTAAAAAAGTAAATATTCTGAAAGCATTGATTGAGATCCCATAAACATGTAATATAGCTTTTCAGTGGTAACAAACAAATATGATATTTTATATGATATTATTAATATCATATTTTAAATATAATTGTTTCATTATAAATATAGTGTCACGATCACCTGCCACCTCACCTGTGAAACTCATTTCCCATAATCCTTCCTGGCTCCCACCTGCACACACTCCACCATCACCTGCACCTGAACCTACTCTTCATGATTGTGTGGTCTACAACACAATTTTTGAATCCTCCAAAGCATTGGAATCCTTCGCCAGTTGCCCTTGTGTTCGTCTTCAAAGACCTGCAAGAGAAAGTAATCTATCCTTAATTCGTTGAATATAGCGACATACTGATACATGGGGTGTGAGGTGCAACTTACCTGGCCTTTGACAGCTCTTCATCTTCTCTGTTGTTGTTTGCTGATATACTCACCTTGTGCACTCAACCTGTTAATAAACTGTTTGTTTGTGAACTCACCATCTCTCTATGAGTCTGTTTTCTGACACTAAGATGGACATCCAACTCAAAGGGATAGTTCACCCAAAACTGAAAATTATCCCATAATTTAATTATTTAATTTTATTTAATTTTAATTATTTATTATAACTTAATTATTTAATATATAAATAATTAATATATTTAATTATTATTTAATTTACTTACCCTCAAGCCATCCTAGCAATGTCATGGCTCTTCCAAGCTTTATAATTGAAGTGAATGTGAATGCCTTTATTAACCCCCCGGAGCCGTGTGGATTACTTTTATAATGGATGGATGCACTTTTTTGGGCTTCAAATTCTGGGCTGCCATTCACTGCCATTATAAAGCTTGGAAGAGCCAGGACATATTTTAATGTAACTCGGATTGTATTCGTCTGAAAGAAGAATGTCATATACACCTAGGATGGCTTGAGGGTGAGTAAATCATGGGGTAATTTTCATTTTTGGGTGAACTATCCCTTTAATATATGATATTTACCATCTGACTCTAACCATGTCAACAAATGGACATTTACCCCCAACAGCAGGGGTGCCTTTTACCCCAAATACCGTACTTTTACATATTAAGTTATTGAAACTTAACTGTTGCTTTAATTACCTTGAACACAACTGGAAATCATTACCAATACCTTTGTCTTAAAATATAATCAATAATTTTATAGAATCTACAACATAAAAAAAACATTAAAAAAACATTAACCTATACAGGTGCTGGTCATATAATTAGAATATCATCAAAAAGTTGATTTATTTCACTAATTCCATTCAAAAAGTGAAACTTGTATATTATATTCATTCATTACACACAGACTGATATATTTCAAATGTTTATTTCTTTTCATTTTGATGATTATAACTGACAACTAAGGAAAATCCCATGATAATCCCATGACAATGATAATGTAATTTAATAGAAAACTATGTTAGTGGCGCTCTGTGGCAGGATTTTGAACAGATTAGGAGCTGTGCGTCTCCGGAGTGCATAGTCTGTACATTGAAGGGATGGATTCTGGAAAAAACTGCCGCTTCAATGTATCTTTTGAGTGATTTATAGTCAAGTTATTCATCAATATTTATCCTTCTAAATATTAAATGATTTGAATGACTTCTTCAAGCTAATGGAAAAGCTTTTACTTTTCTATATTTAAATGCTAGCGAATAATGGTGATTATTGTCTGTACCTCTTACTGAGAGAAAGTACAACTTAGATGTTTTGGGAAACTTTCCTGTTTAGAGCAGAGCTCGACCAGTTCCAACCTTGAAAAGGCTGTGTATGTGTGCCAATATTCTGTGTTGCAGATAAGTATTGGTGTGATGAACAATTTCTAGCTTTCTTAGCTTTTTTAATTACCACTTTCAAGGCCCAGAAAGGTAGGAAAGACATCATTAAAATAGTCCATGTGACTACAGTGGTTCAACCTTAATTTTATGAATCGTCAAGAATACTGTTTGTGCACAAAAATAACGACTTTATTCAACAATCTCTTCTCGTCTGTGCCAGTCTCCTATGCTGTTGATGTAGTAAATACAGTGCAGCGCTTTCAAATCGAACGGCGACTTACCATTGGCCGACGCTGTTCAGGTGAGCACCACGACACATGCGTGTGATGCTGACAGAGGAGCTAGCCAATGCAAAAGCACTGCATTGTTTACACTCCAGTAGGTGACTGGCACAGACAAGAAGAGATTGTTGAATAAAGTCGTTATTTTTGTTTGTTTTTTGTGCAGAAAAAGTATTCTCGTTACTTCATAACATTAAGGTTGAACCACTGTATTCACATGGACTATTTTACCAATGTCTTTCCTAGCTTTCTGGGCCTTAAAAAGTGTCTATGGAGGGGTCAGAGAGCTCTCGGATTTCATAAAATATATCTTAATTTGTGTTCCGAAGATGAACGAAGGTCTTATGGCTTTGAAACGACATGAGGGTGAGTAATTAATGACAGAATTGTCATTTTTGGGTGAACTAACTAACCCTTTAATGATTTCTATATAGGCCTATTGATTATCCTGCCTGAAAAGAACATAAACATTACGGATAACATCCGCAGTAACAATTATTTACATATGCCTACATATATCATAGAAACTAATCACGTGCGACTGATGTCTGTACCTTTGTCAGTAGGGAATAGATGTGCTGTTTTTTAAATGTTGGTGTACACAGGAACACTGACTTTTTAACTGTAAGTGATGGGATGGAATAAATAAATTTGAATAAAACTTAAAATACTATACAAATACAGCAAGTAAATGTAAGCATGCAATTAAAACATGATTGTTCATACTCTGTATAATAGAATTATATTTGTTTAACATTTAGTTTATAATCAGTTTATAATTAAAAAAAAAATTATAGGTGAACAAAGCTAGTGCATGGACAGGATCAAATGAAGCTGACACTGTCCCAGCAAAATGTTTCACAGTGCTGATTATGTTGCATATTATAGCATTGTTATGTTATTGTTATTAATATTATTATTATTATGCCTACAGATCATTGAACCCAAGTTAGTTGACTCTACGGGATAATGTTGGTTAAATTCGAATGTGAAAAGACAAGAAACATTAACAGAGCCAATTTTGGCATATTAGGTATAATTAGAAGTGAATGTGTGCATATTTTCATATAAGTCAAGTCAAGTCACCTTCATTTATATAGCAGATTGCTTCAAAGCAGCTTTACAGTGATAATAGGAAATTCATTTTGTTTTTGATGAAAAGTTTTTGATTCATTTCTTTGTAAAAACTGATTAGTTATTTAATTTGGTGCCATTTAAACAACACCATCTTCAATTAAAACAGAAAACCCCCAATGTGTTCCGGACCCCATCCGCACGGCAACAGCATTTCGTGGCCTGAGAACGCAAACCATGAAATAGGTTTGAAATAGTTTTGAAACTATACCATCATCATCCCCGCGCAACCCCTAAAAAGGTGAATCTGTGAAAACAGATTTATACAATGAGCCAGTGCAGTGTTGACAGAACTGAGCTAATATGGTCAAACTTCCTGGTTCTAGTAAGAACTCGAGCTGTTTTGGACCAGCTGCAGTTTATTTATTAAGTGAGCAGGGCAACCACCCAGTAGAGCATTACAATAATCTAGCCTTGAGGTCATGAACGCATGAACTAACTGTTCAGCATTTTGCATTGAAAGCATGTGTCGTAGTTTAGATATATTTTTAAGGTGGAAGAATGCAGTTTTACAGATGCTAGAAACGTGGCTTTCAAATTAAAGATTGGTATCAAAGAGCACACCTAGGTTCCTAACTGAAAGCATGTGTCGTAAGCCTAACTGACAACAAGGACTTGACAGAGCAACCATCAAGTGTTAAACAGTATTCTATATTACTACGTGCAGAGGTTTTTTGTCCAATAATTAGAAATTCAGTTTTTTCAGAATTAAGTTGTAGGAAATTACTAGTCATCCAATGTTTTATATTAGCTATGCATTTTGTCAATACGTGAATTTGTACGTTTCGTCAGGTCGCGAAGAAATATAGAGCTGAGTATCGTCAGCATATCAATGAAAACTAACACCATGTTTTCTAATGATATCTCCCAAGCAACGGTTCTAGCACTGAGCCTTACGGTACTCCATACTGATCGGTATGACATCTCTTCATTTACTGCTACAAACTGATAGCGGTCAGATAAGTATGATTTAACCATGCCATTGCAATTCCACTAATGCCAATATAATTTTTGAGTCTATTCAGAAGAATGTTGTGGTCGATAGTATCGAATGTAGCACTAAGATCGAGTACCACTAATAGAGATATACAACCACGATCAGATGATAAGAGTAAATCATTTGTAACTCTAATGAGAGCAGTCTCAGTACTATGATACGGTCTAAACTGGAAATCCTCACAGATATAATTTCTTTCTAAAAAGGAGCATAGTTGTGAAGACACTGCCTTTTCTAGTATTTTTGACAGAAAGGGTAGATTTGAGATTGGCCTGTAATTGACTAATTCTGTGGGATCAAGTTGCGTTTTTTTATTAAGTGGTTTAATAATAGCCAACTTAAAAGTTTTCGGTACATATCCTAATGACAAAGATGAATTAATGATATTAAGAAGAGTGTGGTGTCTATATAGACTGTTATTACAAATAACAAACACTAGGGGGAGATGTAACAAAAAATAAAGGAGAGGTGTACATACACATGGAAGAGTTCGGTCTGGATTAAAGAGTGATAATCCAAGGAATTATTGTACCATTGTATTTTTTATTGTTTTGTAAAGTTAAGTGAAATGTTGACAGTACAACAAATTGGCGACAAAGTGGTGGTCTGCATATATATTGTGTGGCGATGGCTACACTGAATGCTCCATTCCCAGACTTATTTCTGCCTTGCCCGGGTGAGCCCAGCATTTCATTCACAACGTGGATCAAGATGTTCCACAACTATCTCCTCGTCGTGGGAGCTACAGGTGATGGCCCGAGGGAAGGAAAAGAGCCTTGCTGCTACATTGCTTAGGAACTGAAGGGCAAAGGATTTTTTATACTTTACCAGAGACTGGAGATACACTAGAGTCTGCTATCACTGCATTGAGTATGCATTTCACACCTGCCATTAATGTCGTGGTAGAACAACATCATTTTTGTAAAAGAGTGCAAGGTGCTCACGAGTCCATAGTGAATTATATTGCTGCACTGAGACAGTTAGCAGCAACTTGTGACTTTCCAAACACAGAGGACATGATCCGAGACCAACTGATTGAGCATGTGTCGGATCCCCGGATTCGTGAGAATGGGATTCCCCATTTAAGCCCACCGGCAACTATAGTTGCCGCAGTGTATAGTTGTCATTTTTTATGTCTCAATGACATGCAAGCAAACCACCAAATAAAGGATTTCAAGAAGAAAAAAAAGGTATTCACTTCCTTCCTGTCACATGAGGCTGCCAACTTCCTACCCCTACTTCCAGGAAGCATGGCAAAGGCAAAACCTCCCAAAGAAAGTTCATTTTCATGTTACTAATAAGTATTTTTTGTTGACATATATATATCTACATAATCATGAAGGTCTCTAGAATCATCCAAACAAATCTTACAAGAGATCCATAGTTTTTTGTATACTTAGTCAAAAGTCCAAGCGGCAACTATAGTTGCCGGTGGGCAAATTACTTGTAAGTATATATATCATGGGGAAATAGGGTATACTGTGTTAATAGGTTAATAAATCAAGATTTTTGGTCTTGTTTAGGGCTTTTTGCATTCATAATATCCCACCTAAAACATAACTTAACCCTTTAACTGACATCTCTACTGTACAATAGACCTTAATTCGATAGGGAAAAATATCATATTTTATGATATTATGTCTTGTAAGGGAAAAAATATTGATTGCCCTTCATCCAGTTTGGGTGCGTTTCATTCTAATCAGTCAAGGACCCTAATTCATTTTATGACTAGTAGCTTATGATTCCATTTTAATGTGGAAATTCAGACAAGTAATGAGTTTACTTTGATTATATGAAATCACCTACTACAGTCAGCCATTAAATACTATGGGACTATTTTGTTATTTGTTTTTTTTGTCATATAGATGTAATTTTTTTGTCATTCTATTTATGTATTTTCATTTAACTTTTTGATACACGATGCCCTGTTGGGGCAACTTAATGGCTGCACTTTGTTCCACCACTTTAAGACAAATGTATTTGTTGTTTGTTGTGTTTTCATATTCAAAAGATTATAAGATAGATGCAGCTTTTTTGAGTTTGCATCAAATGTTCTTCGACTTTTATACATAATACATTTGTTTATGAATAAAGATTGATCTGTTAAAAGCAGTTATTTTGAGTTAGATGCCAAATGTTGTCCCCCAATTCAAATTTGACATTGAAGGGGTGCTTACAACATATTTGCCTACCGGCAACTTTAGTTGCCGCACATTCAAATACGTTTTTCAAGAAAAAAAACAAAAACCTGGGGAAAATAAATGCAGAACATTTTCACATAGGACACTATTAACATGACTTTATGCATGAAACCATTCAGAAAAATGTGGGCACAAATGGGTTAAAACTTAACCTCCCATTGGCAGAAGCTATCGCAACTGCGACCCAAATTGAGCCTGCATCAGAACAAGCGAAGGCCATAGGAGAAAGGAGCATTCCCGTGCAACCAGTTCAAATTCTACAAAAGCGAAACCAGCGAAACAGCAAAGAGCCACGTCAACTGCAAAGACTTCCAAAACCGCATGCACCTGCTGCGCATGCACACTCATGTTTTCACTGTGGTTTTAGTGGACACTTGGCTAATGCAAAGGAGTGCCCAGCGACCAGGGCAATGTGTAAAAACTCTAAAAAGAAAGGACACTTTGCGCGTGTGTGCCAACACACACTGTTAGAGAAGTCGAGTTACCTGAGTACCAACTCTATTGGGTAACCATGGCAACTAAAGACGTAGGCATGCACACAACAGCTCAATGAGAGTGGCATACTGTTAATCCAAGGATCCAGCATGCAGAAAAAAATCCAGTGTGCTGTGGGTATCCAAACGACAAAGTCCTTTGCTACTGTGGAATTGACCATGGATACTGGCGCCTCAGTATCAGTTTTGCCTCGATCTGTGTATGAGGAAAATCTGCAGCCATCACCGTGCGACTAGTTACTTACTCGCGCTCGCCTATTGAGGTGCTCGGCTGTATGCCAGCTACTGTTATTATAATCAATGCCAAATGCTCTGCCACCTTCTTTATTGTGGATTCAGGAACCGCTCTAATGGGGATGGACTTGATATCTGCTCTCAACCTCTGCATTAAAGGGAATACAGTCACTTCTGCACAAGCCTCCAACTCACCTGCTTCTCTTTCCCTGACACCGGTGATGCAGCTATCATCTTCAGCACCTGCGACAGGCTGTGTGAAAGGGTTCATGCATGAAGTGACAGTTTTACCCTCTGCTGTACCTGTACGACAAATACTACGACGTCTTCCTTTCTCAGTACGTGCTGCTGTGTCTGATGAACTAGACCGCCTTCTCAGTGCAGGTGTAATAGAGAAAGTGGATGCTTCACCGTGGATTTCACCGATTGTGGTAATACAAAAGAAGACAGGAGGTATTAGAATGTGTGTTGATTTGCAGGAGCCTAATAAGGCCATTATAGTGGATGCTTACCCTCTGCCACACATGGACGAGAATTTAGCTGCCTTGTCAGGTGCAACAGTTTTTTCTACCATTGATCTGGAAAATGCCTACCATCAAGTGCCGCTCCACCCAGATAGCCGTGACCTCACTGCCTTTATCACACATGACGGGTTGTTTAGTTTCTGCCATGTCCCGTATGGTCTCGCATCGTCTCCGGTCGCATTTCAGTAAAAATTATGTCAATAATACTCAAAGGCGTTCCCATTATTCAGAATTACTTAGATGACATTATCTGTTTCGGACATGACATTGCTTTGGATGCTGTGCTCAAACGTCTCAGCAAGGCTGTTCTACGAATGAATACGAAAAAGTGCAATTTCCGTCAGTCCTGTCTGCGTTTTCTCGGACACATGGTAAATGGAAACTGTATCCAACCTGATGGAGAACATCTGCAAGCAATAATGCAGGCCCCAGCCCCAACAGATGTCACCAGTCTGCGCTCCTTTCTGGGTATGTTGTCCTAATTATGCCACTCTCATTGAGCTGTTGTGTGCATGCCTACGTCTTTAGTTGCCATGGTTACCCAATAGAGTTGGTTACGGACAATGGGCCACAATTCACATCGGATGCCTTTACGACCTTTCTGCGAGAAAGGGGCATTACGGCAATCTGCATGGCTGTGTATCATCCAGCGGCGAATGGTGCCATAGAATGCTTTAACAGAGTTCTTAAGGGCTGTGTACAGTCGGCTATAGTACAGTCCAAGCCATGGAAGCATAATGTGACAGACTTTCTCCAAGTTTACCGCTCCACCCCACATGCCACCACAGGAGATTCACCCTTTGAATTGCTCCATGGGTGGAAGATGAGAACTAGACTGAACATTACCCTTCATTCTCCTGCCAATACTCTTCAGCCAGCGAGTTGTTTTTAAACAATCTCAGATTAAGTGCTACACAGACGCAAAGTGGGGCACAAAAACTGATTATCCTCAAAAAGGGGGACAGGGTGCGAGTGCGCAAGCCCTTTCATGTGTCGAAGGGACACTGCAAATTCTCAGACCCCGTTAAAATTTAGGAGCAAGTGGGTCCGAATACCTACTTACTAGAGGATGGAAGGAAATGGCATTCTTCGCAACTGGCACAAGCTGTTCAGATGCCTGATCCTGCACCTGAGCTTGCGAAGAAAACCTCCACCTGTAATGAAACTGATAACTCTCAGCTGGCCAAGGGACGTCCATCAAGAACACCCAAACCTCCCTCATGGCTCAAAGATTTCAAGACGTAAATTTATAGTTATACATTGCCTATACGCTCTGTTGCCTGTTATAATTAAGATACGCTTGTTTTTTTGTGTGCTTAAGCAAGATTCTGTTCAGGAAGTTTACAACAAAGGGGGAACAAAAAGTTCAAATAATTGTACTTCCTTGGATCCATGTTCAGCTGCTTGTTATTTAAACATTTTCTTGTTATTTCATTGCTAAGTGGTAAGATTAAGGTAGTAAAGAAAATATCTTATGTGTTGGGGGGATGTTGTGTCTATATAGACTGTTATTACAAATAACGGACACTAGGGGGAGATGTAATGAAAAAGAAAGGAGAGGTGTACATACACATGTAAGAGTTCGGTCTGGATTAAAGAGTGATAATCCAAGGAATTCTTGTGCCATCGTTTTTTTTATTGTTTTGTAAAGTTAAGTGACAGTACAACAAAGATGATCTATGACCTCTGGAAGCATCTCTTTCAGTAGCTTAGTCGGTATAGGGTCGAGTATAGATGTTAATTTAGATGATTTAACAAGTTTAGCCAATTCTTCCTCTCCTATAGCAGTTAATTAGTGGAATATTTCCTCAGTGACACTACAATGCACTGTCTGATGTGATACTGTAGTAGATGGTTGCATAGTTATAATTTTCTTCCTAATATTATCAATCTTGCACGTAAAGAAGTTCATAAAGTCATTGCTGCTGTGCTGCTTGCAAACGTCGGAAGTTGAAGCTTTATTTCTTGTTAATTTAGCCACTGTATCAAATAAATACCTAGGGTTGTGTTTGTTTTCTTCTAAAAGAGTCGAGAAATAAGCAGATCTAGCAGTTTTTACGGCCTTTCTGTATGTGTAAGGCCCACCCAATCGTCCCAATGACGGCTTCCACTTGGTGGGTGAAGGTTTCTTGCGCGTTCAGACTTTTCAGCGGGGCAAAGTGGTTTAATTCCAATTTATCTTTATCTGACTCCATTTTATCATGACCTCGAATTTAGGTTAGAATGCTGATTGGTTATTAGGTCATTTGTATAACAATTTAACTACACATTTGATTAATCTGTTTAACTCTTTACTCTTATGGAAATTATTAATTCGGTTTTTAGAGTCACACAGGGTCCTCGCACCGGCCGTTCATTATGACCAAGTCTTGGTCACTAGACAAAGGTAAATGACTATACTGTTTTAGAGTGCCGCTCTCATGCTTGCTTTCTCTAAAAGTATTTTATTTAGTCCCCATAGATCTGTGTACACTTGAATTAAAATAACATTATCTCTAATCAGAGGTCATGACCACTACTAGGCCTACAGATATAAGTTGACCAACATTACTCTTCTGATAGTAACTTTGGTTTAGTCATGCCATGGTTTCCCACATACACTTAGTTAGAGTAACATTACCTTAAACAGAGGTAAGGCTCACCCTATTTAGGTTGGCCGATCAACATTATTGTTGTCCTAAACGGAAATTCCCTTTTTAGCCTTCACAGTCTAAGTACACTTGAACTAATGCCAAGAGTTAGCTGAGATTTTAGTCCGTTACTAACCTGACACAGATTTGCGGTAACAGTGGATAGATCGTAATGCACTAAAATCAATAATTACAGAGTAAGTCAGAATAAATCAATGTAACAATTTATTATTAGTCAGGTAAATGTATCATGCCAATTACATAATCAATTCAAAGATAATCGATACATACATCAAATGCTCTGAAGTAAAGAGTAAGAAATGTATACCTGACTTCAAGGAAATAGGATACATAATGCATAGCATTACGGGCTGATCTGGTTACAGAATCGCGCCTGGCCCTTCTGCAACATCTCCTTAAATACCAGACCAAGATACAAAACTCTTTCAAATGTAAACATGAGTTCACAATGGGAATTAGCATTAATCAAGTCCTATAGACCTGTATTGACGACAGGAGGTAAAGACCAACTGGCTGAAGACACACCCACCATAATAAGCAAAGTATCTCTAAACTTTTTAAACCTTTGTTACCTTTTGCTTTACTTCTGTGAGAATGAGACATTTGTACCAGTCGCACTGAGACATTTCAAATGATACCAAACATGTATAATACTGTATAGTACTTGTTCACATTAACCCATATAGATTTTGGGTGAATTTCAGGTGGTCTCAACATGAGAGAGAGTAGGAGTGGGGGGAGAGGGGGTCAATAGAGAAAGATGTAGATCATGATGATACTGAGGTGAGACTTGCGTCTCGAATGGTGATGCTAATTTCGTAAGAGACAGTTCAGATGTTCATTTCCAGAAAGTGTCCTTTGTCTTCTCAGGGAGTCGCAATCTCCTACAGTTCTTACAGTTTCTCCAGTCTTACAATGCAATCACGCTCTCTTTCCACAAAATGCGAAAAACCGTCTCGGTTACGTATGTAACCCTCGTTCCCTGAAGGAGGGAACGGAGACGTACGTCGGAACTGACCAACGAATTGGGATCTGTTTTCAGAGACCAATCTACTTTGAGTGATTAAAAACGAGCCAATGGACATTGGCATGCAGTTCACGCATTCCACGCATCGCCCTGCAGCGCGGGTATAAATATGGAAGTGGAATACCGCATCATTGCTTTTCAACTGAGGAGCCGAGACAAGTGACTCGGGCCTTCAGCTGAAGCAAAGCACCTGGCGACGGGACGTACGTCTCCGTTCCCTCCTTCAGGGAACAAGGGTTACATACGTAACCGAGACGTTCCCTTTCAGTCGGTCACATTCGACGTACGTCGGAACTGACCGACGAATTGGGATCCCTACCAACACGCCAGGGATGCTGGCCCTTCCAGCGCCCTTCCTGAGCTTGCTGGACCAATCCTATGTTGGAGTGGGAGTCAGGGCTCCCGGCAGGGAAGGTCAGTCACTGCTGTTCCTGCAAGACCCACTCAGCGTGACTATTGGATAACGCTGGGAAAGCGTGCCCGTCTCGGGGAGATGGTACGCTGCGGAGCCACGTCCTTCAAATGGAAGGAGAGGTGGCGAAATACACATAAGGACTAACCTATCAGGGTAGTGCTACATATGGCAGTCTCTGGGGTGGATCCAACCTGATCCCAGGGGGGAAAGAACACCACCAGAGACGACAGAGCGGGCTCTGTCAAGGGAAAGACACAGGGCTAGCCGAGTAGGGTAGCTGGTACCGTGGAGAATACACATATGGGGTTGCCGTTAGGGAACCGCTACATATGGACCCCAACCTACACACGTTTCACAAGCATACAGGTGCAGGCCTGGCGTCAGACGGCCGCAATGTCTGACACCGAAGGGGTGACGGAGGAGCTCGACAGGGTTAGCCGTTTCCGGGGAACACAACTGGAGACAATAGACGCACGTATCCGGCCCAGGGGGCGGGAGTGGCGTTGCAAGCCGAGACTAGAACGGGCACTTAGCGCTACTGGCCACTGAGGGCGAGGATGTGGGAAGATACCAGCTCTACACAGAGGCTATAGAATCTAGCGAACGTGTTAGGTGTCGCCCAGCCCGCAGCTCTACATATATCTGTCAGCGAGGCGCCTTGAGCCAGCGCCCAGGAGGAGGCTACACTCCTAGTGGAGTGAGCTCGCACCCCGAACGGGCAAGGCACGTCTTGGGACTGGTAAGCCAAGACGATAGCATCCACTATCCAGTGGGCTAACCTCTGCTTGGAGACAGCCTTTCCCTTCTGCTGGCCTCCGTAACAGACGAAGAGCTGCTCTGAGGTTCTAAAGCTTTGAGTTCGGTCCACGTAGGCTCGGAGAGCGCGGACGGGACAGAGCAAAGCTAGGGCTGGGTCGGCCTCCTCCGAAGGCAGCGCTTGCAGGTTCACCACCTGGTCCCGGAAGTGAGTGGTGGGAACCTTGGGCACGTATCCAGGCCAGGGTCTCAGGACAACGTGAGAGTTGGCCGGCCCGAATTCTAGGCACGATTCGTTGACCGAAAGTGCGTGCAGGTCACCTACCCTCTTGATTGAGGCCAATGCAGTCAGGAGCACTGTCTTCATGGACAGGATGTTTAGCTCTACAGACTGCAAAGGCTTTCTGCAGAAAAGAAAGCACGACATTAATCAAACACCTTCAGGGGTCTTCCCGGTGGGAAGAACACCACTCAACGAACAGGTTCCACTTCAGGCATAGAGGCGCCTCGTAGAGTGGGCTCTAGCTGAAGCGATGGTGTCTACCACTGCCCGCGGCAGGCCACCTAGAACCTCTCAGGGGCGGGTGCCATAGAGTGCCCCGCCCCTGAGAAAGCAGGTCCTTCCTCAGGGGGATCGGCCAGGGAGGGGCTGTCGCGAGGAGTGTGAGTTCGAAGAACCAGGTCCGGTTGGGCCAGTAGGGTGCAACTAGCAAGACCTGCTCCTCATCCTCCCTGACCTTGCACAGTGTCTGTGCGAGAAGGCTCACTGGGGGAAACGCATATTTGCATAGGTCCCGGGGCCAGCTGTGCGCCAGTGCATCTGTGCCGAGGGTGCCCCCGGACAGGGAGTAATACAACTGGCAATGGGTCGAGTCCGGAGAGGCGAACAGGTCTACCTGCGCGGCTTCGAAGAGGTCCCATATCAGCTGGACGCTCTGGGGGTGGAGTCGGCACTCTCCCGGAGGTGTCGACTGACGAGAGAGCTCGTCGGCTGTCTGGTTCAGCGCACCTGGGATGTGAATGGCCTGAAGCGACCTCAGACGCTTCTGACTCCACAGGACGAGATGGCGGGCGAGCCGGAGCATGCAACGAGAGCGTAGACCACCCTGATGGTTGATGTACGCAACGGCCGTAGTGCTGTCCGTATGGACCAGTACGTGTTTGCCCTGTACCGGCTTTTTGAAGCGGCCCAGGGTGAGGCGTACCACCAGTAACTCTAGGCAATTGATATGCCAACGCAGTTGGGGCCCCGTCCACAGACCCGCAACTGTGGCCCCCCAGCCCGTGGAAGAGGCATCCGTGAAGACCACAGCATGCCTGGACACCTGTTCTAGGGACACTCCGGCCCGTAGAAAGGCAGGGTCCGCCCACGGGTTGAAGGTTTGGCGACAGTAAGGAGTAACTGAGACCCGGTACTTGCCGTGCTGCCACGCTCATCTCGGGACTCGGTCGTGAAGCCAGCGTTGAAGCGGTCTCATATGAAGCAATCCGAGCGGCGTTACCGCAGCTGCAGATGCCATATGCCCCAGGAGCCTCTGAAAAAGTTCAACACTGACCGGACTCGCTCCTCTGTGAGGCACGCAGTCCGGTTGACCGTATCCGGCTCCATACCGAGATAAGAGATCCTCTGTGCGGGACAGAGTTTGCTCTTCTCTCGGTTGACCTGAAGGCCCAACAGGCTGAGGTGATGGAGCACCATGTCCCTGTGTTCGCACAACTGACCCCGGGACTGAGCCAGTATGAGCCAGTCGTCGAGATGTTCTCTAAGCGGAACAATGGCTGCCTCTGCGACTTTCGTGAAGCCGTGAGGCGACAGGGACAGCCCGGAGGGCTTCATCTCGGGGACGGATGCATTCGAAAATGTGTTTCTGCGTTACCATTCTGAACGGGAGCTTGTGCAGGGCCCGATTCAGAATGCGCAGGTCCAAGATTGGCCTTAACCCACCACCTTTCTTGGGTACAATGAAGTAGGGCCTGTAGAACCCCGACTTCACATCAGCTGGAGGAACCGGCTCGACCGCGTCCTTCGCCAGCAGGACATCAATCTCTGACCGCAAGACATGGGCATCGCTGCTCCACAAGGTGGTGAAGAGGATGCCCCTGTACTTTAGAGGCCGGCGAGCGAACTGAATCGCGTAGCCGTGTCTGATGGTACGGATGAGCCAGCGAGACGGTCTGTTGGACCTAGCCAGGCCCCCAGAGACCGAACAAGCGGGACCAACGGCACCACAGACGTACCCGGGGTGGGGCAGCGAGGTGGAGTACGCAGACCCGACTCGGGAGGCCCGGAGGCGGCCCGGAGTGTTGCCGGAGTACTCCAGGGTGGGGCAGAGTGTGGGTGAGAAGGCCCGGGGGCATCCTCGGTGCCCACACTGCTGCCCCCTGGCGAGGGGGAGAGGTGAGGAAAGGAGCGGCAAGGCCCGGGGGCTTCGCACACTGCCAACCTGGTCCTCTCGGGGCCATGGAAGGGAAGAAACGGCCAGCGGCAGGACCAAAACCGGAAAAAATATTCTCCCCCCTGTCCTCCTCCGGGGGAGGGAGGGGTGTGGACACCGTCTCCCAGAGAGCAGATCCCCTTTTCACTGGGCTGCCCGTTTCAGGGCCGCTTGCCCTTACGCTTGCCAGCGGACTTTGCGGGACCCTGGACGGGTTGGGCGCCTCCCTTGCGCCCGGCCACCTGCTGCCTGGGTGGAGGCTGCTGCTTGGCTTAGCAGGGGCGGAGGCAGACGCAGGGGGACGCCCTCGGCGACAAGCAGGCGGAGGCGCTGCGGCCGACGACTGGGTGGAGGCAGCAGCTGGTCGGGGGCAGGATGTTTTTTAAACCGCCTCCGTCCGCTTCTGGGCCACCAAGAACTGCTGGGCGAAGTTCTCGATGGCGTCACCGAAGAGGCCAGCCTGACAGACAGGGGTGTTGAGGAACCGCACTTAGTCGGGCTCACGCATATCTGCCAGGTTTAGCCCCAGGTGACATTCCTGGACCACTAGTGTGGACATCGCCTGACCCAGGGAGCGTGCAGTGACTTCCGTCACCCAGAGAGCGAGGTCCATCACCGCACGCAGTTCCTGCATAACCCCTGGGCCGGGACTACCCTCGTGCATGCAGGACAGAGGGTAGTGACAGAGGGAAAAAATGTATACAGTTTATGGCCCTTTTGGTGTTCCATATTTTGACACCAAATAGTTCCACACTGCTAAACTTTTCCGATGCACATCCGGGAAAAAAAAGGCACAGGGGCAGGCAAGGCGATTTACGCATTGCACTACGCCTCAGCCACCCAGGAAAGCATGGCTGTCAACTCTGAATCTGATTCAGCATGAGCACACACTATTATAGTGTGAGATTCAGCATTACCATTTCCAGCGCATAACAGCCCTCTCTCCGATGCAGCAATTGACATCTGTCCTCTGCCAGAGCCCCAAACGAAAAGCTGGCCCCCTTTTTTTTTTTATTTATTTAAATTTATTTTTATTTATTTATTTTTTTAGGACCAGCAATCCCATCTGTAAGCTACCAGCAGGCATGTGAGACAGTGAGC
The DNA here is from genome assembly GCA_039654625.1 of Rhinogobio ventralis. NCBI lineage: Eukaryota > Metazoa > Chordata > Actinopteri > Cypriniformes > Gobionidae > Rhinogobio > Rhinogobio ventralis. The sequence goes on from CM077194.1 coordinate 36,010,183, forward strand.
GTGGCCGTCAGACCCGACGGCACACGGCGCGCTGAACACTCAAGCCCCTATGAAAAAAGGCAAGATGAACAACGCGCCGACGTGGCCATGTTCTCATGAGAGAACATGAACCACCCACGAACAAAGTCTGTGAGAGTGTCAATAGTTTCTGTTGCAACATCGAGTTCCTCTAGGCTATCTGGGATGCTGAGGAGATGGAACTGATGAGGAAGATTATTTACAAAGCAATCTTTAGTGGCAGTGGTGATAGTCCTGTCATATTTTAAACGAGGGGACGGCTTTGCAGCCTTTGCTAAATTAAGTATACATGATACTAGATAATGATCTGAGATGTCATCACTCTGCTGCACAATTTCAATAGTATCAACATTTATTCCATGTGACAATATTAGGTCTAAAGTATGATTACAACGATGAATTGGTCCAGACACGTGCTGCATAACTCCAATAGAGTTTAGAATGTCTCTAAATGCTAAACCTAATGCGTCTTTTTCATAATCTACATGGATATTGAAATCACCAACAATTATGACTTTTATTGTGCCACAGTCGCCGGCGCCATTTCTGCTTTTCTGGTTATGAGTATGAGGTAACGCAGCTCTGTTTATCATATTAGATACATTTGAGTGTGTTGAAAATTATGTTATGACGTGCGTTCGCTCGCCGGCTGCTATGACACTTGTTGCACACTGCAGTAACCGGAAACCGAGGGTAATGCAGATATGATGCAATTGACAGGCGACTCCCTCACACGTCCCGGTTCCTTGGTTAAAATAGCAATTTTCTCACGATTTACAAATAGTTGGACACATTTGGGATATTGTAAGTACTCAACTGAACAAAATATATAACACTGGCCTAGTGGTTTTTGGATATTTTACTGAAATAATGTTACATAGTGCACCTTTAATAAAGATTATTATTGGTAATTATATAAAGAGATTTTGAATTTGGAACATTATAGAGCAGGTCGCATAAGCAAGTCAGTTAATAGCAAGGACTGTCTTTGAATCTTGAGTCGCTGAATCATTCATTCAGCTGATTTATTCAAAAACTGTACTGTGTATTGCTTGCTTGGAGTTTTGCAATGGCTGATTCTCCTTTAGTTTAGTTTGGAACTGCTTTAGTTGGCGGAGCACAAACAGACAAAGTAACTGGTAATATTGTGTCTAATATGTAATTTGAACAATTGTATCAGCAATATTTATAACGGGCCTGCTTTGTGTGTCTGTGTATCTGTGTTTTCCTACACAAATCTGTCTTCATCTCCTAGATCACAGATGAAAGAGGAGATAGGAATTGGCAGCTTTGTTTTGCAAGTTTGCTTTCCCAGTACTTGGGCTGAGTCCATTCCCCTGAGAGCACTCTGACAGCATGTGCTGCCAAAAAAGCTCTTGAATGCTGCCTGACTGTCACTCTTATCTGCACCATGACATCACACAATAGAGGAAATATGACATGTGCAGATCTGAGGTCAGCTTGGTGAAGATTTAGCAGGGAAATGAACTGCTCCTGCACCAGTTTCATTACTCAGTAAAGAAACAACAAAAGACTTGCTGCATGGGTAATATTTGAATTAGGTGACTCACTCAAAGTAGGGCATTGGGTCAGGGCCAGTACAAAACATAGTTTTGTGAACACACGCATGCTGTCAGTATCAGAGGTGCGATACACAGCTGTTTAGAATTATCGTGGAATTTTGTTTGGGAGAGAAAAATGTTCTGGAAAGCAGGAAATTCTTGTTTTGCTTCTCATTGGAAACCTCATGGTTATTCTCTCATGAGAAAGCTAGAGGTGACCCGAGAAACAGCTCTGTGAAGGTAATATGCCATACAACATTAACCAACTTGGTTACCGAATATGTACCGAATATGTACGATTCGGACCAGTGTAAATTCATTGTCTGAGCATGATAACTACTGTATGACACATCAAAAGTTTTAAATATCAAAAATAAAATTAGAGCAAACTTTTGCTATAGTTAGTGTTTCGACAACTGTATTTACTAACAAGTGTCATTTAAACTCACTGTACTCACTGGCCTAATGGTTAGCGAGTCAGACTTGTAAGAGACTTTGATTCACAGAACCGGCAGGAAAATGTAGGTGGGGAGAGTGAATGAACAGCATTCTCTTCCACCCTCAATACCCACAACTAAGGTGCCCTAGAGCAAAGCACCTAATCCCCAATTGCAACCATGATACAATGGTGCTGTCATCCTCTAAGATATCTTGTCAAAAACTCTTTGGCTCAATTTTAGGGATTCAGTACCATTCACTTAATTGGAGATATTTCCAAATATATTCTACATATCACAAACAATCTCTGGTCTAATTGATATATCTTAATATATTGTTGATGATATACGATAGGGATATGCACAACTGTTCAAAGATGCATTTATGATGTTACAAAATATTTCATTTTAAATAATTGCTGTTCTTTTAAAATGTATATTCTTCAAAGAATCCTAAAAAAAAACTTTTCAACATTAATAATAATATTATAAGGACATACATAAGGAATGTTTTTCGAGCCCCAAATCAGCATTTTAAAAGGATCATGTGACACTGAAGATTGAAGTAATGGCTTTTGAAAATTCAGCTTTGACATCACAGGAATAAATTACATTTTAAAATATATTAAAAAACAAAAATTAGTTATTTAAAATTTTAATAATATTTCACAATATTACTGTTTTCACTGTATTTTTGATCAAATAAATGCAGCCTTGCTATATAAGCATAAGAGACTTTGAAAAGAAACATTTTTAAAAATCTTACTGATGCCAAATTTTGAACAGTAGTGTATATGACTTACAGTTAATATATGCAATGAAAATAAAACAACTCATTAACTGGACTGCACAAATATTACCTTAAGCCCTCAATACTCCTTGGCTTTCTTTGACTCAGATAACACACATTAGAAAACAGAACATAGACGTGTTTTTAAATTATGACTAATAACATCATTAAAAGTTACATATAGGTATAGGTACATATGAGTATAGGTAAAAGAAGTCAGTATAAAACCAACCAATAACCACTGACATCTTATGTTTGTTTCTTTTATTTGTTTGTTTCTTGTTATCTCTTGTTTTCTCTCCTTACACCAAAAGACCAGTAAATATTTCTGTAAAACTCTGTTGCCTTACCATATCACTTCTGTACCCTTCTTATGCCTGCAAATCTGCAGTCAGTCTAAAATGACTTTTTTGAGGGGTTTTTTTGCCATATGTTTTTCTGGATGCTGCCCTGAACATTAATAATATACAACCCACACTGTGGAATACACCATTAACATTTATTTTCCTTGGCTCTTCTCTGGACTCAGGTTAGAGACTGAGGAAATACAAACCAGCCTCAGTTTTTTTAGAAAAGAGGTTAAGCTGTCTATAATTGTCCATATTTTTCTAATCAGTTCATGGCACTGTTTGAAGGAGACTGACTTAAGCATACTTTGGGGGTGAATGATGCAAAATGAAAACTTTGGAGTATTTCAAACATTGGCAGAGGCTTTTGAAAGTGGACTATTTACAGCAGGAAAAATGAAAGACATAATAGGAAACATTTGAGGCACTGAAAGAAGGCAGGCAAACAGCAAAAAGAACTGAACGATTCTGCTAGTAGCTATGAAGGGCCGCCCATATAGGTTATTAAATGATACTTTAGGATTGATCATATGATCAGTGATATCAGGAGTCTATAAGGCTGTGAGTTAAATAACATCTTGTGTAACACATTGTAAACTTTACACTGTTTCTCTGTGTGGGCTGTGAATGTTCTCAGTGTCGTCAGCAGCAGTAGATCACTGTCAAACATAAATTGAACACTGATTTGGACAGCAGCCAAATGACCCCAAAATGATCTATTGATGGACTTCTTTCTGGATGATGGAGTAATGAAATGATGGCATAAACCCTATCCTCCTGGAATTCAGTGTTGGCACTATAGTCCACAGTTCTACAGTATGTAAGTTTCACTCATTTCTGTAAAATATGCATTGTATTTACATGTACTTATACAACAGCCCAGTATTCAAATTTGAGCTGATGACATTTAGCACGACAATGGGATGTTTCTCAATCCATATCCCTCCGCTTGTCTGCATTTGTGCTGTTTCAGACCAGAGTGTGTGAGTGATGGGAGCTGAGATTTGACTTTTTAAGTACATTAATTTCACACTCATATGAGGTCCGTACTTGAACAAAATACGACTCAGCCTGCTGAAGCTTCATGAAACAGACCCAGGGGAACTTTTTATTGCAAGCGGATCACTTTTTCAACAGTATTTAAATGTTGCGTATGTATTTTTGTGCATAAAAGAACAGCGGATGGAGATAGAAAGAGAGAGCGCCAAAAAAGAAAAAGGGTGGGTGCCTTTAAGGGATGAAGACTCCTGGCTCCTCGCCCATTCTCCAATCTGCTGATGATGAGGCCTGTGATGAGGAAGGAACCAGGATCCATTTTTAGCGATGAGTTCATCCTTTACGGCAGGAAAAAAAAGAGAAAGAGTGCAGCCATAAAAAGTGCAGTCCGTGTGCTCCTGACGTTCTGTCTGCTGGTACCTGACAGCACGTCGCATCTGCACTTATCTGAATTTAGCCATCAATCAAGGGTGAACACATACTGCACAAAAAGACGTTAATTAAAATAATGACGGACCTTAGGGAACAGTGAGGAATGTTGAAAGTTTAATGTGTTTCTGAATGTGAACCCCTTCAAGAGAATCTACACGTCTCCTGTTGCATTTTTGAATGAAAAAACAAGTATTACATTTTATAATGAGCCATGAACTAATTAGCTGCAAGAAGCAATCATCAATCAAATTATCAATCCCCTTCAGCCTACAAGCTCATTATTGTTCATATTCTAAAACTGGTATCTTTTTAATGGTTTAACTTTTAAACAAATTCATATACATTAATTACAATCGTTTTATGTAGCTAATGTAACTTATCATCTTGTTCACTGTTGTAGCGCCACCTTCTGTCCAAATTAGATGAAACTTTGAATGTTTTTGATTGTTTTTCATGTCCTTATGTAGACCCACCAAGTTTTGTTTTGGATTACCCTTTAAGATCTTGATCAATGATTGCATGCAAAATTTCAAGTCAATTGAAGTTCCATAGTTTATCGCCTTTGGCTTGGCTTGCTCAGTTGAGGACACTACATTTTCAACTAAATATCCAAATAAATGTAATTACTAAACTAAATTAACTATATCAACTACATTACTTGAATATATATGATAATTGAAATGAGCTGATGACATTACCGTTTTCTGTACAGCCGAATCAAATTCTGTTGCATTATTTTCCTGTTTAACACTGTGAAGCTGCTTTGAAAAAATCGGCATTGTAAAAAGCGGCATTGCAATAAAGGTGACTTGACTTGAGAGCCATTTTAATGTTTATCATTAGCATGACTCTAATAAATGTGTTGCATTTGTAATACTGTACATACATGCACCAATTACAATGACTTTTTAATGATCCATTTTAACTAAATAATCCACACCCAATATTATTTATTGGTGTCTGGCAGCCATATTGAATTCAAAGTTCAGCATGTTTTTGATAATTGTTTACACAGGCACTCCAGACTTCATGGGTGCCAAATTTAGTGGAGATCTGGCTAAAAACCTAGGACTAGCCTGTAAAAGTGTGTTTTAAAAAAAATCCAATATTACAGAAAACTTTTCCAGGCAGAAAGAAATGAAGTTATGTGGGATGTCTAGATCATGAGCCAAGGAATCTGTGCATATAAAAGACATTTGGTCTGAATTTCCCATTTCTGTCCTTTACAGTTTGTTGTGTACAAAATACATAATACTAATAATAAATAACCCTAGCAAAAACAAAACAGTTCATGCTTGTACCCCTAAATATATGTGTAAGTTTGTACATTTCTTCATACTTCATTTACAGTGAATACAAACATTTCCATGTCCAACAACCTCAAGAGTTTTCATACTGAAAATCAGTTTGTTGCCACAATTTTAGAAGGCATTTGCTTCTTGCGTCATTACAGGTGTACTGCAGCTCTTTTCTAAGAAAGTCAATACTTTATTAATGTTTGTGAATAAGACAGTGAAGTTAGAGGAGGGTGATTCCTGTCCTCAAATTCCCTCCATACCAAGAGTGTTCTCCCACCCCTTCAAATACAGCCGTACACACACATACATACAGAGAACTGCAGAAACACATCCCCATCATTTCCCTACCATCCCTCTATCTGTCCAAACATAGACTGTTTGGTCAGACAGTACGGCTCTTTACAGTAAAGCTGAACAGTATGACTGTAGCACCATCTATGGGTGTGAATGAAAGTCTCCTGTGTTAAATATAGGTAACACTTTAGAATAATGGTCCTTCATTAAACTATACATGAAGTAATGCAGGACACATGAGTAGTACTATATTAACACTTCAACTACTATTAACTAATATGGAAACAAGATGAACTAATCAGTAAGTAATACTTTAGGACTGAGATAGGTAATCAATAATTACTGAAAGAATTTGGCCTCAAGAACTAATAACTATGACAAATGATAAAGAATGACTAATTAATTACTAATCACAACATTAACGTGTCTGAGATTGATTTATGATATGGTATGGTATGATATGATTTTATTTATTTATCTTTATAGTCAGACTGTCTTTTTTTCTCGCATGACAGTATCTATGTTTACAACAATCAACATCCAATGAACAACAACATACACTCAATCCACACAATACAATTTACCACCACAAAAATTCCACACATTATACACTCCTTTACACTCCAGTACTAGTACTAGTACTAGTATTCAAGTCCACCACAACTCCATTGGGTGTTCCACAGGGTGTTCCACAGGGTTCAGTTCTTGGTCCGTTACATTTTATCATCTACACGCAGCCTCTTGGTGATATCATACACAAGTTTGGACTTTGTTTCCATTGTTATGCTGATGATGTCCAAATCTATCTTACCACCTCCTTTGATATTTCATTTCTGCCCGACTTACTCACCGCATGTATTAGAGAAATCAAACACTGGATGGCTCTAAACTTTCTTAAATTAAATGACATCAAAACCAAAATAATGCAGATTGACTCCACCAATCCTTTGACATAGCTGGGGTTCTTGTCAAACCCTCCTCCCCTGTACGTAATCTTGGTGTTTTATTGGATTTGTCTCTTTCATTTGTTTCTCATATTGCTTCAGTTGTTAAAAACTCTTTTTATCACCTGCGTAATATTGCATGTCTCTGCTCGTCCCTCAATCTGACAGATGCAGAAACCCTTGTTCATGCACTAATAATGTCTCGTTTGGATTACTGTAATGCCTTATTAATTGGCTTACCAAAAAACCTATTAAAAGGCTACAATGTGTACAAAATGCAGCTGCGAGAATGCTCACCTCGACTAGACGTAGATTTCACATAACACCCCTTCTCCATGATCTTCACTGGTTACTGGTTGCATCACGTATTCATTTTAAGGTACTTCTGTTAACCTTTAAGGCTCTAAATGGTCTTGCACCTCTTTATCTATCAGACCTACTCCACCCATACCTGCCCACCCGGTCTCTAAGATCATCTGACCTTGGCCTACTGTCAGTTCCTAGATTCCGGCTTTCTACTATAGGTGGACGATCCTTTTGTGTTACCGCTCCCAAACTCTGGAACTCACTACCCCTCTCTCTTCAAAATATCTCCTCTCTATCTGCCTTTAAGTCTCAACTCAACTTTATATTAAGAGGCCTTAACTACTATGTACATACATCAAAAAAATAAGTACAATGTACTTATTGTGTTCATACTGTAATGCAAAACACTGACATTGAGGTGGGATACGGGTAAAGTTAGGGACAGGTGTGGTGGTATGGGTAAGTTTAAGGGTAGGGTTAGGTGTAAGGGAATTGTCAACAGTGTAATTATAAATGTAACTACAGAAATTAATTACAGATATAATAACATGCAGGTATTTTTTTAAATGTAAGTACAATGTAAAAACATGTATGTACACAATAAGTGCATTGTATCAAATGATTAATTAAAATGTTAGTACATAGTAGTTAAGGCCACCTAATATAAAGTGGGTCCAAATTTCTCTCTTACTTTGTTGTTGTTGTTGTTTGTACACTGTAAATGTTGTTCAACTACCTCTGTTAAGCGTCCTTGGGCTTGTGGAAAGGCACTATATAAATAAAATGTCTTCTTCTTCTTCCTTAAAACGTTACATTATACATTACACTCCTATACCATAATTAAAAAATTACAACACTACAACACTTTTGCTTCTTATACTCTTGATATTTGATGTGTCTTATGGTATTTTGATGTGTATTAGTGTCTTATTCAACTCTAAGATAGTCTGATGCAGAAAAGAGTGCTTCAGCCTCACTCTGTTGAATCTTGGAGCCTTGTACCTCCGGTTTGATGGCAATAATACAAACTCATTATGCAGGACATGATTAGGGTCAGAGACTATATTATTAGCCAGCCTTAACAAATTGTTGTAATAAGCTAAATCATATAACTTCTCAAGAGGCTGACGTACAATCCTTGAACACATTTTTATTTGATTAAACAACTTAGTTTTTAGCATAACAGACAAACTCTTATACCACATGGAATTGCAATATCGCAGTATACTCATAATCACAGACATAAAGAATAACAGAAGAGTCTGCTTTCTTACTACAAACGACCTAAGACGACGGAGGAAGTAGATTCTTTGTTTTATTCTTTTACAGAGTATCAATATGATCTTTACAAGATAACATATCATCTATCATCACTCCTAAATTCTTGTATGTTTTAATCAGATTTTTTCATTATGAATAACAACAGGCATTATACAAGTATCAGATGTAGACCCAAATATCTCCTCAGGTTTACTCATATTAATGACAAGATCATTATTCTCACACCACTCTACCAATTTAGATGTGAGCAAATGTCTTTTTTTTTACTCTCAACGTGGTCATTAAATGCATCAATAATTACTCAAGTGTTCCAGATCACTAGTATAGTTCCTGCAGAGAACATGATGCATTTTATGTATGCATCACTTTATGAAGAATCTTCAAGACCTACTAGTGATCTGGACCATTATTTATTTCAAATCAAAATCAAATTTTATTGTTATTTTCTCATCTTTTTAACATACAAAATTATGTAGAAAAAACAGCTATGCAACAGTAAGTGGACATAAATGTGGAATAAAAAGTAGCAAATAAGGTAGACTGGTCAGTTACACAGAAGTGTAAATGACCCCAAACATTTTTTACATAAAACAAATAAATGAGACATAATATGCAGCAAAATATACACATGAAAACACATATATAAAAATGTATGTGAATGTACATTGATTTCTCAATGTTAATTGGTCTCTTAATTTTTTCCAGAGCTGTATATAAATGCCAATACAAACATCTAAGGACATATATCTATATGACCATATGAGTGGTAAAATCCAAAATCCATTACTGGTATTTAAACCAGTAATATAACGCTGAAAAAAATCTATGACAGTTAGAAAACAGCAAATTGCAACCCAAACAGGGAACAGAAAAGTGAAAAAGATGTTTTTTACTTTAAAATAATGATCCAAATTACTAATAGTGATTAGGTAACGCTTGAGTAATTAGTGATGCATTTTATGACTATATTCAGAGTAAAAAAGATGTATGTATATGTAGAAATATGTAATAGCAGCAATTTAATGCAGTGAATAAATTCATTTCTTTCATTTCTTTTTAATTATTCATATAAAGTTAAGGACAAATGTGAAAATTTGATCATACCATCTTAGTTGTCATTTTCATTTTGTTTTGTATTTTGTAAATGACAATTATTATGTCTATTTTTAGCTACACATTTTTTTATTTATTATATGAAAATGTTTTTTGAAACATATTTCAAGATATTCAGAATCTTTAAATAGACTTAACAACCTCCATGTGCAAACATCCTGCTCATGGTAAAGACATCCAGATTGTGTGCGTCATCACCGTCACTAACTTGACCTATTGCCTGTCTGCGTCTGAAACAGTGAGTCCTATCTGAGTCCTTTCCTTCACCTACAGGGTCATTAATGAGGCTATGACTCATCAGCGCAGATCATTTGCGTCCACTGAACATCTGCTTTTGGGACCTCATTGCACATATAAGAGAGGCTCTCGTATGGACTGCCTTACTAATTAGGATGTACAGTATATGCATTCATTTTTTTGCATCTACAAGGGTAGATCCTACTGAGTAAATGTTTTGCAGTGTCCGTGTCATTCCTACAGAACCACTCTGGGGAATAACTCTTAGATGCTATACTTGGTAAACATGTTGTTGTGTAAACACACTGGTGCACTGTATCATAAAAGTATGCATACAGCGAATAGTTGTTCTTGTGCTGACACAGCTGCATGTATCACAGAAATATTTGGATCAGAGGCAGTGCAAAATCAAAAGCTTTCATTATACATTAGGCAAAACATGGTTTTCACTTTCCTCTAATTATGTTGCTGTTTTCTTACACACGGATAATTTCCTTTAATTTGTTTTCGTACAACATTAGCTTCAAGTTAAAAGGAGTGTGTTCCACACCTTCAGCAGCTGCATGAGCGGGTCAAACCCAGCCCAAAGTAAGAGGAAGCAATGTGTTCCTGCACCAAATATTTGCCTCCATATCTGCTTTCATGGAACAGAGACATGCAGCGAATAAAACAGATTGTAATTTAGAATTGTTTTATAGTTATTTAGATGAAAAAGAATACACAATATTGTGAATGCCACATTTGTAAAATGTATATGTACTTTAGTACCTTTTTATAATCTTGTGTGTTCACTTGTGTGTGTAAATATATAACACTTATTCATTGTATAAGTATAAATGAAGAACTGAGGGAAGAGCCAATTAAAAAAAAAAAAAAAAAAAAAAATTATATATATATATATATATATATATATATATATAAGTTAAATATAAATAAATTAACTAATTAACTAAATAGTGGAGAATTTAGCTTATTGCATTATTCTAGAACTTTGCTGCCCTCTGGAGATTTTTAGGAGGTGTACACCCTCTTCATAAGGCCAAGATATTAAGGTACACTATATTGCCAAAAGTATTGGGACACCCCTCCAAATCATTGAATTCAGGTGTTCCAATCATTTCCATGGCCACAGGTGTATAAAATAAAAGTTCTCCAATCACGCTTCTCTGTTTGGCAATTCGATGGACGAGTCTGAGTTTGGCAGTTTCCAGGAGAACGGTACTTGCCTGACTGCATTGTGCCAAGTGTAAAGTTTGGTGGAGGGGGGATTATGGTGTGGGGGTTGTGTTTCAGGGGTTGGGCTTAGCCCCTTAGTTCAAGTGGGAACAGTTTGGGGATGACCCCGTCCTGTTCCAACATGACTGCGCACCAGTGCACAAAGCAAGGTCCATAAAGACATGGATGAGTGAGTTTGGTGTGGAGGAACTTGACTGGCTTGCACAGAGTCCTGACCTCAACCCGATAGAACACCTTTGGGATAAATTAGAGCGGAGACTACGAGCCAGGCCTTCTCGCCAAAATCAGTGCCTGACCTCACAAATGCGCTTCTAGAAGAATGGTCAAAAATTCCCATAAACACATTCCTAAACCTTGTGGAAAGCCTTCCCAGAAGAGTTGAAGCTGTTATAGCTGCAAAGGCTGGGCCAACTCCATATTAAACGGATTAAGAATGAGATGTCATTAAAGTTCATGTGCATGTAAAGGCAGGCGTCCCAAAACTTTTGGAAATATAGTGTATTTCAAAACAATAACACAATAATAAAAACAATAATTGTAATTCCCAAAGACTGTATAAAAATGTCCAGTTGACCTCAATGCTTGAAAGTCATTTTATTTGAGAATATGTTACATATAAAGGCAGCAGTGAGTGAAATATGAACCCACAAATAAATACAAGAAATATTTATTATTACAGAAGGAAGGACATTGTTAGGATGAAACTGACACTGTATTTGACAAACATGAGTCTCCCAATGAGCTAACTGGTAAATAAACGTGTAAATCAACACAGAACACATACGTCTATGTAAAACACATGCTTCTGTATGTTAAGCCACTATTAAACATAAATTCTGACTTATTTTTGTTGTTATTCTGGTTTCTTTGACGTATAAACAACTGACTAACATCAACAACAACAAACAGAATACCTTTAGACTGTTAACATCACTATAACTGTTATTCCATATATCTCAGCCTGTTATTTACAACAGCAATCACATTTTCTTACTGAGCCTTTGATGCATTAACTTTTGACCTCTTTAATATACTGTTTTTGTTAAAGAAATGTTAATAAGAATAACTAACTGTATATTGCACTTGTGAAACATAAGGGGTTAGAGCCACAGGGCCACTACAAAAGTAACAAATATGGAAATGTTACCAAAGCCCTTCTGTCTGAAAAGATTTTCAACAGTAGTATTAAGAGAATATAAACATGCTGTCAACTGCAACTGAGATAAAAAAGGACATTGATGTAAACTAATACTTTTGTCCAATATTATCTCACTCATAAACATAAAACTGTGATCTTTGTAAAGGTGGAGTATGTTGAGGTCTGTGCAGGAAAGGAAAGTGAAATAATCTATCTTGGTAAAGCTAAACAAAACAGTACCAAAATGTCTTTTTTTCCTATACCCATCATGCTTTGCACCCTCCATGTACTGCCACTTGGTCAACAGGTGCCAAGGTGTTTGGGCAAATTGATTCGAGTCAACACTTCCAGCATGTTCATAACACATTTATCGCCATCTTATTGCCGCAACTGTCCAACAGGGTGCAGCACAGAAGCGTCCAAAAACAATTTGTCCATGCAATGATCCAACGGGCTGAGCTCTCCAAGGTGCTTAGCTGACTTTCAATATAAAGCTGTGCATCAGTGGATAATGTGATTGTAGACATGTCCTGTTCTACTAAATCCATGTCAAGTCTCCAGCAATACTGATCTAAAAAGTTTCAACATATACAGTTTGTTGCCATAGCTTTAAGATGGATCTGTGGCAGAGCCGGGTCTCTTTTGGTTGGCTAATTCAATGTAAATGTCAGAGCGGAGGAACCGAGGATACGAGTCTCTTTCCATTAGTCCAAAGATTCTGCTCTGAGCCAGGTCAAAGCAGTCTCCGCAGATGTTCTCCATGTTTTCCTTGATGTGCTCCCTGGTGTACGAGTCCAGATTAACCTTGGAAATAAAACAAGACTCTGCTTAGGACACTTTTCATATTTATTTTGGATTGTTTTTTGGCTCCCTGGAGTACATTACAAATTGCAAGTAAAATGCAAGTAAAAAATGTATAAAAATAAATAAATATCCTCACACAGTGAGACTTGCTAAAAGTAGTTTAAAAGTAAACTAAGTATATATTTTTGATTGTTCCTTTTGTCAACACAAATGCATTATTCTGTATACTGCACACTTCTCCACACACATGACATTATGTACATTTCTATATAATTACTGCATGATTTCTGTATAAAGGTCACTTTTTGTGTTTAGGATTAGGTCAAATATTTTTTATTTTATGTATGAAGCTTTATTACTGTCTTTAAAAAAAATTAGCAAGACAGTTTTGTTTTAAAATGTTATTAATATGCAAACTTTTGCCTGTCAAATCAAAGTTTAAACATGCCAGGAGCCATTTTGTGGCAAACAAAAAAAAAACTAAAACTTTTAAAAACATTGTTGTTAACTGAAACTTAGCTGAAATAAAATAAAATATAAATATTACACGGAAAACAAAGAGAATTAGAAATGTTGCCTTGGCTAAAATAAATTTAAATTAGAGCACTAAAATTTAAGCTGGAAAATAAACAAAAATTGAAATGACAACAAAACTCAAACCTAAACCTAAAAATAACAAAAACGAATAAAATGACAAAAGCACATAGCAAAATTAAAATAAAAATACAAAAATAAATGCAAATTCAAAACATTAGTAAGAAAAAAAAAAAAAAAAAAAAAAAATGCAAATAAATACTATTAAAATTAATTTGACTTTTTTGTTCTTACCTCTTTACAGGACTGTATGGAGATGTACTCAGTGAATATCTTCTTTGCTCTGGATGCCATTTTGGAGAGCGATTTGATCCTCTTGAAGTCCTCACATGCCAGCCAGAAGTCCAGATTCTCTTCACTGAACTCTGTTTGCAGGAAGGAGCGGAAAACTACCAGGCCATCTGAAGAAAGGAAGAGAAAATTACTCTAATACTTATTCTGTTTTCTAATAAGCGTTAAAGAATCTGGGGTAAATCTGGATTTGGATCCAGGAGCAGAGGTTAATGTGGATAAACGACATGGTTTAAAACAGCAGTAACAGCTGCTGAAGTGCAGAGATCAACACAGCTGTCATATCAAATGAGGCATATCTTACATTTGTGAGAAAGCAGCGTATCAAGCGACTCTGACCATTTGAGAGCTTCCTCTGGAGTCGGTCTGTGGATGAGCAGACAGAGCGGTCAACAAAGCCATGACTCACACTAATGATCCATTCACAGATAATTATAGCACACAAAATAGGCCATCTATTCAATAACTCCAAAACGTCACTGATGTTTTGATTGCCCACAACACTTACATCAAAGCCCAACCTATTCACCCGTTCAGTGTTTCTGAATGACTCTCTCTATACATGAAACTATCACATAGACTCACTTGTCTGACTTAAGGACTTTCTCAAGCTTGCTGGCTGGATTGCTTCCATGTCTGTCGTTGGTCTTCTTCCGCAGAAAAGTCAGGCGGTTTTTCATGTCTTTGGCCCTGTGTGACAAGACAAAAGGCATAACATCATGTGATTTATTAGCTAATTGTTCACTCGAGTGCTTCTGGGAGGAAATGTGTTCTGGTTACAGTCGTAAGCTTTATTGTAGGAGGAACATGGATAGTAAAGGCATTAATAATGCTTTCCACCAGTGAACCTGAGAACCAGTGAACATTACGTTCACATCGCTTAAAGCAGAACACCTAAATATTCCATAGTTGCATTCACCTAAAAAAGAAATTATATTTTTCATAAGCCTATTTTTATGATAATGTGGCACATTTTAATAAAAAGAATACTGGGTAACACTTTATTTTAGAGTGTCATTGTTTCATAAGTTACATGTAGTTACTATAGTTATAACTATAATTTATGCATAATTACATGCAACTAACCCTAAACCAAACCCTAACCTTATAGTAAGTACATATAGTTACATAATAATACTCGGTACTTAAATGTATAATTACAGTGTAACAAAGACACCTTAAAATAAAGTGTAACCGAATACTGTATACTTATTTTTATGTAAATGAAAAACATGATAGATAAATAAATGTTAAAAAAATTGCATAAAGAAAATGAATCTTATTTGTAGGACCGTAAAGATTTTCATTATTTTTATGATAATAAGGCACATTCTCCATGAAATTCTCATTACTGCAATGCAAAATTACTTGGTTGGTATAACCTAATAGTGTTGAGCTGAGTCACATTGTATAATATTTTTGACTTGTTTTTGTTATTTTGAACCAGGTAAATCTGATGGTACCACATCATTTTTGACAGTATAATGAGAATAAGATTTCCTTCCCATTACAATAGGCTACTGATAACTGGCCTAGGGAAGTGTAAATCTGCTCAGTTGTCATGAAATTAATGATACCATGCAAAAATGTAATGTTGCTACAAATAGGGTATTTTCTTAATTGCAAAATTAAAAATCTTATATTTTCTTTTGATTTTGGGGTGAAATATGTCCCCAACATTTCTTTACAGTTTTATGAGATTCACTCAGTAAAATTGCAAATGAAGTAGAAGAAAGAAAGTTGCTTGACTTACAGATTCTTGGATTTCTTCTTTTTGACACCAGTTTTTCCCATGTCACATTTACAGTTTGGTTTGCCACAAACCTGAGGAAGATTTACAAAATACATATGTTTAATTAATTAAACTACATTAAAGTATTAATTAATGATTTTTGAGTGTGAATCATCATTGACAGTGTTGGGGATAACACATTACAAGTTTTTCCCAAGTAACTAGTAAAGTAGTACATTACTTTTACTCCCTTAACTGTCACCTTCCTGGACACTTGGAGCTCTTTTTTTAATTGCCTTTCTTACTATCACATATTTTATTAATCATCATAAATAAGGTATCATTCAAAAGCTTACGCCCTTAGTATTCATCCCGTGAAAACCATTTTGAAAATGGACATTATGTTACCAGGGAAACAGTACTTTAATTCCTTTTAGCTGGCTCCTCCTCCCTAGTGGGAAGTGTCATGTTTCATATTACTAAATTTACTGCAGTATTTTATAATCAAAACTTTTTTCTAATCATGACAAAACACATATCATTTAATAGGTCTGAGACTCAAGGTTCCACATTTGGCTATTGTCTTTGTAATATCTACTTTAAATTTTGAACGCAACTTGGTTAGACAGATGGCTTTGATTTTATAGCATTTTTAGAAAAAAAAATATTTTGTAAAATTTATATTTTTTATAAAAAAAATTTTTTTAGTACAGTACATTTGCTTTACAGTAAATTTAAACTTCATTAATAACACTTTTAGTCTTTCATTTAAAGACTAAAAAGAGACCAACCTTAGGTCTGTATTCCAAAGCATTCATGAATTGCAACCATTTAACCATACATCCAACCTTCACGAGGGAAGGACGTTCATGGCCCACTAGGAAGCGCTTGTCCAAGCGACCACGAACAACTTCCCGTTTCTTACACAACCAGGGCAGACTTAACCTGTGCAATAGTTCCCTGTATGCAGGGCTGGCAGGTGAGCCAGACTCAGTTGAAATATCATCACATGGTTCTCCAACCACATCCAGTTCCTCAGAACCAGATGACACCAGCAACATGCTTTCTGCATGATCAGAAGAATCTGCTGAGCGCATTTCTAAATCAAGCAGATTGCTTGAACTCAACTGAGGAGATTGGGAAATATTTACTACTTCCCCAAATTCCTCTGTCAGCTTAACTTGCAACCCCCATGAGTGTAGCCGCTGCTTTGACTCAGAGGCAGCGCGATAACTCAGAGCTTGTGTGAGTCCTTTGCTGTAAGGAAGCGCCTACACGGAGGAACACACTGATGAAAACTCTTAGATCAGTTCGCCATTTTGCTGTCCAAGCGTTCAAAACAAATGGCTCCTGAAGACAAAAAAGCTGATGACGTATTTTGCAGGTGACCTCTTATACTCGTGGGCGTTCCGCACATGACGTCATAGACAGCCATTGGCCAATAGATTGGTGTGCTCAGACACTGGTCACGCTGAGGGCATTCCCCATAGCGTCAGCTCCAGACGCTGTGTCAAAGTTCCACTTTGTAAGGGAACGTCTCGGTTACGTATATGTAACCCTCATTCCCTGAAGGAAGGGAACGGAGACGTTACATCAGTTACTGACGAAATGGGGGTTTTGCTTAGAAGCCAGTCACCTTCGAGATCTATAAAACGAGCCAATGGCATCTCCGCCCCACCTCATGGGTATATAAGGAGCTGCACGTGCAATCTCGCATTATGTTTACCTGCTGAGGAGCCGAGGCAGAGCTCCCTGGCCGTACCAGCGGTACAGCGGTTGTGGCATGGGGACATAACGTCTCTGTTCCCTTCCTTAAGGGAATAAGGGTTACATACATAACCGAGACGTTCCCTTTCAGTCAGTACACTACGAGTTACGTCAGTTACTGACGAAATGGGGGTTCCCAATCTAATCTCGCCACAACGGCTGTCTTCCAGCGTCCTGCGCTGACCTGAGCTCCCTGCCATGAGCTTAGCACGGACGAAGGGCTAGACTCAACGCCAATACCAAGGTACACTGGGAATATCCCACGTGGAGAAATGCAACACAATGCCTGCCCACAGAGAGGACTTACAGAATACACATATGACCCGAGTACGGGCTGCATATGGAGCACACCGGGGTATGTTTCAACCCCAGGAGTGGCAAGATGTCTTGCCAAGGGAAGACACGTGCTCGAAGAGACTTACCATGGAAATACACATGTGGGGGATGCCCAACAGTGGAACCATGCACATGGAGGCACATAGCTTAACACGAGGGCCTACCGTTTTTGAGTCCACAAGGTCGTGGTGTGCAGATATTGTGGCCACGTAAACCTTGAGGGTGGAGGGAGACAGCCTTCGCTCCAACCCTTCGTGGAGGAAGGAGAGCATGGACCCGATCTGGCATTTCCTGGGGTCTTCTCGGCGAGAAGAGAATCAGGTGACAAAGAGGTTCCACTTCAACGCATAGGCCTGTCTAACCTTCGTTGCCCTTAGGGCGAGGCAAGCAACTCCTGCATGACAGCAGGGTCAGCATTGCCCTTGTGCATGTTTCTGAGTACCTTTGCCTGATGGACTTGAAGGATAGCCATAGCATGCAAGGCAGACGCGGCCTGGCCCGCAGCTCTATAGGTCTTCGCCACAATGGTAGGTGTAAACCTACAGGCTTTGGACGGGTGCTTTGGGTCACCACGCCATGTTGAAGCGCTCTGAGGACACAGTTGCATCACAACAGAACGCTCAACAGGGGGAACCCTTTCTCTGCGCCGCCGTTAAACTTTATTCCCCTGTGTCCTGTTCTTCTGCAAATAAGAAAGGTTTGTTTGAGCTGCGCCCTCTACTGTACAGGCATGAATTAGCATTTTCTTCAGTCTGAGGCTTATTCATTTTACTTTTTGGTGTTAAAGGGCTTTTACATTTGCCAAAAATTTTAAACAAACAAGCAAGCCCAGGGTTAAAAGTAACCAAAAGCAACATAATACATTACTTTCCATAAAAAGTAACTAAGTAATGCTATTTGTTACTTTTTTTAGGGAGTAACGCAATATTGTAATGCATTACTTTCAAAAGTAACTTTCCCCAACACTGAAGTTTTAACAAAAGACATATTTAGTTTTGATTTTTAAATTCATCTTTGATATTAACGAATTTGTACGCACCCTCCTTCCAGTGAAGAGCAGGCAGATCTGGTGGACAGATCCTCCATTCTTGGTGAGCTCTTTCCTCAAGGTCTGTGGGGACGGGATCGCCCAGCGCTCCGGAGGTTCTCGCTTGGCCTCTATGCAGTCGATGGCCTGATCTGAGATGAAGCGAGGAGACCGGGGCTCCAGCAGCAAACTACCCTCGCTGTGCGTCCGTCTGTGGAGGGACCTCTGCACACACAAGCCCCCGCTCTGCTGCCCACTGCTAGGAGATGATTCCACCATACTCCTCCTTTTCAGAAATCCTTCATCGCTGTCCTCGTCGTCTTCTTCTTCTTCCTCCTCATCATCATCAGTTGATGGTGAGGTCAAAGCATCTGCATTGAAGGAGCGATCCAGGCACAGCTTTGGAATGACTAGAGGGGAGGAAGATGATGATGAAGATGTGGGTCTGGCACCAACACTAATGGTCTCAGAAGCGCTCTCGCCCTCCCCCTGCTCCCTTTTCTCCAGTTCTGACTCTCGCCCTCCTCCTTTCACCTCCTTCTGTCTGTCCTTCCAAATCTCAGAGGTCTCCATGTATGGAGGTTTGCAGGCTTCTCGAGGGGTCGGTGCAGTTTGGTTGGCATCTCCGGTGCTGCCGTGCAGATCTTGGTAAGAGAGCTGCTGGGTTGGAGAGCTGCAGTTGGTTCTTCTCATGATGGGCGAAGCAGAAGGGCATGATGGGGAACAGGGCTCAGACACACTGTGAGGGCTGAAGCCCAGCAGACCCAGATCAGTCTGTTCGGCTGCTTTTGGTTCCAGCATCTGTCAATACACAATTGAAATCAACATTTTACAAATAGCTCTGGATTTAACAATTGTCTACTACCTTATGGCTAAAAAAACAGAAAAATAAATAAATTTAGCAAAAAACATGCATAAAATGAATATTGTGTAACACAACTGTATAATGCACTTCACTTGCACTCTCAGCTCTTGACACCTGTATATTCAGTGGCAAAATCATTAGAGCACATTTACGTACACAAATACTGTATTTTAATGTAAATGAAAAACATAATACATAGCAAATATATTTTATTTAGGTTATTTAAAAAATATATACCATATTATATTTACATATTATATATACACATTATAATTATATATACATTTACATATATTAAGTAAATGAGGAAAACACAAAATTGTGCATCATTCAAACTGAATTATAGCTTACGGTATAAAAAATACTTAACCAAAAACCATCCTCTATGAAAAAACAATCACACACTACTTAAGTTTGAGGTTTTAGAGACTCCAGATATTACACATTATTAATTGCAATCAATTTTGAGATGCTGTTTTATTTTTACAACATATTTTTGCTGGGGGTGAAACTGAACACCAACAAAAATTATGTTATTAGAATTCTTTTTTTTTCCCCCAAATGCAATTATTACAGTAATTTCCAGGGAAAATAAGATATTTGTTTTGAAAATACTATTATTTTTCAAAAAACATAATTAGAGTCTCTAATTATTAAGAAATGAATGTGGGAGCTAAAATCTTAAGAAAAGTGGAAACAGTATTGATACATTTTAATACCAATTATCTAAATAAATGAACTAAATTATCAATGAAGAAAGAAAGAAAGAAAGAAAGAAAATACATCAACTCTGCAACACTGCATTATATTGGATATTGATTTTGCACCAGGGAGAATGGGAAGGCAGAGAGAGAAAATTAAAAAGCGAAAAAAAAATGTGGAAATTGTATTTTACGTCTCCCTATTGTAGAGGAAAAGGTTAATGTATTCATGCGACCTACACATCTAATCAGCTCATAAAGTAGTTTGCTGGCAGCACAACTGACTCACAAGCTCTGCTACTCAGCTCTTTAAAGGCAGCGACAGCACAGCTAGAATGCCATAAGTCTATATGTATATGCTCACTCAAACACTATGTGCAAAAACCAAGATTATTAGATTATTAAACTTCAAACTAGTGATTTTCTGTCTTGTGTCAAGTTAAGCTACAATGCATTTTTAAACTTGCATATTTCAAAACAAATTCATACATCCATCTCTAACATATCTTCTTAAATAATAATAAAATCACAATGGTGCTAAAGATGAAAAAAAAAACTATTTTTCACTAGACACACTGCAAAAGCTCAAGACATACAGAACATGCAGAAAAACATTGTAAATGACCTTACCTTCATAAAGATCCAATGTTTCACCCCTACAAGCAAGTAATGTCCTCCATCATACTAGCATGCATTATAACAGCCCTGTTCTATCTCTCTACACTCTCTTTCTTTCTCCCTCTCTTTCACGCCGTCACATGCGCGTGTCTGTTTGTGCTAGTCTGATGATGATGTCGCTGCTCTCCTGATGTCACTTGCCCACCAAGTGGAGAAAGTGAGAGAGAGCATGAATAAGAAACACATTATGTTTAACTCGTATGTGCACTGTATGGAGTGTAGCGAGCTTCTGTCACATAGTCTGTTGAAGTCAACAAGAAATCATTATTGACCATATTTACATTAATCAAAATAGGACTTTTGTTGCTCTTAGTCCTGGTCTTTTAGCTTTGAAGCCATATGTATGCTCCTGTACTCCCAAATGTTGATGAAAATTACTTTGTTTTACACAAAAAATATTGATGACATTGTTGCACTACACACATTTTTATCCAATCAGATGCTCTCTAGAATGAGAATTCTCCTGCAACCAACTAGCAAATAGCAAATCCTGGATTATGGCTGTGACTTATCTTTCTAAATTAACAAATGAATAAATTTACAACAGGAAGTTGGGTTGGACATAACGGAAAAAAAAAAATTAATATATGTCTGACACGACTTCTTGTTTTTAATGAGAAATCAACACAGGACGGAAACCTGAGCTCATCAATCGATGCCATGGGGTCTTTAATACATATTCATGGCCTTGTGCATGTTAATTAAAATGAAGCATTTTGTTTTTGCAAGCTTTCAACATTTAATGATTTTCTCCACCTTTAAATGAAAAATTCCTTTTCAGCTGATGTCATCAAGACCTCTTATATTTCAACCTCTGCCCTCCAACCATATAGACCATTCGTGAACCACTCGATTCTGATGGATAGAGTCAAGTACCAACCTACATTTTTTTCTCATTGAAAAAGCGGTTTTACACAAAATAGGTTGTGAACACAGTTTCACGTGCAACACCACAAAACATTTTAAGCTAAATAAGAAAAAAGCTCTCTAAATGCAATCATTTTGCAGATACTAGCACTGTTTTATAAAGCCCTACCCCTCCTGAGCAATTTATACTCCACAACTGCTGGAGAATTGCAGACATGCTGTAGTTAAATGCAAAACCTAAGTGGGTGTTTTTGTAAAAAGAGTGTGCTTGTGTTTGATTTAGTACCTGGTCAGGGCCTATTCTGTCTCTCAGGGCGAGTTGCTTGTCAATATTGTCTCTCAGACACTGGACGACCCTCCTCTTCTGCTCGGATGAAAAGGCTTCCAGGCTAAATAGACACTCTGTCCTCTACAGAGACACACAAAGAGAGTGTGTAAGCCACATTAAGGGAGTGATTATGAAAGACTGTGTGTGTATGTGAGAGAAAGAAAATAATTACTTATTACAGTCTTATTAATTTGAGGATAGAATAGAGGGAGGAATAGAAGGAATTGAAAAATGTTATAACACAAAGCACGTTCTACCTCCAAAGAAACCTCAGTGCCATGCGCTATTATGCTGGAACACAGCATATGAGAGATGCAATCATACTCACTCGCACATTCATGTCAGTGTGTGTGTATGTGTGAGGTGTTGTCAGGGAGATGGGCAGATGGCTGGGTCGATGAATGTGTTTGCTCGAGTGAGCAGGCTACGTCTTTCAGGCACGTTTACTCTAGAGAGAAAGAGCAGCTCTAAAGGCTCTTATATGTGACGTAAGCCCCAGGCGCACGAGGCCCTCCATTTACATCCTGTAAATGTTTACCACAGGGCCATCCTGTTGGGTCAACGCTTCGATGGGAAACACGTTACATTGTGCGTGATTTGTATTGCAGTGCACAGTGTTAAGCATGATGAAGTCTTAAAATGTGCTGTGAGCAGAGATCTGTGCTGAACGAGTGGGTCGGTGGTTAGATGCAGGATCTCACCTCTATCCAGTAGGAGATGTACAGCCGCAGTTTGTCTGCAGGAACTGGAGAGAAGGAGACAGAAGTGTGAATTTCTTCTTCCTGAGGCTGTCAGGGTGTTTTTTTTTTTTTTTTTTTTTTACATTTCCTGATTCCGGGGGATGTGAACACCCACATGTACCCAGATATATGTCACCCATATGTGCACTGCATACGCAGACTGCTATTCAAGTTCACCAAAAAAAAATGACAAGAAACCCATTTATTTATTTTAGATTTTTATATATAAAACCGAAAACTATTAAAAATTATTTTCGTTAATTGTAATAAACTGAAATAAAATATAAATATTAGATGAGAAAACTAATCTTAGAAAACATAAACGAAAATGATAAATGTTGCCTTAATTGCTTTTTATTGCCAATGTGTGTACAGCTTGTAATGAAACATAAAAAAACGAGACCTTCACCGATTTCCTAGGTTTTCTATGAAAACCTGTAGACTTATTTTTATGTGAAGGACTCGGGATGTTTTGGCCGGTAAAATCAAAGGGATGTGACATTTAAGCGTGCTCCCGAGAGCCTCTCTTCCATTCAATGACATTTGAAATGAATGCAAAATGAATGAATGAATTCGAACTATAGTCTCACATTGTCATATCAATATAGTCTATAGTCTCAAATATACTTCATAATCAAGCTATCATAACAGTGTAATTTTAATTACCTCATCGGTCTACATGGTGACGGTGAATTGCAGAGCTTGTGCAAACATATCCGCATTGCTTTCTCAACTGCTGCTTTCTCACCGTCATATTTGTTGTGTATTTTTACATATTCATCTAACCGTCACTCTTAGCAGCATAGATTGCATCTGGATGTTCGCTAACTTCTTTTTACTCTTAAGCGAAAAAAACTTTGCTGTAATGTACATGTGCACGAGTGCAGCAGCTCACTTAACGGCCACCAGTGTCGTTAATAACGTCTCGGTTACGTTTGTAACCCTCGTTCCCTGAAGGAAGGGAACGGAGACGTTACATCAGTTACTGACCAAATGGGGGTTTCGCTTAGAAGCCTAATCGCTTTTGAGCTCTACAAAACGAGCCAATGGCATGAAAATGCCATGGGTCTGCGGAATTTGCATGCCGCAACCCCGTCCCACCGCGTGGGTATAAAGGGTGTTGCGTGGCAATCTCGCATTATGTTACCTGCTGAAGAGCCGAGGCATGAGCGCCCGGCCGTTCCAGCGGTACAGCGGAAGTGGCATGGGGACGTCCCTTCCTTCAGGGAACGAGGGTTACAAACGAGACGTTCCCTTTCAGTCAGTACACTACGAGTTACGTCAGTTACTGACGAAATGGGGGGTCCCAATACAATCTCGCCACGAGAGCTGTCTTCCAGCGTCCTGCGCTGACCAGAGCTCCCTGCTGTGAGTCTTGGCACGAACGAGGGGCTAGGCTCAACGTTACCAAGGTACACTGGGAAGCATATCCCACGTGGAGAAATGCAACACAATGCCTGCCCGAAGGGAGGACTTAAGAATACACATATGACTCCCGTGGAGGTTCACCACCTGGTCCCTGAAGGGAGTGGTGGGAACCTTGGGCATGTATCCAGGCCGGGGTCTCAGGATCACATGAGAATTAGCCGGCCCAAATTCCAGGCACGCTACGAAATTGCAACCGAAAATGCCTGCAGGTCCCCTACCCTCTTAATGGAGGCCAGAGCAATCAGGAGCGCCACTTTCATTGAAAGGAACTTCAGCTCTACAGACTGCAGAGGCTCAAAGGGAGCTTTCTGCAGGGCAGATAAAACCACTGCAAGATCCCAAGAGGGTATTTGTGGTGGGCGAGGAGGATTTAACGCGCCTCTAAGGAACCTGTTGACCAGGTCGTGCTGTCCTACCGCCTTTGAGTCCACCAGGTCATGGTGAGCCGAAATTGCGGCCACATAGACCTTCAGGGTGGAGGGAGACAGCCTTCGCTCCAACCCTTCTTGGAGGAAGGAGAGCACAGACCCGATCGGGCATTTTCTGGGGTCTTCTCGGCGAGAAGAGCACCAGGTGACGAAGAGGTTCCACTTCAACGCATAGCCCTGTCTCGTGGACGAGGCCCTGGCGAATGTGATGGTAGCCGCCACCTGAGGTGGCAGGGTACTCAAACCTACTGCGTCCCGTCCAGGTCCCACACGTGGAGGTTCCAAAGGAGGTCCTTCCTCAGAGGGATCGACCAGGGAGGGGCTGTCGCAAAGAGTACGAGTTCTGAGAACCAGGTCTGGCCGGGCCAATATGGGGCGACCAAAAGGACCTGCTCCCTGTCCTCCCTGATCTTGCACAGAACCTTTGCGAGAAGGCTCACTGGGGGAAACGCATACTTGCGTGGGCCCCGCGGCCAGCTGTGTGCTAGTGCATCCGTGCCGAGGGTCCCCTCGGTCAGGGAGTAATACCAGCGGCAATGGGAAGAGTCGTGGGAGGCAAACAGATCTATCTGTGCGTCGCCGAACTGTTCAAAAATCAGCTGAACCGTCTGGGGATGGAGTCTCCATTCCCCCGGAAGTGGTTGAAACCGTGACAGCTTGTCGGCTGCAAGATTCAGTTCTCCCGGGTTGTGAACGGCACGAAGCGACCTCAGATGCTTCTGACTCCATAAGAGGAGATGGCGGGCGAGTTGCGACATCTGGCGGAAGCGTAGACCACCTTGTCAGTTGATGCACGCTACTGTCGCCGTGCTGTCCGAACGGACCAGTACGTGCTTGTCCTGGAGCAGGGCTCGGAAGCGGTGAAGGGCAAAACGTACGGCCAGCAACTCGAGGCAATTGACATGCCATAGGCGCTGGGGTCCTCTCCAAGAGCACGCAGTAGCATGTCCATTGCACATGGCACCCCAGCCCGTGGCAGAGGCATCTGTTGTTACAACAACATGCGTGGAAGCTTGTTCTAGGGGAACACCTGCCCATAGAAAACTGAGGTTCGACCATGGGGTGAAGGTCTGATGGCAGGCCCGAGTCACTGGGACCAGGAGTGTGCCGTGTTG
This sequence comes from Rhinogobio ventralis, assembly GCA_039654625.1. Taxonomy (NCBI): domain Eukaryota; kingdom Metazoa; phylum Chordata; class Actinopteri; order Cypriniformes; family Gobionidae; genus Rhinogobio; species Rhinogobio ventralis. Next base: position 36,036,313 of record CM077194.1, read on the forward strand.
CCATGCCCATCTGGGGACTCGATCGCGAAGACAGAGCTGAAGCGGTCTCATATGAAGCAAACCAAGCGGCGTCACCGCGGCTGCGGATGCCATATGCCCCAGGAGCCTCTGAAAATATTTCAGTGGAACCGCACTCTTGCCCTCGAACTGGCGAAGACAAGTCAGCAGTGACTGCGCGCGATCGCTCGTAAGCTGCGCGTACATGCCGACCGAGTCGATTTCCATGCCGAGAAAGAGTTTGCTTGCTTCTTGGGTACAATGAAGTAAGGGCTGTAGAAGCCGGACTCCATCTCGGCTGGAGGGACAATCTCGATCGCACCCTTCGCCAGTAGGGTGTCGACCTCCGCACGCATGACAGGGGCATTGCCACCCACCACGGTATAGCGGACTCCCTAAAAACAGGGAGGAGGCCGAGCGAACTGAATCGCATAGCCGAACCCGATGGTGCGAGCGAGCCATCTGGACAGGTTGGGAAGCGCTAGCCAGGCTCCCAAGAACTGAACCAGAGGGGTCATGCGAACCAAAGGCATACCCCCGATGGAGCAGCGAGGCGGAATGACCAGCCCAGACATGGGAGGCGTGGGAGCGTCCCAAGGTGTGGGCGGGGTCGAATTCCGCGCCCTGACAGAGGAGACCAGGGAAGGACCAGTGTTCCACGGGGATCTCGTCTGCCAGGGGGCTGGCGACAGAGGGGGCCGAGAGTGGCAAAGCTGCTTGGCGTCGCACAGATTCTCTCATATCAGCCAGGTTGAGCCATAAGTGCCGCTCATGGACCACCGAAGTGGACATCACCTGACCAAGAGAGCGAGCGGTCACCTTCGTCGCTCGTAGAGCGAGGTCGTGGCCACCCGCAGCTCCTGCATTAACGTGGGGTCAGCATTGCCCTCGTGCATGTCTCTGAGCACCTTGGCCTGATAGACCTGAAGGGTGGCCATCGCAACAGTTTGAATACACATTTGACATATTGACATTAATATTGTGATATTAATTTGGTTCCTCTCTAAACATTTTTGCCTGTCTGTTCCAATAATTGAATATAAATGGAATTCCAATAAAGTGGCTTTAATTTCATATCCAACAGGACAAAGGTCAGCAGACTGATGGCTATTTCAGAAACCGAGATGTCAAATAAAGGTTGAAGATAGAAATGCCCTCTGTGCCACATGCTGCAGTATTTCTGTTCTCAGGAAGGTAAAGAATACACTGTCCCGCCCACCCTGCCTATAATGAGCCATACCGGAGACATGGCCATTGTTCCTAGCAGACACATAGAGAGAGGAGAGCTGTGCTCTCATCACACGCACATACTCATTCCCACAGTCTTGACGCCTCCTTCCTGACTATCGCTACTAACACAGACTTACAAATAACACAGGGTGGACCTCCTTAACATCCCCTCTATTCTAAACAATCAACTCAGAGATATTATATACAGATAGACTGAATGATTGAGACAGACAGACAGACAGTCAAAGATATGGATAGACAGATAGACATTATTATGTTAATTATATTATTATTATTTCTATTTATATTATTGATCTCACTGTACGAGAACTGAAGTGAACTGGACGATGACATATTTTTTTGCAGAACTGCTTTATACTGCTCAATTCTCAATCTCAAATGAAACTTTTTTTCTCAATACAATAGTTTCTTGTTCACATCAGATTTGAATTTTGGCACATGTGTGCAAAAGAGAGTACAATTGTCTACAATTTGCACAATAACTAACGGATGATTCTCAGTGAAATTGTCAAACTCTTCACAATCGTGTGAGCCATCACATGCAAAATCATTCAAATCAAAGTGATCAAAATCATGTTATATTCCATAAATATTTATGACATGGAATGTTTGTAATGTCTGCTAAATTGGCAAATGGCCTGCCGTTGTAATGAAATAGGAATCACAATCTTATCAATCAACCATTCAACTTTGGAAACAAACATATACATGGAGTTTGCTGACAGCACAATCACCACCATTGTTGAACAAGGAGGAACATCATAACTCTGAACAGCAGCAGCTACATCAGTACTGTATAAATAAATTTGTATTTTTACAGTACTTTTTTTTTTGTAGAAATGTGTTAACATTTCATGTAAACTGAAAATTCTTGTCATGGAACAGCAATAGGAAAATTACCTACTGTCTGAATCTGTACTTAAAATGCTCAGTGTGATACACAGACAAAACATTGACATTCTTGTATAGTATAGATAGAAAAAAAGCAGTTAGACAAAAAAAAAAACATGAAATTTGTATATAACAAATTTTTCATGACGAAAAAACATCTAATCATTTTGACCAGTGTGGCTCACACAATGATAAAACACTTCATTTTGGTGCCATTGGCCAGTTTATTGACACAATAACTAGGTTTTGAAGCATGAATTACATGTTTTGGGTGAGTTACTACATTTTGCAGACATGCTATAGGGTTGTGAGTGGCAATTACACTTACAGTTCAAGTTCAATTGTCACAGCTGTTTGCTGGAACATCAGAACCCTATAGCATGTCTGCAAAATGTAGTTACTCACCCAAAACATTTAATTCATGCTTCAAAACCTAGTTATTGTGTCAGTAAATTAGCCAGTGCCACCAAAATAAAAAGTGTTTTTGTCATTGTGTGAGCCAGACTGGTCAAAATGTTTAGATGTTTTTTCACAAATATTTCATGGAAACGTTTGTTATATACAGATTTCATGTGTTTTTACTTTTTTTTTGTTGAAACTAACTGCTTTCTATTCTATACAATAATGTCAGTTTTGTCTAGCTGAATGCTCTTGTGGATCACACTGAGCTTTTTTTACTGTAAATACAGATTCAGACAGTAGTAAAAAAAGAATGAGAAAAGTCAATAATGTAGTACACGAATGTAGTACACGAAAATGAACATTTGTATTTATACAGTTCATTTATTTTTTAAAGAAATGTGTTATATGTAAGCTTAAAATTCACTGTTGTTTGTTCATTTTTACACACTCTATTATGTCTTTCTCTAACACATACATATCTTCTTACACATCTTCCTATTGCTCTTCCATGACAAGAATTTTCAGTTTACATGTAACATTTCTACACAAATATATGTACTGTATAAATACAAATGCGTAAGTACAAATATGTACAAATAAGTACTGATGTAGCTGCTGCTGTTCAAGGTTGTGATTTTCCTCCATGTTCAAAAATGGTGGTGATTGTGCTGACCGCAAACTCCATTGCAACACACACATTCTATATATAAATAGTATGTGTGTGTTGCATAAATATGTATAGAATATAACATGTCTGTCTGACAGATTGTGATCACTAAATAGATCATTTTGCATGTGATGGCTCACACAATGTTTATAAATTGTAAAGAGTTTGACAGTTTCATTTAGAATCAACTCATCAGTTTTGACAGTTTTGATCAACAAGCCATGTGCATTTAGTCATTGTGCAAATTATAGACAATTGTACTAACTCTTCTGCACACATATGCCAAAACAAATGCAATTTGCTTAAATCAATAAGAAATTATAATCTAATTGTTCAGAGATCTGAACTTATTGTTATGAGAAAAAATTGAGCCAAAGCGATTGAGAAAAACTGTAATAATTGATGATCTTTACAACGGAACTGAATCAACACTGAACTGACTTCAGCTGAAATGCATCGTTCTCCTGCTATCACTGTAAAGCTGCTTTAAAACAATCTGTATTGTATAAAGCACTATATAAATACAGGTGGCGACTTACACAGACAGATATAGACAAAGACAGACAGACAGACAGACAGACAGATAGACAGATAGACAGATAGATAGATAGATAGATAGATAGATAGATAGATAGATAGATAGATAGACAGATAGATAGATAGATAGATAGATAGATAGATAGATAGATAGATAGATCTATTTTTACTCTAAAACACAGCAACACATTGCAGGGCTCAACAATAATAATGGCTGGATGGCCCAGGGCCATTGTGAGATTTTCGGCACAGTTGACAATTGAAACAGGCCAGTGCTGCATTGTCACTACATATTATATTTGTTGATCATACACGTTTTATGTTCCTTTTGCTTTTCATTTGACATTTGAGTTTCTGTGATGCATTAAACATTGTTTATCTGAATTCTGCAGATTTAAATATGTCAAATATTTGTCAAAAAAGCTAGAATACTTTGTGATGGATAAGAACCATCAAACAAACCAGTCATGATTTGCATCATATCCCATAAGTAAGTGTGTACTTTTTTATTTATTGAATGATTTATAGCTTTTATAGAGTGGTATTTTAGTAATGATATAACTAAAAATATGTGCACTTATTGGTACTTACAGTGTACTTACCTAAGAAAGTACTGGGTAATATAAGGTAACTACTTGGGTTAAGGTTAGGTTTAGGGGTAGGTTCAGGGTTAGCACCCAGTTATTCCTATAATAAGTACATAGTATGTACATGAGGAACAGGACTGTAAAATAAAGTGCTACCATCAATTGTATGATGCACATAGATATGTTGATTTATTTATTTTTTTCTGTGGTGGTGGGGCCATTGATATTCAGAAATTAAAATAAAAAAAAATCTGAAATACTGGGTCAGCAGAAGAAAAAAAACGTACTTTTGAGCACTGCATCACTTATTAATAATAATAATAATAATAATAATAATATATATACACTATTTTCAACCGTACACACTAAAAAGAAAAAAACACAATAAGCAGTGCTCTCAAAAACACTTATAGCAGGACAAAAACATGATTGCAATATTTATCTTCTCCACAGAGCTAAGTGAGAATTGTAGTGCATACCGTCCTGCAGCTGTATCTGATGGAGGTAGAGTGGACTCTGTAGTACATTACAGCGGCCCGGTTCATCTTCCCTGGTCAACAGCATCAGGTCTGTGTAGATGAATACTGTAGTCTATAGGGGGCGATACAGACAACAGTGAGTTGCACCGCACTGAAGCATCCCTGTCTGACCTTCTCAGCTTCTGTCCACGTGAAGACAAAGATAATTCTTTATAATAGAAAACATGAGACTCAATCTTAATTATGCATAGCGTTCATTTAAAATAGAGAGCAGATGTAGAATTACACAGAAAATGAACTCCTTTACTCAATAGATTAAATAACATTATATAACCACAACACTTGTTAAAGTTGCAATGAATCAAGTAAAGTCAAGTTAAGGTTATTAGGCAAGAGAAAAGCTCTGATTCCCACACAGAAAGCAGCAGGCTGGTTGCACTGCTTTGCCTCTCATGGCGCCCATTGCCCAGGCTTGGAATTAGGCCAGCTTAATAAAAGCAGCTGATCTAAATCACAGTCAAATACACACTTTCGTTCTAGGACACTGGAGGAATGTGTTTAGTGATGTACAGCTCATCCTTCTTAAACACTCTGATCTTTAGAAACTCTTGACTGCATTACTCAAACAGGTCTCTCTGCAAAATTGAGGTCAGCTGGCATGCAGACGGGGGCCCTGCGAGAGAGCACAAAGGATGTGACAGACACTCAAAGGGAATTGCTATAGATACAAAGTCGGTTTTGGAGGCCATTGTGGCACTCTGAGATTTATCTTTGCACAATATTGCTCATACTGAGGAAGCCGAGGTCATGTTATTCACAAACTGCAGGTTTCCTTTAAAGCTGCAGCAGAAAGAAATCTCAGATCAAGGTATCTGCTTCCACATTATGTGGAGCACATATTTTGTGTCGGGCATTACTGTCACCGAGACAAATATTCCTGTAGTTCCCAAACGATCGTTCAGTGAAATGGATCTAATTCGAAAGGTAGTGTTTCGTCTAGCTTGAGAAAACATTGGGGTCTCTGGACTAGCAGGCTTTTAGAAAGGTATCATGAGAACAAGCTCAAATCTGACCAAGCAAAATAGTCAATTCTCCTGAAACGGGACACCCGCTCTAGGTCACCTTCAGAGCTCACTAACAAGACATTACAGGAATCATTTCTGCATATTTTATTCAAGACAAGACGTTTCAGACAGTATATCTCAAGCTAGATTTCTGGAACTTGATCAAGGTCTTGCTTAAAAGAATCTGAAAGTCATTAATTGTTCAACTAAATGCAAAAATGTTACATGTTTTAACAATGGCAATGGTCTGCAATGAATGTTGACAGATTCACCAGATATAAAATATTAAATATCCCCCTCATACAAAGCCATTACATAGCATATTTTTTCCCTCATTCACTTTTAATGTATGGAAAAGAGCAGAAGGGACATTCTGCTAAAGTTCTCTTTTAATGTCCCATGGTAGATAGAAAACCATATTACAGACAGTGACAGAATTTTCACTTTTGAAAAAACTAGCCTATTCCTTTTAATTGTTTCTCCAACAGAGTAACAGAGCAAATGGAAACTTGTGCTTGCTTCAGATGTTTCTACTGAGAAACAGACCTTTTAGGTCTGGTATGCATGTTAAGGGAGCTCTGTTATATATTCCCAAAGGGGAGACAATATCAGCCAGAATTTGTCAGATTTTTTATGTCTGTCATAGGTGCTTTTCAAGTGGTGGACCCTGTGATGCAGACCCAAGTAAAAAAAAAAAAAAAGCATTTCTAGCTAAATATACCATTCAGTAAATAGAAGCTGGGGTCATGTCGAAGTGTAATCCAAGAATATCTTGAATATCTTGAAAACAACAATGAATGAATGAACCTTATTTTTTTAAATTTGAAGCACAGGTCTGTAGCGTTGATAAAAATTCTCAAAAGAGATCTCAACAATATCACTAAATATCACTCAGATTTGCCCGACTGTAATTAAAGGTCACAAATTTCAATTGGAAATTAAAAAATTTCTCATTAAATTCTGAGGAAAAATTTATTGGGCTGTGACATCCATATTATTTTTATGGCTCTACACTCATAGTGTAGGTCAATAATTGTCTCATTAGTTATAAATGAATTTGTTAGATCATTATAACAGAAAACTTAAGTCCCCTGATTCATAAAAGAGCAACCTCTGAGCAACACATTTTCCTTCGGGGAGAATTAGTGACGTTACCTTAAGAGCTACGTGTTTACTGTCATGAAGGATCATTTCTTCTGACAACATCAGGACTCTCTCAGGGCTGCACAGGTCCAGTGGCTGCAATGCAATTAAACACTTATTACAGCCTCAATATTTGCATCACGTCAGTCATGTCATTTACACAAGGGTGTGTGTTAGTACAACACATCCCAGGCCCTGTCCCAAATGTATCCCTAAGCCCCCGTGATCCATCTCTGAGTCCACAGTTCTGTAACAGAATGCTGCTTTGACTGTCAGGTAGAAGTCTGCTGCGGAGCTCACAGGCTTGGCAAAAGTGCGCATCAATGGTGCATATTGGCTGCGATAGGGGCGCTCGTGAGCACCCTTCTGAAACCGACAATGAAAAATTGGACACCCTACTGTCTTGTGGACTTAACAGACACATGTACACATGTGCACATGAAGTGTGCCATTTGGGATAGCACCCCAGATAAAATACAATAATAGCACATTAGCCCATAAAGGGATACTTTACCCAAACAGTTGACGGTAGCCAAGTCAATGGCTATTGTCAACTGTTTGGTTACCGACGGGTGCAGGTAGCTGACCCTGATATATTATACTCCAACTAAAACTATTTTAAGCAACCTTTTCATTTTAAACATTTTCACGACCACATATTAATTGAGAAAGTGCATGTAATATGCAGAAATTCATATCTCACACGTATAAAAACATAATCTTACTTATACATTCCAAAATTAAACACCATTTAAATTAATCAGCCATTGTTCATGATTGGTAATAGTCACATAATAGCATACACTCCTTAACATAAACTGCTGACCTTTTAACTCTATACTTATTTAAATATAACATCGATTAAATTAAATAAACCATAGATAAAGATTGCATAAAAAACTTGGAAGATAAATAAGATAATGAATGTACCTGAACAAAAACAGGGAAGATGAGAATCTTAGGGGCCAGACTGACATATGTGCCATAGTTGGAGTGAGGCAGGTGGGACTGGACGATGGTGCAGTTCTGGTAGTTGGCAAAGCTCTGTCTGTAGGATGAGGGAGGCATTGTAGTGGTCTTACTACTCATAGACCTGCACAAGGTGGCTTGTGCGTGCAGCCCCCCATCCTGCAGGTATTCTGGGCTCTGCTGCAGTCCTCTGCTAGTCTGGTAGATTCTTCCTATGAATTGACAAGAAATGTCATTAAACAATTACGTAAAGGACCAAAATGTATCAGATTTTTTTCTAACATTATAAATGTCTTTACTCTCAATGTCTTTAATTATTAATTTATATCAATTCAAATTCAATGCATGCCACTTAAATAAAAGCATTAATTACTTTTGAAAAAAAAAGAAGAAAATCTTACTTCCCCCAAATTATGAATATGTATGAATATGTTAATCATTCACTACCATGGTATATGTCAATATGCCTGATGGTATTGCCATCTGTCCTACCGCCACAGTACTTTGTACTAGCACTAAGGGGCTCGCAATGTCTGTGCTTGCACACTGTTTATGCTTCTTTCTTAAAGAGCATATGCAGCAATTTCAAATTTCAAACTGATCTGAAATCAGCCATCATCAGATCTTAAACTAAACATGAACAACGGAAACAGAAAACCTTCTCATAGGCTGTCTTACCTAGAGTTCCCAGTGTTCCATTGGAATCAGAATACACTGGCTGCAATATCTGCAACATAAAACATTCACAAATGTGACATATTAGTCCAGCCATCAGTCAGAATGAATAAGAATGCACTTGCTTTCAGATCCCAACCTGGTTTCCAGGGCTGACAGGGGAGAGAATGATGTAGTTGTCGCCGTTTGATGATGTCACACGGGTACCTTTGAGGGTCTGGGTGCGTGTTTTGTAGTCATTTTCTTCTCGTTTGCCAGTCCAAGACCACAATGACTCTCCTACTCCGTTTCCTGCGTTATCAGGGCCACTTCCTTTTTTACGACGACCCTGTTTGCGATTGGTGGGTCGAGAGAGTAAAGGTGGGGTTTTGTTTTGTGTCTTTGCAGTTGAAGATAGAGAATCAAATCCGGAGGGTTTGTAGGAAGGTCTGTGGATAAGCCCCTCATAGTAAGGCTTCATAATAGGCACTGTTCTCCATACCACAACTGTGATCTCATTTCGACAATTCCTGCAGGAAGAAAGATCATTTTAACAATAAGGCATAAATGGATTTCAAAAGAACCATTAAAGAGATAGTCCACAAAAAATAAAAATTATGTCAACTGTACAGTTGTACAGTTTTATTTTCTGCGTCTTCAGATAAATAGTTCTATGTTCTGTATCACTCTGTTGTGTTTGTTTCCTTTTGCTGTTTAGAAGATAACTGAGCCTTTAAATCTCCTTTTGTAAAAGCTTTACGAGGCATAAATAGTCCTCACTTTAGATGAGCTCACAAAAATAGTTAACTGACAACTACTAAATATTTTATAACTATCTGAATTAATAATGAATTACAGTAGGAATACATGTTAATAAAGCATTTATTAACACACTGAGTAACTATTACTATATGTCTAAATAATAAGGTGTATATATATGTATATTTAAATCGTTTATTAATAATTTACTTATCTTATGAACCACTGACAACTCCTAAATAACTGGTTTGTAAATAATGTAATACCTAATTTAGAAATGATAAATTGATCATTAATAAAATATTAAAATACAATTATTAAACACACATTATAGATATGCTTATAAATCAAGGATAAATCATTTATAGCTGTATTTATAAACTGCTTACTAATGTCTATTAATGATGGGACAATGCTTTATAAATGATTAATTCACTATTTACTAATGCTTAACTAATGATTCGTAGCATGTTATTATAAAGTGTTACCAAATCAGAAGTGATTAAGAAAATTGTTGTGAAACATGTGGCTACAAAATGATCAACAAAAACATCCCTACGCACCTGATGGCATGAGCCAAGTCCACACACTTCCAGTGTTCAACCGGCTGGCCGTTCAGCTGCAATAATGTGTCCAGTTGTTGTAAGCCTGCCTGGTGAGCTGGACCACCTAAATCCACGCAATTCATCAGTCAGAATTTTTCTTTACATTTAGAGGTACTAGTGCTTGTCACTGGGGCAGTACCATCAAAGGGACAACCTTGTTATTTATCTAGCCTTAAAAGGTGCATATTAGTACCTTTATAGTATTGTGTACCCTTAATGTTTTTTAAAAATGTGGCAATATCATGGTATTTAAGTACCTTGATTTGTACTATGTTCTATGATTACGTTTCATAAGGAATTTAAAGAGGGACATCTGAGACAAAGTTGATACTCAAATGAAACAACTAAGAGTCCCATAAAGTCTCCTGTACTATAAACAAGCAACTTTTGAGTAATACAATTACACTCTGGGTACAATTTTATAATAATTTAAAGCTAATGAGGAAAATGATATTGATATATCATGAGTGTTTAAAATTACCTGGATCAACAGCCTGCACCCGCACAGGTGAGTCAGAGCAGATGGTGAAGCCAAAACCATCTTTTCCTCTCAAAATGGTCACCTGTGAAAGAGAACATACATTTATAGTGTTCTTTTTTTTCTTTCAAAAGTGCAAGTAAAGACATTTATAAATTACAAAAGATTTCGATTTCAAATAAATGCTGTGCGTTTGAACTTTCTATTTATCAAATAATCCTGAATAATATCATGGTTTCCACAAAAATATTAAGCAGCACAACTGTTTTCAACATTGACAATAATAATAACAATATATTATAATATATATATAACAATATATATAATAATAATAATAAAAATATTGAGTACTAAACACTGAACAGCTTGGCCATCACGGGAATAAATTATTATAGCATTTTAAAATATATCAAAATATATTCATATGAATATTTTATTGTATTTTGATCAAACAAATGAAGCCTTTGTGAGCATAAGACACTACTTTCAAAGAAATCCAATTAAATGAAAGTCATTAATATATAGCTGTCCTGAAAAAATACCTCTCTTTTAAACGGACTGAAATGAAAGTGACCTCAACCTTTACAGAACATTCAGGAAGACAAACCATCCACAGTAAGAGTACAGTGTAAGGCCCCACAGTAGCCGGGTCAGAGAGTGTGTCTGAGTGTGTGTGTGTGCCAGAAACAAACATCCCCCCGGAGCACCACTGTACCCCAGCAGCACGAAGACTGAAATGCCACAGCACCAAAGAGTCAGGGATATTAAAAACTACAAGCTGAGAAATTAGTCAGGGTTGCTGGGTGATCATGGGGCTTTTCTTTTTCCCTGGCAAGAAAAGGAAATGACGGGGGGAGAAAACTGCCATGGCACTGACAAACAGCAGAGACAGAATATTTGGACAGTAGAAGTTCAAAATGTCAACAGAACCTGGAGCCAAACTAAATAGGAAATGTTGAAGGGGAGGGGGGCGTCTCACATTTAACATGACATTGACCGCACAACAACAAAGAGGCTTGTTTAGGGAGGGAGAGAGAATAAAGAGAAAAAAAGTGATGACAGCTTTAGGACTTTCACTGCCGTTCCTCTTTTCTCCTCTGGGTCGACGTGGTTGCCCTCGTTATAAGCCCCATTAATTGCTGTGATGAAATAATTATCCACATCAAACTCCACAGAAACAGTTTTCCTTTTTCACTGTTCCTGTTTGTTGTTCAAGTTCAAGTTAAAACAATGACACTCACCTGTGTGATCAATGTAGTCAAAGTATTGGCATTACTGAATGAGGACTAGCTCTTGTTATGAGAATACGCATACATTACATCATAATCCAGTTTAAGATGTAAGCAGAAATGTTCTGTCCATCATTAAACCGAGGTTTAAGCAAAAATGGATGAGCAGATAACCTGATTTTATAAGTATTGTCCCAGTTTCCAAACAATTCACACAAAATATGCCGTTAAGCTCACTGACTAAGCACCCTCAATATTCTATCTACCATCTTTGGTACTGTTTGTGGTTCTCAATAAGGAAAGCGTTTTGTCCATGCAAACTGATTTGCTGATATTTTCCTCTGCATAAAGTCATTTATTTGGTTAATATTATATTATGAATTAAATTTTAAGGTTTTATGATGATTTGTGTTTTCAGGATTTATGATTCTAATGCTAAATGTATTAAATGCCTTTAAATTTACATGTAAATGTCAAAAATGTACAGATACATTTATTATTATTTATTACAATAAAACATTATATTATATTATATTATATTATATTAGCCTATATTATATAATATTTTTTAATATAAAAAGTTTTCCCTTCATTATATATAAGGTTTCATGACATATATAAAACAGAAAAGGTGACTAAGAAGATGTAATTCATCAACTAATCTATCAGACATTTTTTGTCATTTCAGTAAAATAAATCTTTTGTAACATTGTTTTTCCTATCATTATTACAGGCAAGCATGGATGGGCAACTCCAACAAAATCACAGAGACACCCTCCATTCCTTAAAATAAAAAACTGTTCACTCTATTCATCAAGTCCTGTCAATCACAGCACAAAGATATATAAGTGGATTCTTACCTCACTCATGTGACTTCTCATCCGGCATCTTTCCTTGACCCCAACCCCACTATTATTTCTAATATTTCTTCCATATATTGATTAACTTTCATTGATTAAGTTGTCTGTCCCGGGTGAGCTCAAGATGCATCTTGTGCTTGAGGGTTTCCATTACGCACAGCAAACCAAATCTGTTTACCCTCATCATTCTCAATGATCAATCTATATAAAATACTGGAAAGGTTTGAACTCTTACTATTACTTTAGCTAAAGCTTTTATCCAAAGCCACTCACAGTGCCAATATGAAGCAACCTAGGGTTAAGTGCCTAGCCCAGTGGTGAAAGCTCATTGTGAAGTTCAAGCCTTCAATCAGCCCAGATCTTTAAACATTAGGCTAAACCACCACACAGAACTCAAAAATAAAAAAAACACGCAACGCATCTATCCGAGCCCGAACATGCCATAACTGTTCCTTACCAGTTGCAATTACACTACAACCAAAGCAGTAAAAAAAACAAAAGAACAAACCTGTGGCAAGTTTCGTTCGATGCAGAGCCGACACAGACCGTGGATTGTATGCATCGCTCACCGCATATACGTCCACCTACATCTACGGCGCTCTTTTCTGTGTCTTAAATAAAAGTAAAGTCAGACAGGTGATGCTGCTTCCCTTCACTGTCGCTCTAGTGCGGCTATGCATGCCCACTCATGGGAACTGCTCTGAGCAGAAGAATGACAGGAAACCACCTTCCACCCCCCCAGCCAGTGGCTAGGCAATATGTCTGCACTCGATAAGCCAACATGTTTCCTGAGTAGCTCTCAACAGTAGTGGCTGAACTCACTCTCTCTGCACAGCTCACTCAGATTTAGTGTAAACACAAACATTAATTATGAGCCAGAAACATTAAAGTGCGCACGATGTTTGTTTAATGAGAAGCTGGACAAGCATAAGCTGACAGACGTGGAGGACGTCCAGCCCTTGCACAGCACCTAGATTCACGAAAACAGCGTTGAAATTTCCTAAATGCATTATTCCGATATACACTCAAGCAGGTTCTGTGCAAAACCAACACAATCATTTCACCAAATCACCATAACCTATAGTTTGTTTATCTCTTACATCACCCTATTACTGTTGTTACAGATAAAAACAAGCCATCGCTAATCATACATCCCTGGAAGGTCAACAACGAAATCTGAAAAATGGATTTTCGGGAAGAGAGGAAGGAAATGGAAGAATGATTAGCTGAATATTTGACTGGCCTCCACATAAAAATACAGGGAACCAGCAAGAGTGTCAGTGGAGCAGGAATCAAACAAGGATAAATCATAAACACTGTGCGGGATTGGGCTTCCTATTGCAGCAACTTTGTTGGCTTTTCCCGTTTCCCAGCTTTGTCTGAGGAGAACAGAGCGGGCGGAGAACAGTCCTGGGAAAAGTTGCTCGCTAAAGTGGATGGGAGGGTTTAATGAGCAAGTATGTGTGTGTTGCACATACCCAAAAGCACATCCACACACCTCCTCATATTTCTACTGTCCATCACATTAGCGCACACCACAGAGTAGCGTGTACACCCAAGCTGATGGAGTCACATTTGTGATGGCTACAATGGTTAAAAAACTCTTCTGACTACATGCAGCATTGTTAGTTCATACAGCTGTTAGCTTAGCATAAGTCTTCAATAATAGTTTCAGCCAAAGCTATTTACTCCTAAGCCAGCAATAGCAGATGAATCGTGTTTTAAACCAGTATTGTTGTTAACTAAAACAAAAAAAATAAAGCTTGAAATAAAGATCAAATAAAATGTGTGTGTGTGTATATATATATATATATATATATATATATATATATATATATATATATATATATATATATATATATGAAAATTTGAAATTGTCATGGCAACTAACTGAAATAAAATAAGTAGAAGTGCTAAAATTAATAAAACTGAAATAAAAAAAGTAAATAGAAATTTTAAAAAAACTTTTCAATTAAAATTAAAATGACAAATGCACATCATTCTAAAATTCTAAAACATAAACTAAAATAAAAAAAAAGGCCTGTGCAGATTTATACTCATCAACTGTTTGGTATTGAGGCACTAACGAATCCTGATAATTCCAAAAAAAGAAAAAAAAACTGTAATAAAACTTTAAAACCGTAATAATATTGTAAAACTGAAAACTGTAATATTTTCATAAACATTTTTCAACCTTTCTTTTCATACAAACTGCACAACATTCAAAATAGAAAAGGTAAGAATCCATAAATCCTAAATGACACCCTACACTGTAAAAAGTGAAAGGAGTTATTTCTACCTGATCTGAGCCCTAAATTAACTTTTTTAATTAATTTAATTAATTTTTAGAACATTATATAATATTTGTTTTATTTACTTCAAACATATTGTCTTTAATAATGAATTAATTTAGATGTTGCATCACAAATTTTAAGTTAAAAATTTAAACATTTGAAATTAAATTAAAAAAATGAAAAGTAATAATTCAAATGTCATTTTATGAATTACACTTACTGTAAATGACTGCATGTTCTCTGGACTTGTGGTCTCGGGTCCAGCTTCATAGTTGGACGCAGCAGCTTCTGAAAGATACACAAGAGAGTCCCACGAGTCCCAGCCTGACAGACTGCTTTTTGAGTACATCTTAGCCCTGGGTAGAAATCTCTCTACTCCAGAACTGGTTCAGAGAGAGGACAGCAGAATCCGGTCAACGCTGTCTGCAGGCTTCAGCTGAAAGTGAGTGTGTCTACACCATGAGAGATGAACTCAACCCGAATCCCTTCGACACAAAGCTGACTGCCCCAGAACAGAGAGAGAGAGAGAAAGAAATCTACTCCCCTAAAAGCGTCACCCCCACCCCGAGATCCAGCGACAGGCTCCCCCACTTTGTAACCATAGAGATTACGCTCCCAGGAAGCAATGTCTTTTTAAACATTCTTCATTGAAACAGCATTCAAGAGGGACACAATACAGCTGGCTCTCTCTATTAAAGTCAGCCCAGTGCCTTGACTCAAGCCCCCCTTCTCTCTCTCTCTCTCTCTCTCTCTCTCTCTCTCTCTGTCTTGTTCTCTCTTCTCCTACACCTCTCTCTCTCTAATCAAACTTAATCTCGGCTGAATTTCTCTGACGGCACACGTGTGACATTCCGTCCACCCCAGGAGCAAAATCGCTCATTTTGTGAGCAATAATTAAGATGATCTCTTATAGGCAATGGACAAAAAATGCCTTTGCATTAAATATGACATGTTTTTTCATCGCAAAGTTCACTACTGAGTGGCAGTGGGAGGGAGAGAAGATCTCTAAAGTGGATTTAAACTAACTTAGACACACTATGACGCTTTAGCCTTTTAATTCTCATCTAATTCCCGTGGCTCATCACAGTGCACAGTGTGTCGGCCTACCCGGCCCCTGGCTCTTTGTTGCGGCTCTCTGCAGGGATGCTGTACGTTTCAACACCGAGCCCTCTATATCCCTTCTAGAAGTACAGGCAATGCTTGTTAATTTAACAGCATTTGGTGAGAAGTAAAACATGCAAACTCAATTTAGACTCACAGTGATTGGGATACATAAGTAACTTTCGCTTTAAGGAGCTTGTTTAGTTGTAGCAATGTCAAGAATATCTGTCATATCTGTTATATCTAAAAGCACATCCTCCTCATATTTCTACTGTCAGTCACATTTGTGTGCAGAGCAGCTTTATTCCATTATCTAATGGAGTCACATCTCTGATATGGCTGAAAAACTCCATGCAGCACCAGCGCCGTTACAGCTGTTAGCTTAGCATAAATCTTTTAAAATACTTTCTAATGCTTCAGCCTCTGTTATCGTCTGATCTGCTGTTATTTAAACTTTAAAATTCTTGCCTTGACAACTAACTGAAATAAAAGTTTAAATTACTAAAATGACTTAAAAACTAAAGCTGAAAAAAAAAACACAATGCTTGTTAATTTAACATAGCATTTGGTGAGAAGCAAAACATGAAAATTCCAATGTAGTCTTGTAGGGATTTGAATACAAAACTAACTTACGCTGCAAAGAGCTAGTTTGGTTGTAGCAATGAAAATAATATCTGTTATTATCTGATCTGCTGTTGCTGAGGAAAAACTGTCATATGGAATTTGTCCGTCTTCATTGCTAAAGGCTATCAGAGAGTGGCTACGATCCAGATGCAAAAAACACCCTAGTGTTTAATACTAAAATGTATTTAAAATACATTTATTTTATGCTAAGTATACTATTGCACGTTTACTTTAGGTACACTTTAAATATCTTACATTTAAAGACTGATATACTGAGATCATACTATCCTTACTAATAGTGATATTAAAACACATTTTAGGCTTAATATCAAGAAATGTGCATTGTGCAATAAAGAAGTACTCCAAATAAAGTTTAATTATAATATCAGTAAGTCTCAAGCGATACGTCAGTAAATATGTTAATGGATTTGTAGGAAATAAATGTATTTTAAATACATTTTGGTATAGGTTTTTTCACTAGGGCAGAAAAAGAGAGAGAAACGGCATTTAATCTCACCAGCGGTCTGTCTGATGCGACGTGAGGCCACTTTCAGATGTTTGCTCCTGCCCAGCTCCTCTCCCAGGAGATAATACCAACCCCTGATCTCCTGTCAGCAAAAAATGTGAAAAATACAATTACACACAGAAAGCCATGGGAAGAAGATGCTCTTTCCTTCGCAATGTTTCACAGTCGTAATATCTGTTGACTTGTTAATGCATCCCTCATAGGGACAGTATTAAAATCAGACCCTGTGGTTGATTTGTCTGCAGCGCTCTGTGTGGGTTTTTGAGACCTTTGTAGCTGTAAACAGCTGATGCTCATTTTACTCTCCCGCTCAGGCAGATGGCATTGTGTTATATAAAACAACTATCGGGCTTGATCTAATTTTTCCCAAAATATCACCCTCCGAGAAAGGATTTACTGTCTTAACACATGAGTATAACACTCTTGAATTTGACAAGGGGACATAATGTAAAGGAACAGGGATCTCAGATGGGATATTTCTTGTTTGATCGTGTAGACGAGCATGCAGAATAAAGTCACTATGCCAGCTTGTTTGCGCTATGCTTCTCTTGGTAATTGTAGGTCATTTTTCAAGCCTCAATGAGCAGTCCCGTCGCCACTTCCCCCACTGTGTAATTAGATGATGGTGTGGTGGAAATGCTTTGACAAGTGGAGAATGAAATGAAGAGGAACATTTCTTTAGATAAATATAAAATCTTTCCTAAAGCAAGTCGAAACTAAGTGGTGCTACAATGTAAGAACATTATAGGTTTTTATTAGGGCTGTGAAACGATTAATCACAATTTATTGCACCCAAAATAAAAGTTTGTGTTTGTAAAATATATGTGTGTACTGTGTATAATTATTATGTATAATTGAATACACACATGTATATATTTAAGAAATACTTGCATGTATATATATATATATATATATATATATATATATATATATATATATATATATATATATATATATATATATATATATATATATATATAATTTATATTATATATAAATCTTATATATATAAATAATTTGACAGAACTATTATACATTTGGCATTAATGACTTCAAAAATGACAGTAAAGACATTTATAATGTTATAATGTTTATAATGTAATGTATATAAATTAAATATATTCAAATTGAAAACAGTTGTTCTGTAACCTCTTACGAATCAATGTTCTGTCATATTGGTAAAACTAAAAATCCAAATCACTTTCAAAGCACTGCAGGGTAAAATCACTATGGGTAAATGTTAAAGGTGGGGTAAGCGATATTTGCTGAACATTGTTGATATTTGAAATCAACCCAAACAAACACACCCCTCTCTTAATTGCTCCGCCTCCAAAGCTCACCCTCCAATCCTAACCACCCTGCTCTGAGTTGGTCTCGAACACCGATCGCTGGCATGCGATGCGAGTGCACTAACAAGGACGCTAAACAGTAAACACCCCATTCTCTAGCAGTCATCAGCCTGAACGACTCTCACTATCTAGCCTCTGTTACAGACGCAATGCAAGAGTGGATGTCTATTTAACGTAGCAGAAGCACAACAAAATAATGCTTCATGAAAAATAAAAGCAAAGATGATGAACAAACGACAAGGAAGCACAAAAAATTAACATACAGTACACAAGAGTAAATACAAACAAGAGTTCTTTGTTAGTAGTTGTTCTTTTGTTAGCCAACAGCACAGCAGGGGGGTATTCCAGAAAGCAAGTTATGTGACATACCTGGGTGTGTTTAAGAATAAGCGGATAACCTCAACTTTCGGTTCCAAAAACAGAGGTAACTTTCAGGGTATGTAAGTAGCCATAGCAACATACTCTCTGAACATAACCTGCTTCGGAGGTTTGGGTTAATCAAACGAGAGTTCAAGGTATATGTGACTGTAAGTTAACCTTGCTTTCTGGAATACCCCCCAGCTCCAGACAAACAATGACACTCAAAACCAACACCGTTTGTTGTTGTGTCTGGTTGTGTCAGTCAGGCCAACTTTTAAAGCGTTTTTCAAATATCGCTTACCCCACCTTTAACAACGGGATATTCCTCTAACAATGCACACCTTTTGAAGGTGCAAGTTAGAGAAGAAAACTTAAAGGCAAATATAACTGCACACGCAATTCAGCAATGTACCTTGACAAAGGCTTGTTGCCGAAATGTCGGAAAAAAAATTAAATGCTGAAGTGAGTGTGCAGTTATATTTTGCCTTTACAACAGGATATTTACCTTAGATGAGGTGATGAGGGAGTGGACACCAAAACTCATACAGCCCAGGAAGTCACTGCGCCTGTGGGCAAAATCAAACACTCTAAAAAACAACAACAGGCGGGAATTTTTGAACTCCTGATAACGTCATGATGATATTTATATCAGTTAACCCCACTTAGATCATGCTCACTGCCCTGTGACACTGCTGGTGTACAAAAACCAGCAAATAACATATTGATTTTGTACTGAGTGAATGTGGCTTTTGCATATCTTTTGCAGCATGAATATAAAATGCATACTAGAAAAAATGTACTTATGGTACACATATAACTAGCCTTTATCTACAACTGTATTAATGTAGACAATCAACATGTGAGTGAAAAAGGGTGAAGTCCTACCTGGAAGTTCGATTGCGATTCCACACTGTTAACAACAACCTCTTCTTCTGATCGTCTTCATCCACATCTCTGCAACATAAATACAACACTTCAAAAGCTCATCCATCAATGTCCAGCTTCATCCAAAAACACAATGGCCTTCTCCTCAAAAGACTTGAAAAAGACAGCCTTTTTTTCAGCTAACAAAAGAGAGCCAGGAGACGCAGCCCTAAAGTCTATGTTGAAAAGACTGATTGAGATATTGAGGCTGTCAGACAAGGTGTTAGAGAGCAAATGATGTTTAAAATAAATGATTCTACTATAAGATAAAACAACACTCTTCCACTTACTCTTTTTAAACACAATATTACAAGTGTTCTGTCTATAGCGAACAATACAACTCTAAAATAATCACTCACAACATAAACGTCTCGTTGAAAACAGGACTCTTGCAGTCTAGAATGGTCCTGGTCTTCCATCGCTTGCTGTGGTCAACATCTGGAGCAATGCTTATCTGGAATAAATAAACTATTAAGTGCACTAGTTTAACATTGCTAGCGGATATATTTATCATATTCAGAGGGAAAATCAATCAACACTTGAATCAGGAATTGAGTGGACAGCTGCCAACACAACTGATGCTTTCTCATGCCTGAAACCTGCTCAGGCTGACATGAAAACGGGTTCATTTCAAGGGCATTCATCCACAGAGGATTATGTGACAAATAATGACAAAAATAATAGCACATCATCACCAACAGTGACCAGGAAAGTTACTGCTGAGAGAAAAATGGGTTTAATTTATTTTATGAGGCTGGCAGTCACATGACCTCATGTGTCAAAATACGGCTTGCACAAAAGCCAGATTGCATGTGTCAAAATGCCCACCTTTACATATGAATCACATGGTCTGTACTCTCTTCCCATAAGTTCTCTTGCCTCTAAAACTGTGAAGAAAAAAATCACAAAAGCATGAGGAAAAAATGCAGCATTACAAGTAATGTGAGTTATGTAATCAGATTACTTTTTCAACTAACTAGTAAAGTAATGCAAAAAAAAAAAAAAAAAAACGCAAGTTGACTGAAACCTTTCCCATCCACAAATTGAGAGAAATCGGGAGTGCAGAGCTGTTGTGTGCGCTGTGTAAACATATGGTTATTGTAGTTCTAGACTAAATGTGAGCATGCATTTAATCATCTCACTTGCACAAAAACAGATGAGTATTTCTTAAAATGAATATTAAATCTCACTTTTTAACCAGTGTCTTTGCAGCTGAACTTCAATGATCCAGTTCAAAAATAATAAGCAAAAATGACCACATTTGTGTAATTTTTTTTGTAATTTTCTTTTTTTTTTATTGCTAAAGTAAAAGTGTTGAACTTTTCTTCTCCTGTGTCCTATTCTTCTACAATCCAGAACAGCTGAAAGGTTTCTTTGAGCTGCGCCCTCTACAGTACAGACATGAATTTGCATTTCTTTCAACCTGAGGCTTATTCATTTCACTTTTTGGTGTGAAAAGGCCTTTATATTTTCCAAAAATATAACTTTTTTTTGTTATTAAAAAACAAAACGCAAGCCCAGCCCAGTTGAGAAAAAGTGACGTAAAAGTAACATAACGCATGCTTTCCATAAAAAGTAACTACATAACGCAATTACTTTTTAGGGAGTAATGCAATATTACTTTTAGAAGCATCTTTCTTACTGATTATGAACGCACGAATGTACGTTTCCTGTATTAAATAAGTTCAAGCATAACTTGTTTTAATACAATTTGATTTGAACGTATGAGAAGCAATCTTATTTTGAACAAACAAACTGTTAAACTTCAAAAGTACAAAGTACAAAATCTGTTCACAATGACGCTTACTTTGAACATAGAGCCACCCGCTTCCCGGAGTAACCGTCAGTTTGAGTTGACCTGTGGTTAGTGGGGAAAAAATTATACACAGACACAGCATAATACAACTAATAAAAATGACTTTTTGACTTTTACAATAAATTAAATAAATAACCACTCAAAAGTTTGGGGTCAGTAAATTTTATGTTGTTGAAAGAACACCAAGGCTGCCTTTATTTTATATATTAAAAAAAACAGTAAAAGCAATAATATTGCGAAATATTATTACAATATAACCTGGAATTATTAAAACTGTCCTGTCCTGGAAAAGTCATGAAAAAATCTCAGTAACACTTTACAATAAGGTTTCATTTGTTAACATCAGTTAACTACATTAGTTAACATTAGTTAACAAAATATTTCAAAAGCATTTATTAATCTCAGTTAATGTTAATCTCAACATTTACTAATACATTAAAAATCAAAAAACAAACGCTGTTTCTGTAATGAACTGGAACTAACATGAACTAATAATGAACAGTTGTATTATTATTATTGATGTTAACAAAGATTAATAAGTAATGTAACTAATGTATTGCTAATTGTTAGTGCATTAACTAACCTTAACTAATAGAACCTTATTGTAAAGCGTCATCATGAAAACATCCATGCGTGTGGACCTGAAAATCTGTCACGAATTCACAGGTGTGATGGAAAGTCCAAATTAGTAGACCATACCATATGATATGAGTCAAAAATCCTGACACAGCAGCTGGTTTTACATACTTTTTACATATTTAACTATGTTCACTGACACACACATATTTCCTCCAGACCTGCAGCAAAGCCTGTCCATCAGATGATTTTCTGCCACAACACTGTGCCATGTGCAGTCAAACAAAACAAAGTCTTTTCAGCTAGATCAGTGGATTTTGAACCAACAACCAAACTTTTGAGCTAACATTCATTACATTTCATAAGTAAAAACTTGCATGCTAATTTCAATAAAATACGAAGCAAAGAAAAATTTAAAAATTTTGAATCTGTAAAAGTGAGGCAATTTTAGATGGATACAAACTTAGGATACTTTGTAAAATATTTAAAATTTAAAATTAAAAAAAATGGAAGGTGTCTTTTTAAATGTTATTGAAGCATCTGACAATTTGTCCACACACACAGCAGCTCAATAAAGACTCACCATGAGTTTGTAAAAGAAAAGATGATCTCTGCCACTGTCTTAAACAGCTCAGTCTCATTGTCTGTGCCTTCTGACAGTCCATGTTATAGTACAACCACAGTCTGACTTTAAAAATTTCCCAAATCACACATGAATTGTCTGAAATCTAGTAAATTAATTCAGATGTGATGCCTCACAGCTATTCAAGACCTTAACTGCCGCTATCCATATGTTGCCACTGGAGGATAAAGGACAGCAGGAGAAAACAAGCATACATTTTAACCGCCTTTCATTTTGAATAGCTGATAAGACAGGACGAGCTGTGATTGGTCAATGAGCAGCTTTGAACAAGTGAAAGGGGGCGTGTGGAGGGAGGAAGGGAAAGTCCACCTGCTGTCCTAATAATATACAAAACCTTTGACTGGGGTTGCCCTTCGTGCTGATCTGAGATCAGTTGCAACATGGTTTCTCTTATATATATATATATATATATATATATATATATATATTTGGAAGAACAACAAAAAACTTAAAAACGGTACACAAACACTTGGATCTGCTGAGCAATGAGCTCACAATGGACTTTAACTTGAAAAACACTGACAAAACATTACATCAATATGTGATACGTTTGGAAATCATCAAAAGTCTTAATGCACATTATATAACTCCAGCTATAAAATAAATGTGTCATCCCTGCTTTTCTGAAAATTCTGAAAATACATGATTGTTCTTGGAAAACAATAAAAGCAGTCTTAAGGGGAAACCTTGTTTTGTCTGTTAAAGGACTTTAATCTTTGTGAGTCATTTATTGACACAACAGGAAATCAAACAGTCAAAGCCTCATTAATTCTGGGATGAAACTACCTTTCTTCCTTTTTCTTACATCTATATTTCACAGGTTTTACTGTTGAACACAAGGGAAATAAGAATAGTGACTTGGTGCAGCTGTGTAATCATGCTGACTAAATCCATGATGTAGCCATTATGTGGATGTCAATAGTATACATCCCTCTGCAAGAGCAAAACCAAGTTGAGTGCATAAAGCATTGTGTTAAGTTCTGTTTCCTGGCCTCTTTGCATGGGAGAGCCATGGAAAATGCATGCAACTCAACATCCACACAGATAAAAATAAAAATAAACAGCTGGTGTAGAGCATGCAGGATTTTAGACAAATGAATTTAGACATCATCTCATTCCAAAAGCAAAAAAAAGTTGGGATGATTAAATGTATGGTTAACTTTTTTTGGACCCAAAAGCCCCAAAGCTTTGCTGTGGTAATTCACCGATCAGGCATAACATTATGACAGGTGAAGTGAATAACACTGATTATCTCTTCATCACAGTACCTGTTAGTGGGTGGGATATATTAGACAGCAAGTGAACATTTTTTCCCTCAAAGTTGATGTGTTAGAAGCAGGGAAAATGGGCAAGCGAGTTTGACATGGGCTAAATTGTGATGGCTAGACGACTGGGTCAGAGCATTTCCAAAACCGCAGCTCTTGTGGGGTGTTCCCGGTCTGCAGTGGTCAGTATCTATCAAAAGTGGTCCAAGGAAGGAACAGTGGTGTACCGGCGACAGGGTCATGGCCGGCCAAAGCTCATTGATGCACGTTGGGAGCGAAGGCTGGCCCGTGTGGTCCGATCAAACAGACGAGCTACTATAGCTCAAATTGCTCAAGAAGTTAATGCTGGTTCTGATAGAAAGAAATACACAGTGCATCACAGTTTGTTGCTTATGGGGCTGCATAGCCGCAGACCAGTCAGGGTGCCCATGCTGACCCCTGTCCACCACCGAAAGCTCCAACAGTGGGCACGTGAGCATCACAACTGGACCACGGAGCAATGGAAAAAGGTGGCCTGGTCTGAAGAATCGTGTTTTCTTTTACATCACGTGGATGGCTGGGTGTGTGTGCGTCGCTTACCTGGGGAACACATGGCACCAGGATGCACTATGGGAAGAAGGCAAGCTGGCGGAGGCAGTGTGATGCTTTGGGCAATGTTCTGCTAGGAAACATTGGGTCCTGCCATCCATGTGGATGTTACTTTGACACGTACCACCTACCTAAGCATTGTTACAGACCATGTACACCCTTTCATGGAAACGGTATTCTCTGGTGGCTGTGGCCTCTTTCAGTAGGACAATGCACCCTGCCACAAAGCAAAAATGGTTCAGGAATGGTTTGAGGAGCACAACAACCAGTTTAAGGTGTTGACTTGGCCTCCAAATTCCCCAGATCTCAATCCAATCGAGCATCTGTGGGATGTGCTGAACAAACAAGTCTGATCCATGGAGGCCCCACCTCGCAACTTACAGGTCTTAAAGGATTAGTTCACTTCAAACTGAAAATGTCCTGATATTTTACTCACCCCCATCTCATCCAAGATGTTCATGTCTTTCTTTCTTCAGTCGAAAAGAAATTAAGTTTTTTGAGGAAAACATTCCAGGATTTTTCTCCCCATCACAGACTTCCATGGCAACCAAAATGTTGAAGGTCTAAATCAATGCAGTTTCAAAGCGCTTCGAAGGGCTTCAGAGGCTCTGTCCGATCTCAGGCAAGGAATAGGGTCTTATCTAGCGAAACAATCTGTCATTTTCAAAAAAAAAAAAAAAAAATGAATATACTTTTCAACCAAAATTGCTCATGTAGCGCTGCTCTGCAACGTGCCATGGATTGCACAATCACGTCGTAAAGGTCACAGTAGACGTAGGCAGAAGTACCACCCCATATTTACAAAGCGCACATGCGAAGACTAATACTAAAACGTCCTTTAGCAAAAAAAAGGTAAAACAACGATGTTGGATGATTTTGAAGTTGAAGATGTAAAGTGTTTTTTGGTAAAGGGTGTTTGTATTAGTCCTCGCAAGTTCGCTTGCGCCTACGTCTAGCGTGACCTTTAAGACGTGATTGTGCAATCCTTGGCACATAGCAGAGCAGCGCAAGATGAGCAATTTAGGTTAAAAAGTATATTCATTTTTAATTTTTTTTTTTAAAAGACTGATCGTTTCGCTAGATTCCTCGTCTAGTATCACGCAGAGCCTCTGAAGCTCTTCGAAGCGCTTTGAAACTGTATTGATTTGGACCTTCAACATTTTGGTTGCCATGGAAGTCTGTGATGGGGAGAAAAATCCTGGAATGTTGTCTGGAATGTATTCTTTTCGACTGAAGATAGAAAGACATGAACATCTTGGATGAGATGGGGGTGAGTAAAATATCAGGAAATTTTCATTTTGAAGTGAACTAATCCTTTAAAGGACCCGCTGCTAACATCTTGGTGCCAGATACCACAGCACACCTTCAGGGGTCTAGTGGAGTACATGCCTTGACGGGTCAGGGCTGTTTGTGGAGCAAAAGTGGGACCAACACAATATTAGGAATATTAGGGTCATAATGTTATGCCTGATTGGTGTAAATATGTTATATAAGCAATATGATATTTAAGCAATATCAGAACGACTGTGATTGCCTACCGGCTACGAGTGTGATATTGCATTTACACAACAGTTCGATTGCTCAAGTGTGTAAATAAATAAGAAACAAAAACCTATTTTGTACAGAACTACTTCCTTCCACCACAGATTCAAATCTGAAGTTAACAGTTGAGCCCAAGTTTCTGTTACTAATTCTAAAATGTCACTTTAGAACTAGCAACGAAGGAAAGCTGATTTGCTTCATTGAAACGTATTGTATTATGTAGAGTATTATGAGAGTGAGATTGACTAAACGAGTGCATTACCTCAATCTAGATTATATTCTTCAGGGCTGCATTTCCCAAAGGAGACCACGATACCATAATTGGTAGCTTACGATGGTTTTAGGAAATGCAGCCCAATCTTATATTCATAATCACAAAATCAGTTTGAATGTCTTTGTCCTTTTAACAGTTAAGGGGATTTCCCATGACAGCGCTAGTCAATGAATTTACCGTATAAGTTACGTCTAAGGTGTTGTTTCAAGTAAAAACAATGTCCTTGTTTACACCCTTGTTTCAGTCCTTTTCAACATAAAAGTATTTGCTACTGACTCACTCATAAAGACAATCTTTGCCTCCATCTAATGGAGCAACAATGTAACTTTCACTAAAGTCAAAATCAAATCACAATCACTAACAGACCCTTCCTCTATACCAAATATGGCATGTTATTTATACAAAATATTATTTATTGAAAAATAACATTTAAATAAACAATATTAGCCATTATAAAGTATAAGAAGTTTGTACAATAGGAAATAAACAAAAGCAAACAGTTCAGTCAAAAGTACAAAAGCAGCGCAAGTTATAATAGCCTACTGGATTTCAGTTAAATAAAATAGCTGTTTTCTATTTTAATATATTGTAAATAATTTATTCTTGTGATGGCAAAGATTATTTTTTCAGCTGCCATTACTCCAGTCTTCAGTGTCATCCTTCAGAAATTATTCTAATTTGCTGATTTGGTGCTCAAGAAATATTTCTTACTATTTTTAATGTTGAAAACAGTTGTGCTTCTTAATTTTTTTGTGGAAAGCGTGATTTTTTAGGATTTCTTGATAATAAAAAAAAGTAAAGTAAAAGAAATTTAAAAAGAACTGCATTTATTTGAAATAGAAATCTTTTGTAACATTATATAAATATCTTTACTGTCACTTTTAATCAATTTAATGCATCCTTGCTGAATAAATTTATTTCTTTCTTTCAAAATTAGTACGATTGTAAGTTAAAGATAAAAAGGTAGTGTACATTTATTTATTTTATATGATTTGATTAAAAAATATTTTATATTTTTAAAACAATGTTGTGGCACATCGATAATCTGTTATTGTAAAATTTAAACAATGTTCATTGAAGCCATTAATTCAAGTTATTATACAATTTTACAGTCTGGATGGGAGTTTCTGAGTCTTGTAAAGATTGAATACCCAATTAATTATTTCCTTTGTGCAGAAGGAAACTTATACTTCAAAGAAAGATTGCCTTGGTCTTAGCATTTCAATACTGCCATCTAGTGGCACACAGTGCATTGTGTCAGTGAATGTTTAATTATCCTCACATCTCCATCAGAATGGCCTGGAAACAACAAAGCTAAATTCTGACGAGTCATTAATGTGAAATCAGATAAATAATCACTTACCTTTTCCTTTAAAACCAGATGGGTGAATTTTCCTCCTCTTTTTGCGAGCAGGTTCTGTATCCTTCTTTACAGCCGTTTTGACCACTGAAGCCACTTTAACTTGAGCTGATGAACTGTGGCTAACAGCTTTCCCCCAGTTCCTCTCAGCAGGCCTTCCAGCATTGAGACTGCAGGAATTGCATTATGAAACAACAATTTGAAGAAAAAAACTCCATCAGCATAATCAGTGTGACACACAGCTCTTTAACTGTAGTCTGCAATATCATGCTATTTCCTCATTTGTTTAATATATCATTGTGACTGTTAATATTGTTAAATTATGAATAATTGCTAACATGAATTATAATGGTTTGATGTAACAGAGCTAATCAGTAAACGTTGGGTAAGGTTGTGAGGTTTGTTTTGATATGGTCACGCTGCATTAAACAAAAACGTTCTATTCATGTGCATTTTATGTGTTTATGTCACAAGACACAGGAGTTATTTACTTTTCCTGCTGGCTTGCAGCCAATGGCCTTTTGTCCCTGACAGATGTGATGTGTCGCACTGAAGATCCTCTCTCTCTGCTGTCTGTGTGCCTGGTTCCTTCTCTACACGGCTTCTTTGTTGACGGTCTCTTGGGAAGCAATGGATCCTGTAGCCAGAGGGATTCCCTGTGAAGTCTCTTCCTATAGGCACAGCCAGAGGAGTTATGTTTAACACACACTTCTTCTGACCTGAATTCGAATGATAGGATGATAGACAAGCGAATCCGGCAGGAGGCTCTCAAACAATCTTAATCCACTCAAAAAAGCTGATTAACTCCAATAATGAAGAAATCCTGACAATCATGCAAGAGCTGCCAGAGCTAAACTGACATAAATGCCACACTATTTTAACATGAATTTGATGTATGAAGCTGGTGTAGTTATTTTTTGACTGGTCTTATGCGTGTTGTTAATTTGGTAATGATTTAATAACATTTCAGAAAAGTGTGAATGATTAAGTTTAATTAAGGTTTTTTAGACATGCTGAAGGGAATAACTTCTGACAGCCCAGCAGGAAATCAGTGGGAGGTCAGAGGTCACAGAGGTGTACCACCCAAAACGACATCTTACCGAGTTAAAATTCCATTTAGATTTATTGAATTGAAGTGGCTTTTTATTACTTAAACAAAATTGACTTC
The DNA here is from genome assembly GCA_039654625.1 of Rhinogobio ventralis. Lineage (NCBI taxonomy): Eukaryota > Metazoa > Chordata > Actinopteri > Cypriniformes > Gobionidae > Rhinogobio > Rhinogobio ventralis. The sequence goes on from CM077194.1 coordinate 36,065,295, forward strand.
TAATACATTTTATACATCAATATATATATATAATGTTCTAATCATTTTTATAATTGTAAATTCAAATTTTGAAAAATATTTTTTCTATTAACATACATTTCATAAATAGTGCATGGCCCAAAAAAAAATTATACCATGTTTAGACCAAACTAATAAATGTATTAGTGTATCATTGCATTACATAAAATATAAAAGCAAGTGGCATTTATTTGAGACAAAGATTGCACATGTTCACTTTTCAAGCAAAACATTTCACAAAAAAAAAAAAAAATTGTTAAGCTTTAAATGATTACATATAGTGTTATTTACACTGATATTAATAAATGTTAAAGGGCCATGTGGATACTCTGCTAGGACACCTTTGTTAACTTTATACATCCACTAAAAATGACTGCATGTCAGTTGAGGATGTAAGATTATTTATTATATAGTAACTGCAAAAATGGTTTAGAAAACCAGTTAGTTCCACTTGGTTTGATATCTTGACTAGAATGGACTAGAAATGGACCTGTGGAAAGTGTAAAGACATACACAAGACAGTATGTGAATGTGCAAATATGCATTATAGTGACAATATTTGCATTAATGCATCCAAAGTACAATAAAATCCATTATACACTAACAACATAGTATGCATGATACATAATAACTGCAATATTCAATAAAGTACATAAAATAGTACTAGATAGATAGATATGCTGATGTGTATGTTAACATGAACCATGCCATACAGTGTTTTGTTACCTATAGCAGTGACATTCATACAATAGTACTTTTTGGTGCCACTATATATTATTTTGTTAATAAACAGCAGTCAGCTTTCCAAATAACGTAAACTTGATTCCACGACCAATTTAATTATATATTAATGTTGTGCAGTCGATTGTTTTTGTTTCTGCCAACACAAGCACGCGCACAAGAGGAGAACACTTCACGGCTTTATCGTGTATAATCATGAACTTGCAGCTCGAGCGCTTCAGTGATCATAGACTAGCGGGTGAACCTCAACACCCCCAGAGTTTCTCACAAAGTGCAGTGAAAAAGCACTATTGTGGTGCTTGAGATTACTTTAGATTAAAAGAAACTCCTTTTTACAGTCTGAAAGAAATGCAAGTATTTCAAGCAGCTGAATTAGAAATAAAATTACGATTACTTCCATGTACGGTCATTGCTTAGAAATAAATCTTAAACATGCACAAATTTACACTGCCACCAACTTATATTACACCGCATATGTATAGGAATCTGTAAACTCGGTTAACTTTATTTTGGGGTATACAGTAGGCGTTTCCAAACGGACCCGAACATATTCCACAGCCGAATGTCATTAACACTAACCTTTCTCTGATGTCCATATATTGCGAGTGTTGTCTGCTATAATCCATCTTCTCTATAAAAACAATAAACAGAAATATAAAAACAAATTATGTTTATTTTAGCAGCTCTGAGTGGGACATTCAAACTGCAGAAACTCCCCCCATCCCGCTCTGAAGAGGAAGTGTGTTTGCTTTACACACGCGCTGCATGGATGTCTCCACCAATCCGAGAGCTTCGTTTGAAACGCACAGCGTTTGACTACATTTTCAGAAATGCCTATAACTCAGAGGGCTGCAAAAGTATTTGCCCAGAGGGAGTAAACCGTTCTCCTTACAGTGGTTTTATTTATTATTTTACTTTATTGTTGCTTGTTTCCTGTAATCCAACATTCCCAGTCAAAAAAAAAATAAAAAAAATAATCTAAGAACATTTTGCTATAACGTCCCTAAATTATGAAAAGTTCTTTTAATGTTCTCTGAACGTTGTGCTAATGTTTTGAGAAAATGAAAGAGCAGACAACTTTAAACAAACATTTTATTAGCTAACGTTAATAGAAGAATGTGTGCTTGTAACAACATTCCCAGTTAGCCTATATGACGTTTTCCGTAGGCTAATCATTTTAAATGTGTCTGTATGTAAACACTTTTAAAAACGTGCTATTTTTGTTTTAGCTCCATGTTTAGGCTAGCATGTGTAACCCACCACATGATAACTGTTCCTTGATTTCCTTTACTAACAGACAGGGTTATATTTCAAGTGAGGCACAGTAGTGTCATTAACTACCACTGAAGACATTATAGTTGCCATGTGTCTGGGAAGAATTTAACTTTTTTTTCACCCTCCCTCTGGACTGTTAGCCAAGTAGCCTAGTGTAGTCAGTATCAGTCACCGTAAAGTTTTTTTTGGCAGAACTGCTTTCACCAATTGTCTGCACATTTCATTGTCCTTTTTCTTTAGTGACTAACAGTCTAACAGTCAGTTTCTACTGCTACTACTAAAGTGAGCGTATCGAAATTAAAATTAGGCTTTTAATCTCACAGTATGTCTTTATATGTCAGTAGTTGACTTCATGTCTTATTTTGAGACTTTATCTCTTGATCACTTTTTTTTTTACCCTGAGGCGGAAACTGGCTTCCTTAGAGCAATTACACTGTAAAATGTTTTCAGTTAACTAAAAATGGTCTGTGTTCATTTTGGTTACACCAGAGACAGTAACTTTGGTTACACCAACACAAGGTCATCATGTTACCACTTTGTACTGTAATAGTTCTTGTTCAGCTATTAACACTTAAGTGACACCTCAAAAGGGCAGAACAATGGAGAGCTTGTTGCTAAACAAAGGTGTAACGGCACATGGGATGAGCCCCATTATAATGTGAGAATACTCATTTGTGTTAAACAGTTTGAAAATTACTTGACCATCAGCACAACAGTGACTTGTCTTCAATTGGGTTTAAACCTCTTAACATATTTTTGTAAAGAAAAATAAACCATAACATTTTATATTTTAATTGCCAAAATACATTCTTACAAAACAATTTTCTAATCTAAATCAAGAAGCAAAATTAGAGAACAAGTTATTCTATGTAAAAACATATACTTATTACTACAGGAAAGGTTATGTTTTGTGTCATACAGTACTGCAAACCTCCTCCCCCACTCTAAAGCACCCTTGCTGTACTTCTTAACATAAACAAAGCCACATGCTGTGAGTCAAGCACAACACACATACAGACTGTGACCCTACAAATGAATGAGAACTACGTTACATAGATAGCCAATGTGGCAGCAGCTTCAAAACTACTCTCTATTTAGCAATTCATATCAGTGCAACTAAATGCACATCAAAATTGAGTGCTGTAAAGAATATTGTGGCCTTTTTGACAGCAGGAGGTCTGTAGTTTACAAGGGCATCTGCAGTCTACATCAACTACACAGAGTATTCATTGGTAATTAGGGAATTCCCATCAACATCTTCCTCAGTCAAAGCCAACTTCCAACACTTTACCCTGAGAAATCGAAAGGTTAATAATTCTAGTAATAGGTTTAATTAATGTCGAACTAGACTCTTTAAGCATAACTACATCCATACCATATTTATCTTTTGCTCTAGATGGTTTAAGAGAGTTTGGGGTGAGTATTATTATTTTTTTTTATAAAGAAATGTTTCTTTTTAAAGGATCATTTGACACTGAGTACTGGAGTAATGATGCTGAAAATTCAGTTTTGCCATCACATTTCAAAATATATTACAATAGAAAACTGTTATTTTAATATAGAACTATACTGTTCTTACTGTTTGTTTGATCAAATGAATGCATACTTGATGAGCATAATAAATATGTTAATTTTAACTTAAATAGTATATAAATGACAAAGCAGGAATTGCTGTCACATTTTTTACTCCAGTGAATATTTCTCAATTTCTGTATAAACACAAACCTAAAAGTCTTGACTGTAAAGTATATTAATAAAATAACGATAATAAAATATGCATGAACGCACTGTTATCTTCCACACAAAGACACTTTATTATCATCACAAAGCATTGACCAGTCTATGACACCAGACCACAATAAGATACACATGGCAGCAGTAAGATTCACACACACACACACACACACACACACCTGTTTTATGTAAAGTTTTTTATATACACCATATATATATATATATATATATATATATATATATATATATATATATATATATATATATATATATATATATATATATATATATATATATACACATACAAACCATAAACTTATTATTATAAAATTATTTTTTAATGCAATAACTTCATTGTCAATACTTAGTAAACAGAAGCACAACTCCCAGAGATACACAACAAATATACATTAATACATTCTGTTCACCATATAATCAGTCAGAACTGCTGCTATATTAATTTAAACTCATGTTGGGGTTTTAAGAATGCTTGAATTTATTTATCAATAACATTTTAACTGCAGACAGATTGACTCACCAACCCTTCCCTTTGGTCGTACATTTTCCACTGCTGCATCAACAAATAAATTAATTGCATGAACATAATTCTGAGGCTTTTTTTCTCCATACCAGAATTCATAATATATATCCTAATGTATATACATTTCAGTCAGACAAGTCTTATTTGTTTGCTATAGGGAAAATACAAAGAAACATTACGGTCGAAACAAACACTAGGATTAAATATTGTTTAAACTTTTAGGGAGAAAACATTCACACACAAAGTACCACATAACAAGTGCAAAAATTGTGATGTTTACTTTGTGTATCCACTATCCTGTATACTGGTGTGCAGACAGGAATATTCTGTATTGATGTATGGCAGATACACGTTTAGCTCGTGTGACACTTCTAATCAGTTGACATTGTCTAGTGTGTAAACACAAACACCACACAGCATTTTCAGTATAATTTACATTGCAGTGACTGGGTGTATTATTCAGAGGCCCATTACAATGTGGTTAGTGTATATAGTACAGACAGAATAAGTGACTAACCCCACAGCTCTCCTGCATTCTTCATTATTCTTTCTGCCTTTCCATTCCATCTGTTCTTGCTGTAACGCTAGGCATGCAGCAATCCCAGGATGCACTTGGTCAGAAGAAAAGCACAGAGAAAGAGAAGCAGTGGACAGAGATGGGGAGGAAGGACATTTGGCTCTAAGAGTCAAACGAAGGATGTGGACTCTCATTGTGAGAAGGGCTTCCTTTGCTTGGACGGCTAAAAGACAGAAAAAAGGAACAGCAAATAAAACAAAAAAGGGAAAAATGCTTCTTGGGAAATTACAGAATATAGTAAGAACAAGAATGGCTTTGTCAATGGCAGGTATGGTATGATGGCTTAGTTTTGTTTATTTCAGTGTATATTAGCACTTGTGATTGTGGTGGCTATGACTGATATGAAGAAGATATGTTTACCTTTCCTCTTTTCTGATGTTTTACAAATATGGAAATGTTATGGCTGCAATTGCAATTCCTCTTAATAATTCTGATTCCTTAAAGGTGCACTATATGTAGTTTGTTAACACAACATTCAAACTTGGCCCCTTCATGCATAAATTAAAAAAAAATTGTATGTGAACGAACAGCTATGCTAATAATTAGATTACTGTCTGTAAATTGTGAGCGAGTTTAGCCATCTTCAGTCTAGCTCGCTAATAAACAATTATTACGTGATATCATAAAAACATAATTACAATGCCTAGTAATCTGTCTAGTTATATAGCAGTCAACAAGGCAATAGCAACATCAGCTAATTGTTTTTGTGTTGAGACAGGAGAACTTAGTGGGGCATCCCGAGCTTCAGACAGAAGATAAAGTCCCGCCCTCACCTGCATCGCAGCAGAACCTGATTTTACCAAGTGCAACATGTTCCTGGATCAACATCTTTGTTGATCCTGGAAAATTCCAATCAACCAGTAAGATTTACAAGTTTACAGTTTAAGTCAAGGTTATACTTACAACCAGGGTTAAGTGTTTACATCAGTATTATTCACCTATCATGTCCCTTTATTTTTATGGGTAGGGGTAAGGGTAGGGATATAGTTATGATTAAATTTGCAGAACACATCGTTATTGGCTGGGGTGACGCTCAGGCCAAAGGCTGTAGCCCATAAACGTCCCGAGCACAGCTATTCAAGAAGAAAAGAAGAAATTATAGACATAAAACACCTGCATAGTGCACCTTTAACAGTTTCATTACCAATTCTTTTAGTTTAAAGAAGTAAATGCAATTCCATAGCCAAATGATAAAAAAAAACAAATAATTTTGGTGTAACCAAAAATGGTTTAATTCAAACATTTTATAATTTCATTTATTTCAATAAAAATTCTTACACATTATCATATAAACAGAGAGACACTGATTTAACTCTCACAAGGCCATAGTACGCTGTGTATGTCTGATTCACTAAAAGAAACCGGCTTAAAAGGGCTGGCTTTATAAGGCCATATAAAACTCTAGGGGACTAAGATAAAACTTGTTCATTGTTAAGAAAGAAAATATGACAGCTTAGAAGTTTATGAAAGTGTCAATGAAGCAGTAGGGCAAGTAATGTGGTTTTTATGAAAAACATGCAGGTCACTCTTATTGAGGGGTTGAGAACCTGTCAGATGTTGGTTAAAGCTTATTTGCTGCTAATAAAGGAAAAAACGTGTCAGTGTTATCTATCATTGCATAAATGTTGAAGCAAACAGTATAATAGGCTGGCTTACATTGACAGTCCCTGTGCATTTTATAACTAGTGTTCTTCTTTCCTAAATACAGGATATATGCTGGTAACGGAATACAGTGGCACCACATATGTGCTCAAGTGAATGTGAATGGTACAATTATTAGATCAATATTACTGATGTTCATTCCTGGCATTATATTTGTGGAAGAGAAAATACTTCTTCAAGTAAACGTGATATGTATGTGGACTGTGCTTGTTTGGATGATGTGTGCATGTGTCATTGAGTGTGTGTGCATGCATGTGTATAGAGGGGTCAGTGGTTATTCTCTGTCTGCTGATCGCCAGTGTTAATGATCAGTGAGCGAGTCTCTGTTGGATCTGGTGGGGAAGGCTGGTGCTTTCCGACTTCAAAGATGACAAAAACAGATTGATGGATGCAGACACACAAACAGAGGGACAGACAGACAGACAACAGGGGAAAATACACAATTAGGAACAACATGAAGAACATGAAGACAAAGGCAGTAACAATGAACACTAAAAATGATATACATAGACTGCATGATAAACAAGGTGGATTCATCATGAACTGCAAAATCGTCTCGGTTACGTATGTAACCCTCGTTCCCTGAAGGAGGGAACAGAGACGTACGTCACAACGAATAGGGATTACTTCTGGGAGCCCCTATCAGCTTCGAGTGTATACAGAACGGGTCAATGGCCATTGGCGTGCGAGATTTGCATTTTGCGCTCCGCCCCGCAGTGCGGGTATAAATAGGATTTTTTTTAAATAGAAAAATTTGTCAGGGAACGAGGGTTACATACGTAACCGAAACGAATTGGGATCCCTATGGAAAACGCCACTACCACAGTTACTACCACTTCCAGCACCCAGCGAAAGCCCCTCAGATCCTCATGTGGAATATACACGTATGGACTGGCCGTGGGCAGTAAAACATACAGAAGTCCCAGGGGTGGCCCCGGCCAATGCAGGTGGGGGACTACACCCCACAGAGACGGCAGAGCGAGCTCTGCCAAGGGAAAGACACGGGCTCGCCGTAGGGAGCCGTACCGTGGAAGAATACACATATGTGACCGCCGTAGGGGTCACAACATATGGATACCCAGCCTAACACAAGTTCCACAAATGCATACGAGTGTTAGACCTGGCGTCGGTCGCGCCGCCATGTCTGACTGCCGCAGGTTGTGGAGAAACTCAACAGGGTTCGCCAACCTGGGGAACTCGACTGGAGCATATCAGTGCATGTATCCGGTCCATGAGGAGGGGAATGGCGCAGCAAGCCGTCACAAAAGCGGGCACTTCGGTGTTACTGGCTATTTGAAGCGAGCACACGGGAAGAAACCAGCTCTACACTGAAGCTATAAAATCTAGCGAACGTGTTAGGTGTCGTCCAGCCCGCAGCTCTACATATATCTGTCAGCGAGGCGCCATGTGCCAACTCCCAGGAAGAGGCAACACTCCTAGAAGAGTGGGCCCTCAACCCGAGCGAGCAAGGCACGTCTTGGGTCTCATACGCTTGGAGACAGCCTTTCCCTTCTGCTGGCCTCCGTAACAGATGAAGAGCTGTCTTAAGCTTTGCGTTCTGTCTCCCAGTTGACCCGAAGTCCCAACGGGCTGAGGTGACTGAGCACCTTGGGTACAGCCTGAAGGGAAGAACTTCAGGTCGATCGCTGCAAACCAGTCTAGAGGACGGATGCACTTTCAAATGCGCGTCTGCGTCAACATCCTGAACGGGCAGCTTGTGAAAGGCCCAGGTCAGGACTTGCAGGTTCAAGACTGGTCATAACCCACCGCCTTTCCTGGGCACAATGAAGTAGTGGAGTGGCAGTGAAGTGGAGGGCAGGGACCCGACCCAAGAGGCATAGCGTTCTGGGGTCTGAGTGCGTAGCAGCACCTACCTGCCCCCACGGTTGGACAGAGGGTACGAGAGAAGGCATGGTAGTGTTCTCGAGCCGTACGCTGCTGTCCGCTGGCGACTGAAAGAGAGGCTGAGAGTGGCAAGGCTTTGTGGCATCGCACACTGTCTACCTTACCTCCTTTCTCAGCGGGAAACGAGAGTGGCGAGGCATAGCGTCGTGCACTTTCGTCCTCACACCGCTGAGAAGAGGGGAATGAGAGTGGCGAGGCTTTGTGGCGTCGCACACTGTCATTCTTGCCCTCTTGTGGGGAGGGGAACGAGAGCGGCAAGGCTTTGTAGCGTCACACGCTGCCATTCCTGGGCTCCCGAGACCCAGAGGTATCGGAACTGCTCTTAGAATTTGGGTACCACTGGCTATAAATACCAGAGGCGGAACAGAATTTTTCTACACCCGGCCCTCCTCCGGGGAAGAGCAGCTCCGACAAAGTCCGGGTCACCCGTCTCAGCTGACTGGCAGTGGAACCGATGCCCATGGCGACAAGCAGACCGAGGGGCTGCCGCTGAGGAACAGCTACCTCAGCCCGCTTTGAACTGTGGAGACTGCTGTTTGGCACAGTCACCGACAGTGTCGCCGAAAGGGTCACCTTGTGAGATGGGAACATTGTGAAAGCGTACATTGGCGACGTCCGTACCCCTTCAAGGTTAGTCCAAGGGTGTTTCTGGACCAGGGTGGACATCGTCTGGCCGAGGGCCAGTGCTGTGACTTTAAATATGATCAGTCACTGTGCGCAGCTCAACCTCGGCTCAGAACTACCCTCGTCTCTTTTTAAGAGTGCAGGGCAGAGGTGGCACTGCCACCCCACCGATGAGGGTAGTGAGAGAGGGGAAAACTATACAGAATTATGGCCCCTTTGGTGTTCCATATTTTGGCACCAAATAGTTCCACACTGCCAAAGCTTTCCAATGCACATCCGGGGAAAAGGCAAGGGGTCAGGCAAGGGGTCGGGCAAGGCGTTTTACGCTTTGCACTACGCCTCAGCCACCCGGGAAAGCATGGCTGTCAAGTCTGAATCTGATTCAGCATGAGCACACACTATTATAGTGGGAATCTCAGCCTCATCTTCATTTCCAGCATATAACAGCCCGCATCTGAAGCGCCGAGTGACGCGCTGGGTTGCCATGAAAACCCACGCTGTCAGCTGTCAGCTGTCAGCTGTCAGCTAGACGGCACACAGCGCGCTGAACGCTCAAACCTTACAAAGAAGGAGAGACAAACAGCACGCCGACGTGATCACGTTCTCCTGAGAGAACATGGATCACCCACGAATGCAATCTCAACATGCTTATGTGAGAGAGGTCGTGGCCGTCAATAAGGACAGGAAACAACCGCATCCAGAAATGCACGGGTGGAATAACATCTTGAAAAAGATGTAGTGTCACACCCGTGTACTCTTTTAGGGGGAAAGCTCTTTTAACGTGCTGAAGCACCCAGGGAGATAGCCGCGGCAAAAACACAGGGAATAGTGTAGCCTGTGTTTTGCACTCAGAGTAATGTGAACGCCCACCAAACTGACAGAGTTGCTGTAATAACAGCAATTTTTGCTCTCAGTGAGCTCGCGGTCCTCGCTGCTGTGCCTTCACACCAACACTCAGAGCTTCTCCTCTCTTGTTCTGATTCTCTCTGCATAACACAGGAACACTCTTTAGCAGCACACAGTCGGCTTCGAAGTGAATGACAAATGTGCGCTTCCTATTTATATCCGCACTGCGGGCGGAGCGCAAGATGCAAATCTCTCGCGCCAATGGCCATTGGCCCGTTCTCTATACACTCGAAGCTGATAGGGGCTCCCAGAAGTGATCCCAATTCGTCGGTGACGTCCGACGTACGTTGAACGTGACCAACTGAAAGGGAACTGTGGTGTCGTAGGCTATTAATTAAACATATAGGAATAACAAATCAGATTAAAATTTCTGATGCAGTAAAGAAAAAGAAAAAAAGATTTTTCAATGATTAATCCAAATCACATTTAAGAAATAGCCAGCTAGATGATTTTCACAGCCATAACTGATTTGGCAAGTTAAGTTTCACAAATAAATACTTTCTGTAAAAAAAAAAAAATTTTTTTTTAAGAACACACATCATACAAAAACATACACATCATGTACAACAAAAAAGTATTAGAAACACCTAGATGTGTTATGGGATCTATTTGCCTCAAAACAACAAAACTATTTAAAAGAAAATTTAAATGAAATAAAAAGAAAATTATTAATAAGTAAAACATTTTTTTTTATTATTAAATTAAACATAAAATGGTGTTCTACATTAAAATCATGTTAACTTATGTCAACCTTAAATATAACTATGGCTAGAAACTAAATACATAACATGCATTTAAGAGTTGTTCAACCATACAGCATCACATCCTTATGAAATTAAATGTCAGTTCTAAGCATAGTTATGCCATTAGAAGCATAAAATACTCTGAACAAATTAATAGACAGTAATAGACAGCGTGGTGTGCTCTGACATATCTAGAGAAGGAGGGGTTTCAGGGGACAGCAGATGTTAACACATTTGAAGATGGAACCATGCAAGGACATGTTGATGTAACATAAGGACAATATGTCGGACATACCATTTGCGTAACTCCTCATTGGTCACTGATAGAAATTCTGAAAGAATAACCGGAATCATTGCGGAAGGGATTTAGTGGGACTGAGTTTGAGGAGAACATGGGTTTACAAAAAAAGAGGAATCAAAACTGTATCATCTCTGTGGTTTGTCCTGTTTAATCGGTCGATTTCCTTTATCTTTTCCTCTCAAACATGTATATCATGAGAGAATGATCTCACAAAGCTGATGCACTGATGTTTCTATATATACAAACAATAAATGAACTGAATGAGTTAAAACAACATTGGAATGAATATGCACATGGATACATGGATGAATGTCAAGGAGATGGGAAAAAAAACTGTGTAGTTGAAAAAAAATGTGTGAGTGGTTTGTTAGTGCAGGTCTCTAAGTTGGAGTGTGTATAGAAGTGTGTGAGCTGAGAAAAGGAAATGGATTGTGACAGGAGAGAGAAGTAGAAATAGCAGGAAGAGTGTTACTGATCTGTATTTCTTGTGTTAAAGACCAGGGATCAGGTCAGGGCAGAAGGGCTGTAAAGGGTGTAAAATGGAAGGTAGTTTGTAGATCATTGCTCTCAACACCAATAGCACTTATATTACTCCCCACAGTAGTGGTAATATACATTCTATGTCCACAATGCTGTATTTAATTATATTAAACATTTCAAATGCATTTGCATCTGATCAATTACACTGAAACATCATAACTTTAATTTATAGTTCAGAATGGTAATAATGTTTTGCACAATTATTGTACGAATAAACATCCTCTCTGACTCACCTGGGGACCCCTGGTGGGGCACGGTTAGGGCGAGATGGGACCTGGGGCGGGGGGCCACTGAAGGGGTCAGGAGAGGCTCCAGGTCTGGATGGCACAGGAGGTGCTCCAGCACTTGGGGGCCCTGGGGCTGTGCGTCCACCTGGACGAGGGGGCCCAGGTGGGGCTCGGCGCTGGGGAGTGGGACTAGACATTGGAGATCTGTTGAGAAAATAAAAAGATTATTATGTTGGCTTGAGAAAAACAACATACTGAAATTCTGTTTAAACTTAATATTATTATTATTATTCTGAGACCATTATTCTGACTAAATATTCAACTATATTACTGATCTGCCTGCATTGACACCATTGTATGAGAATTGAACTGAGCTGGACAATCACTGTTTTCTTCAGAGCGGCTGTACAGATGAAACAAATTTTGTTGCATTATTTTCCTGTTATCACTGTAAAGCTGCTTTGAAAAAATCTGTATTGTAAAAAGCGCTATATAAATAAATGTGACTTGACTATCTATCTACACTGAACAAAATTATAAATGCAACACTTTTGTTTTTGCCCCCATTTTTCATTAGCTGAACTCAAAGATCTAAGACTTTTTCTTGCCGAGATAATAGATTAATCCATCCACCTCACAGGTCTGGCATATCAAGATGCTGATTAGACAGCATGATTATTGCACAGGTGTGCCTTAGGCTGGCCACAATAAAAGGCCACTTTAAAATGTGCAGTTTTATCACACAGCACAATGCCACAGATTTTGAGGGAGTTTTGAGGGAGCGTGCAATTGGCATGCTGACTGCAGGAATGTCCACCAGAGCTGTTGTCCGTGAATTGAATGTTCATTTCTCTACCATAAGCCATCTCCAAAGGCGTTTCAGAGAATTTGGCAGTACATCCAACCGGCCTCACAACTGCAGACCATGTGTAACCACACCAGCCCAGGTGCTCCACATCCAGCATCTTCACCTCCAAGATCGTCTGTGACCAGCCACCCGGACAGCTGCTGCAACAATCGGTTTGCATAACCAAAGAATTTCTGCACAAACGGTCATAAACCGAAGCTCATCTGCATGCTCGTCATCCTCTTTGGGGTCTCGACATGTGGGTGAGCGGTTTGCTGATGCTGTGGATCGAGTGGCCCATGGTGGCGGTGGGGTTATGGTATGGGCAGACGTATGTGATGGACAACGAACACAGGTGCATTTTGTTGATGGCATTTTGAATGCACAGAGATACCGTGATGAGATCCTGAGGCCCATTGTTGTGCAATTCATCCACAACCATCACCTCATGTTGCAGCATGATAATGCACGGCCCCATGTTGCAAGGATCTGTACACAATTCCTGGAAGCTGAAAACCTCCCAGGTTGTTGCATGGCCAGCATACTCACTGGACATGTCACCCATTGAGCATGTTTGGGATGCTCTGAATCAGCGTATACTGCCAATATCCAGTAACTTCGCACAGCCATTGAAGAGGAGTGGACCAACATTCCACAGGCCACAATCAACAACCTGATTAACTCTATGCGAAGGAGATGTGTTGCACTGTGTCAGCATCTTGATATGCCATACCTGTGAGCTGGATGGATTATCTCGGCAAAGGAGAAGTGCTCACTAACACAGATTTAGAAAGAGAGAGAAATAGGCCTTTTGTGTACATAGAATCTAGCTATCTATCTGTCTGTCTGTCTGTCTATCTATCACTAGCAAAGCCTAGCTACTAGCTTAGGACATGCTACCAACATGTCAGCTATGCTAAACAATGCTAGCAATGACTAACAAAAGGTATTCAATTGCTGATTACCTTTCATTGTTAGAGTGTCCATGCTTTTTTAAGTGTTTCCTTAATTTGAGTTTTTGATCTACGCACATTATTTGGACAATTTTTAAGGCACTGTGAGTTCCTGGCTTTTCTAACAAAATGTTAAAACTTTGCTAGCAACTTCTACAAACATGCTAAAACATCTGACAGATTGTGTGGCCATAAAACCTCCAGACTTCAAGCTTTTAAAACTACTTAAAACTTTCTGAACAGAAACAATGTTGATTTATTCAAAAAGATGACACAGTACCTGCGTCCTGAAGGTCCTCCTTGTACCTGCAGCCAGGAGTCATCCACCGGTGGGGGCATGGCAGTGGAGACTGTGGTGGTGCTGATGTCACCAATGATGTTGAGAGCCTCTCTCAGAGCATGGTACATACGCAGCATCTCCTCCCTGTGCTGAGCCTGTTCTGCTGACTCCTCCATTAAAGTGTTCTGATCTCCACATGAGTACAAGTTAGCAAGCAACTCAGCATGGATAAAGTCCTTAGTCTATGGGAAGAAAAAGCAAAGATAAAAAGATTTTTTTCAGTTTTTGTCAGGAACTACAGGGCTAAGAAACATCCAATAAGAATCCAGTAAGATCCTACTGGAAAACCTGATTCTTGAATGGACAGTTTGATTCTTACATGATACTTATTTGATCCCACCAGGATCCTTTAGGTTCAGATGATAAAAATTGCACAGGAATTATATTAGGTACACTATATTGCCAAAAGTTTTGGGATGCCTGCCTTTACATGCACATGAACTTTAATGACATCCCATTCTTAATCCGTATGGTTTAATATTTGCAGCTATAACAGCTTCAACTCTTCTGAGAAGGCTTTCCACAAGGTTTAGGAGTGTGTTTAAACCAGTGTTTATGGGAATTTTTGACCATTCTTCTAGAAGCGCATTTGTGAGGTCAGGCACTGATGTTGGGCGAGAAGGCGAGAAGGCCTGGCTCGCAGTCCCCGCTCTAATTCATCCCAATGGTGTTCTATCGGGTTAAGGTCAGCAAGCCAGTCAATTTCCTCCACACCAAACTTGCTCATCCATGTCTTTATGTTGGAACAGGAAGGATCCAACTGTTCCCACAAAGTTGGGAGCATGAAATTGTCCAAAATGTCTTGGTCTGCTGAAGCATTAAGAGTTCCTTTTACTGGAACTAAGGGGCCAAGCCCAACCCCTGAAAAACAATCCCACACCATAATTCCCCCTCCACCAAACTTTACACTTGGCACAATGCAGTCAGGCAAGTACCGTTCTCCTGGCAACCGCCAAACCCAGACTCGTCCATCGGATTGCCAGACAGAGATGCGTGATTCCTCACTCCAGAGAACACGTCTACACTGCTCTAGAGTCCAGTGGCGGTGTGCTTTACACCACTGCATCCAAAGCACTTGGTGATGTAAGGCTTGGATGCAGCTGTTCAACCTTGGAAACCCATTCCATGAAGAATGCACTGTTCTTGAACTAAACGGAAGGCCACACGAAGTTCGGAGGTCTGTAGCCATTGACTCTGGCGACTTATGTGCACTTTGCGCCTCAGCATGCGCTCACCCCGCTCTGTGATTTTTACATGGCCTACCACTTAGTGGCTGAGTTGCTGTTGTTCCCAATTGCTTCCACTTTGTTATAATACCACTAACAGTTGACCGGAATATTTGGAATATTTAGTAGTGAGGAAATTTCACAAATGGACTTATTGCACAGGTGGCAACCTATCAAAGTACCACGCTTTAATTCACTGAGCTCCTGAGAGCGACCGATTCTTTCACAAACGTTTGTAGAAGCAGTCTGCATGCCATTTTATACACCTGTGGCCATGAAAGTGATTGGAACACCTGAATTTAATGATTTGGAGGGGTGTCCCAATACTTTTGACAATATAGTGTACATCAAAGTGTCATTTAAAAAAGCTTACATTGTTGATCATGAGATGCATGATGGTCTTGGGCATGAGGTCCCGCACAGTCTTGTTGACAATGGCCATGTAGGAATCCACAAGGTTCCTGATGGTCTCCACCTGCCTCTCAAGCTGAGGATCCATGGAGTGCATGAAGCGATCCGAGCCATTCTCCTCACTGGCATCACTCTGCTGAGGGCCATCAAGACATTGATATTTACATATTACTGGCACTAATTAAATTAGGGACACAATGGGGAACAAAGAGTGGAATAGTAAAGCAAATAAATTCATGCCTATCATTAATAATCCATATAGATCACGATCAACTAGAAAAATAATTTCAGCATTGAACTCCTTTCTTAAAGGTAGGGTAGGCAAATTCTTTTTATTAACACTTTTTGTTATACTGGTTGAAACTCTCTTCCCATCCTGATAGCAATCAATAATAGAGGTGGTAAATATTAAAACGTATATCTTCTGTGGAAGTCTCAGGACCAAAAAAATACTTGTCCAATCATTGCATTCAGTGTAATGATACAATGTCCTACCTGCCTGTCAACATATGTATTTCCGCTCACCCTGCTCACGCAGACAGACATAACACGTCATCAGCGCATTCCGTAAGGAAGACAGACAGTCACAGAACAAAAAACAGTTCCTGAACCAAAACAACGAGCCTATGCTGTGTTCACGCCATGTCGTAACCGTAATTACGAGATGACAACCCGTGACATTCTACCCGTAGCTGTTCACTTTCTCAGACACTTTCTCTGTCTCTCGTGACGCTTTGCAGACTCTTCAGTTCATGTGTTTCGGAGGAGGCATGGCTTTGGAGAGTGCTCTGAAGGGAGGGTGGGATTTCATGCTTTCAAAACTAGCTTGTTTTACCTCTCCGAAATTGCCTACCCTACCTTTAACCTGTTAGTGGTGGGGTTCACACCATAATTTCAAAGCATTGTTAAAAACAACACATATTGATAGTCAGAGAGAAATAAGTTTGCATATGACAGATGCTTGGAGGAGGGAAAAACCGAACAGTTAGAGACAAATTTCAACTTACCTTCTCTTTATCCTGCAGACATAGCAAAGAAAGCACAGTAAGTTAAAAAAATTAGTAAGCCATCAATGTAAATCAATGTGGTTTTTTAGAATTGGTTATTGGTTATATACATGTGCCAGCTGTTACATCACAGGAATGTGTGAGTTAATATGACTGACAGTTGATCAGTGGAAGCATTCACGTACAGTGATGCGCTCTGGGTAGACTCCAGCTCGTAAGAAGGATGCCTTCCAGCTGTCCACCTCCTCCTGAGTGTCGCAAGCTAATTCCAGTTGCCTGTAGTCTTTATACACGTTCCTAAGACAACAGTCCAACAACAAGCATGAGCAATGAAAGAAGTCAGATTGTGCTTAAAAAATAAAAATGGCCAGACAATACTGTCATTTGAGATATACTGCATAACTTAGTATTAAAAGTATTACTGCAATAAGAAGAAATGAGCACCAAATCAGCATATTAAAATGACTTGTGACACTGAAGACTGGAGTTACGATACTGAAAATTCAGCTTTGCCATCACAGGAATAAATTACATTTTAAAATACAGTATATTCAAATAAAAAATTAGTTATTTTAATTTATAATAATATTTTGTAATATTACTGTACTGTATTTTTGACTAAATAAATGCAGCCTGGGTGAGCATAAGAGACTTATGAAAATTATTTATATATAATATTATTTATATGTTATATTATTAATATTATACAATTGTAATAATATTTAACAATATTACTGTTCAAATAAATGCAGCCTTGTGAGCATAAGTGAGTTCTTTTAAAAACATTAAAAAGTCTTACAGACACCAAACGTTTGAATACAAGTGCAAATTAATATATTTGATTTTTGTATTTCTGAGAGCTCTGTAGAGAGTCAAATGTTGTTGTTTTTTTCCCTCTAACCTTTGTTCAGTGTTAAAGAGAGCAAACACGTGCTTGCTGGACATGAAGCTTTTCTCTATATCTCTGAGCTTCAGGTTGTCCAATGGCAGCATGTACTTCTTCTCTTTCTCCTGCAGGGGGCAATAAGCACAATTAAAACGGAATAAGAACAGAGCAAAAAAAGAATACTACCAGATCAGGGACAGTACTGAATTGTTATTATAGACCAAAATATCCGATCCTGAAACTGTATTTGCTGTAACTATAAGACAAAAGCAGTGAAACAAAAACAAACAGCTTCAAAGAATAGAGCTATATTTAGAATACTACTAACATACAAACCGTTTACTGTGCTTTATAATTTTGAAAGAGCAGAAAGTCACAACATAATCACAGGATACTGAAGTTTACTGTTTGAACATACAGGCATTCTGGTTAAACTTGGCTTGCACCCTGCCATAAAACCATTAAAGGATTAGTTCACTTTAAAATGAAAATTATCCCATGATTTCCTCACCCTCAAGCCATCCTAGGTGTTTATAACTTTCTTCTTTCTGATGAACACAGTCGGAGTTATATTAAGAAATATCCTGACTCTTTCAAGCTTTATAATGGCAGTGAAAGGGGCTCACGAGTTTGAAGCTCAAAAAAGTGCATCAATCCATCATAAACATTCTCCACACGGCTCCGGTGGGTTAATAAAGGCCTTCTGAAGCAAACTCGTTGGCCCCGTTCACTGCCATTATATTTGTCAGGATATTTATTAATATAACTCTGATTGTGTTCATCAGAAAGAAGAAAGTCATATACACCTAGGATGCCTTGAGGGTGAGTAAATCATGGGGTAATTGTCATTTTGAAGTGAACTAATCCTTTAATCTCACTGACAGGAAACTCACTACCTTGTGATACACCCACAAATGTTCAGTCGAGTCAAAAATCATCTCAGAAATGAAATGGCTATTTGGCATTTTAATGAAATTTTGAGTAAAATGTCTCTAGTCTTGGGAGCTAAATCACATCAATGTGTCACAAAATAGATGGGTGCAATGGGACCTGGGTGTAAAATTTGTGCAACATAATTATCAAAGATTAGCATTTTTGTAAATATCTCAATATAGAGATATATTTGAGGGGGCATGCTTCTGTATTCTGCTCTGCACATAGCCTAGATCTCTTTTATGATTGCATATGTATGAACACATGGTACATATTCAGGGGAATTAAACAACACTGTTAGTGCTTGTGTTTCGAAGCAGCTACTGTATCACACTAAAGGGTTAACAAGTACTTGATGTGATGTGAGTATTGATTCCACACTGGAAGCCTGCAATGGGACGCTGAGTATCACGCTTGACTCATACACTTAATCAGGATCACACAAGCTGTATAGATTAAATAAAATAAACTCTACTCTATTAAAGTATGTTTTTTTGTTGTTTCTTTTTTGTATACCTAAAGGGGACAGAAAATGTTGATTGATGCTTATTCCATTTGAATATAAAAGCTAGAGATGAGAGACGACATGAAGTGTGTAGGAGGAGAAGGGGGAGTGAAGATGAAAACACTTGCATGTTAACAGTGTGAAGCACATAACAGAGGAGTAACCTACTTAACCACCAGAGGAATTCATTTAAGCATCAACACCAAAATGATCTGTATAGCAACTAACCTTAACAATTCTTGAAGCCAGTAAATAATATAAAATGATTTATAGATTGATTGATTGTCCTTTTAAACTTTCTGAGATTAAGAATTAAGTGTCCTGGCCAAGATGAGCAGTAACAGAGATTCTCACAATATTCCAATAACAAAACAATTCAATACCAATACATATTTAAAAACACTTGCAATTTTATTCTTCCTTTAACAGCTAGCTCACATCAAAGATTTAAAAGTACACACTGACACCAAGTTTTGCATCTTCAAATCATTTTGTAAAGTATTCCAATCACTAGGATTGGCATATCTAAAAGCTTGTTTCCCTAATTCAATTCATAGATATAAAAGATAAAGATTAATCAAATATAAAACCAAGGTATTTGTATTCTGTCACTACCTCTATTTCAGTACCCTGTAAAGGGCTAACCGATTATAGATTTGCTGCATGTTTCTTTGAATTTGGGGGGGAAAAAAACACTTTTATTAGCATTCAAGGTATATTTCAAGCAGCAAAGCCTTTGTTACACAACATCGAAATCAGACTGGAATAAACACAGCTTGATGTAATTTGGGTGCACTACAATTAATCACTGTATCATTAGCATAGAAATTAAATCTAGCATTCATGATGGTAAAATCAAGATGATTAATATAAATCATAAAAAGTAGAGGCCCCAGAACAGTGCCCTGAGGAACACCCCTAGAAATCTGTGAAGGTGCAGATGAGTGACTATACATTCGCACACACTGTGTTCTGACCATTAAATTACTTTCAAACCAGGATATGGTGTTTTTGGACAATTCTATTAATTTGAGTCTAGATATCAATATCAGAATCAGAATCAATATGCTATAATCGACAGTGTCAAATGCCTTAGATAAAATAAAAAGTGATGCACAATGATATCTTTTGTAAAGTGCCTCTAAAGTGTGTGTATTTAGTCCTTAAGGGATGTGTTGTGGTACACATTCAATTTTTGGGTTTTCTGCATTGTAACTTTTTAGACAAATTATGTAACAAAAACAAAAAAAATGCATAGTCTCCCATTGATGTCTATGGGGGGTGAAGCGGTGTATGTGTGTGTGAGCACGAGCATTCCACATTGTGGATGTGCTATAGTGTTGCCACTTCACTTCTGTGTATTTGTGTTCATGTGTTGTGGCTGATTTTTCTTTCTTTTTGTTTGTAGAACTAGAAAGTGTCAACCATGACATCAAG
The DNA here is from genome assembly GCA_039654625.1 of Rhinogobio ventralis. Taxonomy (NCBI): domain Eukaryota; kingdom Metazoa; phylum Chordata; class Actinopteri; order Cypriniformes; family Gobionidae; genus Rhinogobio; species Rhinogobio ventralis. Next base: position 36,085,634 of record CM077194.1, read on the forward strand.
TCTCATGCCATTTACATGAAAGGAACATTTTCTTAATTTCAGCAAACTTAATTTCTGCAGCTACTTTTAAGAATAATGTTTATTAATATAGTTTAAGGTGCCTGAAATAAAGTTCCAGCATCAACAAAGTGCTTAATGATAAATATTAATATGCTTAGTGATAAATACTATTAATCAAGTTTAATTAAGTTAATTAAAATGACACAAAGTTAAACCTTTCAGCTGTAAAAATATGTATATTTCAATTGGAACCCCTTTATATACAAATATAAAATACTTACAAATACGTTATTCTAAAAGAAACATTCACAGTTCAAAACACTAGTTTTAATTATAGTTATCGCTCAATTATTACAGGGAATAATTTTTACTCTGCACTTAAATCATGTTTATTTTACTGCACTTACAATGGAAATCTAGGTAGCTAAACATTACATAGTGCTTTTATATTCATTTATTATATATTTCTAAGCCATAATTTATCTTTTTTGAGAAATGTTCAAGTTGAAGTACTAAAATAAATAAATAAACTGACACTAAAAACTAAAACTTGATAAATTATATAGACATAAAAAAGGTTTTAGTTAAATTAAAATGTACTTTAAAATTAAAAATTAAAACAGAACTATACAAATAAAATCTATTAAAAAAACTATAATATTATTTCAGTAACTCTATATGGATGGATGGATGAAAAGCTGACTGATGGATGGATGGGGGTGGGTAGATCTGTCGCCATGTAAACTGGTAACCGTGCACACCATGTGAAAAAAAACGTCTCGGTTACGTATGGTAACCCTCGTTCCCTGAAGGAGGGAATGGAGACGAACGTCAGACGTCACAGACGAATTGGGATCACTTCTGGGAGCCCCTATCAGCTTCGAGAAGTAGAGAACGGGACAATGGCCATTGGTGTGCGAGATTTGCATCTCGCGCTCCGCCCCGCACAGCGGGTATAAAACGGAAGGAGATGCAGCACACCTTTGTTTTTCACTGAGGAGCCGAACTAGTGACACGGCCATGCAGTGATGGTACAGCAACTGTGGTGACGGGACGTACGTCTCCGTTCCCTCCTTCAGGGAACGAGGGTTACTATACGTAACCGAGACGTTCCCTTTCAGTCGGTCACATTCTACGTACATCGGACGTCACCGACGAATTGGGATCTCTTTGGAAAACGCTACAGTTACTACCACTCCCAGCGCCCAGCGAGAGCCCCTCAGACCCTGTCTGTTCAGGGCGGGAAACTCACGCAGGGGAGTCACTGCTGCTGTTCCACAAGACCCACTCAGCAGAGTATTGGATAACACTGGGAAAGCGTGCCGCTGCGGAAGCCACATCCTACCCGTAGGGAGATATCATGTGGAATATGCACGTATGGACTGGCCGTGGGCAGTACAACATACGGAAGTCCCAGGGGTGGCCCCGGCCACCGCACAGAGAGAAGGCAGAGCAAGCTCTGCCAAGGGAAAGACACGGGCTTGCCGTAGGGAGCCGTACCGTGGAAGAATACACATATGGGACCACCGTAGGGGTCACAACATATGGATACCCAACCTAACACAAGTTCCAACAATGCATACGAGTGTTAGACCTGGGTTGCGGAGGACTCAACAGGGTTCGCCGTTCTGGGGAACTCGACTGGAGCATATCAGCGCACATATCCGGTACATGAGGAGGGGAATGGCGCAGCAAGCTGACACAAGAACGGGTCCTTCTGTGTTACTGGCTATTTGAAACGAGCACACAGGAAGATACCGGCTCTACACAGAGGCTATAAAATCTAGCGAACGTGTTAGGTGTTGCCCAGCCCGCAGCTCTACATATATCTGTCAGCGAGGCGCCACGAGCCAATGCCCAGGAAGAAGCCACACCCCTAGTGGAGTGGGCCTATAACCTGAGCGGGCAGGGCACACCTTGGGACTCATATGCCAAGGCGATGGCGTCCACTATCCAGTGGGCCAACCTCTGCTTGGAGACAGTCTTTCCCTTCTGCTGGCCTCTGTAACAGATGAAGAGCTGCTCTGAGGTCCTGAAGCTTTGCGTTCTGTCCACGTTAGTCCGCAGGGCACGAACAGGACAGAGAAAAGCTAGGCAGCGCTTGCAGGCTCACCACCTGGTCCCGAAAGGGAGTGGTGGGAACCTTGGGCACATATCTGGGCCGGGGTCTCAGGAATACATGAGAGTTACCCGCCCCAAATTCCAGGCACGATTCGTCGACCGAAAATGCCTGCAGGTCCCCTACCCTCTTGATGGAGGCCAATGCAGTCAGGAGTACTGTCTTCCAAGACAGAATTTTTAACTCTGCTGACTGCAAAGGCTCAAAGGGCACTCTCTGTAGTGCAGTTAGCACCAGAGTTAAGTCCCAAGAGGGTATAGAGTGAGGGCAAGGTGGATTTAGTCTCCTCGCCCCCCTCAGGAACCTGACGATCAGATCGTGCTTCCCTAAGGACTTACCATTAACCATGTCATGATTTGCGGCGATAGCGGCAACATAAACTTTGAGGGTGGAGGGAGACAGCCTTCGCTCCAATCCATCTTGTAGGAAGGAAAGCACAGAACTGATCGAGCATCTTCGGGGGTCTTCTCGCCGAGAAGAACACCATTCAACGAACAGGTCTCATAGAGAGGAGCTCTGGCGGAAGTGATGGTGTCTACCACAGCCTGTGGTAGGTCACCTAGAACCTCCGCTTCCCGTCCAGGGACCAGACATGGAGTTTCCAGAGGTCCAGACGCGGGTGCCACAGGGTGCCCCGTCTCTGAGTCAGGAGGTCCTTCCTCAGAGGAATGGGCCAAGGAGGTGCTGTTACGAGGAGCACTAGTTCCGGGAACCCAGTCCGGTTTGGCCAATACGGGGTGACCAACAGGACTTGCTCCTCGTCCTCCCTGACTTTGCACAGTGTCTGTGCGAGAAGGCTCACTGGGGGAAACGCATATTTGCGTAGGCCCCGGGGCCAGCTGTTCGCCAGAGCATCCGAGCCGAGGGTCCCCTCGGCGACGAGCAGGCGGAGGCGCTGCGACCAGCGGCTGGGTGGAGGCAGCAGCTGACCACAGGGGCAGGATGTGTTTGATGGCCTCCGTCTGCTTCTGGGTGGCCGAGAACTGCTAGGCAAAGCTCTCGACCGTGTCGCAGAACAACCCGGCCGAGGAGATGGGGGAGTCCAGGAACCGATATTTATCAGTCTCCCTCATGTCGGCCAGGTTGAGCCAGAGATGTCGCTCCTGGACCACGAGCGTGGACATCGCCTGACCGATGGAACGGGCGGTGACTTTCGGTCACCGCGCCAGTTGGAAGCGGACGCCGGACACAGTTGCATCGTGACAGCCCGTTCCACCAGCGGGATTCCCACGTACCCCTTGGCTGGCTCGGCGGGTTTGCCCTAAACGTGAGCCTCAGGTCACCCTGGCTATTCGTCGAAGTAGGTCTATTCTGCTGGGCAGGAATAGCACTAGATCGAGGCATAGGTAAGGGGACTCCACCCTCCCGAAGGTAGGCGAGTCTCGACCTAAGTGCCAAGATAGTCATGTTCCCGCAATGGGCTTTATATCCGCGGTGCGGGGCGGAGCACGAGATGCAAATCTCGCACGCCAATGGCCATTGGCCCGTTCTCTATATCTCGAAGCTGATAGGGGCTCCCAGAAGTGATCCCAATTTAAAAAAAAACCTAGTTCCCTTTCAGTCGGTCAAGTTCGACGTGCGTCAAACGTGACCGACTGAAAGGGAACTAGGTTTTTTCAACACTAAATAGTCAAGGACTCAAAAGACTGTAAATAAATTGGAACAGAAGGTCAGTAAGTGATTTTATAACACTACTCTCATGTGAACACGCATAATGTTCAAGTCATAGCCACTCACGAAAAGTCTTCCATTGTAACCGCATTACTGTAAACACGTTTTGATTGTTTTTGCAAACTGATTAAATGATAGCATCTTTGGCATAGAGATGAACTTCAGTTGAACCCAGAGCATTCCTTTAAGGACCTCAGAAATTCAGACTGATTTTCAAACACAAGGCTTCAGAACGCTGACCGAGCAGACGGTGTCATTTAGTGACAATAAACTTTCCATCCAAACTGCCAGTTTCAGAGATTAATGTCCACAAAAACCAATGTAAGGGGAGCCCCCGACCCCAAGGACGGATCAAATAGTGTGAGGATGATTTATGTCTCTTGTTTATTGGCCACATCCATTTTAGCATCTCCAATTTTAATAAGAACCCTCCTGCATTTCAGAGAAACACTCTGTGGTATGAACTTCAGGCTTAATGTGAACTAACAACAGAACCACCTTAATTCTCGTCTGCAGGCATGTTTTAAAACACAAGGGCCAGTATAAAGAGCCCTTTATCCAGTACGAGTAGAGGAAGTGAGCTTCAGAATAAATAGCAGCATGAAGAGAGGTACAGACCACATGACTACACATCTGGAGATATTACAATTCCGTCTCCATGCCAAGAAACTCAGTCAGCACAACCACCCACACCTTCTCACACACACACACACACACACACACACACACACAGAAATACATCTCAAAGAAAATGTTGAGTCTGACAGGTCTTCATCAGTACCAGCTTTCCTAGTCTTACTTTTTTGTGGCCTCTGACCTCTCACTTCCTGTTTAACGAGAAAAGAAACATAAACTTAAGGTGGGGGGGGGGGTGCTCCCAAAAAAGCTCCACCTCTTTCTCTCCCTCTGCCTCTTTTCAACTCTTCCAGGGGAAAGTCAAAAGTCTGCCACGTCAATTCTGAAAAATCTACATTTGAAAGTACGAAAAGACGCTGTGCGTTACAAATTAGTTTTGCGATGCAAATACTGCATATCTTCATTTTGTATATCTGTTATCTAAGACTTTGCCGCTGATCTGAGGGGGATTTATGAGTCGACGGGGGTGAAAGGGCCAGGAAACCTAACTCTTCTTGCCACCCACATTCTTTGCCTTCTCATACCACCATCAAACACTCAGAGGTTTTAAAGGACCCTCCTCTCCTCCTCCTCCCCCACTCACCCACTACTCTTTGGCATCTCACACACTTGGACGTCCAGCCTAACGGAGCCAGAGCAAAAGAGAGACAGAGACAGAGAAAAGGATGGATGGAGGTTTTCGGAGGACAATCGGAACATCTAATGCCAAACCCGATTGGCACAGATACATGAACTTTGAGGTATTTATTGTCCCTTTGAAGTATTTATCGTTTGCATATGGTAGAAACAGATCTAAAAGTTTCAAGTTAAAGAGGGACAATGGGCTGGATGGACACTGTCCAACAGCTAGGCAAATTGATGGAATTTTAAATGGATATATGAAATAAAACATAAATAATAGAGATAAATACTGTCTTTATGTTTATATAAAATGAGCAAAACATTTATTTATTCTAAAAGGTCTGAAATGCATCTCGGCAAGCTTCTCTGAGTAATAAACATACAATAGTCTGCTTCATGAAATAATTAAACAAGTAAAACTGATGTGATATTACCATGGCAAACAGCCTGCTGTAATGCAGCATTTTCAAGTCAAAAGTCACTAATAAACCCTTTTCTATGCTTACTATAAAAAATAGAACATTTGAATGTTTGTAAGTGTTTTCACAAATATTTATATTAATTAACACAATTTAATATGTGCATGTACATGTTGTACATCATGATTGTTAATGTTTTGTGCACATTCATTCCTCAGTGCTTTTGGGCTCATCTCATCTCCCTGTGAAGCGTCATGCCCGCCCCGCTTTCCCAGTGTTCAGACTACCTGTTCAGGGCGTAGAGATTGTACAGTAGTCTGCACATTGGTTAGGCTGTGTGGGGGGTGCACACAAATCATCTTGTTCTGTCCATCAACAGTCTCATCATCATGTTTCTGTACGTCTACCCATGGAAATGTGCATGCCTTCATGTGCTAAGTAATGTCTGTGTGTATAAGGAAGGGGGTTACATATCTAAGTTTGCAAAAAAAATTCTGTAAACATGTAGAAAGAAAGAAAGAAAGAAAGAAAGAAAGAAAGAAAGAAAGAAAGAAAGAAAGAAAGCCAGTGTGATTCGTTACAATGTTGATTTGATGGAAAATAAAAGTCTTTTCGCTGTGTATAATTGTCATTGTTTGGACTCTTATTTCATCCACTTGAACCACAAAGAAATAGTTTTGGCACAAGCAGGACATAACTGTGGTTTTTAAAAATGAGGAGATTAAATGAAAAACAATTATATGCAAAATGGATATTTTTTTCCCAGTGTAACTTAAGACATTTTGGACTAGGAACTCCTTTGTTTTAAAAGGATTTTCTCTTCATGCTTAAACTAAATACAGCGAGGGCTTTTGGGAAGTGTTGGACCAAAATCTGGTATGTATGGTAATGAAAACCATATGCCACCTTCCCAACCCCCAGAGCAGCCCTCCCACCAGCCCCTGGTCTGCTTCTCCTCATGTCTCCAGTCTGGACTGACAGTTGGGGGTGGGGCGGGTGGGGGTCACAAAAGTACCATAACACCTGTGCTTGATCAGACCGTCAAGATGGCAAAATGCCTGGCCATTACTGAAGTAACAGAACAGAACTAATGCACTCATTTATTCAATATGACCTCATTCGTCTGATTCTCTTTTCCTGGATCCAATGAAGCGGTGCATTTACAGCATGGTTTACTGGTAGGATAAGATGCATTCATTGTGAAGTTAGACTAAATATAGCCTTACTGCTGGTGGAAATATTACTAAACTATAGAGCACAGAGCATATGAAAAGAAAACAAGGCCGCTTCGGGGAAACCATCCCTTTAGTGTGTATACTGCGAGATAAAAAGCATTGCTAAATGAAAAGCAACCAAGAAAAGACATCAGAGGAACAGAAGGGACTCACCTCATCATCTTTGTACCAGGACAGATTCTCAGCGGTCAGGACAAACCAATATTCCTTCGCTCCTCCTTTCATGATGCCAATATTATTGATGGTCAGCCAACCCTTTCTGATCACCTAGACACAGGCAAACATGTGGGACATGAGGGATAATGTAGAGTCAGACGATCATTGTTATACTTATAAATTAATACTGATTTATAATTAGAGTGAGAATAATGAGACATGATACGAGAAGCATGAACATGCAAAGCTATGTAGGAAAGCAGTTGGGACAATGACCAATTATGCAGTTTTGCAGGCATCATACAAAAATATCTGAATGCAGAATGCTGTGTCAAGTATTCTAGAACTCCATGTAATACATTTCAAAATGTGAGTGTAGGATTTCTCAGAAGAACAAATCAGAAGAACATTGCAAATACAGTGGGGTCTTAAAAATGAGTCTAAACTACCTTTTAAAAGTTCAGGTTTTTAAGAAATTAATACTTTTATACAGCAAAGACACATTAGTTTTTTTCTTGTGAACTTTTTATTTATCATGGAATCAGTTTTTACAAAAATAAATAAACTAAAATTTAAATATTTTTACTGTATTTTTGATTAAATATTGCAGCCTCGATAAGCATAAGAGACTTATTTCAAAACTTACTGACCCCACATTTTTGAACAGTAGTGTTTTTAGCAAATTTGTAATCTCATTTAAAAGTTTTATACTATTACAAATAAGTATAAAAAAAAGTTTATAATTAATTAAAAATAAAAACTACTAATTATATTATCAGCATTACAATTTAAATAAAAAATTGACAAAAAATCCACATGAATTTCAGAATTTCAAAGTATTTGGTATGCTTTTTAAAATTCAGGTGTAATATAAAAACAATTAGAGCTGCAAGCAGCATTTATCGGGGTTCAAACGGTTTAAGGCCTTTAAGCACATGTGTAAAAAGATATTATGTTTTATTTAGCAAGCATGTAAGCACTTAGAAAACTTAGGAAATCAAAAGTCATTTATAAAAGATAATATAAGAGATTCAGTCAAGAATCATTTTGTACAGACGTAAATAATGTATGTTGGATTGATGTTTATAAGGAAGATCATCCTGATAATGCATTGTCAGCATCTGAAAGATTATTTTACCCTTTGGTGGACAAACATGCACCTATGAAAAAAATGTACAGTGAAGAATGTTAGGGCACCATGGATTGATAATGAGTTGAAAAAGAGATGTGGCAAAGGGTACAGCAAACAGAACTGGGAACGAGGAGGATTGGGAAGTGTATTGCAAATTAAGAAATCAAGTAGCTAAAATGAATAGGAAAAAGAAAAGTTTTACAAAGTTAAAATAAGTGAATGTAAATATGATGGTTAAAAAAATATAATTCCTTCTTTTATTTATACAGGTGACTCATTTTTAACTAAACCATATGAAATTGTAAACTATTGTAATGATTTTTTTATAAAGTTGATTAATTAAGAGAAGAAATGTTGTTTGGCAGAACCAGTTTGCCACATCTTTAATATTAGTATTGAAAAAGGGATTTTTTGTTTAGCTTGGAAAGATGCAACGGTTATTCCTCTACAGAAAAGTGCAGCACTGGGTTTTAATGGTCATAAATAGTCGACAAATAAGTTTTAGCAAAGTTTAGATTTAAATTTAAACCACAGTTAAATCTGTCTGTAAAGAGTGTGCCTATTGAACATGTAGAGGAAATAAGACTTCTTGGATTTATATTAGACAGTAGGCTGAAGTGGTCAAAACAGACAGAATATATGGTAACAGTTATGGGAAGAGGTTTGTCAGTTATTAAGAGATGTGTGAACTTTTTACCACAAACACTCTTAAATTGTGCAAACAATGGTTCTTACTTAAGATTATTGCCCAGTGGTGTGGTTGAGTGCATCAAGTAAAGATTTGGAAAAATTACAATCAGTCCAGAACAGAGCCACACAACTCACTTTAAACTGTAATAGAATGGCTAATATAATAAGAATGCACAAAACTTTAGGTTGGCCACTGGTGAAGGATTGTCTCTCTGCTTTGTTTTATAAGAAATATTTCTGTGTTTTGTATAGTAGTAATAGTCACCATTTTAACACCAAGGCATGCATCAAAGGGATGTTTTTTACTTTATGTTTCGAAAACTACTGTAAAACAACGGACTGTAATATATAGAGGAATCGAAATATGGAATGAGTTAGCATCGTATATTTCATATTTTAAGTAAATTTTATAAAGTTATAAAAAATCTTTCAAGGAACATTTAATGGCACAATATATAGTAAATTGTTTTGGGTTTGTATGTTTCATTGACTTTTTATTGTTGTTGATTTAATGTAGTTTTGCATTTTTTACTTGTTGGAAACCCAAGAAGAGTAGCCACTGGTGAATATATCTTGTTTTGTTCACAAGTTATAGCCATTTTAGTAAAAGTGGCCCCGGTCACATTAAACTTTTTGGTTTCCCTTAGCGACCATTAATCGAAATGCCGAATTATTTTCATAATTATTGATATTCTCTCTCCAGAGAACCTTTGGTTTGGTTCTGATCAGGCAAAAAACCTAGGACTAGTTTGCAATACCCGTACATTTTCCCAGGGTGACGAGCAAATCCGATCGGGGTGCGCCTCGGTGGCGTTGTAGGCGGTGTGAGTACTACCAGCCCTCAAAGTTTCAAGTCTCTACGACTTGCGGTTTGGTCTGCCCGATCAGTTTTAGATGGAGAATGCTGCATCATGGGAAAATTAACAATAACAATAGGGTTTCAGCACTAGGCGCTTAAAACCCTAATAAAAAGGGTCTAAAAAAAAAAAAAAATCCTTCTCCAGTGACAACCTAGTTTTGTGCATTCTTATTATATTATATATTAATTATATTTATATCTTAATATATATCTTATTATATTTAAATTGAGTCGTGCGGTTCTGTTCTGGACTAATTGTAATTTCTCCAAGTCTTTACTTGATGCACTCGACCACACCACTGGGCAATGATCTAAATAAGAACCATTGTTTGCACAATTTAACAAATACAGTGTTGTGGTAAAAAGTTTGCACATCTCTTAATAACTGACAAACCTCTTATATCTATCTATAGATCTGTCTATATTTTCTAATTTTGACCACTTCAGCCTACTGCCTAATATAACTCCAAGAAGTCTTATTTCCTCCACCTGGTCAATTCATATTTTTCATTCCCTTTCAGTCAGTACACTACGAGTTACGTCAGTTACTGACGGAATGGGGGTTTCGCTTAGAAGCCAATCGCCTTTGAGCTCTACAAAACGAGCCAATGGCATGAAAATGCCATGGGTCTGCGGAATTTGCATGCCGCAACCCCGCCCCACGGCGTGGGTATAAAGGGCGTTGCGTGGCAATCTCGCATTATGTTTTTGCTTCAGAGCCGAGTTTACTGCCTGAGCGCTTCCTCTTCAAGACGAGTTTCTCTCCAGAGTGTTGGTGTTACGGCACGTTCCAGCGAGTTCCGCATTTCCTGTCTGATCTGTGCAGTGATCGAAGCACAGCGTGCGCGTTCTCCCTGGGTGCTTCGGCATTCTGCAGAGCTTTTCACTCCTCTCTAAAAGAGCTGCACGTGGCACGTCTTTTTAAAGATGGCTCGCCCGTGCTCCGTTTCTGGGTGCGGTCGACTGGTACCTCCGTTTGATGGTCATGATCGCTGTTTGGCGTGCTTGGGCCTCGTGCACGCTGAACGCGCGTTCATGGATGAGTCATGTTCTCACTGCGGGAACATGACCATCTCAGTGTTGCGATCAAGACTCCATGATCTCCGTAATGGGGGGAGAGTCCCCTCTACCACACCCCAATCTACTTCCTCCACTGGAGGGGGTACTTTGGCTGGTGGTCAGGGTGATCTGAGGGTTACGGTGTGGAACAACTCGACGAATCCTCCTCGGGCCACACCCCCCTCCTGCACACTGCAACCCGTGGTGTTGCCTGATGAGGGCGCCGGGGCTTCCCGTTCGGGGCCCTGCGTTTCATTTGGCACACCCGCGGAGGATGCTATGTCGATCGCCGCATCACAAGGTGGGCTGGATTCCTCCGGAGATGACGATTCGGCTGTGTTGCCTCCTTCGGGAGTTCCAGCATTGCCCGAGTCCGATCCGGAACTCACAGCCATGCTTGCCCGGGCGGCCGAGACGATTGGGCTTGTGTGGAACCCTCCGCCATGTCCCGAGCGTTCCCGGCTAGATGATTGGTATCTGGGGGCGGCCCGTGCCGAAGGCGCCCGTCAGCCCCCAGTGCCCTTCTTCCCGGAAGTGCATGAAGAGGTGTCGATATCGTGGAAGTCTCCCTTGACTTTTCGCGATCGCTCGGCAACCACTTCCGCCTTCACTGCCCTCGATGGCGGCGCGGTGAAAGGGTACACTGGGGTTCCCCCTGTTGAGCGCTCTGTTGCGATGCAACTGTGTCCACAGAGTGCTGCGACATGGTGCGGTGACCCAAAGCACCCGTCCAAAGCCTGTAGATTCACGTCCACGTTGACGGCGAAGACCTACAGAGCTGCGGGCCAGGCCGCGTCCGCCCTGCATGCCATGGCCACCCTACAGGTCTATCAGGCCAAGGTGCTCAGGGACATGCACGAGGGCAATGCTGACCCTGCATTAATGCAAGAGTTGCGGACGGCCACCGACCTCGCTCTACGGGCGACGAAGGTGACCGCTCGCTCTCTCGGTCAGGTGATGTCCACTTCGGTGGTCCAGGAGCGACATCTATGGCTCAATCTGGTTGATGTGGGAGAATCTGAGCGAACACGTTTCCTCAATTCTCCCATTTCCCAGGCTGGGCTATTCGGCGGGGCGGTCCAGGACTTCGCCCAACAGTTCTCGACTGCTCAGAAGCAGACTGAGGCAATTAAACACATTCTGCCCCGGCGGCCAGCTGCTGCCTCCACCCAGCCGCCGGCCCAGAAGCCTCAGTCTGCTCCCCGCCGAGGCCGCCCCCCAGCGACTCCCACCCCTCCTGCCCGGCCCCAGCAGCAGCCTTCATCCGGGCCGAGGCGTGGAGGATGTCGCAGAAAGGCGGCCCCGCCCGTCCCAGCCCCCCAGCCTGCCAAACGGCAGTCTAGGCAGCGGTCCTGAGACGGGCGGCTCGGAGGTGACTTCGGTTCTTTCCCAGGAGATGGTAGCAGGACCACTCCTTCCCCTGGTGGAGGGCCGGGGGAGAATCTTTTGTTTTCCCAAGAAAGAACTGACATTCTCACCTCCGAGCCTCAAGAGGGCGCGGCGGGCAGTGCGCGACGCCCCATGGCCTCGCCGCTCTCGGCCCCCTCTGTCGCCAGCCCCCTGGCAGACGAGACCCCCGTGGAACGCTGGTCCTTCCCTGGTCTCCTCTGTCAGGGCGCGGAATTCGACCCCGCCCACACCCCGGGACGCTCCCATGCCTCCCTTGTCTGGGCCGGTCATTCCGCCTCGCTGCCCCATCGGGGGTACGCCGGTGGTTCGCATGACCCCGCTGGTTCAGTTCTTGGGAGCCTGGCTAGCGCTTCCCAACCTGTCCAGTTGGCTCGCTCGCACCATCCGGCTCGGCTATGCGATTCAGTTCGCTCGGTCTCCTCCCCGCTTTCGGGGAGTCCGCTACACCGTGGTGGGTGGCAATGCCCCTGTCATGCGTGCGGAGGTCGACACCCTACTGGCGAAGGGTGCGATCGAGATCGTCCCTCCAGCCGAGATGAAGTCCGGCTTCTACAGCCCTTACTTCATTGTACCCAAGAAAACCGGTGGGTTACGGCCAATCCTGGACCTGCGCGTCTTGAACCGAACCCTGCACAGGCTTCCATTCAAGATGTTGACAGCCAAACGTATTTTCGAGTGCGTTCGTCCCTCGGATTGGTTTGCAGCGATCGACCTGAAGGACGCGTACTTTCATGTCTCCATTCTTCCTCGACACAGACCGTTTCTACGGTTTGCCTTCGAGGGGCAGGCATATCAGTACACGGTTCTCCCCTTCGGGCTAGCCCTGTCCCCTCGCGTCTTTACGAAGACTGTCGAGGCAGCCCTTGTGCCGCTCAGGCAACACGGGGTTCGCATCCTGAACTATCTCGACGACTGGCTGATTCTAGGCCACTCTCGGGATCAGGTCTGCGAACACAGGGATCTGGTGCTTCAGCACCTCGCCCGTCTGGGCCTTCGGGTCAACTGGGAAAAGAGCAAACTCTCCCCAGCGCAGAGGATCTCTTTTCTCGGTATGGAAATCGACTCGGTCGCCATGTTCGCGCAGCTTACGAGCGAGCGCGCGCAGTCTCTGCTGACTTGTCTTCGCCAGTTCGAGGGCAAGAGTGCGGTTCCACTGAAACTTTTTCAGAGGCTCCTGGGGCATATGGCGTCAGCAGCCGCGGTGACCCCGCTTGGTCTGCTCCATATGAGACCGCTTCAGCACTGGCTTTGCGATCGAGTCCCGAGATGGGCATGGCAACACGGCACCCTCCAGGTCCCAGTGACCCGAGCCTGCCGTCAGACCTTCACCCCGTGGTTGAACCTCAGTTTTCTACGGGCAGGTGTTCCCCTAGAACGAGTTTCCAGGCATGTTGTTGTCACAACAGATGCCTCTTCCACGGGCTGGGGCGCCATGTGCAAGGGACATGCTGCCGCGGGCTCCTGGATAGGACCCCAGCGCCTATGGCATGTCAATTGCCTCGAGTTGCTGGCCGTACGTCTTGCCCTGCACCGCTTTCGAGCCCTGCTCAAGGACAAACACGTTCTGGTCCGTTCAGACAGCACGGCAACAGTAGCGTACATCAACCGACAAGGTGGTCTACGCTCCCGCCGGATGTCGCAACTCGCCCGCCATCTGCTCCTATGGAGTCAGAAGCATCTGAGGTCGCTTCGTGCCGTTCACATCCCGGGAGACCTGAACTGCGCAGCCGACGAGCTGTCGCGGTTCCAGCCGCTCCCGGGGGAATGGAGACTCCATCCCCAGACGGTTCAGCTGATTTGGGAGCAGTTTGGCGACGCACAGATAGATCTGTTTGCCTCCCGCGACTCTTCCCATTGCCGCTGGTACTATTCCCTGACCGAGGGGACCCTCGGCACGGATGCACTAGCGCACAGCTGGCCGCGGGGCCCACGCAAATATGCGTTTCCCCCAGTGAGCCTTCTCGCACAGGTTCTGTGCAAGATCAGGGAGGACAGGGAGCAGGTCATTTTGGTCGCCCCATATTGGCCCGGCCGGACCTGGTTCTCAGAACTTGTACTCCTTGCGACAGCACCTCCCTGGTCGATCCCTCTGAGACAGGACCTCCTGTCTCAGAGACGGGGCACCATATGGCACCCGCGTCCCGACCTGTGGAACCTCCACGTGTGGATCCTGGACGGGACGCGGCAGGTTTGAGTACCCTGCCACCTCAGGTGGCGGCTACCATCACTTCCGCTAGAGCCCTGTCTACCAGACAGGCCTATGCGTTGAAGTGGAACCTCTTCGTCACCTGGTGCTCCTCTCGGCGAGAGGACCCCAGAAGATGCTCGATCGGGTCCGTGCTCTCCTTCCTCCAGGAAGGGTTGGAGCGAAGGCTGTCTCCCTCCACCCTGAAGGTCTATGTGGCTGCTATTTCAGCTCATCATGACCTGGTGGACTCTAAAACGGTTGGACAGCACGACCTGGTCAGTAGGTTCCTCAGAGGTGCGAGGAGGTTAAATCCTCCTCGCCCACCTCAGGTACCCTCTTGGGACCTTGCAGTGGTCTTAGCTGCCCTGCAAAAGGCTCCCTTTGAGCCATTGCAGTCAGTCGAGCTGAAGTTCCTTTCATTGAAAGTGGCGCTCCTGACTGCTTTGGCCTCCATCAAGAGGGTAGGGGACCTGCAGGCATTTTCGGTTGACGAAGCGTGCCTGGAATTCGGGCCGGCCAATTCTCACGTCATCCTGAGACCCCGGCCTGGATACGTGCCCAAGGTTCCCACCACTCCCTTCAGGGACCAGGTGGTGAACCTGCAAGCGCTGCCCTTGGAGGAGGCAGACCCAGCCTTGGCACTGCTCTGTCCAGTACGCGCCCTTCGCGCTTACGTAGACCGGACGCAGTGTTTCAGGACCTCAGACCAGCTCTTTGTCTGTTACGGAGGGCAGCAGAAAGGGAAGGCTCTCTCCAAGCAGAGGTTGTCCCACTGGATAGTGGACGCCATTGTCCTGGCATATCAAGTCCAGGGCATGCCATGCCCCCTCGGGGTAAGAGCACACTCCACCAGGAGTGTTGCCTCCTCTTGGGCTCTAGCGCATGGCGCCTCGCTAACAGACGTTTGTAGAGCTGCAGGCTGGGCGACACCCAACACATTCGCAAGATTTTATAATCTCAGAGTGGAGCCTGTATCCTCTCGTGTACTCGCCCCTACTGGCCAGTAACCGGGCAGGCTCAGGTGTCTTCGCTTGCTGCGCCATTCCACTCCGCGGACTGGATGCGTGCGCTATTCCTCTCAGGTGAGCTTCCCAGTAAGCCCTGAGCTCCTCCAGCACTGTCGATGTCGTCACCAGAGCGAGTGCCCTTTCAGGCCACCCCTCGTGTTCGGCTAGGTGCCTCCGTGTGCATGGTTCCCCCGCTGGGTAACCCCCACATGTGTATTTCCACGGTAAGTCTCTTGTAGCTCGTGTCTTCCCTTGGCAAGACACCTTGCCACGCCTGGGGTTGAAATTTTCCACCTTCGGCTGGATACCCCAGAGTGTTCCCTATGCAGCTCCTTCGGGTCATAGGTGTATTCTTCAAGTCCCCCCCTTTGGGTTGGCATTGTGTTGCATTCTCCACGTGGGATATGCTTCCCAGTGTACCTTGGTAGCGTTGAGCCTAGCCCCTCGTTCGTGCCACACTCACGGCAGGGAGCCCGGGTCAGCGCAGGACGCTGGAAGACAGCCGTCATGGCGAGATTGTATTGGACCCCCATTCCGTCAGTAACTGACGTAACTCGTAGTGTACTGACTGAAAGGGAACGTCTCGGTTACGTATGTAACCCTCGTTCCCTGAAGGAAGGGAACGGAGACGTTACGTCCCCCTGCCATGACCGCTGTACCGCTGGAACTGGCCGGGCGCTCATGCCTCGGCTCTTCAGCAGGTAAACATAATGCGAGATTGCCACGCAACGCCCTTTATACCCACGCCGTGGGGCGGGGTTGCGGCATGCAAATTCCGCAGACCCATGGCATTTTCATGCCATTGGCTCGTTTTGTAGAGCTCAAAGGCGATTGGCTTCTAAGCGAAACCCCCATTCCGTCAGTAACTGACGTAACGTCTCCGTTCCCTTCCTTCAGGGAACGAGGGTTACATACGTAACCGAGACGGTCTCATGACTGTCGCAGGCCCTGAAGGGCAAAACCGCCATAGAACTGCAGCACAAGCCTGTCAATTCTTTAAAAATGTGTGAACAAGATGCAAGTTTTGGGCAGTTGTGATCTGTATACAGCACCTGCTGCAGTATTTCAAACACTAAAAACAGCAGGTTTTTAACGTGAAAAACTTAGGGTGGGTTGCACCAATAAGGATTAAATTGAGCAAAGTTAAACACTAATCAAGGATTTTTATCTGGGTTTTATTTTAAATAAAGTTGTGTTGCACCACTTAATTTTAAACACAGATAAATACGTAGAAAGACTGTTAGAATTAAAAGGCTGATCGAGCAGCATAGGCGGAGGGTGAGCCGACGCCAGGCTAAAGAATTCTTATTAGTGCAACCAACCCTTAATGTACTAAAACAGTGATATTAAAAGATCACATTCAGTTTACATCTTTTTGATGATGCTTAATATAAACAGGCGAGTAGATGAGCCAAGAATATGAACGCAACACGTTTTCTCTATAATAGTTTTTGAAAGAAAAAACACTTAACGAGAAACAATTAAATGTTCATTTGCTTGCCTGTACAAAGTGCATAATCAATAAGGTGTATATTGAATTTGGTCTTTTTACATCACTGTCTTACTACATTAGAACTTACTACAAACTTGGTAAAAATGAGTGGCAGGCAATGGAGGAGAGCCTTGTTTTTCCCTCCAGGTGGCTGCCATCGGCCAGTGAAGTTTGAGCACCAATTAGACAAGGTTAACGGAGGCCTATCAGAACAAAACCGGTGGGCACGTTCGATTTTTTTAAAGAAATCGGCCACTAGGTGGCAATAAAGAGTTTTAAACCTCTGTAATCACGTGGTGTTTCACATATCCACACAATGTTCATATCATTTGATAGAGAACTTTGCCTCAAGAACCACTGCTGTCAATAAAATCGTACATTAAATATTCACAATTATTTTAAAAACCTACTTTTGCAAACTAATCCTAGGTTTTTCGCTCAAACTCAATAAAACCAACGCAGTACAATTCTCTCGAATCTCTAGGGCTGAATCCGAAATCGCCCCCTAAACCCTCATTCACTATTCCCTTTGTTAGTCCACTAATACAGTTCACTTGAAGGAGTGAATGAAAACGAATGAATGAATGAATTCGGACAGCCGTTGTGTGTACATTGACTGTACACTCGTTATTATGGTGCATTGTGGGATAGAATTAGTGCACTCAATAACGTCCACTATGGTTTCGGACAGCACTACAAATGGCTGTCCCCTCAAATAGTGCACTAGTGGGCGATTTCCGATTCAGCCTCAATCAATGATTACCAAAACATGTTAAACTTTACCCTTTGGATAGCTATAATAGGGTCATTTATAGAATGGGTGTGGTCAAGTGCATGCAAAAGCCTATAAATTCTATACGAAAACATGGAACTTCACAAAAATAGGTGAGCATATGCGACATATGGTTCTAAACAAGCATGCAAACTTTAATGGAGATCAGACCATAGGTGGCACTATAGCTGTTAAAAAGCTTTGAATTTCCTAAGGCAATTTGCCTGTATTAGCAGTAAATGGTCTTTTCCTTCTATGACTTATTTGGTTACATGCTTGCAAAATAAAGCTTAATATCATTAAATGCATATGTACTTAAAGGCCTTAAACTGCTTGAACCCTGATAAACGCTGCTTGCAGCTTTAATTACTGATTAGGATTAATTAATAATAATAACCAGCTATTTGTCTTTTTGTTTAAAAAAAACTACACAACAACGAGGACCATAAATCAAAATTTAATGCTTTTTTTCCAAATACATTTTATATTAAAAGACCAGAGTGCACTAGTAAACACACACACACACACACACAAAAGAGGCTGCAGTCAATGCACACTTACCATTATCTCATCCTGAGGTGCGTTGGCATAGCAACAGTAGCAAAGCAAAGACAGGGTTTAAGATAGGTAATTATAAACTGGAAAAAGGCAGCAGAGAGAACAGACACGATGAACAGAATACAAAAGTAGCAGAAAGATGCTAGAATAGTTCAGTCACCAGTTCACACCACTAACACAAAACATACAACAAGAATTGTTAAACGTGCCAAAACAGAACACGCTATATTACAATTTCGGCTCAATATATGTGAATTATTCCTAACTAGAAATGCCAACAACAACAAAAAATATCACAATACTATTAAAGGGGTCATGATTTTTTTTACATTTAAGAAGTCATTGTACTATAAAAAATATCCTGTAAGTTTCAGAACTCAAACTTCCTTAACTGTTAGTCCAAAAACAGCTTTCATTGAAACCAAGCTTAGAAAATGACTTGTTTCAGATTTTGTTGCATTATTACGTCATAGTGCGTCAAAAGACCGCCTCGGCAGAATCCGATCAATGTCTACTTCTACACAATTTACCCCCGCCCACCGATTCACGCACGTTATGTAGTAGTGAATAGATAGACACAAACGCATCATAACTCCAGCAACAAAATGATAGAGATACTTCTGAGGACGTTTTAAAGTGCCAAGTTGTGGAAAAACACAAGTCTTTGCATTGCCATCCTTGTGATCCTAACATTAAAGGATTAGTTCACTTTAAAATTTACTCATCCTCAAGTCATCCTAGGTGTATATGACTTTCTTCTTTCTGATGAACACAATCGGAGTTATATTAATAAATATCCTGAATATCTCCTGAAGCGAAGCCATGCGTTTGTGTAACATGTATTTTACTTTGTAATAAGTTTTAAATATGGATATTTTTCTTACACAAACGCATGGCTCCACTTCAGAAGGCCTTTATTAACCCCCCTGGAGCCGTGTAGATTACTTTTATAATGGATAAATGCACTTTTTTAAGCTTCAAACTTATGACCCCCGTTCACTGCCATTATAACATCAGGATATTTATTAATATAACTCCGGTTGTGTTCATCAGAAAGAAGAAAGTCATATACACCTAGGATGGCTTGAGGGTGAGGAAATAATCAGGTAATTTGCATTTTAAAGTGAACTAATCCTTTAAGAAAGCATGGATGAACTTTATTTTTAACGAAGTTCCAGTCAGATTGTGTCGGTAAGACACTGTTCGTTTGTTTGCTTCATTTTACTGCAGATTGTTTTTTAAACAAGACACAGTTCGACGCAGGCTTTACAGAGAGACTAAAAAAAAATAAAAGTTGACAGTGCGGACTACATTGGATCCGACAGTAATGTTGCTACACACAATTGTGAGTAACAATGTTTTTACCATGTGTCACTACAGCTTTTTCTGATACAGATGGTTTGATATATACTGAGTATTTATACTGTAGCACCGCAGTCAAACTGAATAGTTGTGATAATTGTGATTTGCTATCCTTTCCTTTGGCATTTATGGGGTTAATGCGGAATCCCGAATACGGAAGAAAGAGCGTAGATAATGCTGCTTTTGTTATTGTTCTGATCTAAGACATTTGCGGTAATCCTGAATAAAAGCTTCAGTGAGTGACATCTGTTTTGTCATTGTCCAAAAAAAAAAAGATGAACAATGAATATGGTACATTCATTCATAATTCAGTTTACACTAAACACTAAGTTATCATTTGTCAACCATAACTGTGGTACCTAAGTACTTAAACTTCATTTGCCACAACCAAAGCATATTTAATACAGATACATGTGTCACACTGTTGGCAAATATTTCAACTAACGAGATATTTTTCAACATTGGAAGTTTTCAAAACAATTAAACATGTGTAATGGCGGGCCGTTAAAAATTATCTTAATATGCAAACCTGTTACCCAATCATAGCAGTGGGCATTTACTTCCAAGTCTTGAATGCGTCACGCCCATAGTGTTTGAAAGAGAGGGTCAAAAACAGGATAGAAAATAGCCTATTACTTCTAAATTGGGATGCTTTTTAATTTAAAAATATTGATAAAGTGGACCACAGATTATAACATTTTATTTTAAAAAATGCAGTTCATGACCCCTTTTAAAAATTTTGTTCAATGACAACAGATACCATATTTTTTTTGAACAGTCATGTACATTGCAATTAAACAAAAGTATAGATGTAATATCAAATTAAAATATAGTATTTAAATATAAGATGTATGATTCTATAAGTTAATATATAATATAATTAAGTGTTATAATTTAATTTAAATCATTTATTAAATAACACTGTGCTATATTTGCAATATTTAATTTACAATTAAAAATACTATTTTAGTTTTAGCTCTTCATCATTAGTTCTTACCTTTCAAGAACATTTTAAAAACACCCACCCCTGTTCTCAATAATTAAAATCTCATAATATGACAGACACTAAGTGATGCCGTGTCCAATTATAGACCTGCTTCTGGTGTTCCTACATATAAATAATGTTTGAGTGAGGCAGCAAACATCTGCCAGGCTGTGTGATGCATGCAGGATGCAGCATCTGTTCATTCCGTCTTGTGCTTACCTGATTGCCAGCAGTCTTCTTCTTGTTCATCTGACTGCTTCTCTGCTGGGCGCTGAAGAGATAAACAGAAAAAAAGAAATATACATAAAGAACACAAATAGACTGCAACTTAAGGACAACTAATAGCCACAAGACCATTTGGCACAAGTTTGAATGTTGGGGGTCATTGCCGAAAAGCACATACTGATGTCCTGGTGCCCCCATCAGACTTCTTAACAATCTTAAATAGCAATACTTTATTAGATGACTAACATTACCAGCTATGTTACCAGTTAAGCTGGAGAACAGAATGGCTAATGCTGATGCACCTACTAGACCATCATCAAACTAAACAATAAATAGGATAAACCAGCCTGGCAATGCTGGTCATTTCAGTATAGGGGTGATCAGATTTGATTCTAAATTCAATGGATTTGATACTGCCAAAGGATTTATGAAGGTTGAAACTGATAGAAGATAAGAGCATTAACTGAAAATATATCCTACAGAAACTATTTGGAATTGTTTATTTGAAAATGATTGTACAATCACATGTAGGATGTTTCTCTATGCTTGGCTTTATAAATCAGCCTGCTGTCTACTGTGAATATCTAGGGATCACAGCTTACACAATCATAGTCTATTATCACGGTGCCTTTTGGCTCTCATTCTCAGCTGATTTAATGCTCCCAGCATGAATTCCATGTTGGTCCAGACTAGTTTATGCTGGTTAATATAATCATGCTGTTCTCCCGTTTTCCATTCTGGTGACCAACCATGCTGGATTTAGTAAAAGGGTTAGTAATGTTCTTACTTTGCAAAACCGATGAAATCCTCATGATTGGTGTTCATGTATGCTAACTCAATGTCAATTAGCAACATGACCTGATGACAGAAAAAGCAAACAACAATTCACATTTCACTATTTATTTTTCAGTTGAAGCTGTAGCTTGGTTTTACCACATGGGTTTGTATATGTAAAGGGTTGGCAGGTGCATGGTAGATAGGCTGTACCTGATCTTTGGTGCGACTCTCCCGATCACGGATGTGCTGGGTGACAATCCTCTCCATTTCCTCTCTAAGCATGGGGTACTGAGCCAGCTGTCTCACAAAACACATACTGGATCAACTACTACCACTGAGAGCTTATTAAGCAAATCTTATTAACACAAATGGACATAAGATTTGTTTCCTTTCAGTCGGTGACGTCCAACGTACGTCTCCGTTCCCTCCTTTAGGGAACGAGGGTTACCATAAGTAACCGAGACGTTTTCAGTGATTATTTAAGTGCAGAAAATTATTTTGCATTATTTAAATGTCAATTAAATTCCCCACCCTATTCTCATTATTATAATGTGTCAAGATGTTTTGATTTAGAGTTGAGAGTTATGAGAGTAATTTTGTTTGTACACACTGACAAAATTTAAAATAGAAATACTTAAAAAAAACAAGTTAACATAAATAATAAACACAATAAATTAGCATGAATTAAATGCTATATTTCACTATATAAATAATGTATACTTTATTGTGCTTAAATGTCATCAAAATAATAGCACAATTTGAACATATAATTCATATTCTTCAGGCAAAATGTTATTAATTATATTTAAAGGTAGGGTAGGCAATTTCGGAGTGGCTAACAATAGCACGCTAGCTTTGAAAGCATTAGATCCCACCCTCCTTTCAGAGCGCTCAACAAAGCCACACCTCCTCCAAAACACATGAACGCGAAGGTTGCGCACAGCCAAAGCAGATTCAGCATGAGAGACTGCGTTAATTACCTCATGTCTCGAACGCACTGATGACGTGTCATAGGACATCGTATCATTGCATTTGTAAAATTTGTACATTTTTTTGGTCCTGAGACTTCCACATATGATATATGTGCACAAAACTTTCCTAGCCAACCTTTAACTTTTATTTTTGGATGTAGGGGTTCAATATGACCTATACATGTTCTTGAAAGGCTTTATGAGATTCACTCTAAAGTCAAGTCAAGTCACCTTTATTTATATCGCACTTTTTACAATGCAGATTGTTTCAAAGCAGCTTCACAGTGTTAACAGGAAAATGATGCAACAGAATTTGATTCGGCTGTACAGCCGCTCTGGAGAAAACAGTGATGTTATCCAGCTCATTTCAATTATCATATATGTCAATGCGGGCAGATCAGTAATATAGTTGAAATTGTAGTATCCCCAACTGAGCAAGCCAAAAGACAAATGGTGGCAAGGAACCAAAACTCCTTGAGTGGCCAGAATGGAGAAAAAAACCTTGGGAGAAACCAGGCTCAGTCGGGGTGCCAGTTCTCCTCTGGCCAACGAACAAATAGTGTATGATTCTGGCAACATTACAGGTCAGAAGTCATATTAGATCGAAAGATATTCGTAAGATTATTCGAAAGATTGGAGTCATCACGCCGGAGACGAGTTTAATGACATCATTTAATGACGTCTAAAGTGACATCAGATATGGTTATATATATGTGATGTGGGAATATAAATTTGGGGTCGGCAAGGATTTTTAATATTCATGTAAGAAGTTTCTTACCAAGGCTGCATTTTTTTTATTGTGGAATATTACAATTTAAAACAACTATTTGAATACATTAGTGTCAGTTTTGATACATTTTATGCATCCTTGCAGAATAAAAGAAAATAAAAAACATAATTTATTTTTTAATTTTTGAACAGTAGTGTATATGAAGATCAAATGGGTATACTGTAGAGACAGACATGGAGTTAGGTTTACCTTCTTGGTACATTGCCTGACCGTATTGACCAGCTCGGTGATGACCAAGTCCACACATTTCTGACATGGCTCTTTGATCTTGGCAATCTGCCGTTTAACAATAGTCTCGAAGGCCATGTCTGGAGTAAACAGACCGGTCCTGACAAGTAAAAGGAATGAACAGAGCAGTCAGAGATCTAAATGATGTGCTTTACAGTTACTGATCAGTTTGTCATTGCAGTTCATATTTCATGACATGGTTCTCATGGTGCAGTACTTCATATCTAGCGAGCAGTTTTTCAAAATGTCACAGTGACATCAAAGAGAGTTTATTCTCAGAGCAGGTGAGTTGGCGAATGTTTGTGACTCTGTCTGTTTGAGGTAGAGGCTTCACACCTGATACCGTGGATGTTCTTGATGGCGTAACTTATCTCCTTACGCAGCTCTTTCTCATCAAACTCCATCTAGTTATCATTAACAGACAGAGAGACACTTCCTTTATTTAATATGAGAGGATATAATTTAAATGATCCTACAGAAAGTATGACCACTGCATTGTTTTGCTCTTAAAGAACATCAGTTGTCAGTACGATAAAATTACCTTAACCAGCTCAAAGGGAAAGCGCTCATGGAAGATGCGATTGATCCTTGCACCTCCGGACAGCTCCACTGTGTCGACCTGATCTCCTGAACCCTCAATGCACTTCTCAAAATCCACTGCAAACTGCTGCACCATCCTTTAAACCAGAGAACAGTGAGTTTTATGTGTGAAAATATACAAATCATCACACAGAAACATACACACATAAAGATACACTACTGTTTAATGTTTTTGAAAGAAGTCTTTTCTTATTAGAAACATTTCTTATTAGTATCAAATTTAAAAACTTGCTGCTTAATAGTCCCCTTTCCAATGGGAACTCTACATCAGCGCATCCGGTGTCATCCGGTGTACACATCATCAGCGTTTTTGTCTTCAGGATCAGTTTATATTGTTAGCAGAAAATCCTAGCAAATGTTCTAGAAAGTGTGTGCCTCCGTGTCCCAGGTTTTTGACACACAACCTATGCGTTTTTTGCTGGGGAGAGGTTCTAAATGCGGCCATTGTGAGAAATTCACAATGAGAAAGCTCCATTCACATTTGTCCCTATTCTCAAGGGATGTGGGACAAGTGTCTGTGACCCGTGGCTCAGGCCCCACTGATGCCAAGGCAAAGCGGAGGCTTCAGTCGTGGGGATTGCAGGTCGAACTTGCAGAGGAGTTCAAGAAAGGGCTGTCTCTTTCTCACATCTCGATCGCGGACTTGAGTGATAGTATATTGCTAGTTTTGCGTAGCCAGACCTTCAGACTGACGGCAGAAGGTCTGGACTCTATCACAGCTTTCATTGGTCAAGGACCGCCCAAGAGGACGTTCAACTAACATGTAAGCGCTCATTGTCACAGTTGTAAACACAACGGTGTTCTTCTTCCACAAGGAAGTTTGGCATCACAGCATTTGTTTCCAGGTGGACCTTTAAAGATGGCAACCACACACGTCTCGTGAACATCCTGTAGAATTCAACTAATCAGATGATGACTTTGAAACTCCTGAAGTGTTTCCAGATAAGTGTGCCACATGCATCAGATGTTCCGCCAACAGTCTGTGGGCATGATGTCTGAAGCTGAGACTAGTATATTGCTGGCACCATCCAGCCAAGAGGAAGCGGATGTGGTTGAAGAAGGCAGGAAAGTGTGTACGGAGTCTTCTCAACCTGAAAAGTGGAGAAGTTGTGGAAGAAGCCATATTCAGCCCAGATCCATTTCATCATTCTAACTATGTGAATGTGGAAGGTTTAGCCAAAGAGGGATTTGTGAGGATGCCCCCAGTGGAGGAGACATTTGCGAGCTATCTCTTCCATGGTGAGCGATCCTCTTTTAAGGATCCTGCCCTGCCATCCAGGCTGCTTCAGACCACCTTGCGCTTGAATGGCAGGGCGTATGTGGCAGCAGGCCAGGGGGGCCTTGCGTACCATGGCAGTGCTACAGGCCTACCAGGCAAATCTGCTAAAATAAAAGATCTGGATCAGGGCCAGGGACTGTGCCCTGAAGCAGCTACTGAACTGTGTCACACCACGGATCTAGCTCTCCGGGTCACTAAACAAACAGCTGCTGCTGTCGGTCGCTCTGTGTCAGCGATGGTGGCATCTATGGCTGAACTTGGCAGACATTGGGGAGGAAGTGATTTTCTCCTTGATGCCCCAGTCTCGCCCTCTAAACCCTTTGGTACATCTGT
Organism: Rhinogobio ventralis; assembly: GCA_039654625.1. Taxonomy (NCBI): domain Eukaryota; kingdom Metazoa; phylum Chordata; class Actinopteri; order Cypriniformes; family Gobionidae; genus Rhinogobio; species Rhinogobio ventralis. Next base: position 36,111,208 of record CM077194.1, read on the forward strand.
TGAGACAGTGGTCGGAAAGTTTAGAGAGACGAGGGCGCAGTCGGCAATGTTCAGGAAATACATTCCGCGCCGATCCAGATCCCCGCCTAAAGCCTCTGGCCGTTTTGGCCAGCCACAGTCCGTGGACCAGAGGCATGACCAGAGGGAGAATGTGGCCACTCGTGCTCCTCCTCCCTTGAAGAGTCAAGCACAGAGGAGGCGAGAGGTGAGGAAGAAGAGACAGGATCACGGGAAAGTGATTAATAGGATGAATGCTGCCGAAAAATAAATCTCTCATCTTCCCTCTTTTGTTCTTTTTCTTAAAAAAATTATAAACATTATAAATGTCTTTACTGTTTACAATTGAACGAGTCCTTGCTAAATAAAAGTATTAATTTATTTTAAAAAATTTGTTTTAAACTTTCCAAACTTTTGAAAGGTTGTGTATGTGCATGGGCTGTCAATGTTCAAGTGCGTAATAAATATAGACTCACTGTAGCAGAGCTTTGGTTTTGCGAGAAGGATCATCGGGGCGGAAGTGCTTGTACTCCTCCACCTCTTTCTCAATGGACAGTAACTGGCTCTGAAGTTTATTCCTCAGTCCTGGCAGGGTGTCTCGGATGTGATTAGTTAATTGCTAGATGAGAATGAAAACCCTTGGTTACTGGCCAACATTTTTCAAATCTATATTACATGATTTGTATTTGAACTGATAACAATATACTTAAGGCTATATTCTTCTGTATCAAAATGGAAAAACTTGCAGAAAAACATTCGCATAAGTGGCTCTCTGTGTCATTCTACCTGATTAAGCACTTTCTGGAGGTAGGGAGTCCCCATGCGATCGGCCAGATGTCGATAGGCTGGGTGGGTGAGGAAGAACTTCCTCTCTGCTCCCATGGCAGCAGTAATGTCCTTCTTGCCATCAATGTCCTTTTGACTGCGGTTTACAACCCCAATGTAACCTAGAGGGAACATCCAAATTTTCTTTCTTTTTTTTACAGATTAGAAACTATATTCTGAAAGATACCTAATTTCACTATTTCTGTTATACAAGGTTGTCAATGCTACATCTGAGGGAAATGTATTCCTGAATACTAGACTTGCTTGGGAGAGAGAACTCTCTATAAGTGAAGAAGAATGGGGAAGTATTTGGAAATATGAAAAATCTATTTCTGTATGTAATCATGCCAAGGCTATACAGTTCAAAATTGTACATATAGGATGCATATTTCACCAAACCGTAGACATGCATTTGACAATACCCTTTCACTTCTATGGCTTAAGTGCAAAACACAAATTGGTACACTCACTCACTGTCTTTGGTCATGTAATCAGTTACAAATATATTGGGCCAAGATTGTTTCTGAAATGAGTAATATCTTAAGAAGTTGGTATTGTATGCTTTATTTTTAGTCTGCCTTATAAAGCTTTGATATTATCAAAATAACTGTATAATCTTCTTACTTTTGAAGCTAGGAAAAACATATTACTGAGGTAGATAAGTGATTTCAACTATATCAGGTTGGCACAAGATTTTAATGGAACTAATTCTGCTGGAATATTTAACTTATCTAGTTAATGGTCAGCCAGACCAGTTTTATCGTGTCTGGAAGCCCTGTATCAATAATCTAGGGACTGAATTGTCAACTATTCTGCAGAAGGGTTTTCCCATTCATGTGCCTCAAGTGAGTACATAATGGCTTTGAAATTGTAATGTACTGCAGTTATATATTTACTGTTTTTATTTCATTATTTTAACTTGATTACCTTATATTTACATGTATTTATTTACCTTGATTACCATTTTTTTTTACCCTTTAAGTGGCCTAGGATTAATGTGCTCATTATTACTTTAGCCGATTGTTTTTTTTCTTAACTGTGGTTGAATTTTTTGTTGTGCTTTCTGCTAAAGTTTGAAAAAGTTCAACAAGTATATTTTAAAAATTGCATCAACAGCTAGTGGGGGAGTGGTGGGGTTGTATAAGTTTACACCCTGATGTTCTGTGGGCTTGTTTGTTTTATTTTTATTTTTATTTTAGATTTAGATTTCCAGCCCCCCTGGTTGAGAACCACTGCTTTAAAAAGTTATTATAGACATGCAATTAAACTTGCATCTTCTGACCAATGAATTTCCATGACCATTCCAGTCATTTGTATTTATTGGTGTTTACTAAAGTACTTTTAATAGTACTGTCAATCGATAAAAAAAAACCCCTAAGTAATCACACATTTTTTCTGTAATTTATCGCAATTAATCGCGATTAAAAACATCTGAGTTTATCATCTCATTTTTCTCAAAGTTCATTTAAGACGGTATTTAACTCATTTAAGACTGCTCTTATGATAATACGAGACAATAATTCTCGCGACCCAATATGTTGCGAGATGTATAAAAGATGTATAAAACTTGAGACCCAAGATGTCAGCGCCATATTTGGACACCGGGGGCTTCACTTACTTAAATGGAAGAGAGTCGTCCATCTTTTTTTACAGTCTATTGGTCAAGAGTGAAAAAGAACTCGATTCTAGTGTAGCTTGTCTATGTCCCATTACTTTTAATGGAGAGGGTGGGGTTTATGACCTATACTGCATCCAGCCACCTGGGGCGATCGAGACGATTTGGCTTCACTTTTCAGCGCATTTTTCATTTGCATGAATAAGAGCGTGATCATATAATGTAACGGGATGACAGAAAAACGAAAAAATTGAAAAACTGAAAAAATTAATCGCATGCGTCACAATCTTAATCTAAGATTAATCTAAAATCTCTTTAATCTATCTTTTTAAATGGATGGATTTAATTTGTGTGTCAGTTATACTAATTATTGTGCAAGTCTCTCCAATGGGACAACATTTATTTTAACGTTCCTGAGAGTCTTTATTTATGTGGAAAGAGTATGAACTCTTTCTCTTTGTACACTGACTTACCTCTACGTAAAGGAAGAAGCTTGTTCTCCAGGATGTCACGTGCATCAGTTCCTTCATCCATTAGATCCAATTTAGTGATCACACCTATAGTTCTCATACCTGTTCAGAAACACACACACACACACATTGATGCATGATCAGGTACAGCTTTAAAAGAAAAGGATAAAAAAAATCTCACATCAAGATATGTCTGCAATTATGCAATTATTTTAGAATAAGTTTCAGTCACTGCTGGATGATAACCCACCCTGAGGGTCCACCTCCTTGGCAATCTTGAGGGCATCTGAGTTGGCCAGGTCAGAGTTTGCAGGAGACACAGCCAGCAACAAGCAGTTATCCTTAGTCACAAACTGCATTAGCATATCCCTGATCTGGAACTCAATGTCAGCCGGCTGGTCACCTACAGGCACTTTAGTCATACCAGGCAAGTCCACAAGGGTAAGATTCAGGACTGGTGATGAAGACAAGGGGTGACATGATTACATGTGACATTTAACAATGCATGCTTATACAGAATACACTCACCTAAAGGATTATTAGGAACACCATACTAATACTGTGTTTGACCCCCTTTCGCCTTCAGAACTGCCTTAATTCTACGTGGCATTGATTCAACAAGGTGCTGAAAGCATTCTTTAGAAATGTTGGCCCATATTGATAGGATAGCATCTTGCAGTTGATGGAGATTTGTGGGATGCACATCCAGGGCACGAAGCTCCCGTTCCACCACATCCCAAAGATGCTCTATTGGGTTGAGATCTGGTGACTGTGGGGGCCATTTTAGTACAGTGAACTCATTGTCATGTTCAAGAAACCAATTTGAGATGATTCGAGCTTTGTGACATGGTGCATTATCCTGCTGGAAGTAGCCATCAGAGGATGGGTACATGGTGGTCATAAAGGGATGGACATGGTCAGAAACAATGCTCAGGTAGGCCGTGGCATTTAAACGATGCCCAGTTGGCACTAAGGGGCCTAAAGTGTGCCAAGAAAACATCCCCCACACCATTACACCACCACCACCAGCCTGCACAGTGGTAACAAGGCATGATGGATCCATGTTCTCATTCTGTTTACACCAAATTCGGACTCTACCATCTGAATGTCTCAACAGAAATCGAGACTCATCAGACCAGGCAACATTTTTCCAGTCTTCAACTGTCCAATTTTGGTGAGCTCGTGCAAATTGTAGCCTCTTTTTCCTATTTGTAGTGGAGATGAGTGGTACCTGGTGGGGTCTTCTGCTGTTGTAGCCCATCCGCCTCAAGGTTGTGCGTGTTGTGGCTTCACAAATGCTTTGCTGCATACCTCGGTTGTAACGAGTGGTTATTTCAGTCAAAGTTGCTCTTCTATCAGCTTGATTCAGTCGGCCCATTCTCCTCTGACCTCTAGCATCAACAAGGCATTTTCGCCCACAGGACTGCCGCATACTGGATGTTTTTCCCTTTTCACACCATTCTTTGTAAACTCTAGAAATGGTTGTGCGTGAAAATCCCAGTAACTGAGCAGATTGTGAAATACTCAGACCGGCCCGTCTGGCACCAACAACCATGCCACGCTCAAAATTGCTTAAATCACCTTTCTTTCCCATTCTGACATTCAGTTTGGAGTTCAGGAGATTGTCTTGACCAGGACCACACCCCTGAATGCATTGAAGCAACTGCCATGTGATTGGTTGATTAGATAATTGCATTAATGAGAAATTGAACAGGTGTTCCTAATAATCATTTAGGTGAGTGTATGTAGATCTGGTCATGTTTAAATAACTCCTCTGTATGTGCATGAATGAAAGTACCATGAGGTGAACAGACGCGCAGATTGATAGGGACCGGTGAAATGCCTTTGTTTTGGCCGGTGATGCGATCTGTCTCTGCTTCAATCTCCTGACGAACCTCATCAAAATCAGTAAACTTCTTCCCCTTGCAATGCAAAAACTCTGCATATTCTGGAAATAAGCAATTAGGAAAGACATTTTAACAAAAATGACGCATATTAGCTTTGCCTTTAAAACATGCATTTAAAACTACAGAGCAAGGGTTCTCAACTGTGGCGCTCAAGGTCCACTTTCCTGCAGTTTAGCTCCAACCCTAATCAAATACACCTGAACAAGCTAATCAATTTCTTCAGGATTACTAGAAAGTTGAGTTTGATCAAGATTGAAGCTAAACTCTGTAGGAAAGTGGACCTTGAGGGCCAGAGTTGAGAACCCTTTTTTTCTTTTTTAGCTTCCTTCTAGGATTTTTACCTGTAGGGCAGTTGATCAGCTGCAGCACTAGGGGGCGCCGAGTAACAATACCAGAGCCACGAGGCAGAAAGTCCCTAAAAAGAAGAGGCAGCATTCATTGAGTCACATTTTGTTTTGTTTTTGTATGAAAACGACTATATTAAAGTGCATTTCTAGCATACTAATATTACATGGAGAGACCATGTAATATTACATTTTCTTTATAAATAAGCAATTCAAATGATAAAATAATAAAATGTCATGCTGCTACATTTAAAACTGGTCTTATGAGTCAATAAAAGGTCATATTAATTAAATACTGTGAATAAAAACTCAGTATTTAATATAACGATGACTCTAAGTGTATGTTCACACTAAAAACAGCTCATCATGAAAACCAGATGTACTTAATTAAAAACATGTCAGTGCTAGTGCTGCTCAAGCAGTTGAGTGCATAACACATTTTTGTACTGGATTTTAGTGGCATTAGTGCAATTTTTCATACATGGATGTTGCCAGTATATTTTCAACTATAAGCCTCCCTTAGCAATGAGACATTTGGAGACAGGGTTGGAGAAAGGTGTGGGAGAAAGTGCTGTATGAGTTCTGGCCATTAGGCTGAAGTGCTTCCAACATTAGGGGTTATGCATAGAAAGAAAAAAAAAACATGTAATTGCATTTCACTACTGACCACAACTTTTATGGATTTCCAAGACTGGATGTTTAAAATAGCCTCTACACAATCTAATCTCACAATCTAACTTTTTAGGTAATTTAATTTATGTTCTTTTTACAGTCCAATTATGTAATTCATATTGACCGTGTTAACATAATAAAGCAATCGCGATGGTTATATACAGATATCCTATCATAATAGCCTCTCATATTATCTCTGATCAGCTTCTTTGATTCTCTTATAAACTACAAAATAGCAGATACAAAAAATGTTGTATCTGCAAAAAATAGCAGAATGCAGAATGATGAGGATATTTGAAGCAAATATTTATTTTAGGACTGCTATGAATTAATTAAGTGCTCTAGTTGTTGTCCATATATGCACAGCCCATATTTTGCAAGATAAGGAAAGACAAGCATACATTTATATACATATATACATTATTGGCCAAAAATGATGTCCGGCCTAGGAAAAAAAGACATCTTCAAATCTTTTATTCTAATATTATAAAAACTTTGTTAAAGATTTTGTAAGCAGAACGCGTAGTTGTGCTTGGAGTAAATTTTATTATTTGTAATACTTTTTGGCCAGGCTGGACAAATAAATGATGAACACATGCAAAAACCAGAAAAATAAAACCTGTAGCTGTAGTTTTTTTCAGATAAACACCTTAACCTAGTTTAAGGTTTCATTCCTCCCTTGTCTTTAAAATATTGAAAAAATATTAAATATGTTCCCTCATATTTTGATGGTTTAAATGAACTTGTAGAGGATATCAAAATATCCTCTCCGGAGTCTGGACATCAATTTTGGGCACTATATACACTACAGTTCAAATTGTTTGGTCTCTTGTGAGATTTTTTTTTTTTTTTTCATTTTTTAAATAAAACAAAAATACAGTAAAAACAGTAATACTGTGAGATATTGTTTAAAATAACTGCTTTACATTTGAATATATTTTACAATGTAATTTAGTGACAAAGCTGAATTTTCAGCATTACTCCAGTCTTCAGAGTCACATTGTAGAAATCATTCTAATATGCTGATTTTGTGCTCAAGAAACATTTCCTATTATTATCAATGCTGAAAACAGTTGTAATGTACTTTTAATAAAGGAGGTTTAGTCCTCATGAATCTACATAGACAGTTATTTGTACTGCTTAATATTTTAGGATTTTTTTTTTGCTTTAAAGTTCAAACTAAATTTTGTAATGTTGATGTCTGATTGGTTTGATTCAAGGTTTAGAACCATGACCTCTGAAAAAATAGGTGGCCACTTTTGCACTATATTAAATAAAAAGCAGTCTAGAACCAAACGTTTCCTAGGACACATGACCAGTTTAATGGTGCACTTCCCATTTATTGACAGAGAGAGAGAGAGAGAGAGAGAGAGAAAGAGAGAGAGAGAGAGAGAGAGAGAGAGAGAGAGAGAGAAAGAGAGAGAAAGAGAGAGAGAGAGAGAGAGAGAGAGAGAGAGAGAGAGTGCCTTATCTGCTCTTGCAGGCTGTTTAATGACATTCATACAACAGCTGTGATAACCAGCTGCTTTCCGCCGGACTGCACCATCATGTAATTAATTGTCACGTCATCATGGTGATAGGCCACATCAGCATGTCATGTGGCTCTGTTTAAAAGGCCATGTCTCATTCATAATATAGACATCTGTCTAATAAATTGCACCATAAGTGTCTGCATGGATGAGCTCATGTTCGTTCAACTGTATGATACGCTGCAACTGATTCATAAGTCCAAAGAACAGTTTGTCTATGAGTGTGAGGAAATGAGTCAAGAAAGAAACATATGCAAAGCTATTTTGAAGAACTGTTTTCTATACAATGACATTCATTCTATAAATAAATAAATGCATTGAAGTGTCTTTGTTGTTTCCATGGTTTCTACAAAATAAAACCGGAAATCGAGGGTAATGCGGGTATGATGTTATTGATAGGCGACGCACGGACACGACCCGTGTCCTGGTTAAAATTGCTTATTTCTCTGGATTTAAACATTCTTGGAAACATTTAGGATAATGCAAGTACAGAAGTCAACAAAATATAATGCAAAAATCTCATAATATCAAAATATAATCAAAATATTTTACATGTTGTTCCTTCAAGGGTCACATATGGTATTGCAGTGCTGAAAACTGTAAATCTAGGCAGGCAACGCATTTTATGCCACACAACTGTCCTCGTACAGTATTGTGAAGTTCCTCCTTGTAGCGGCTGTGAGCATTATACTGCCAGTCAATGGATCTGTTTGTGACTGACAAGCTTGACAGACACTTTAGTGTCCACAGAGCTCACATTGCAGCATGAACAATAACACTGGACCTGCTGAATAACAATGAAGATCTACGAGACAGCAACAAACGAAACAACATTAATAGTTAGACTTAATAGCATTTAAGTCTACTGCCAGTGACATGGATCTATGCATGATTTAGCGTGAGTACAAACAAATCTACAGCATACAAAGCTCACAGTGTTCAGACTCAGAGCCAGTGAGATTTCTGGTTCCCATATGAGTCATCCCTCTGTGTTACAAATACAAACATTGGGATGAGACATCTAGTGACTTTTGACCCTAAAACAAACACCTCTGATAGAAAAAAGCTTAAACTAGCTGGTGTCCTTTTGAGTGGAACTCGATGCTGCGCCTTTGCATTGACGCTATGGGAACGCTTCCGCATCATATTGGCTGAATGTTAGATGCCGTGACGTAGCGTAGTGCATCACCATTCCATAAATAGATGTCAGAAACAGCTTTTTTGTCTTCAGAAGCCATATGTTTGTTGAGCATGCGTCTGAAATCCTCCATTGTGTTTTGTGTCTGTGAAATCAATCAGGAGTTATTCTGTACAATGGATTGAGTTATAGAAAGTGTGCAATGCCATTGCATGGAAAGTACAGTTAGAACACATAAAGAGACCAATATGCTCAATGAAGACCACAAGTCAAAGTTAAGGTTCAATCAGTTGACTCATAGAAAAGAGCAGAAGGTGAGTGTGGCCTCGTAAGGACAGGGGGCAGGGAGATCTGTGCAGTCTAGGCTGCCTAAGGGGAGATCCGATTTAAGAGAAGTGATCTCCACGATGGCAGCCAAGAAAAAGTCCTGGCACTTCGGGGCCGGTCCACTTCAGTTTGCCTCCTGTCCACCTCGTTTGCAAGGCATGGTGGTAACGAAAGTGTGCCAGGAAGGAGACAAAACATTCCTCAAACAGGAACTGTGCACTCTTCAGCCAAAAGAGGTCATAGAACATGTACCCCTGCCAGAAAGACTCTGTTGAAAAAAACAACATATCCTGGTTAGGTATGTTTTGAATAATGGCAGCTGGTTTGAGCTGGTGAAAAAGACGTACTATTAAATGTATTAAAATGCATTATAGTATATTTGTATTGTACTAAAAACATACCCAAGTACATTTTAATGCATTTAATAATATGTTTTTTTCACTTGGGAAGCTGGTCCTTAGCTGGTCATGAGCTGGTTTAAGCTGGTCCTAAGAAACTAGCTCCTGCTCAGTACCAGCTTATAACCAGCTTAGGACCAGCTTAAACCAGCTCAATTAACAACTCAGGACCAGCATAAACCAGCTCAAACCAGCTTCCATGTTTCAAAACATACCTAACCAGCTGGGTTTTTTTTTTCAACAGGGGAGACGCAGGGTTTTACAGTTGGTATTTTAAAGTACCCATAAAAGACAGGGGTTTGCGTCTAATTTTATATATACGTGGCCTGAACTATCATACAGGTTCAAGATGCTAACCGTGAAACTAATAGTGCCACAAATTCAATTCAAGGATTGGTTCTTGACTATACATCTTAAGGACGCATTCTTTCACATCGAGATCTTGCCAGAACACAGGAAGATTCTCAGGTTTGCTTTCGGGGGCGAAGCTTACTAATGTAGAGTACTTCCTTTTGGCCTAGCTCTGTCACCAAGTGCATGAATGCTGCTCTGGCTCCTCTGTGAACTCAGGGCGTGTACTCAACTATATCGATGACTGGTTGATATTAGCCCAGTCGGAAGAGCTAGCAGCACGTCATTGTGAATGCTCATATGAAGCATTTGGGGCTCAGGTTGAACCACAAGAAGAATGTGCTTTTTCCAAAACAGAGAACCACTATTCTAGGGGTAGTGTGCGATTCGATCACGATACAGGCACACCTGTCTCCTGCACATGTAGACTCAATCCTAACCACTGTTAGAGACATTAAGCCAGGCCGACAACATCTGACCATTTGCCTTGCTTTATATTTGCTACTCACTTAATAAACTTTAATTGTTGCACTTGCAATTGGACCTTGAGTTTTGAATCCCTGACAGAACGATCTGACCCCAACATAAATTGTCATCAGAACACTGTTTCTTCCTGGAGTGAATATTGTCATGCTTCGTGTTTGTTGTATGCCTGTTCTTGTTCTGTGTTGCAGGATGAACATGCGGAACTGTCAAACGTGCCCAGTGAGTATCTTGACCTGAAGGGGGTGTTCAGTAAGTCTCGAGCTGCTTCACTTCCTCCACATCGTCCCTATGACTGTGCTATCAGTTCATATATGTCTACCTGGATGACATATTGATTTTTTTCTCACTCTCTCCAGGAACATGTGCAGCACGTCAGACGTGTGCTTTAGAGGCTGCTAGAGAATGGGCTTTATGTCAAGGCGGAGAAATGCGTTTTTTCATGCACAGTCAGTTCCTTTTCTGGGATATATTGTGTCGTCTGAGAGAGTGCGCATGGATCCCGACCAACTCCAGATTCCCGCAAGGCCCTGCAGAGGTTTCTGGGTTTTGCCAATTTTTACCGGCGTTTTATTCGCAATTACAGCCAGCTAGCCGCCCCACTGACTGCCTTGACCTCCACCAAGACGGCGTTCAAGTGGTCTGGCACAACTGATGCTGCATTCTGCAAACTGAAAAGCTACTTTGTTTCAGGTCCTATTCTTGTTGCCCCTGATCCTTCTCGTCAGTTTGTGGTGGAGGTCGATGAGTCAGAGGTGGGGGTTGGCACGGTTCTTTCTCAGCGATTTACCGTGGACGACTAGATGCATCCTTGCGCGTATTTTTCTCATCGTTTATCACCCACTGAACGCAATTACGACATTGGTAATAGAGAGTTGATGGCAGTCAAGCTCACCTTGGAGGAATGGCGTCATTGTTTGGAGGGTTCGGGGGTACCTTTTATCATCTGGACCGACCATAAGAACCGTGAGTATATCAGGTCCACCAAAATATTGAACTCTAGGCAGGCTCGGTGGACTTTATTTTTCAGTCATTTTGTTTTTTTCAATTTCCTACCGTCCGGGTTCCAAAAATATCAAACCCGATGCTTTATCACGTATTTTTGACCAATCTGAACACCAGTCGTCTCCTGATTTAATCTTGCCACACAAAATCATGGTTTCTATGTTGACTTGGGAGATCGAGTAATGCCTCCGCCCGGGTGCCCATCGGGTCGTTTGTTTGTGCCTGAGAGTTTACGGTCCGACGTTATCTGGTGGGGTCATTGTTCCAAGGTAGCTTGTCATCCGGGGGTTAGCCTTACCCCATTTCTCATTAAACAACAGTTCTGGTGGCAATCTATGGCCCATGACATAAGACTTTTTGTTTTGGCCTGCTCAGTTTGTGCCACTTCTAAGAGTTCCAATCGACCCCCTGCTGGACTCCTTCAACCGCTGTCAGTTCCTTCGAGACCCTGGTCCCACATATCGCTAGATTTCGTTATGGGACTCCTGCCCTCACAGGGTAACACGTGGTTTTGACCGTGGTGGACCAGTTTTCGAAGGCAACTCATTTCATCCCTCTGCCCAAATTACCCTCAGCCAGAGAAACAGCGGTTGCCGTCATTGATCATGTCTTTCATGGCCTCCCGATGGACGTGGTTTCTGACGGGGGCCTTAGTTTGTCTCCAAATTTTGGAAGGATTTTTGTCATTTGTTGGGGACGTGTGTTAGTCTTTCTTATGGGTTTCATCCTCAGTGTAATGGTCAATGTTGCGGTGTTTGGTGTCTCAGAACCCATCCTCTTGGAGTCAGCAACTTTAATGGATTGAGTACGCACATGATTCATTACCAGTGTCGTCTACGGGCCTGTCTCCGTTTGAGTGTAGCTTAGGTTACCAGCCACCTTTTTTTCCTAGTCTGAAATTTGAAGTTGCGGTCCCCTCTGCCCATGCCTTCGTCCAGAGGTGTCGCCGCACTTGGAGCAGAGCCAGACAGACTCTCCTTCAGGCACCAAGGCCCAGGCCGATCGCCACCGGTCAAAGCCTCCCGTCTACATCGTTGGTCAAAAAGTGTGGCTTTCAGAACTTATCCCGTCTTTCATGTTTCCAAATTAAAACCTGTTTTACATTCCACCATTAATCCGCCTGCCCCGGTTCACCCCGCTGCGACTCGTAGATGCATGATGAACTTGCATATTCGGTAAAACGTATTTGGACTCTAGACGGAGGGGATGTGGATTTCAGTACTTGGTGGACTGGGAAGGTTACGGTCCGGAGGAGAGGAGTTGGGTTCCTGCGAGAGACATATTGGATCAGTCCCTTATCGATGATTACAATCGCCAGGTAAGCTCCCCTGGAAGCGCCAGGAGGCACTCATAGGGCAGGGCGTACTTTCACGTTATATGGGTCTGTGTGTTCATCTCTGCGTGTCTGTATGTTGTCGCCGATCTAATTGCTTGTTAGCGTTGCCTAGCAACCTCGGTGCTGATGAGTCAATCAAAGCGGCTCCATTAATGCTCTGCTATATCTGCCTCGCGTTTTGCTGTTTGTTGTCAGATCGTTGTGTTGCTCATGTCCTGTTGTTGTTCTCACCAGTGTTTCTCTGGTCTTTGTTCCTGTGTCTGAGTCCAGCCCATATGTGGATTACCTGCCTTGTGTGGATTTATCTGCCTTTTGTGGATTTACCAACCTGGTGTGGATTACTTCAACCCATTGCTATCTCTGTGCTACTAGGACAACATCTGACCATTTTCCTTGCTTTATATTTGCTACTCACTTAATAAACTTTAATTGTTGCACTTGCAATTGGACCTTGAGTTTTGAATCCCTGACACATACACTTTTAGTGCAGAAAAATAAGGAGGAAGAAGAAGATCAGTACAAACACAATTGGGTACAAGTAATTGTGTGGCTTCTTGGTTCATAACATAATAGTAACTAAATCAAGACAGTGCCACCTCCACAATTTTTTAAAGAACTGTCCTTGGTCCTGAAAACAAACAGAGCTCATCTGGCTATGCGCCAGACAGACAAAATAATTATGCTGTTATGAGATAAAGGATGTTAATTAGTACCTGTTTAAAAAGCCTGAGGCAGATATAGGCTTATAATGAATAAGACGTGCAATAAGACAACAAGAATCCAATGTTTTGTTTTTTTCTGACGCTTGTTATGTTTTGTGTGAACACGCGGCTTATGAGTGTTCTCATTAGCTGCGTGCTTGTGTCTTGTTTTGTTTGAGCACATGGCTTGTGATTGTGTTCACTGGCCATGTGCTCGTGTTTGTTTCTTTGTGCCATGTGCTCTCCTGTCTATTGTCTTAACCCCGCCTTCTTGTTATCTGATTATTGCTTCATTTGCCCCACCTGTCCTCTCTCATTACCTGCTTTACTTGCTCTCCCTATTTATTCTCTTTGCAGTCCTGTATGAGTTTGTCCTCTATTCTAAGGTACCCTCATGTGTCCTTTATTCTGCCAAGTTTTGTTGTCTGTCCCCCACGGTAGTTTTTTGTTTTTTTTGTTTTATTTTTATTTTTATTATTAATAAAAAGCCCATTGCTCTGCATTTGAGTCCTTGCCTCATCCCTCACCAAACCATATTGTCAAACTTAACCTAATGTTGTTCTATATGACTTTCTTCCATGGAACACAAAAGGCAGAATGACAGCTTCAGTCACCATTCACTTTCATTGCATAAGGAAAAAAGGTGCAATCATTAAGAGTTTGGAACAACATAGTGGTTTGTAAACAATGTCAGCATTTTCATCTTGGGTGAACTATCACTTCAGAGGATTCTTATTTGGTCCAAATAATATTGGTTCCAAATTATGCAAGAAATTCCATTAGCATTCCTCAAGGATTTTGAAAAAATCCTGTGGCTCACATATGACCCTCTGACACCCGATATGAGCGCCCCATGAACATTAAACCGTGGACTTGGGTATCTCAGCAGCCTCTGGATGCCTTTATATCCTGCGTTTATTTTTAACCAAACCATTAAAAAAATTATATTATCTGAGGTATACGTAATTAGCTGTTAGGCTACTCTAGCCCGTGAATTAAATTTATATTACACAATATTTCACACAAAGATCCTTTCTCTTCCTAATACATCAGGCTCGCTCGCACATATGATGCCCAAACATGTAGATAGGCAGCTCTCTAGTATGATGGCCTCGCGAGGAGGACACACACGTCAGTCATGAGCATCATTCTCTGCTGCCAAAAGCGGGTGTACATGTCGAGAGACTGAGTTAAGTTTGCATGTTCCCCATTAAGTAAATCATGGTAAAAGAGATTTATTTTGTCAGTGGATAACAAATTCACCTGCTTTATAAGGGTAACCTGCCTAAAAACAGATGAGCTCCTCACGTCAATTAATAATATAACTCTATATTATTATAAATAAACATTGGTTTTGGTGCACATGCATTATAGCCTAAGTGATTACTAAATATGCTTGTGTCCCGTGCAAGAGCAATTAATGATACAGGAATAGCGGGTGTCACGATGTATGTAGAGTGATGCTGCCCATCAATTTGTCATCAGTCACTTACTTCCCAACGAAGTTCTCCAATACCGAGCTTTTCCCAGCACTCTGGCCACCGACCACCGCGATCTGAGGAAGGTCCAGGTTGGCATTTTGTCCGATGGCAGAGAAAGCGTCCTGCATTCTGTTTACCAGAGGAATCAAGTCCTCCATTCCCCGATTGCCCATCTTGTAGGATAAATAATAGGCTCTATTTCACAGTGAATAAAAAGACCCTGAACGGAGACCTAATTGGCAGGCCTCGCAATATCTAAAAGCAATATCTTAAATTTCCTTTAATTGTCCAGGCACCTTGGCGAATCAACATACGTCCTCTCTACGCGTTGCTCCCTGACTGTTTAGCACAGCTCTGCGGGAGCGATGCGGTGATGAAGCGCGCTGGATGCTGCAATGTCATATTCAGCCACTGGGGGCGCATTGTATAATGCAATTATCGTTTGTCATTCCAATGTTTGTGATAATAATTGTTGTTTTATAAAACAAACCTGAACTAGGCATAGAGCTGTTACGTTCATAATCCTAAAACCCGGAAGAAAAGTAGCATTTTAAGCCATATGTCATGTGTTCTCCCAGAGGTGTTTTTACAAAAGGTGATTTTTGTGTCTTTGAATAGCCTATTACAGTACATCGATTATTTATTTTAAAAAAAGAAAAAAGGATAACGTATTTTTGTAGGCCAACCCTGAAGTTAGCATCACCCTGGTTCCCTCGATAAATTAAAAAAAAAAATTCCATTGACTTTTGGACCTTCTTACACGTTTTATTCATCATGATAATCTTCATAAACAAACACAACTCTTTATGAATTTTGAAGCATTGTTGGAGAAGTCATTTCACTTGAATAAACCATGTTACAATATAGGGAAGAAAAGTCCATTCAGTTGCATGCTGACTTTAAGAGTAAAACAATGTTACTACAGGCTACTTTTTTATTATAAAAACCTCAAAAATCAATATAAGGAAGCATACAAACATGCATTACTAACAAAAAAAAGTCCTCAACTACCCCAAAGATGTGAATTTAACTTTTTGACAAATTAGACAACCATTTTAGTCCTTACTATGTAGTAGCAACTTGGTACAAAACCTCTTCAGGATAAGATCCCTCCACTTTGTGTCTATCCTATAAAGTAGGCTAGTACTTAAATAAGAAGGCTACTTAATGAAAAAAAAAAAAACACACACACACACACACACACACACACACACACACTCACTCTGGTTTACTATCTTTGTGGGGACTCTCCATGCACGTAATGGTTTTTATACTGTACAAAGTGTATCGCCTTACACTAACCCTACCCATAAACCTAGCCATCATTTTTTACATAAAAAAAAAAAACTAAATTCTATATGATTTATAAGCCTGTTACCTCAATTAAGTCCCCATGAGTCTGTGTGCATTCAGGTTGAAGTCCACACCGGGGTAGAAACACACACACACACACAATTGTTTGTAATTTTGTATTTTTAAACAAAAAAGCAATTTTCTTGAGAATTAAATTCGTCTTCCGAGCCGGGTGAGGGCGCACTAGCGTTAAATGTCTGCAACCTCCAAACCACAGCACCAGAGGAAGAGTCATCTACCATAAACGCAGTAAACACTGGTGGAGTGAGGCTTTCATATCAAAAGGTGGGCTAATTCGTACATTTCTGTTTCGCTGTTTTAATCACAAATCAGGTGTGACATGTGTGCTGTACATTGCAAGTTTTTACAGAGCTCACAGGCTTGTATTAGACCTGCCTCTTGCTCTTCATAAAGCTTTGTCTTAATATCCAGTGCTCTCTGTCTCTGCTGTCAAGAGGTGCAGTGCACTCTCTTACACTCATATTCAAGTGCCACACCTTTGAGCCCTATCATTTCAAATGAATATGCTTGTGTTTTAATTTAACGAAGTATTTCTGTAAAAACCGAATACTATCAGAAATATGCTCTGGGCACGCTTAACCACTTAAACTTTATTATTTATTTATTTATTCATTTACACAATGGCAAAATTAACAGAATGTCTATAAGTATTAAACCTAATGGATGAAAAAATGTCAGAAAAAAAAGTGTGTGTGTGTGTACACTACCGGTCAAAAGTTTGGAAACATTATTTCTGAAGGATCATGTGACACTGAAGACTGGAGTATGTCTGCTGAAAATTCAGCTTTGCCATCACAGGAATAAATTACATTTTTAAATACATTACAACAGAAACCAGTTATTTTAAATTGTAATTATATTTCACAATATTACTGTTTTTACTGTATTTTTGATCAAATAAATTCAGCATTGGTGAGATTAAGAGACTACTTCCAAAACCATATATATATATATATATATATATATATATATATATATATATATATATATATATATATATGTATATATGTATGTATATAAAAATATGTCACATCTCATTACTCCAGTCTTCAGTGTCACATGATCCTTCTGAAAGCATTCTAATATTCTGAAAACAGAATATTTTGTTCTTTGTTCATAGTGTTATATAATACTAATTAATTAGGAACATCACTAGCAAATTATCCATGCATTATCCACATGTCTAAAACAATAGTTATCACTATGGTAGTGATTTGCTAGTGATGTTCCTAATTACAGTAAGTTGCTTTGGATAAATATACATTTAATGGTTTGCATGCCCTGTTTTATAGGCACCTGGGATCATTGCATTGTACATCTTAGCATTAAGAATGCTGAAAATCAAGCAGAAGCAGCAGCTCAAACAATTTAAGCAGCAGCAGCACATGCAAAAAATGGCTGGAACAGCCCTGCTAGGGCCTCATGGACGAGGAGCACCAGTTGCTTCACTCCCGTATTCACCTGATTGTCGTTCTCCTCAACAGAGGCATGTGCATCCTGGAAGACAGTAAGGGCTCATATTTGGTGGAATATGTAACTATACTATACATTTTGAAAGCTTTAAATGATTGCCTGTATTTGTGCTTTTTAGTGAATCTGCATCAGCTGTCAAACAAATAATCAAATACAAATAATTGCCTTGTCATGTGATTGTCTTTCTCCAAATACCTGCATAACAGACCACAAGCACCAAATGCCCCTCCCCTTCTTCCTTCAATCAGACCATGCTATAATCCCATGCTGCAAACAATGCCAGGTAAAGGATCCAATTCATCTTGTGTGCTGCTGTTATATTACAATATATGTGTTAGATTTGACTATTTTATAACAGTATCCATTTGTTAGTTAACAAACCCCCATGTATAAACTCAGATTATATCTCTTATTCTTTGTCTTTTCCATTTTCTGAATCATTATAGATGTGTCATTCAGTCACACCAAGCTGGTGTCAAGAGCATTTTTGGAGGGAGGGGTCAGGCAGTCTATTCTTGGGCCTCCTCCTATAGGCATTCCAGTAAGAGACCTCTGCATGAACTTTGCAGCTGATCATTATCCCTATCCATGTGGATCACACATCAGTAGGGTAACTGTCTTTCCTCTTTAACATAGATTTACAATAATAGGGACATATTAACATCTTCAAAGGTTCACCCAGAAATTAAAATTCTGTAATAATTTACCCATCCTCATGTCATTACAAACAAGTATGACTTTCTTTCTTCCTGCTGAACACAAAAGAAGATATTTTAAAAAATGTTGGTAACCAAACAGTTTTAAGGTACGGACACACCAAACCGACGCCAAAGAACTAAGGCTGATGAAAGCCAACTGTGTTGTCGCCTTGTGTTGCCTGCACCGGTGCGCACTTGAACACACAGAGAGAACTACAGCCAACTGTCAGCTAGCATGCGCGTTCTGCGCCTGTGTGTAAATTAGACAACGGTCTATTTCAGATGCTACAGGCTGCAGATGCACAAACCGTAAACAAAGCAGCGCGTGCTTACATTTTTGAATATCAATCCTGCTGATCACTTTTTTTATTCCACTCCGCTCATGTTAATATTAAAAAATCGCCCAGGATCACTCAGAAAGATGATGTAAAATGAGAACAGCCTTCTATTTGTACTGTTTTGACTTCTTTACTGGCTGTTTTGCTATTATTCTCGTGCACTGACTCGTTCACTAAGTTGAACAGCCAATCAGAGTTCTCTCTCTCACCGACGGCCCAATGCCGATTCAACATGTAAAACCCCCCCAAAAAAACAACGCCGTCTGACTAGAGCCAAAGGTGCGGAACACACCGAAAAAACTAAGTCGGCCGACGCTCAAAAACAGCCTAATGTTGCCCGACGGCCGATCATCAGCTTGCCGTGTCCCGGGCGTTTTAGTTACCATTGACTTTCATTGTATGGAGAAATAAAAAAAAAAACACATTTCCTCAATTTCTTTTGTATTTCACATATGAAAGAAAGTCATACAGAATTGGAACAATATGAGGGTACGTAAATTATGATTTTTGGGTGAACTATCATTTAAAGACCTATTCACATCAAGATTCAGGATTTGCTGAATTGAAACAGTGTATTCCTATGGACTTATTCACAATGGGTGCGAAAATGGGTCCAACAACTTATATTTTATATTAAAGTGAGTGAATTTTTTTGTCAAATGGCATTAGTTAAATTTTCAGATGGGTTTTCACTGAAGAAAATGAAATCTTTGTTACTGTATTAAATTGTATCTCGGAATTATTACCTTTTGTTGTAAATGTCTTTAACATTTACAACATGTGTATTAAATTATAAAACATTCACTATGTTTTGATTATGTTTTGTGTCGATTGAGATGAAAGAGCATTGAGCGCGTTTCACATTTCTTTTGTTATTTAAGGAGAGTTCAGTGCAGAGCCTAGACAGAAAAAAGGAAAATGTGTTAAACATAGCTGGGAAAAGTCATGGACAGACGAGAAAAATTAACACTGATTCAGACATGGGAAAAGTGGGTGAGTACACACTAAACGTTTGAGGAGATACCTCTACTTACAGTAGACTATTAACCAGTTGTGCATTTATTATAAAATGCGTTTTCATTTAATTCTATGTAAACATCCACAATACATGAATTGAATGTTCCTTCTCATTCCCTTAATACACTCAAAGGTACAGTTGGACAGATTGATTCTTCAGTCCCAGAACAAGCAGAGCCCCCTTTGAAAAAGCACAGAGGCCATAGGTAATCTTTTACTGTTATTGTTAAAAGTGGTTTGGTTTGGCATCTTGTTATCATGCTGTTAATCAAGGATTATCACTGAAGATAGACTAAAATGAATGAGGCTGTTTTTGTGTTTCATGTGACATACTCATAAAACTTCACTGCCTATTTTGAACAGACCAACTGAACCGGGGGAAGAGTCTGCAAAAGGAGATAAGATACAGCAGCCACCAAAATTAAACTCTGCAAGAGTTTCAGACCATGAAGGTATTTAGTGACTGTGTGTGCAACACGCTATATTTGACTCTTTATCCTCAAACTACAATTCCACTGAAAAAATGTCATTCTCTTTGTTTACTTTTCAATCATACTGTTATCAACTCTTCATCTGCAACTATATACCCCTGGGTCATGTTGAAATGTTGAATATACTTTTATTTCCCTTGATGCAGAGGATGATAATGGCTCTGCACAACTTGAAGAAGACAGTGTTGATCAGAACAGAGCAGCAGAGGTGCAGTACCACAGCATCAGTAATATATTTTACCTGTGGACCTTCCCAATAACATCAGTAGTACATCTTAATTAATGCAACTGAGTACTAAATGT
This sequence comes from Rhinogobio ventralis, assembly GCA_039654625.1. NCBI lineage: Eukaryota > Metazoa > Chordata > Actinopteri > Cypriniformes > Gobionidae > Rhinogobio > Rhinogobio ventralis. The sequence continues at coordinate 36,131,481 of CM077194.1, forward strand.
TAGTGTTGTAGTGCTCAAGTCAAGACCAGTCTTGAGACCAGTCTTAAGACCATTTTTGAAGGTCTTGGTCTTGTCTAGGTCTCAACCACATTTGTACTTGGTCTTGTCTCTATCTCAGACTTAAAGGAGTATTGTCTTGCCGGTGCATTGTCTGATTCATTTGTTAATCATTAATGTAACTGGATATAAAACGTACTGCTTCAGATGCAATCAATAACTTATTTCTAATTTGATTTATTTATTTTTCCGAAATTAATGAGGGATTTTGTCAAAATTAATAAACATTTTTACAAAATTCAAGATATTGTTGCAAAAAAGTACTTGTACGGATTTTTATATTATAACATGATATAATTAAGCAAAATCGCAAGAGAGCTGTTTTAACAAATTTGAGCATGGCTGCAAAACATGATATTGCTTTAATACAAACATTCAATAATTTTTTCTCAACATTATTTATGCATTTGTAATTTACCAGTTCATTTGCATCTTCTGTACCACCTCTGCAGTGCAAAGTTTTGAAGTCATGAATTTTGTTGTTAATGATTTCATTTGATTGGTAATGGCTTTATATATTGTCTTATTCTAATTAGATTTATTGATTAAAAATAAGTAATTTCTCAGGCGGTAATGTGGGTCTTTATGGATTTAACGAGTGCTGGTCTGGCCTTGGTCTTGGTCTTGTCTTGGTCTCAACCACTCAAAGTCTTGGTCTTGTCTTGGTCGCAACACACATTGACAACAGCACTACTAAATGAGCTGAATTTACTTTGTTTTAAATAATTATTTTACACTTAATTCTTTCAGGTGGATGTCAGTTTGTATAAACAAAAGACACATGTATAGTAATGCATGTCCAATTGTGCAGCACAAGGGACATTATACACTACCATTCAAATGTTTGGGGTTGGTAAGATTTTTTAATGTTTTTGAAAGAAGTCTCTTATGCTCACCAAGGCTGCATTTATTTGATCAAAAATGCAGTAAAACAGTAACATTGTGAAATATCATTAAAGTTCAAAAGAACTATTTTCTATGTTATAAAATGTGATTATTCCTGTGATGGCAAAGCTGAATTTTCAGCATCATTACTCAAGTCATCAGTGTCACATGATCCTTCAGAAATCATTATAATATGGTGATTAGATGCTCAAGAAACATTTCTTATCATCAGTTGAAAACAGATGTGCTGCTTAATATGGAAACTGATGATTTTTTTCTTTAATGAATAAATATTTTATTTAAAATATATTTTTTGTTATCCATTTAATGTATCCTTGCTGAATAAAACTTTTGAATGGTAGTATATGTGTTAGCATAAGAGTAATGTTATAGAATCACTTACTGTGTCTGTGCAAAGCTGAATGCAGTCTTTCCATTTCTCTCATGACCTTGTAAACCTGGTAATCCAGGATATCAGAAAGGGACATGATGTATCTGTAAATCATGAAGCTCCACCCATAGTAGTTATATCATAACAAGAAATAAAACTGCCTTGAAAAGAACTCCACCTCAAGAGAACAATTCTGACACACTTAATCAGCAAGCGCTTGTATTGTATTGAACCTGCAATACTTGTTTAATAAGCTGTGTTGTTCAGGTGCAGGGTGTTGGTACATCTCTGAAGGTTACTATCCAGCGTAGCAGTGAGAGTCGAGCCTTCAGCACTTCACCTGAGGAGATGGCAGTAGGTGCAGGCCATGATGGCGAAAAAGAGAGAAGCAAACACACCGTCAAATTCACCTGCTACATTTGCAACATCACCTGTCCCGACCAGCAAGTAAGACTTGACTATGTAAATGAGGGGAGGAGTCAGTTGATGATGGTGTTGATCATAGTGTTGACCTCTGCAGGGCTTCCAGACTCACATGATCAGTTTAGATCATCAGCAGCATATGATGGAAATCCAGCATGCGAGTAACACCTGTCTGGCCACACTGTTACCCCAAACCCAGGAGTCCCTGCAGAGAACAAACAGGTAAGCGATGCTCAGTGCTCTGCTTTAAAGGTGTAGGGTGTATTTTTTATAGGTTGACTTACTCATAAGCGTAAACGAACACTGTAACTCTGTGGTAATTTAAAAAAAAAAGATAGATAAAAAAATCTAACTGACCCTCAAATTTTTTAATGGTAGTGAATATTACTCACATTTAAAATTTCAAATATCAAGTATGGCTTCATTGCAAGTATTGTTTAAAGAAAATGAACACTGTATACACTATGTGTGTATACATATAACACTGTATATACAAATATATACAAGGAATATACAAATTCCTTGTGTGTTTTTGCGCACACTTGGCAAATAAAGCTCATTATGATTCCTGTTTTATAAGACAATTGTTGTTTGTTCTGTAACAGAGAGAGGAGGATGGGTCATCAGCGCTGGTGTCCTACCTGTCAGTGTCGTTTTTCTGGTGACCTCATCGAGCACAGACGAACAAAGAAACATAAGGTGACCTTAACATTATCAAAACAAATATCACCATAATCACTTCAAAAAATATCCACATATACTTGAGGAGTAGAGTTTAAACCACTGACTGTATAAAAATGCTGTCTTGTCTCCTCATTAGATGGCAAAAGTGTCTTCGAGACCTTTCTGTACCCTGTGTGAGCGCCACTTTAGGACTCCTCGCAAGTTTGTTGAGCATATGAAGTCTCCTGAGCACAAACAGAGGGTTGAGGAGGTTTGTGTGTGTATTTTGTAGATATTTGAATGTAAAATGTATTAAATGACATCCATAAGACTTTTCTCTTAACACATTTGTTACAGTTAAGAAACGAGGGCGACCCAGAGGTTATGGAGGAGCTCATAACAGTGGATGCCATTGGCTGCTTTGAAGGGGAAGATGATTATGAGGAGGATAGAAATGAAGAAGAGGTTGCAGTGTTTGAGAAGGTTAGTTGCATGACTTCATGTGCTCTTCTAAATTTGAGTTTCTCTCGAGTTTTTACTTGAATTTTGTTCATAGCATCCTGCTCGTAGGGAAATTGCTCCTGAAGAGACGACTGATTATAAGACATATGATCCAGGCACACAATATGGTGAGTCCTCGGCTTCAACCACATCCCTAGATTGTCAAAGAAAAGTTTCTGAGTAACTTAACAGTTCTGACTGCTTTCTGACCCTCAGGCACTAGTTTTGTGGTGCCTGTCGCTGGTTTCCTCTGCAAGCTGTGTCATAAATTCTACCACTTTGAGTCTTCTGCACGGGAAACTCACTGCAGGTCTCTTATGCACTTCCAGAACTTACAGGTAAGGAAAATTATGGATTTTGTCATTTGACAGTAGTGATGCATATGCGTTTTTTTCCTTAATGTGCGTGGCTTTTAAGAGGTGGGCAAATCTGAAATCAATAATACTACAATCATTCATTTATTCATTAACCATTTCAGTCGTATCAGACTCTATGGTGATTCTATGGGCTATCTCTTGCCGTACGCAAGAGACTGTCCATGAATTTTCTTGGCAATGTTTTTTTCAGGGTAAGTCGCCAGGTCTTTTCCCAACCATCCCCATTACATGGCTTGGGACTCACACACACACACACACACACTCTCACACCTAGTGATAATTTTGCATCTCCAATTCACCTATAGGGTGAATTCAGTTGATTGGGACACTTTTTCCAAGTCATCTCAATGGCAAAAGTGTCCCAATCACCTTACTATTTTTGGATTGTGGTGAAAACCCAGAGGAAACCCATGCAGACACAGGGAGAACATGCAAACTCCACACAGAAAGGCCTCCTGGCTCAGCAGGTACTCGAACTGGGGACCTCTTTGCTGCTGTGAGGTGACAGTGCTACCCATTGAGCCAATGTGCTGCCTGTACTATAATAATAGTCTGGTGTAAAAGTGACACATTCAAAAAATGTAATGGCCAGTCTGATTGGAACTTGCCATTAATTACACACAGTCATACCTCAAACATGAAGCTGCTGTAGTTTTTTAAATGCGTACACTACCATTAAATAGTTTGGGGTCAGTAAAATGTTTTTGAAATAAGTCTCCTATGCTCACTAAGGGGCCGTTCACACAGAACGCGTTATTTCATTCCATTGTTTTTCTATGTAAACGCGCTAGGCGGACGTTTATATAACCGTTGCACTAGCGCCTTGTGTCTTTTGCAACGTCTCGCGCATGACACAGCGTTCTAAAAACATGGCTCTCAAGTTAAAATCAGTTCAACTTTTTTTCGCCATTCCACTGCCCGCGTCTCTGTGTGAACGAGCCCTAAGGCTGCATTTTTTAAAATCAAAATACAGTAAAAAACGTAATATTGTGAAATATTTTTACAATTTAAAATAACTTTTCTATTTTAATATTTTTTTTTAAATGTAACGCATTCCTTTGATGCCAAAGCTGAATTTTCAGCAGCCATTACTCCTGTCTTCAGTGTCACATGATCCTTCAGAAATCAATATGCTATATCTAATGTGCTGATTTGGTGCTCAAGAAACATTTCTTATTATTATCAATGTTGAAAACAGTTGTGCTGCTTAATATTTTTAGTGTAAACCATAATGCATATTTTCAGGGTTTTTTGAGGAATAGAACATTTTAAAACAGCATTTTTGAAATAGAAATATTTTGAAACTTTATAAATCTCTTTACTGACTTTTGTTGAATGTAATGCATCCTTGTATGAATTTCTTTAAAGAAAAGTATATCTTACGGACCTCAAAATTTAGAAATGGTACAAATTTCTACTTGAGGACCACAAATATACATGTGACTTATGTGCATGACGAATCAGAACCAGACCATAATTTATTTTATAAATTGAAAACTGCTTTCTAAAAACCTATAAGAAGTTCCCAAGGGAGGGTGAATTAGCCATTGCCAGTTGGCCTACATTCACTACTGACAAACCTGTCTGTGTAAATAATGTAGGAGGAACTTTTCAAAAAACAAAAAGATAGTATATAAACTGTTAATAGAGCTCATCCAATGCAAAATGCTTATAGTGTTGTATTTGATTTTCAGAAGCATAACACCTTGAAGATGCAGAAGAACTGTGAGAGTGATGCCTCATGTAGCAGCCCAATGAGGGACCCTCGAGGCCTGGAGCTCATTGCTTCCTGCGCCAATGAGATCATGATTTCTGACAGCAGCCAGGCAGATCTCAACAGATCACACATCAATTCCTCAAGAGAGCCATTACACTCGAGGAAGCTTAAGCCATCTAAAAGAACTCCCAAATCCAAGACTTCATGCTTAAAAAGCTCTGTAGCTCTACAAAACCCTTCTGTGGTCATGGAGCACCTAATATGTACTCCACATTGTGGCTTGAGGTCAAGCCAAGAGTCACACTGCCAAGAAAGCAATAGGCCTGACTCAAGTGTTCAACTACAGCAAACAGAGTCCGGTGAAAAAGAAAAGTCATCCTGTGACCCTGTGCATTACTCAGAAGAGCAAGAAAATGAGAGTGCAACACCCACATTCAGTTCGTGTCATGTATCACAGTTAAACTCAGAGGAAAATGTTTCAAAACCAATTGAGGTTAAAGAGACAGTCAGCAAAGACCAATCAAAAAATACCTTTCATGTTCATAAGAGTCCATCAAGTGTTTCTGTGAAAACTGTGAAGAATACCTGTGAGAAAAAAATAAAGCAGTTGTAATTATTTAAAATAAATATTTAAATTCTGAAATATTGTAAATATAATTTGCTTTTGTTTTTCGTCATTAACAATAATATAATAATTGTTGAACAACAGTGTTTTACAACATTTATTAATCTAGGTTAATGTTGTTAATTGAATTGTAATTAATTGTTCATTCTTATTCATAATACATTGTTTATTTATACAACTTATTAAAATTTTTTTTTAAAAATGTTAATGTTCGCTATTGTATTAACTAATGTCAATGTCTAAATATTATTGTAACAGATGAATTTGAATCTTTGTCCATCAGTTAAACTGCAGAGGAAGGTCACAGTTTGTCAGTGGTTAAAGAGTTTATCCCAAATGTATTTTCTAAAGCACTTTGGTCACCTCCACTTTGGTGGAGAAAAGGAAGCAAAACTGAAATGTCCAGAACTGCATAGGCTACGTCTAAAGTAGAACAGATTTATTGTTTTAAAAAACCCACAGATATTGTGTTCATTGTTAATTAAATAAATTTGACAATAATTTGTTAAAAATCAACAGAATTTTTTAATATCTTTGGAAGTAGTAGTAATAAAAATATTATTTTTTATATATATATATATATATATATATATATATATATATATATATATATATATAGTAGACTGTTAGACGTCACTGCTTGAGCTCTATATGCTGGCTGCATCAGTACACGTGGCATGCAGATATATGTGTGTCCTACAGGGGGCGACAGAACGAACTGCAGGGCATTATGGGGCGGAGATGGCATTCTAGTACACACACAGACGACGGTGAAGCAAGTCTAGTACGAGACCTGTAACACAACTGGGAGCGGACATAGATATCGATAAACGGTTCGCAAACAATTAAAGGGTGTCCTGCAGACGGAAATCGTCTCTTGGGTTTTGGTGTCATGGCTCAAAATGATTTAATGAGCAACGCGGAGGACGTGGCGGATCAGGTGAGAGAACAGAAGGCCCTGTCGGACAACTTGCACACTAAATCATGGAGACTACACTGCTTCACAAAACAAACTGTTCCTAAGTTCGGGAAAGTCCATGTGTGCGTGTATAGTTCTGGTCATGTTTGCTCAAGATTTGTTTATTAACTAACTTCTAGTCTTGTGACTGATGGAGGAACTGAACTACTAGTGATACTGTTGTAGAAGAACTGTGCCAAACCTTGATTTTCCAGGGCTGCTTTCGAGTACTGATAAGGACTGCATGACATATATTTATATATTCGCGCCGTATATAAATACTTATACGCTATTTTTGTGAGCCCAAAATGTTAGAACGTCATACAAACTTGATCTCTAAATCATTTGCATCAGGGCAGTCAAACATCTGTCCATTTGATGAAGCAAGAGATGCACAGTTACTATACTCTTATGATTTAAAGGGGAATTTAACAGCTTGACATTGATCGAATGCGCGTACGTTGCAAAATGTGCATAATTCGCATGATTATTGAATTTGTTTGGGGCTGTTTTTCATGCTAGTAGTTTATGCTTATTTTGGGCTTAATAACAGGAAGCAACTTATGTCGTTATTGTATAAGCGTAAATGGAGTTGTGATTGGTGTATCAGTTTTGGGGTTTTCAAGGCCGATTAGAGCAGTCATCATCTCATTTTATTAATTTATAGCCTAATTTTCAGTGTAATGTAGCCTAATAGATTTGCTCTGTACGTGGTATTCATGGAAACAAGTCAAATACCAGGGCACTCAGACTCATGTTGACACACAGGCAGACATTGGCCCTGAGATCTTTTCCCATTCATTTAGTCTTGCTTCTTGGTACTTGTTGAATGCTGATTGGCTCGTTTTCTTCTTAGTGCTGATGTGGATCGTATGGGGGCGGGGCTTAGCAGAGGCCAGTGTCACAGCTCACGATAAGCCTCGAGTTAATCACAAGCAGGTTTAGAGTGATATTGACCATGTTAAAATATACATTTATATTTATATATATGCTGTGTGTGTGTATTTAGTAATCCTACAATCTGCACATTTTATTCAAAAATATTTTACTTTTACTTTCAACTTTTAAGAAAGTAGATTCTAAGTAGAAAGTAGTAGGTTTTTCATTTAGCAATATAATAGGCTGTATTCTAACAATCTTGTTCTTGTTACAGGTTAAGTGATAAGACTATAAGATCATGTAATAATCCTGTTAGAGTAAATTGCAGCATCTTTATCCTTCCCTGTACATCTTTATTCAACACCTGTTGCATGAGGAAGTGGAACAGATTTATTGCTAGTAAACCACAGTGATATTTAAATGCTGGAGTTGTAACCCTTGTGCTCATGAGTCATCAGTTGCAAATGGATTTAATTTTGGCCACCTGTGCTCTGATATTGACTGAAATGTAGGGAAAAGTGAAAAGGGTAATTGGAGCTCAGGGGTTGAACATTAAACAACATGCATTTGTAAAGCTGCTTCAGCGTGTGCTTACTTGATGTAATTTAAAGTTTGTGTAAATCTAAAACATTCACACTAGGGAAATAAATTGATTTATTCAGTTATATCCGGTTATAAAATGGATGTTTGCTATTTATTCCTGTTCGGGGTTGGAAATCATCTTACTAAATCCATAAATCTGTGCTAGACTATAATAAATGTCCTTCCCTTTTATGTTGACCTAAACCAGGGGTTTTCAAACTTTATGCCAAGGACCCCCAAATATGATGAACCTTTTATGAGGGACCCCCCTTCCTAAAATCCATCTATATTTATGTAAGAAAAAACATTTAAACTTTTAGATAAGTGTTACATTATAAATACAACATATTGTTTCCCAACTTAAATTGGCTATACTTAATGTTGAATGTATAAACCTGAAGAAGAACATTTTCAATTAAAAATGATTTGTATAAGCAACTTTCACAATAAATGTATCATAAGTTATTATTGCCATTAGATAGAGCTGCACGATTCTGGATAAATTGAGAATCTATATGTTTATTCTGAACCAAGCGTGCCGCACACGTTCCGAAAAGTGAAGTCAAAGCGTCTCGATCGCCCCCAGGTGGTTGGTCCCTGTATAGCTCATAAACCCTGCCCCCTCCATGTATTCTAATGGGACGCGAACTAAACAACAAACTAAACAATCAAATTACACTTCAAATACATTTTTTCCAAAGATGGTTTCTGTCATTTTAGGTCGATTTTTATCACGCTGATAAGTGTTTTAAAATAAGATTAGTTTAGTTACATTTCCATAACTGTTTATTTCACACCGACATAATGAGTTGTTCTGCAGTAAACTAACAGATTCTGTGGGAGTGTGGGTGGGGTTTTGATATCACAGCTCTACTTCCTGCTCTCTACTGCGCAGACTCAGGTCCCGAGGTCACTACTGCGTAGATGCTGATCCCAAATTAGCACAAGATGTCAGCGCCATATTCAGACATTGGTGGCTTCACTTTTCTACAGTGGAAGATAGTGAAGAGGCGTCGTCCATCTTTTTTTACAGTCTATGCTCTGAACAGACACTAAACAAAACAACATGTAATTTACTAGAGGTTCTGACAAAATGTTAATTGCTGCAGTCAGTGCAGAGTGCAGAATCAGTGTTTTTTCACATCTCTTGAATGAATAAATTATTCAATTACGAATAAAACATTTGTAACAGTCTCTTGTCGCCTCCTGGTGGTGTAACGATATAATCGATACAATCGTTACTTGAAGCGTCAAGTTAATTTCAAAAGGTGGTTTGCTCTATTTTGATCGGTTTTATATCCTAAATTCAAACTCTTATCCCAGCTAGTACGGAACTGTTTGTGATATACATTTTTTGAATGCATAAATAATGATTCTGTTTGGTTGAAAAGAAGCTATTGCATAAGCTGTTGCAGGGCCAATGCAGATTTGAATGTTCCGCTGTGATTTTGTCAAAGGTTTACTAAACATAGCTGAATCGTTGTCATTTTGAGATTGCGCAAGTGTTTGAATCGAGATCTCAATCTTTTAATGATTAATTGTGCAGCTCTACCATAAGATGTAGATGTGTTCAGAATGATATTACATCTTTATTAGATGTTTGCTAAGAACATCTTTACTATTGCTGCTGCTCATACCTAGATTTGGGGATTTTCATATGTTTGTCTTTTCGTTCATCTCTAGTTCCTTCGAGTGACGAAGCAGTACCTGCCCCACATAGCGCGTCTCTGTTTGATCAGCACGTTCCTGGAGGACGGCATTCGGATGTGGTTCCAGTGGAGTGAGCAGAAAGAATATATTGAGACGACGTGGGGGTGTGGGTTCTTCCTGGCCACACTGTTTGTCTTAATCAATTTACTTGGACAGCTGGGTAAGAAGTTTGTTCAGCAGAAAAATATTCGGCTTGGAACATATTCAGATTTTTATATGTGATGTTTTATTAATCTGTTAAACAGGTGGTTGTATACTGATTCTGAGCAGGAATTTTGTGCAATATGCCTGCTTTGGATTATTTGGGATCATCGCCTTACAGGTGTGAGCATTCTGTTTGAGTTCTTTAATATGTAATTAGATGTTATCTGTGGATAGGATTATTATTGAGTTAAACTGTTTAATTATGGTCCTGATCTTTATCTGTTCCAGACCGTTGCCTATAGCATTCTTTGGGACCCAAAGTTTTTGATGAGGTAGGTGTTTTTGTTTTTTTTGTGTTTTTTTTGGCAGTATACGGCAGGTATGAGTAGATCATCCTATGTTTTATGCTCTGATCTCGTCATTCTTGACTTCTCTCCTCTGTGTTCAGGAATTTGGCTCTGGGTGGAGGTCTGCTGCTGCTCCTTGCTGAGTCACGCTCTGAGGGCAGGAGTATGTTTGCTGGTGTTCCCACTATGAGAGAGAGCTCTCCTAAACAGTACATGCAGCTCGGTGGCAGAGTCCTACTGGTGCTTATGTTCATGACGCTGCTGCACTTTGATACCAGCTTCCTCTCGGTGAGCAAACATCCTCAACCTGGTAAATGGGTGAATCACAAAGAAGTTTGATTCACTCATTTAAATTATATTTCATCCAAAAATGAGAGAAACGAGAAAAAAAATATATATATATATTGTGCATAACGAAAATGAGACCTGTTTTATGAATATTAAGATAATTTTAAGGACAATTTCACATAACAATTACATGTAATTGAAATTGTCATCACACATACGTTCTCTTTGCTGTAATGGAACACAAATTAAGATATTCAATACAATCAAGATTTCTGTCCCTCCATTTTCAGTCTAGTCTTGTAAAACTAATCCATATGAATTTAGTGGATTAGTCCAAATTTCTAGATGAGACGATCATTTGATATGATGAACAGATTTAATTTAGGCTTTTATTCACATATTAACATTCATCAACCTACACCAGTTATAATAAACGGAAGTTCAAACATGTTCGCTTGACATTTAAGAACTAATGAAGTTCATTCTCATGTAGAGATGCACCGATTGCAATTTCCTTGGCCGATTCTGATTTCCGTTTTTTTTTGTAAGTGTGACCTGCCGAAATCGACTTTTGCCAATTCCGATTTTCTTTCAAAGAACTATAATTGACAGCATATACAAACAAAATTCTACTTTTCTGCAATTTTATTTTCATAAAAAAACAAGTAAAAAGACCAAATATAATATAAAATAAATATAAAATAAGAACAAATAAACAAATTTGACAACAGATGAATAAATGCAATAGAATAAAGAGAGATATGAAATAAACACAAATTATTAATTTGTTTACAATAATAGGGCCCTGTGAAATGTTTTTTTACACAAATTCTGTGTTGTGTATTTTAGTTTTTCTGGTAATCTAATGAAGGCATAAAACATTAATTTATTTTTAATCAAATTTAAATTTAAGTAAACCCTTCCTTTTTTGGCAAACAAATTGGTGCACAACAGAGCTTTACTGTTAAAATTAAAACATTTATTTGATTTTCTGTGATTATTCCTTTAAAAAAAGTTTTCATTATTGTATTGTTCTTGTTGTTGATGTTGTTGTTGTTATTATTATTATTAGTAGTAGTAGTAGTAGTAGTAGTAGTAGTAGTAGTAATAGTACATTAAGACATACATTATACTGTATAATAGCAATACGATAGTACATAGTACTATACAATAGTCACAAGTTAAACCAAGCTTTTATTTTGACGGGTTGCCGTGAAGATCTTGAAGTTTCTGTGTGTATATGATATATGACAATAGTTTTTCTCAAATTAAACAGTAAAATGCTCGTGAAGTGACTCTCAGACAGAGCGGCTTTGGATATGTATCTATGTCTCTATTCTCGTGTGTTACACAGCACATTTGAGCCAAAGTGCTAGTTGTGTAGACTGTCATTAGAGAGTACAGGCCGCTCTCAGATTTTATTTAGAATATCTTTGTGTTCTGAAGATGCATGAAAGTCTTGTGGGTTTGGAACGAAATGAGGGTGAGAAAATGATGACAGAATTTTTGCGTAACCTAATGCTTTAATGTAAATACTAGCAGCTCTATTTGTTTGTAAAAAAAAGTCTACTTAATTTGCAGCTGAAAATTACAATTAGAATATTACAACAATTTCTATAATATTACAACACTATTTTAAATGAATATGTATTGTTTATCTTAAAACGCTTTTTAGAAACGAGCTTAGATACTTGATATAAAACTTCAGTCAGCCCTGTTTACATATGACTTATAGTTGGCCTTTTCTGGCTTTATAAATGTGCTCATAAACCCAGCATCTTATGACTTGGAAGAACATCTAAAACGTATGTTCAGTTGTTTGTACGGGTCAAGTGCTTCAGGCTCGCAATCATACAGATGATAATGTGATTGTTGATCAGGATGTGGGTTTGTGGTTGAGTATTTGTGCAAATTGCATCATGATGCAACCTGAAACGCAAGCTTATCTTTACAAAAGTTGCATTACAATAGAAACTGCTCATGGCTTGTTTGGTTTGCAAACAAGGCAAGACAGTTACTGATGTCATTCATCTCCATGGAACAATTCTGAGACACAGTCTGTTCTGATAGTCATGGACAGCAAAGGCAAAATGTGGGCATTACATTCAGTTATAACTCATCTAATTGTACATGGTTAGGATAGCAAAATACGTATTTAGAATGATCAAACTTTAACAGGGAGGCTTTGCATGTCTTTCATTCTTGTCCAGATGCCCATACTCTTCAGTATTTTGGCATAAATTCATCTGACATCCATATTTGGTGACATGGATTGCATAACACAACCACATAAAAAAAACAAAAAAACAATATGGCACAGACTACTTAATTAAAGGTACAATTGCAAGAGATTTACAAGATTTCCGAATGGTTTGTGCCAACCACAATATACACTACCATTGAAAAGTTTTCATATGTTTTTGAAGAAAAGTTTCTTATGCTTACCAAGGCTGCATTTATTTGATGGAAAAAAATATAGTAAAAATGGTAATATTGTGAGGAGATAAGACAATGTATCGTAAAATGTTTTTTATTTTTATTTTCAGCAGCCATCATTCTAGTCTTCAGTGTCATGTGATCTTTCAAAACTAAAATGATGTTTTGATGCTTAAGAAACATTTCTTATCAAAGTTCAAAACATTTGTGCTGTTTAATGTTTTTGTTGAAACGGTGATGCATTTTTTTTTTCAGGATTCTTTGATGAATAGAAAGTTCAAAAGAACAGCATTTATTTGAAATGGAAATATTTTGTAGCAATGTTACTATATTAACTGTAACTTTAGATCAATTGAATGCGTTTTTTGCTGAATAAGTGTTAATTAAAATATTTATTTTTAAATATAGTATTTGGAAACCAAACATTGATAACTTGCCATTTTTGAGCCAATACAGTTCACATCAATAATAACATCAATAATTTCAGTGTTTAATTTGAGGATGTTTTGTTTACGTTTGTATCTTAAACTCTTTTTTTTCCCTTCAGTGTTGGGTCACCACTTGATTTGTAATGTAAAATCCCCAAATTTAATGCGTCCCAAAACCTTCTCCATTGTAATAGTCCTTTTCACCACTAGAGGGCAGATGTGGACAGGTTTTGCGGGGCATAGATGATGATTTCTGCAGTGTTTAATCCTGCTTCCTGTGTTACAGTTTTACATCAGTTGCATGTCTCACTGACTTCCTTTTTCTAAAGTATCTGTGTTTGCTTCAGATTTTGCAGAACCTGGTGGGTACAGCTCTCATTGTCCTGGTGGCTATTGGTTTCAAGACTAAACTGGCGGCCCTCACCCTGGTCATCTGGCTGCTGGCCATCAATGTGTACTTCAACGCTTTCTGGTCCATACCAACCTACAAGCCTATGCATGACTTCCTCAAGTACGACTTCTTCCAGACCACATCAGTGATCGGTGGCCTTTTGCTGATAGTAGCACTAGGTCCAGGTGGAGTGTCCATGGATGAGAAGAAGAAGGATTGGTGAGACGGGACTGAACTCAAACGGCTCACTCGCTCACTCTGTAGTTTGCCCTTTGGCAATTTTTTTCTGTGCAGTTATCACACAAAGCAGGTACACTACTTGGAGAGGATGGAGCCAATTGAGACGTGGCCTCACAAACACCCCAGGACCAACAGAATGACCTGGTCTCCACATCTCATGCACTGTCTATGTTTTCATCTTGCGTGCTTACTGAATTATTTCTACCAGCACTTTTAGACATATTAGTTTATCATATTTATTTTCTGAGGTTCAGGTCAGATCCTGTTATTTGAGAACCCCCTTGAAAATCTGAAACATTCATGTTATAAAAGCTGCGACCACGTTGAACGAATAACAAATTAATTTTTCTTTGCCATTTTCTCTGCCTTTTTATTTCGGTGTCAATTGCAAGTCAGTGTACCAAAGAAGCATCCTCCAAGATATACGTCATTTTGCCTTCGAGTTCATTTAAGCCATCTTAGTTTATCACAAAATGAATTTGAAGTAAAATGGAAAGTCGATGTCATTGAGTTTATTCATGGGTCAGTCGGACTTAAACTGATATCGTTGCTGTGTTGAAAATTACTGCACACTGGGTGTTTTATGTGTCAATCTCTCCCTGTCAGCAGGCAAAACAAAGAGAGAATTCCTATTCATGAATATTTTTTTTACCATTACAAAGTAGTTAAATGTAAAAATTGAAAGTTTATTGGCATTTTGAAGAATGCTGCATTCCATTCTAAAGATTAGTTGGCTTTTCATTTTCATGTAGAAAGCTGTACGTTTGTTAACGTGTTTGCTGTCTGTTGTCAGGTCACTTTAAAGTTTACAACAGGTGAATTAGTGTTTCTCAAAACAAGCAGAAAGTGAGATGAGAATATTGAAACCCTGTGGTTTGTCAGACTCAGTGTTTATCCTCTTTGTACAAAAAAAAGAAGAAATAACTGAAAAATATTGGTTTTCTAAGTGTTTTAAATATTTGTTTTGACATATAAAGGGAAAAGAAAAAAATAATCTCCGGTGTTTCGTTTTTTTTTTTTTTTATTATTATTTTTATTATTATAGTTAACCGTTTTTATGAGCAACCAACAATAAAACTAGTGCCATTCAAAAAAACAAAACCCTTTTTTTCTACATGACGGGGGGGAAGAATGCTCACTGAAGGTGGTAGTCTGGACATATATAGTTATGTTTGAGCTGTTAGTTATGTTCAAAACTAGTCATTATATCCATATGTCCATGTCTCCCAAACCTTCACAACCAGCAGAAACTATGATCTCAAGACTGAATTCAAAGGACACTATTTCTTCAAACGATCAGCACTAAAAATGTGAAGTGGTAAGATTTTGTTTAGGCCTAACCTTTATATATCTTGCTTCCTCTAAAGCGTCCTCTATTTGTTTATTATAGTAATTATTATCTTGTTTACCGAGGTAAAACGTTTTGGTTGACCTAACTAGACGAAGGTAGGCCTATTTACGATTCTTTGGATGTTTCAAGTTTTAGGAAAAGGCCAAGCAGACCACCCAGAAAACCTTACAGGACCACCAACTTTCGTTCTGTCAGATGCATGGTTTACGTTCGCCTGCAGAGCATTAAGGTGATTTTATATAAATACACACAATAATGTTGATTTGAGACGTGAAATCACTACCACTTCTGTGTCTTTTTAGTTTTATAAAGTTAAATTATCGACCTAAAAGCAGATATAGGCGAATTGTTGCGCAATATCTGCCACATTAGCCAAAATATATTTTTACTAAAGACTGCGATAACATAATATTAACACCTGTCGCCAAGAGAATAAAAATTGTATCAAGTGTTCTGAAAGCTTTTTTTAAAATCTCATATTTTTTTATAGCATTAATCATTTAAGTAACTGTGGTATTGCCAATGTAAATGTTAATATTATTTTCTTCTAAAGCAAGCAGCCCATGCCAGCAGTAGAGGGCGCTAAAGCTGTTTCTAACGACTAGTTGCGTCAGGCCTTTTCCATCTGACAGGTCTCATGTATAGTAGGCGTAATCATAGATTCAGTTACTCACCCTCTCAAGTCTTCAAATAAGCTGTTTTCTTTTAAGGTAATTGTTGTTGTTCTTTCCATACTGTTTCTGTTAACTAATTAAATATTGTATAAAACGCAAAGTGCAAAAATACATTTATCATTATTCATATTGAACGGGAGAGTTTAATTAATCCAGTAATATCCAGTACTTTTTTAGTCTACTGGTATTGATATCTTACTGAAAGTGCCGAATGTTATGCCCTGGTAATACAATGGTGCTCAGCATGTAACGTTACCGTGGTGTTCTTGATCAAACTTCGAATACACCATGGCACAGAAACTAGTTGTCTTGTCACACTTTCCTCCAGTAAATAAGTCTTGAGTTAGGCTTATTTTTAATGTCACTTTCTGTGAAGACACAAAGTTTAAACTCTTGACCACAGAGAAAATCTATTTGAATGGGGCGTGTTGTCAATAAAAAGCCATTAACAATCTATCAGTGGAAAGTTATAGCCTATTAATGGCAAAAAATGGTAAAGGTTAGTTAGAAGAAATGCCTAACAATTGTTCTTTCCAACAGATTTTGCATCATTGCATTGTATAAAATTACACTATTTAAAAGGGATAGTTCACCCAAAAATTCCTCACCCTCAAATCATCCTAGGTCTTATACGACATTCTTCTTTCAGACGAATACAATAGGGGTTATATTAAAAAATGTCCTGGCTCTTCCAAGCATTATAATGGAAGTGAATGGCTGTTTCTGTTTTGAAGTTCTTAAAAGTGGACTAAAAGTCACTGCCATTATAATGCTTGGAAGAGCCAGGATGTTTTTTTAATATAACCCCAATTGTATTTGTCTGAAAGAAGAATGTCGTATATACCTAGGATGACTTGAGGGTGAGGAAATCATGGGCTAATTTTCATTCTTGGGTGAACTATTCCTTTAAGATACGTGGTAACTTGCCCCAATGTGAAATTTATGAAAAATACTCTTGTACTGCACACAGTTCAATCTTTCAGCTAAAGTCCACCTTTATTATATGCAGTCGTTGACTAGTTATACTGTGGACTTCCTTTTCATGTATGTAAATTTGCTTTTATTGCACACATATGATAGTTACTGAAACTTTTGTTTGCTGGAATCCAAACGAAACTTAAATGATTAAATTTCAAAGAGGGTTTTGAAACGAATATACAAAACTACTGCTATAGAGAAATTAGTCTTTTTTTATAGTTACTGAGATATAACCCTTTTGTACTGATCCATTCAGTAGTACTGCACTAGCCTACTTGCAAGAGAGGTTTGATATTGAGACCAGGCCCTCTGGCAACATAACTGGCATTTGCTGTTTTCCCTTCATCTTTTTGTTTTCCTCCTCCTTGAGCCCAACTCACTTCCTCAGCCTTTAGCCAAGCTGATTGCTCTGTAAAGGAAACATTATTTATAAACAAACCTTCCTTGGCCACACTAGCATGAGTTTGAAAAGATGCTGTGGATACAGCAGAGTTCAGCTGCAGGTCAGTGGAGATACCTCAGGTTTACCATACACACCCCATTCACATGCCTCTCCTCGTCACTCCAGGGAATAAACCTTAGTCAGGGTAGCGCCATATGTAATTTTGGACTGGAGTGAAAATAATTCTGTGAGTTACAGAAGTACAGGGTGTATTGAAAAAGTGAACAAAAACTCCATAAAACAATTTTGAAATGTATAAGTTGTGAAAATTGAATCTATGACTTTTATACATTGCATGCCATTGTAACGACTGTAAATGCCCTGATATACTCACAGTTCTCAACTCAAGTTTTTGTTCTTTGCTTAGGGAACTTTTTAATATCTTTGCAGCATACTGTTATTAAACATTCATCTAAATGCCACTCTCAGCAAAGTGGGATATGTAAATATTTGATGCATGCTTTCCTCTCAATAACAAAATGAACACAACACAAATGGCAGTGTTGTGAAAACAGATAAGAAAGCATCTGATTCTGTGTAATTCTGCACTCCAATCAAGTCATGCAACATTTATTTTAAAGTAAGCAGCTTTACAGTATTAAACATGAAGAACAGTGTCAATTCACTTTGGAAAGTTTTTTTTAAACTCCAGAAATGAACTTCGTTTTGCCTGATTTTGTTCAAAATAATGTCACAACAGGGGCTTAAGTCTATCTCTCACAGCCTGTTTTTGCATCTGTGTGAAATTCAATATGGTATCTAACCTGACTATGGTCTATATCTCTAATTAATGGTGTGGACGGGTAGATGGAGGAAGCCAGCATTCCTTTTCGTATGTTTCGTATAGGTCTCAATGCTTCTGCAGGAAATGTGGGAACGGTTAAAGATCAATGTAGCACTTTAAGAAAGTCAACCTCAGGCCACACTTTGAGTCCATCTCTGTGGGGTCAGAGTTTTGAAGGAAGAGGGTGACAAGGTCAGCCTTCAAGTCCCATCAAAAAGAGTTTCTTCCCTCCTTCGGTCTGTTCTATTCCTCGGAAAGTGTCAGGAACACACAGACAATGATTTGTCACCAGAAACGGCCCTGATAATTTCCAATTTCATGGGAGCCGGAGAAGAGGCCAGGATGGTCAGCCACAGCTGGAAGTGTGTGTGTCCACTGTGGGCCCCGACCATTGTTAGAGCCCCAGCCGCAGGCCACTGTGTGTGCGGGACGCTTTTACTCGGAGCGCCCCGACAGCCAAATGTCACCATTAACCATGCGCTGCAAAATTGGAGGCATTCATGATAGACGCTCCTCATAAGCCATAAAAGGGGTCATCAGTGAGGGTGACTCAAGTTCAGCAAGTCAGATTCAATGGTGTCATGCTTGTTCTGCTCTTTGATGTGACGTGTGTGGAAATGTGGCTTCTTTCTCACACTTGTTAGCGCTGTCAATCTTCCGATAGATTCTCTGGTTAAACAGTTGTCTGTTCTCAGTGCTGGCACTGTGAAAGTAATGATATTGTTGACAGATCATCAGATAATTTAATCATGATTGTGATCTGGTCTGATGGCAGCGTGTTTTTTGTTTTCTCTCATAGACATTGTATCAGCTCTTTCTCACCAAGACACTTAGCTGGTCTCCTCCTGAAAGCTGATTGGTCAGCACAGCGTTACCGCTGCAAAATCTCTTCACTTATACTTACTGTGTGCATAGACCAACTGTTCACCTTAACACTAGGTAGGTTGACACGTCAGGGACTGTAGTGGAAGGATGACACAAAGCTGACATGAAATTATTGGAAAATATATGAAGAATTTGGAAAAGTTGGAGTTTTATGACTTTTTGTCCATGTTAGTGAGCTTTGAGGTCATCTTTTTGCTAGTGTACTCTTTAGAATTTACAGTCTCTTCCAAAATTTTCATGACTCATCTTCTACTACTACGGCAACAGTAGCAAATCATAATTCATGGATGTGCTCTAAATTAAATATGAAATTTAAATGGGAAAAACCATAAAAATTCATAGCTGTTTGTATGTTACTAAACATGTAAAGGTATTTAGTTTTGCCTTTACAAATGTAAACATATTTATGAATCCTTTATATTTATATTTAAATGTGTTTTTATAGATACAGTGTATAATGTATGTTTGCTAATATATTTTTGTAGCCCTAATAACTGAAACAGTGACAATTTCAGTTACAATACAAATTTTTTTGGTAACACTTTATTTTACAGTGTCCTTGTTACGTTACATGTACTGACTATAGTAATAACAGTAAATTATGCATAATTACAGGCAACTAACCCTCAACCAAACCCTAATCCTACCCTAACCCTATAGTAAGTACATGTAGTTAATTAATATTACTCAGTACTTAAATATAGAATTACACTGTAACAATGACACCGTAAAATAAAGTGTAACCCATATTTTTTTGAAGACTTCAATTTCAGGATGACTTAAATGTATTTAAATGAATAAATTATTACTAATATTAAAATAATAACTCTAACACATAAAATCAAGATGTAAACTAAAATCATATAACTTACTCTCAGTAACTATTGTTTTTATTAAAGAGCATCTAGTTCTGGAATACAGCAAATTTGGGACTTAAAATAATTGATTTGTGATTTAATTAATTGATCATATTAAATTAATCAACCATGTTAATTCAGTATATTAATAAAAGCAAAGCAGCTTTGTCATAAACACAGCAGAAATACCCAGAATATCATAGTGTTTATGGAGGTAGGCCTTCAGTTGTTTTGGACAATGGGGGGGCATTCGAGTCGAGTGTGTTTTGGATGGGATCTTTTTGACTAACCAAAAACAGATGGAGGGAGAAACCTGTTTCATAAAAGCAATAGTGTATTCAAGGATGTGTTATATTGTGACTAATAGTTACAGCTACAGGAGTTGCAACCCTTTTATGCTTAATTCACACCTACTAACAGTAGCCGTCCTCTTGCCTAGTTGTCTGAAATGTCCAACTTAGATCCACCTGTTGCTTAGAACCTTACACAGCTCTCAGGTGATCAGGTGCTCTTTCAGTCCCGAGGGATCTGTCAGCATTAGCCCCTCCCAGCTCTCGACACACTTCCTACAGCCCTTTATCCCTGACACGAAATCTTACATTTGCTCTTATTGTCAATGTTGGATAAACACAAGAGCCTCTTTGATCATGGCAAGAGTAACCTGTTGATGTTGTGATGGAGGAGAGGAAAGAGAAGGAGGGGTAGATTATGCCTCACAGTGCTACAGGAAGTGTGACCGATCTGCCGGTGATTTCTATTGTCTTCTGTTGTTTGATTGACATAACGGCAAGAGCCTGAGGGACAGTCATTGGCTCCGTCCTCAAATTTCTCTAGAGGTCACAGGTTAAATCAAGGCATATTTTGGTGTAGATCGGAAAGAGAGCATTTCATGATAACCGTCATTAGTATTGACAGACTACGAGTCATTTGAAAGTGCGTACTTTTGAAGAAGGAAACGGTCGCTCAATTTATTCCGGCCCTTTTCTTTTCCGACTTTTCTCTTTCCCATCCTCTCTGCCTATGTGGCTAACTTTTCGCTTCATTCTCTCGATCTTTCCCCTGCCACCAGTTTCTTTTCTCTGGGCTCTTAGGGACTCAATTGAAGGGCAATGAGGCAGCTAATGCGCAGAAAGATAGAAATTTACTTGCTTTAAGTTCATGCTGCAGACCTCTCTGAAAGAGAGCATTCAGCTGCCCGCCGCTCCACAATAAGAAGCGATTGAATAAAGCCTGCAAGCAGGTTCTTAGCGGCTACATGATGGTTCAGTTCACGGCCCATTTGCCTCCAATGCTCTCCTCTTTCTCCCCCGCATATTTTTTATCTTTTCCTCTCTTGCTGAATGACATCTTTCGGCCAGACCCCCCTGCTGAGGAGGTTTAAATGAAATGCATTGATACGGGCACAAGAAGCAATTTGTCTCTTGAACTGTTCCAAGGATTTAAAGAGAGTCAGGGAGAGAGAAAGTGAGAGAACGATTGAGAAGGTTGTCCGATAGAACGGTGTTGCTCTGCCATGTCCGACAACTGGACACCAGGATGCAGTTTTTCCATAACAGACATATATTCTGTTTTTTTTTTGTTTTTTTTATCCTGAATTTATTGAATAACTAACAGATTAGCATTTTGTTGTTGTTGGGTTTTTTGTCTTTTTTTAATAAGTGGCAGGTGCATGTGCTTGTGAACATCTCTCTTCACATTCTAGTAGATTCATCTCTTGTGTAGCCTATCAAGCAGAAACACTCTATAATAGCTCCAGGGACGAGTATCTCCAAGCAGAAAAGACTTTATTTTATTTTTAACGCTCACTGTCACACTAAATACAGTTGGGAATACCACTGATCGTTCAATGAAATTCCAACAATGCCTTGAATTAAAGACAGAAATGCACTTTTCTTCCCGTGACTGTTACATGTTCTTATCAGTTCAAGTATATGTGACCTCACAAACTAAGCGGTATTTAACCTCTATAGACCGTCTCTGTCTACATGTCATGCACTCTTTCGCTCTCATTTACCCTTTCTCACCCCGAGTTTCTCGCTCTCTCTTTTCTCTCAAGCCTCCAGCTGTGAATGTTTGTTCAAGTGGAGTGAAACCATCAAGATGAGAAAATATCATTGCGCTCTTTCTATTCTCGTTGGATTTGCTGCCCCATTCAATTTTTTGTGACTCTATTTCTTTCTTTCTGATCTGCTTCTCACAGGCACAGAGACCTAAAGACTGCAAAGAATATCTGAGATTCAAAGACTAATTTAAATTTAGAAAATAAACAGAAATATGCGCTATTATGTCACTAATCAAATTCGTGAAAATGATCCTGAAGCTCATTTTAAATCAAGCTGGAGAACATGATCATCAGGTTTGACACAAACTTGTAGCTTGAGTGCTGTTGTCATTAAATTAAAAGATAAACAAACCAAATACTAAAATATTCTGAAATTCATGCAAATTTTTCAGTTCAACATTTTTTTATTGAATGCGATTTGTACGTAAATGTGCAGTTTAAAAATATTTAAGTCAGTAAGCAGATATATAAAAACATACAAATAGCCACCAATTCACCAAACTGTAAAATAGTAATGAATTGCCATGACAGTGTGTTGACTTTTCACTCAAATTGCTGATCATTTAATTTGTAATTAGATTTTTTCATTAAATTAAAAAACAGCACTTTCAATAGTCATCTCAGACTTTTGGACCCAACATACAAATCACTTTATTTCTTCTAAAGTTTGAAGGTTGTCTTTTGGTAACATTATATGAATACTTCTCAGTAAACACTTCACAATAAGTAGACAAACTCATAAATACATGCATAAATGGGACTATAGTGCAGCAAAATATAAAAACATGGCTTGGTTATAAATGTAAATATAAAATATCTTTTAACCTTTTGGAAGAGATGTATTTAAATACTTTGAAAATCTGTTTTCTTTTCTCTTATCGCTTGCATTTTTGCTATTCATTCTTTGCTCTTAATGTCGATCACAACCGTAATCAGCAAATAAAACCTATACGGATAGCTATTAGAACCAGCATTTAATAACAAACACATTTAAATGGCTACGTCTTTCCGTCTGCCGCCTCCTCTCTCGCAAAGGCCATGAATTCCTCGTGCTGCAAAGAAAGGACACATGGCTGTAATATTTTCTTTACGGCTGCATCTGCGGCGGCATTGTGCGCGAGCTCTGAAAGAGAGAGATCCTGGCAATCCATATTGATAGACTGCGAGACAGATTGCGTGTAGAGAGACTACGCCTGGCTCATTCACAGTACCACTTCATTTATTTGAAGTTTTAATCTAATTATTAACTATTTTGGGGGATAATAAGCTTTGCGGCTGTAATAGGCGAATTGTATGCCTGCGCTCTTGTGCCGTTGAGAGCACCGGTACAGAGGCCAATCCTTGGGAGGGGTGAGGTCGCTGACAAAAGCACTTGTCCAAAAATATTTTGTCAAGTCTTTTACGCGCCATTCTAACAGGGCTTACATTGGAGGCCTGAAAGAGGATGAGAAAGGCGCCTTTAAGGCTTGATTGGCAACTGCAAACACACTAAATGCTAATGAACCCCAGATGGATTGAAGATTAGCACCATAGTGTTTTCTGCTCTCTTTCTCCCCGTCCACAAAAGTTTCTCTCTGTCTCCGCAAATCCCCCCTCTTGTCCCCCCCTCTGGATCACCTCTGCAGTCTGCCACCCCTGTTCCCACTCCTAAGCCCTTTTATTGCTCATTTCATACTATTAATAACCCGGAGGCGGAGAGGCGGACAGTAATTAATTCATGGGATCCAGCCCCTTGATCTGGCCAGAGGAGGGGCTTTTGTGGTGGGACGGAGACAGGGACTGGAGTGTGTGCAGGTGGGGGAACGTTCTTGCTTCCGTATCCCTTACA
Source organism: Rhinogobio ventralis (assembly GCA_039654625.1). Taxonomy (NCBI): domain Eukaryota; kingdom Metazoa; phylum Chordata; class Actinopteri; order Cypriniformes; family Gobionidae; genus Rhinogobio; species Rhinogobio ventralis. The sequence goes on from CM077194.1 coordinate 36,155,384, forward strand.
GAAGTTCTCTGCATGATCCTTCCGTCCTCGTTATCGCGTTTTGAATGTCGGATCTAGTTTTTTATAAGACTGCGCACACTTTTTGGGCGAGCCGAATGCCATGCACACCCTGCGTTAATCTCTCACTCTCATGCACACAGTCTCTCCCTCCTTTTCGGACCCTGCTGCTGTATAGAGCTGGTGGGACAGAAGCTGCAGTGGCACATGACAAAAGCAAGGCATGAAATTCAATTAGGAAAGGGTCTGCTCAAGATTTCACAGCCTTCACTGAAGAGAATAGCTTTTGATATATTGGTACTCCTATTTACTGCCCATCTAGGCATTGCTCTCATTAGTAAGCACCCCACCTCCAGCCCTCCCTTTCCCTTTCTCTCTCCTTCTCTCTTTATATCTCTCTCCATTTTTGTATTTCTACCTCTCTCAGAGATCTGGCTCAGTTATTTGCTATAGAAATCGAATTCTGCCTTATTGTTTTGTTGGACCACAAAGTTTTTGCTAATAGTATTTGCTCTAATAGTCACTTCACATTAAAGTGCTGACTTAAACATTTGCCACTCAAGTGACTGTGAGAAGTGAGATTCATTTGTACCTTTACTTGTCATTCTTTTTTAATGGCAAGGACAATATTTTATTAATGATATAGTGTTTAATAAGTCCTGCAGCTCAGATTTTATAGTCAACAAATACATAAGTTGTTGTCCAGTATACTTATAAAATTATACATTTATAATGTTTTTAAAAACCTGGTGAAATTTATGAACACTCTTGTCTTGTGAACAACCCTTCATTTTAGTTGACTTTTAACAGAATACATGTCAATGTGGTTTGTGTTACTCAACAGAACAATAATATGATATTGTAATTTTAGTTTGTAGGAGGGAATTAAAAAAAATAAATAATTAAAAATATAATTTAAGAAAGTTTTAAACCTTAAACCAAGGCTAGTGAAAATACATTTTGTGTAATTTACCACCTTTGAACCAAGTCCTTTTGTAACAACTAGCCTCTCTCTAAATTTTCTTGATTTCATTGGATATATTGAAGCTAGACTCCTTTTCCTATGTCCATATCTGACCTACAATCCCATCATGAACCTTTCCCCAGCTGCCTTGGCCATATTTTAAAGTCTTATTCAGTCTCCACCATAATTGAGCCCTCCTAATCAAACTCCATCCAACTTTTTATTTCTTTCATGCATTTACTTTGCATTTGTTTATAAAGTCATCATATCTTACCTTGAACAGTCAAAATTAGCAGATCATAGATGACAATTTTTATACTTCCCCTCAATGACAGCTTTCGGCATCTATGTTTCATAGAGAATTTGTAATATCCCAGATTGTAACATTGGTGCTTGATGAAACTTTTGTGAAGATGTAGAGACCATCTACATCATCATTGTGTAGCTTGGCTTGTTAGTCCTGACAAATGATCCTTTCTCATGAAGCTCTGTGAAGTTATGATCCCCCACCCCTCTCCTTTTGTTGTCCAGGGCCCATTGGATAACTGATGACTGGGAAGTAATTAGTCCAGTCTTGAATGTTGGCAGGTACGAGCAGCTGTCCTTTGTATGGACGTCAATGCGTGGTGTGTGTGTGGACGGTAAAGGGTGAGAGTTTGTATACATGCGTGTGTGGGAGGGACCCGTGGAGGGCGGAGGGCCGTCTGAGCCCATCTGTTTGACTGAACCCCCCCACAGCTGCGCCACTGCAGGACAGACCAGAAGGGCTTCATGGGGACCCACATCACGCTTGTTGCCCTCACATGAATATACTGACATGTAATTGTATCAAATAGTAATCAGAGGCTGAAGTCCCTATTCATCATACGGTGTAAAAACCCAAATATTAGGAATATGGCTTAATCATCTTTCCTGTTTCTCTGATGAATAAGTAGATCCCAAATGATAAAAAAGTTTTAGAAATGTAATTGTTGTATTCATGTTGGTGAGACAGATCAAATATTAATAATATTTTAGAACAAAAACTGCTCACTACTGAGAAAAAATATTAAAAAAGATTATACCATATAACAACTTTTTTTTTATCTTAACCTTTTAATGAGACCTTTGGTCAATTAAAAAATGAAATCCATTAATGAAATGATTCAAGTTGGTATGAACTGCATTTTTAATGTATTTTTGAATAAATTAATAGGCCTGAGCAAAACAACATTATCATCATCTCACTTACCCATTAATGTTTGATATGAGAAATGCATTTCTGCTGGACAGTCAGAGGCAGACTTAATTAAACCTTTAGTACATGTAAATGTCTTTTCACATGCTTTGCAACATGGCAAGTGATTGAAGCATGGCAAATATCTCATTCCAGACACTCTTACTGTCTTTATCCCAAGGCAGCTGTTTGACCTGCAGTAAATGGGTTTGTGCAGGTAATCGGGCCTTTAGAGATCAACTTATTTCAAAAGCCTCTTTTGCCTGATGACTTGAAGGCAGAGTATTTTGCATCCCTCATTAGCTCCATTTAACCACCATCACATGTCAATAAATATTTTATCCAATCTCTGCATTATTTACTTAATTAGATAGTCTTACAGTTACGTATAATTTAAAATGTATGGTATACATTTTGTTCCTTAATAACACTTTCTAGAAAACATGGCATTATACGTACAGTATGTCATATTAAATGGAAATAAAATCCATCCATTAGTTTGAGAATATAAAATTAATCTTCTCCCTGAGACTGACAAATGAATTCTTTTCATCCCATTGTGTGGGCTACGTGTGTGTGTGTGTTTGTGTCTGGGATGGATGCAAACGTGTGTGTGTTCATGTGTGGATGGGGGCTGTTCACTGGAGGACCACTCTGAGATAAAAGGGGTATGTCTAACTGCCAATTAAACATTTGCCCGTTAATAGCAATTAAACCCAATTAGATGATGTTTTTTCAATATAGTTTAGATTTTTGACATTAGATTAGCCATAATCGATATAAATGCAACACTTAGCACACAGCTGTCAGGTTCTGGCTGCCCCTCTTATATGCCGTGTTGCATATTTTACTGGATATCGTACACACTAGCCTCAGTCTTGTATATATATATATATATATATATATATATATATATATATATCATTTCATTCAATTATTTATTTATAAACAAAGCAAAATTATAAATGTGCATACTAAATCAACTCATGTTATCATATTTGCACAGCTCTCCACTTTATTCTCATTGCTGCATTCTGAGGTCAAATATTTTTGTACAGTATAATGACCACAGTAAACTTTGCAGCTGATATAGCTTTACAAATTCAGAGCAAAGTGGGTGTGTGGAATCAGATATAACCCATGTTGCACTTCTATATACTGCCAGCGAATACAGTTTATCAAGCATTTGTTGGCGTCCCATCATTCTTTCTGCTGTTTTTACTATCCTGTGCAACTTATTCTTATTCCTCACTCCCAGGTTTAAATACTACGCTGTAAAAGAAAAAAAAAATACTCTTAATATGGCTTTTATATAATTTCCAAAACTGTTTGACTAACATCGAAACTCTTTCATTTAATATCTCTCATATAACTCTGTGGTCTCTTTTCCTCTCAGATAATTTCAAATCCAATTCAAATCAATTTAATTTTTCAATGTAACTTTTTTTTTGTAAGTAGTCGTGTAATAAGAGAGATAATGTACAGTCATCTGGTCATTATTGTAAAATAAGCACCTTCTAGGAGATAATGAGCTGTTCTTTGGGTGCTCTTTGGTTAACACAGTGAAGAAATCGGGTCCTTTCCCCTAACCAGATGAGCTGAGCCTAATTACTGGTTTAAGTTTCCCTCTCAAGTTCCTCTGTCCCTCCTTTGCTGACAGGGTCTCTCTGTCAGATGACTGAGCATGTGACGGACGAGGTGCTATTAGGGGAGATGCAACTTGCTGATAATCAGCTCAGATTAGGAGCACCTTTTTTAAGACATACACACCTGTGGAGGAACTCGGAAACTCCCTCCCCCCTCTTCCTCTCTCCCTGGCAGTGTCCTCAACCTGGAAAATGCTGCCTTCACAGGCACTTTATATGGAGGTACATTTAAATTAAGTGTTTGCATTACATCCTGTTTATTGAGATACCTTCATCTGGTTTGGTTTTGTACATTCATAAATGTATAATATAACTATAATATTGCATTATAATATTATTTAAATAACTATTTTAAGTTATTTTTTCTATTTTAATAATTCTTTAAATATCATCTATTCCTTCAATGGCAAAGCTGAATTTTCAGCAGCCGATACTTCAGTCTTTAGTGTCACATGATCGTTCAGAAATCATTCTAATTTGCTGATTTGGTGCTCAAGAGACATTGATTACTATCAATGTTCAAAACAGTTGTGCTGCTTAATGTTTTTGTGGAAATGTATAGGCCTCCTTTTTTTTAGGATACTTTGATGAATAGAAAGTTTAGAAATGTATTTGAAATAGAAATCTTTTTGTAACATTATAATCATCTTTGCTGTCATTTGTGATTAATTCAATGCATCCTTGTTGAATAAAAGTATCTGGTCAAGCATTAAAAACAGAAGATTTATTCAAATTCTGAATTTATTATATATCGCCAAAGTGTGGTCCCTTTATAATCACTAAAACTCTGTCATTCATCTTAGTTTATGCGATGAAACAATCTCACAAAGTTCAATTATCATGTTCCGAAGCTGTCTACACTACACGATGAATCTCTTATTTACATAATGGCTAATGAGAGGATTTGCCAGCATGCAGAACACAGCACTGACAAAAACTCTGGCTTTGAGCGGTCAGTGGATTCTAACTTAAACACCTCTGATTGGCCATTGCTTTAAAAAAAATCAACATTGGCTACATTGCTCAATGCTTGCAAAAACACGTTGTAAATAGTAACCTTTGACGCTTTTCAGAGTGCAAACACAGATACATACTGGATAATTTGCTAGTTGTTATTACGGAGGAAACTGATCCTAGAAGAGCATTTTTTCCTTCTAAAAGCAATCAGGAGCAGCAGCAGATTGAGAAAATTACATGCTAGTCTCAAGTCTGTGGCTAGGCAAAGGCTAGGCCTTTCCTGGCCTTACATACGCTCTGCCTATGATTATTTATCTTTGTTTATTGTTCTTATTCTGTTCATTTATATTTTATTTATAAATGGATTTTGTTGTTTTTATGAAACTTTTGGCTGACAATACATCACATTTAACTTAAATCTTAATTGTCATATAATTTTGATCATGTGTATTGTAAAATGATGTAATTTGAGAGTAGGCATTGAGGTCCACCCTATTTCACCAGGGTCCACTCACTTTCTGGCCTTGCCACTGAGTAGCTGTGTCCAGTGACTCAAGAAAAACTGATCTTTATGCAGATAAGGAACAGCTTAATGCAAAGTGAAAACATTGTAAGTCACATGATCCATCTCCTGTGAGATACCAAGTTCAAGTGTATGCACGATAGACAGTTTAATGAGCAAAATGAGCAATATAATTATGACAATGAATCTTGAATTATGACAATGAGTTTGCACTCTCAGATCATAAATAAGGATGCAATGGCAAAGAGCACATGTTGATATGGTGCATTATGCACTAGTTCAGGTAATATATGATCTTTAAAATCTTGAATGTTCAGTTTTAGTGGCACTGCCAAGTAGTGACATTCTTAGGGCAATCAGAACTACGAAAGCCTACTGGTGACAAACAGTATGGGACAATTTCAGACCCTCTCTTCCTTCTCCAGCCCTTTGCCCCTTTCCCTTCATGTCTGGACATCCACAAAGCCCTTGTGTGACCTGATGCTTCTCCCCTCTCTGTATAGAAGGACTGGCTCTGGGGTAGGGGTCAAGGGTCCTGTGCCTCAAGGTTTAGATGTGCCGTTCTATCTTAAAGCTTTAGCTTTATGGCCCTGAGGTTATTAAGGCTCTTCTAAAAGGCCATAAGGCTGCACTGTGCATGAGAGGAGACATGTAATGAAGTGGATAATGGACGTGAAGTGTGCTGGACAAAGCTACACATTATGACCCTGAGAGCTGATCCTCGCCGCTATGCCACATGAATAAAGAGCATGTTAGTGCACTTAGCTCAGTAAGTGCAGGTAAAATGTTAGATTAGAGGTCCAAATATGGCATATTGCTCACTGGTGGATGGAAACAGATTTTAAGGGACTTCAAAGGTGCAGTCTTTTTTTTTTTTACCCCAACAATGTTTGATTTTTATAAACATTTTTTTAAATCGTACACTGACTTAAAATAAAAACTACAGTCTTATTCGTCCCCCAAAAAGGCAATTAAAAAGTACTGCCGGCTTTCTCCAGGTATTAGAACTTTATTAAAATTATGCCAAACAAGACGACAAATGTTTACTTTCATGAACCGGCATGTATTTGTGAGCAGGAATCTCTTCACAAGAACAAGAGAAGTTTAAAGTTACAAGCTTCCGTATGTTGTCCACCCGCTATGACTTCTGGTTTGATTTTCTCAAGTCTGCACTTGATGTATCCTCAATATCGAACACATCCGGGTACTTTTGTGCAATCTCTGTACTTGCGTTCTTGAGTATTGGAACCGGACTGATGACGTAGTACGAAAACAAAAGGACGCAAGATTGCTTAAGAACGCATATTGAGAAATAGACATTCTTTCATGAAACAAATTACATTACAATGGCATCAGTAACTGAAAATGCTCTCTTTTTTGTGCAATGCTGCATGCACACCAATTGTAGTTAGTATAAAGTCTAAGATTCTCACAGCAGCAGAAACCATAAACCAGAATTTACTCTGTGCACCTTTAAGCTTTCTTTTGTTTTCAGCCATCTATCTCTATTCCATTTAACTTTTTCGTAATATAGAAAATACAAAGTCCCAAGACGTGTGCTCCTGGTGAAAATGAAAATCATGATTCAGGTTTGCCACTCTTTTTCCATTCATAAACAAACACATCAAGGCTCTTCACTGATTGTTCTGGTATTGATAACTGTATAACAATCGCATTAACGAGAGCATACGCTTTCATCAGTCAGTACATTAACATCTTAATATGACGGCCATTATTTTGGCAATCAGCTGCGGATCGTTACATGGATGTACGTTGTTTTGTCCACCTTGAAACAAATGCAAAGAATCTTCCTCTTTATTTTTTGTCTCCCTCTATTTGTCTAGAAAATAATCATCCCTGTGTCTCTCTAATAAAGGAAACTAAAATTTGCCTCTGAGGTTTGCATATTGCATGTGGCGTAATCAAAACAAAACAAGAGGTACAATGTGCCATCAGTAAAACAGAATTTAGATACACACAAAGACATTAACGCATCAAGGTAACAGAAAGCAGAGGATTGTTCTGCGCTCAAACAAAAACATTAATTACGATTTTTTTTTCCACCACTCCTCCTTGCAAAGCCCGTTCAATGAATTGGCCTTAGAAACGTCCTTTCAGGCCCGTATGTGTGCCTAACAAATGAAGCGACAGCAATTTGAAAGAATTGTCATTTTAATGAGAGCGATTAATTATGGTGGCAAAGGGAGCATTTGCTTTACAAACATCTACTCTGTGGGAAAGGGTGAGTAGGCTTTGCTCTTTGCTAGACTCCATACAATATCAAATACATTCATATTCTTTATTCACTGGCACAATATGCCTTATACAGTCCGACACTATACCAGGTCTGGTGGAGTGCTCTGAATGGCGGAGTTGGTGGCCTTGGGTAGTTTGATAGAAAAGTCTTTTTTATTTTATATATGGCTTTTTCATCACCTTAGAATTTGCAGGTCTAACAGCATTATGTGGTAATGTGGTAGGAAGAAATAGAATGATCAAAATGATTTACATTAAAATAAGAATGCAGCAAAAGAAAACTTAAATAAAGCAATGTAAATGGGTGCGGAAGCAAACTGGCAATGTGTCATATAAGGTGAAGTGCCTTCATGTCCCTGCTGCTTTATGAATACCTGAAGGAAATCAAGATAACATCAGTCTGTCAAATCTTTAATCCGTTATTAAAAGTTCACCCAAAAATACAAATTTTGTTATCATTTACTCACCCTCATGACGATCCAAACCTCTATGAATTTCTTTCTTCCGTGGAACACAAAAGATGATATTCTGAAGAAAATGTTTGTCCATACAGTGAAAACTGCATTGGAACCCCTTGAAAAAGAAGTACACTTTAGCATACCTTTAAAAAGAGTACTTATTACGGAAATAATATACTTTAAAAGCGTATACTTATAGGTTCAGTTGCCGATTTCTGAGAAACACTGTTAATTTAATTTAAATCAACACCTTGGTTTTGCTATGTTTTATAGAACCAAGATGCTGTTGTTGAATCACACCTGATGCATCCATACTTGTGGAAGCTGATGTGCCAGTTGTTAGTTGCTGCCATAGCGTGTTTGTTATTTTTGGGGGGCGGAGCAATAAAAGGAGGGGTGTGTTTGTTTGGGTGTCGATTTCAAATATTAACAGTGTATCTCAGAAATTGCTTACTGTGAATTGAATGAATTGTTTTGAACAGATTTCAGAATTACAATTAGATTAAAATGTATTATTGTTTAAATTTATATTAAATATAATTAGCTAAGTCCTTTTTTCACCCACTTAAGTAGGATCTTTATATGTAATTTCATAATTACTTTTGTTGGCTTTGAAATATGGTTAAAGTGTACTGCCAAATTTACATTTATGATAACATACTTGTTTCTAATGTCATTTTTAGTGAAACCTGTGTCATGTATTTAAATATATTTGTAATTTAAATATACATTTGTTGATGAGTTTGCAATTTAGTACATTTAAAATATATTAACTTTAACTGTAATATTGAGTAAAACGCTACAATTAAAATTATAATATAATAATATAAAATTATAGTAATTTACATGTCTTATTATGTTAAACATATCGAAATTAGTATACTTCTTTAAGTCACAGCATAAATTATTAAAACATAATGATTTAAAATGTGCTTTCAAGTAAAAATTTTAATTTGACATCATTACAAAATGCACTTTTAAAAATGTATTTAAGTTTGTTAAGAAACCTACCCCCAGTTTCAGAGCTGTTTTAACTGAAAGCAACTTGCTCTGACGTATGTCACTGCCATTTTTTTGTCTGAAGATGCACATAGTAATGCTGTCTTTCTAAGGAACATTTGTAAAAGCTACTTAAATGTCCTAATTGAACTAAGGCCTAATCCTTGCTTAATCCAAGCCCTCTCTGTGAAACCAGGCCAAAGTGTACTCTATTTAAGTTTAATTAATATATTGCATTTTTTTTTAAATATATGTTTAAGATTTGAAGTACACTACAAGTGCACACTCAATACAATTAAGTGTACTTCTTTTTTTACAAAAGATTAAAAAAAAAAAAATCTTCTTCAAGTAATAAAGTAGGCCTACAGGTTTGAAACGACAGGACATATCTTATCCAGCACTTCTCTTTAGCAGAGCCCCCCTCTTCCTTATTAAATGATCCTGTAACTCTCAGGAGGAGGGCCAATTAGGTGGCTGAATCTCAGACACATGCACTTCTGTGAATAAACATGATCACAGGCAAGTGTATCTGCACTCCTGCAGATGCATGTCTGTCCTCTTTAATTAGCTCCAGAAAATCACCTGATTGACATCTCCGTTATGTCAAAACTGTAGAATATTCCACCATGTAAACTTAAATCAAGACGCATCATTCCTGTTTACTAGACATATCTGTTTTATCTACTAGCTGGTGGTACGTAACTCCTAATAAAGACGGTGTGTGTGCGCCATCAGACGTGGTTCTTTGGAGGTGTGTGTGAGACTCAGAGAAGCATGACAGACTCCCCCTGTGCAACACAACACACTGATTGGCAAATTGCCAAGCATATCTGCTGCAGCCTGAGTTGCGAGTGGCAGGTAGAAATTGAAAAATGTAAAGCGCACTTTTCCGCTGATTGCTCAAAAGATTACCGACGCTCTCCTTCTCTTTCTCTGCATCAGGTTATTTTCTGCTCCTTCCTTTTCATATAAATGCGGTAAATACATAACTAGCTGTAACTAGCAAGCGTGGTGACAAGCAGTCTATTGAGTGTGAAGGTGGGAACTCTGACTGGAGAGAGGCTCAGGGGGAGAGTGTGTCATATTTGTCACCTTGTTTTCATGTGTATGATGGCTCGAGAGAATAGAGCCGTGGCAGCTGTTGTCATCTGCTGTGTCACTCTCTGAATCCGGCCATCAATGTCAACCTGGCAGACAATCCGTCCTTCCATTGATTGTGTCACTCAAGTGTTGGTTTATTTGCCTTGCTGTAGCATTTAAGCACCTAACAGATTGAAAATCACTCCGGCAGTGTCGAGAGGTCTTCATCATCCGACTCTGGATCTTCACTATTGTGCCGATGACTGTCAGCTGCTAAGCCCACAGAGCCCTCGGTGGACATTGGCAGCCTCTAATTTACCAAGATAGGCCTGTGAGAGTGGCGGCTTTCTCCCCAGCAGGTCTACCTTTTCTCAGTCTATTAAAATTCTCCTCCTAATAAAAGCAAATTTGATAAACGCCTTTTCTACCTGTTCCATTACGGAGGCCCTGCTGTGCAGTCACACAAGAGGCTGAAAAGAGCCCTCTCCCAGTGAGTCGAGCCACCAAGAGAGCAATTAAATGAGGTACACTTACCTTACTCGCCCCTTTCTCTTTATAACTGCTTTTAAACGTTCATTTCAAAGCTCATGCTGCTCTTTCTTAGTTAGGGGGGGGGGGGGGGGGGGTCTGAATACATGTGCAACTTTATATGTTATGTGTCCAATGTACAGTATGTTCATTAAAAGCCTTATGTAATCACATATGGCACAAATGCTGTCATGTTGGAATGACTGAATTTATGAGCTGAGCATGTCTGAGCGGCGCCATAAAGATGTAATTACCAACAGGAACCTTACGCCCCAACTTTGAATCCCGAGTTTAGTGGCGGAAACCAATTTGTGTTGATAATAATAAGTAATTGGGAATGGTTTGACTGCAAAATTCTTATGCATGCTCATTTTGTGAACTGCAGGGTTATAATAGTTTTTACTTCTAATTTATTTTATATTTAGTTTTTATTTTATTTTAGGGTTGCCAAAGTTAATTCACTAAACAATAAAAAACTGGAAATTGCGATCAACATTTATTCCCTATTGCGAGTATATTTCAGGAATTATTATTTAATATTAATATTTAATAACAGGACGTTAATGTTTTTATTAAAGATTATGGGGTCACATTAATTTAAAATATAAGGATGTGCACAGATAAATAATTTATAATAAAGAATGAAATATTTCATAAATAAAAAATGTACATTTCTTAGAACAGTCTAGTGTTACTGCCTGTTTAATGCAGGTAGGTCTTAAAGTTTCATGTTTTAAAATGTACATCAATTACACATTATAGGATCTTTAAGATCATTAGAGTGAATTAAGAAAACGGGTCGAAAAAACCTACATCAAATTGTAATTACGATTTCTGTAGGAACTTCCCTGAACTTAAAGAGCAAATTGTGGTTGGCCAAGTAGTTGAGGTGATTGACATGAGCCTCATTGGTTTGATTTATCTCATTTCCATCAAGACCTTACTAATTGATTGACTGATTGACAAGCTTGCCAATTAATTCTGACATGTGGGTCCAGCCCCTGATTTATTGGTGTGTGACTTCGGCCGCATAGTCTTGTCTTGGACTTTTAAACACACACCTCAAGGTGGACCCTTAGGCATCTCTTTCCATGCCTCTTGGCATCTCTTTATCTCTCTTATCTAATGATCGTCTCTGTTCTCATTCATAGTCCCCAGGGCCTTGAGAGTGGAACAGTTTCCAGACCCTCCATTTGAAACGATCTTGTGCAGAACTTGTTTGTGTCCTGCTTGGTTTCAGTTATGCGTATGACACAATAGAGGATATCATTTTTGGGGAGGTGTGGAGCAGTGAATTGCTCCCTACTCCACTGAGCCATCGTACACAGACCTTTTACACTCAACACAATACACCCAGTAGCACACACACACAGCACTTACACCACGACCCCACCTCCTTTAAAACCAAACACAGCACTTAGCAGTATTTTAGGCTCAAATGCACAGCCCACACACACACACACCTTGACCCTGTCTGGAGCACCAACTGTCAACAACATTCAGGGTGGATGTTGTTTGTGAATTTCCTAAACGGTTACTTGTAAAATTCAGGTTTGGATTATTAAAAAGATTATTAAATTTAGAGAAAAACAACCTCAAAGTGGTATTATTTATCTTGCCCTTATTCACATCTGCAGCCTCTTTTTGGACTCTGCCACTAGCTTCATTTTCACACTTAAATGTTCATTTGATTTACTTTCTCTTTGTGTTGTCCCCCTGCTTTAACAATGCCCCCTCCCTTTTCTGCAGGAGAGGTTTAATTGCAGGGTTACAGGAGTGCAGTGCCCCTGGATGCTGCACGGCCGAACCGGGCCCTACCCTGTCATTTACTCGCGTCAAGCTCGGCTCAGCCATGGGGAAGCTGGAGATTTTCACTGCGGGCCCCGAGAGTATAGTGGACTTGTCTGCCCCTCAGCGGGGCTATAATGACAGATGCCTTTTAACGGCTGCATGGGTAGGAAAGGAAGGGGGGAAAACTGCGGGGGCGCTTGTCAATGTGAAGGGGGATCATTTTTGTCACTAAGATGTGACGTTTCTAATCTTTTTCCTCTGATTTGCTCCTTTTTGATGCCTTTGTAAGTGCAATGAGAGAGTTCATTTGTGTCTCATTGCAACTTCTCAATGTAATGGATGAAGATAAACACAGTTCATTCTCATGCACTGAAGGCAAATTATTATTAACTATCACTGTCAGATAAGTCTACACAGATGGTTCTTTAAAGGTTCTTTACACGTAGTAACAGTTCTATTTAGAACCTTATCATCCTGAAGAACCCTTTATATGCTGAAATGGTTCATTGTGTTCATTGTGTTCATTTTTGTTTTTCAAATCTATAACTGTCAAAGCCACCTCATTACTGATTTTCTGGAGCTCAGCTATACAACTACAACACTGTCAACACACTCTCAACAGGTAAATTATTAATTTTTTAAAAATTTCTATACATTTTAACTATAAAAATTGTAACTGGTTTCCTACCAATCCAAGTATTTTTCTCTTTTTAGTTTAACAGAACATGTAATTTTTAGCAGCTCTGTTCAGATACTCATCTTCTCTTCTCCACAAAGTAAGTAACAGAGATATTGAATGTATGATCCATATTGTTAGATTTTTTAAATTATTACTTTATGCCTAAACATATCCAGTCACTGTTTCCTTTTAAAGGGGTCATGAACTGCGTTGTTTTATTGTTTTATGATGTTTCCTGGGGTGCACTTATAATGTTAGAATTTTTTTTACATCAAAAATTGTCATAATTTATCAATAAAAGGCATTTTTCCTACCCTGATTGTAGCCCTCTGGGTTGAACACTCTGTTTTAAGGGGAGTGTCTACTGTGAGAGTTCAGTGTAAACGCCCACTGCTGTGATTGGCTAATGTCTTTCCATTTGAAATAGCTAAGTAGCTATTACTCTCCCTTTTAGTGCGTTTTTACTATTACAGCTCTCATGGTTTCGTCATTGCAACTCAGTTTCTGTACACTAACAAATGCTTTCATCTTCACTAACAGTGCAAACGTGATATATTTAGTTGAATAAAACGAGAGTCACTGATAAACGCGTCACTGATAAATTCTCCTGTTTGATTGCTCCAACGATTGCAAAGGGAGCTTTCTTTGATCACTTTCTTTATAGAATTTAATCACCGTTAAATCACAGATTATTTTCATCCTACTAAGAGAAACAACGCAAGTTGACGTTTAGTCACTGGTTTGATTTACTGACACACAGACAAAGAACATCTGACTGTACATGAATCATTACATTTCAGATCAGGCATTAGAATTAACACAGTTACTTACATGCTGAATTACTGTCGAGTCCAGGCAGTTTCCTCAACGGCATGTTTATTGCTTGGTAGCTCGATCTGGTTTAACACCACGTAGGCCTATGTTACTTAGGCTACCTATTCTATTGCATGTCATGTGTGAATCGGTGGGCGGGGCTAAACAGGCAGTGATGAAGTAGGCGTTGATATTCTTCTGCAGAGGCGGTGCTTGCCTCCCTTTGACGTCAATGATCCCCACTTTGAAAAACCTGTCGTTTGCTGGGCCTGGTGTCAATAAAAGCTTTTATTGGACTAACAATGAAGTTTGAAGCTCAGTTCATGACCCCTTTAACACAGGCTCACATACTGTAAATCTTTGCTAATTTTGGCCTTCATAAACATAACTGTTTCAACAAAATCAAATGGAAGAGACTCTAAACTCAATTGTGCATTTCAGATGCTGTCACGTACCATAACCTCATCATCTACAGAGAGGAACTGCCACTCAGGATACATATAATGAAGGATGTAAAGATCATAGGGGATTGTGAAGATGTTTCACTGGAACTTGGTCTTCATTGCATCTATCATGTTCAATGTCAATTGATATTTATTAATGTGTTTAGCTAACAACTGTTGTTAGAGGACTGTCATTTTTGCTACAATGTGCCATGTCAATAAAAAAAAGAAAAAAGTACCTAATTGACACAACAAGCTGTTGTATTTATTTATTTATTTATTTATTTAAACCCAAATAGAGGCAACACAATATTATGAGACCAGGCAGATAGAGGACAAAAAAATATATATGAATACATAATATATAAATATAATATTAATAATACTAATATTAATGAAAATAAACTATTATTAAAAAGGGTTATTTATAACACCATTAAGGTGCTGTGTAACACCTTTTTAACGCATGCTGTATGGAACCATATAAAAAGGGTTCTGTAAAACCATATAAAAATAACTTTTCTAGAATGATGTGGTCCAGATGATGTGTGTGCTGAAGGTGAAGAGCTGTGCTCTGTTATCCTCAGGCAGTGTGTTTGAGAGGTACAGAACAGAAGGGGACAGATGGGCCCAGTGAAAGTCTCCATTGAGAGAGCCTGTCCTCAGGCTCCAGCCCAGCTGTCAGAGAGCACTGAGACAGAGGGAAAGGTGAGATTCACCTATTTTAAAGGCAGACAAGTAACATATGTGTCAGAATTACTAATCTTACACAGAGGTGACTCAGTGTTTGGTAGCTGGAAGACCTGCCCCTTTGTAAATGATAGGCAGATTAAAGAAATCAATGGCCATTTGAAGGGCACGGGATTATCTGATTATCATCTCTAGAACAGGGAGTTGATTCCCAACCAGGAATATTTGTGCACCTGAAAGGCTTTCATTTGGCTTTTTTCAAACTGAAACGAAAAAAAAAGGCATTTATGACTTTAAAATATTAGGGTATCAATAGATTACATTTGTATTGTGATTAATGTTATTAAAGTAGCAGAATATGTGTGCATTTAAAGCACCCAGACTGACTCTTTACATGTTTCACTCCTATTTCTCTTTTTCCCCCTCAATACTAAATCTGTCCTGTTTTTGTCCAAGAACATCTCAAAGCATAATAACCGATATCAAATTATAAAAGAACCAACACATATTCTATATTTGTCGAATTTGGATTAAAGCACACTGCAAATTTTGCAATTTAGGGTCACTGGAAAAACATGCTTCTATCTACATTTTTATCTGCATACAGTGCACTGCCAAAACAAACTTCACAGAAATGATGATTATGAGGCAGATTATCAATTAATAAAGACTTTTTTTCCTTGCACAATACTGTGACGTCACAACACTTTTACCATAGTGCATGGTTTGTAAACTAATACAATTTGACGTTTGCATCACATAACCAGCTCCATAAGTATTAGTTTTCTAAAATTGTAAACTTGCTTGGTAGCTCACCTGACACAGCATTGCACTTGTGATGCAGTGCACTTAGGTACAGGTCTTGTGAAAGAGCTCAAAGATTGTAGAAGCAAGCTAAAATGGCATGGTCATTTCAGCAAATGCTTTTTTATCTTTACTGTTTATGGTCATTCAGCTTTTGGTTTTGCTGCCCCAAATGAGTGAAATGTGCTACAAAGGTCATTGAAATTAGAGTCATATATTTCAATTTCTGCATTTAAAAAAACTACTAGGGAGTGTTTTTATTACAGCATGTAAATGTTTTAAATGAATATATATGTGTGTGTATTGTAATGTATGTTTGTATGTCTTTCAGGAGATTTAACTCTCCTGCCAGGCTGTTGTTGAAAATAAAAATATGTTCTTAAGTGACTTGTCTGGTTAAATAAAGGTAAAAAAAATAAATAGGTTTAGGGTAGGAGGTACGTTATTTTCAAACGCGATATAGCATTAATCTTTTTAGCGCCATTTACCGGACTTTTCATTTCTGAACTGCCACGATATGAACAACAACCAATGTAATAAAACTTTGCCAAATTCACATTCATCTGTTTCAGATAAAAACCGAACCTGCTTTTAGTGCCACTCACTGGACACTTTAAAATTGTTGCAAAATGTGCAAGAAGCAACATAATATCCTTTTCCAGAAATGTTGCTATTGAGCTTGCAAATCAGCAGTATTTAAATATATCAACTTTCTCCACACTTAATCTTAGTATGTAACCAAGACAGGAAGTCCTCTGATGGTCTTCTCAATAAATGACAGGTATCACTCTGAACATATCTGGTCTGATGTTGATGTAGTAAGACAAAAAAGGTAACACTGCACTAGCTAAATTTCAGTTGAAAAGTTTCACATTTAAAAAGACTTCATTCAGCATGCACGAGTAAACAAAAATTACTAACTTTATAAAAGTGTGTTTTTTTTTCTTCCTCTAACTTCCGTCTTTTACTTGATGACACAAAATAACAGGTTGGACTTTGGAAGAAATCACACGGATTGCTTTCATTCAGTTCATTTAGTGAAATCACTCTCGGATGAAGAGTTGATATACTTGCAGAGATGCAAACACTCCCTACACCTTCAAAAGCAGCAGGAACCAGGGTTGGAGCGCAGAAGGCCCTTGTCAGGTAACGTGCAGGTTCTCTCTGTGTTTATCACATCCACTGTCTTCTTTGTCCCTCACACTTCATCCCTGTCTTTTGATTTCTGCTCGGCTGCTCTCCAAAGGCTTTGACTGACGGTGTCACATTAAGCATGGGGAGACACGGCCGCTCTGGGAGGGGAGGAAGAGGGGTGGGCGCTCTTTGGCGCAGTAGGTAGAAACTACCGTAATTATAGAGCACAGACACACTGAGGAGGAGAAAAAGAGGCCGAACACGCAGCTCACATTAAAAAAGAAAAGCGCAAAAATAAAAGCAAGTGTGTTTTCATGCTGAAAGAAAAGAAAAAGGAGAAATAAGTGGAGAGAGAGGAAAGTAGGGGTTTGTAATGGGAGGAAAGAGCTTAAACCGAACGAGAATTGTCTGTTTTTAGTGGATGTATGCAACTCTTTGTAGGGGCTGTTTTGTCTAGGATGCGTGTGCCTGTGTTAATGTGTTTGATGTCAAATTTGGATACCTCACTTTTTGTAAGTGAATATTTCACTTGTGTTTCAAGTCCCTTAATATAAAATAAAAACAGCAGCAGTGACAGTAGCGTTAATCAAAAGTAAAAATTTAAATATTTGTTTATTTTATTCATTCATTTTAACCCTGCACTTGTGCTTAAAATATTCAACAAGAGTCTAGGAAGATCAGCCTCTGAGCTATATATATATACACTCACCTAAAGGATTATTAGGAACACCTGTTCAATTTCTCATTAATGCAATTATCTAATCAACCAATCACATGGCAGTTGCTTCAATGCATTTAGGGGTGTGGTCCTGGTCAAGACAATATCCTGAACTCCAAACTGAATGTCAGAATGGGAAAGAAAGGTGATTTAAGCAATTTTGAGCGTGGCATGGTTGTTGGTGCCAGACGGGCCGGTCTGAGTATTTCACAATCTGCTCAGTTACTGGGATTTTCACGCACAACCATTTCTAGAGTTTACAAAGAATGGTGTGAAAAGGGAAAAACATCCAGTATGCGGCAGTCCTGTGGGCGAAAATGCCTTGTTGATGCTAGAGGTCAGAGGAGAATGGGCCGACTGATTCAAGCTGATAGAAGAGCAACTTTGACTGAAATAACCACTCGTTACAACCGAGGTATGCAGCAAAGCATTTGTGAAGCCACAACACGCACAACCTTGAGGCGGATGGGCTACAACAGCAGAAGACCCCACCGGGTACCACTCATCTCCACTACAAATAGGAAAAAGAGGCTACAATTTGCACAAGCTCACCAAAATTGGACAGTTGAAGACTGGAAAAATGTTGCCTGGTCTGATGAGTCTCGATTTCTGTTGAGACATTCAGATGGTAGAGTCAGAATTTGGCGTAAACAGAATGAGAACATGGATCCATCATGCCTTGTTACCACTGTGCAGGCTGGTGGTGGTGGTGTAATGGTGAGGGGGATGTTTTCTTGGCACACTTTAGGCCCCTTAGTGCCAATTGGGCATTGTTTAAATGCCACGGCCTACCTGAGCATTGTTTATGACCATGTCCATCCCTTTATGACCACCATGTACCCATCCTCTGATGGCTACTTCCATCAGGATAATGCACCATGTCACAAAGCTCGAATCATTTCAAATTGGTTTCTTGAACATGACAATGAGTTCACTGTACTAAAATGGCCCCCACAGTAACCAGATCTCAACCCAATAGAGCATCTTTGGGATGTGGTGGAACGGGAGCTTCGTGCCCTGGACGCTTCTATCAGCTTGAATCAGTCGGCCCATTCTCCTCTGACCTCTAGCATCAACAAGGCATTTTCGCCCACAGGACTGCCGCATACTGGATGTTTTTCCCTTTTCACACCATTCTTTGTAAACTCTAGAAATGGTTGTGCGTGAAAATCCCAGTAACTGAGCAGATTGTGAAATACTCAGACCGGCCCGTCTGGCAACAACAACCATGCCACGCTCAAAATTGCTATAAAATCAAGCATGCAGACTGCTTCTACTTCTACTTTGTGAAAGAATGGGTCGTTCTCAGGAGCTCAGTGAATTCAAGCGTGGTACCGTGATAGGTTTCCACCTTGCAATAAGTCCATTCATGAAATTTCCTCATTACTAAATATTCCACGGTCAACTGTTAGTGGTATTATAACAAAGTGGAAGCAATTGGGAACAGCAGCAACTCAACCATGGAGTGGTAGGCCATGTAAAATCACAAAGTGGGGTCAATGCATGCTGAGGCGCACAGTGCGCAGAAGTCGGCAACTTTCTGCAGAGTCAATAGCTACAGACCTCCAAACTTCGTGTGGCCTTCAGATTAGCTCAAGAACAATGCGTAGAGAGCTTAATGGAATGGGTTTCCATGGCCGAGCAGCTGCATCCAAGCCTTACATCTAGTGCAATGCAAAACATCGGATGCAGTGGTGTAAAGCACACCACCACTGGACTCTAGAGCAGTGGAGACGTGTTCTCTGGAGTGATGAATGATGCTTCTCTGTCTGGCAACCCAATGGACGAGTTCTGGGTTGCCAGGAGAACGGTACTTGCCTGACTGCATTGTGCCAAGTGTAAAGTTTGGTGGAGGGGGGATTATGGTGTGGGGTTGCTTTTCAGGGGTTGGGCTTGGCCCCTTAGTTCCAGTGAAAGGAACTCTTAATGCTTCAGCATACCAAGACATTTTGGACAATTTCATGCTCTCAACATTGTGGGAACAGTTTGGGGATGGCCCCTTCCTGTTCCAACATGACTGCGCACCAGTGCACAAAGCAAGGTCCATAAAGACATGGATGAGTGAGTTTGGTGTGGAAGAACTTGACTGACCTGCACAGAGTTCTGACCTCAACCCGATAGAACACCTTTGGGATGAATTGGAGAGGAGACTACGAGCCAGGCCTTCTCGTCCAACATCAGTGCCTGACCTCATAAATGTGCTTCTAGAAGAACACACTCCTAAACCTTGTGGAAAGCCTTCCCAGAAGAAGCTGTTATAGCTGCAAAGGGTGGGGCAACTCCATATTAATCCCTATGGATTAAGAATGAGATGTCATTCAAGTTTATGTGCATGTAAAGGCAGACGTCCTTTTGGCAATATAATGTATATACTGTACACCGATCAGGCATAACATTATGACCACTGACAGGTGAAGTGAATCACACTGATCTCTCTTCATTGTAGCTCAAATTGCTCAAGAAGTTAATGCTGGTTCTGATAGAAAGGTGTCAGAATACACAGTGCATCACAGTTTTTTGCATATGGGGCTGCATAGCCTCAGACCAGTCAGGGTGCCCATGTTGACCCCTGTCCACCGCCCCTGTGATGGGTAGGTTTAGGGGTAGGGATAGTGTAAGGGGATAGAATATACAGTTTGTACCATATAAAAACTATTACGTCTATGGAGAGTCCCTACAAAGATAGTGAACCAGACGTGTGTGTGTGTGGCCTGGTAAACTCTACGTTTATAGGGACAAAATGTCCCCACAAAGATGGCAATATCCGAAATCCTTGTCCTTGTGGGGACATTTTTTGGTCATAATTCATACTAAGTGATGTTTTTTGAAAATGTAAAATTGCAGAATGTTTCCTGTGATGGGTAGGTTTAGGGGTAGGGTTATATATATATATATGATTAAATTATTTATATATATTTTAAATGATTATTATCTTATAAAATATCAAATATTAGTGTGATGAAAATAAGCAGAGATACTTGCAACTGTGTATTAATGTCTATTAAAGTGGCTGATCAATAATGTAACTGGATGTGATGTACTCTCAGGCAGAATTAATGAAACCTCCTTATGTATCCTCTCAGCATTGAATTACCGAACCTGGATGAGCAGTCGTAAAGTCACTGTCTATTATCTATCTTAATATTGGATGTCCACCCCTTACTGTATATCAACATCACGTTACCAAACCGAAGGATGCATAAATGTTCAAACACGCTAAAATCTTCACAATATTGATTTAGAAAACTGAGTGGATTACTGCTACAAAAGAAAGATTTCCTTTAAGTGGACATAAAAACACTCATAAATCAGGATGTCGGTTGTTGTCATTGCTAGTTTTAAAAGCCCCTCTTTCCACTGAAGGCTTGAGAACTTGAAGTGAATGTGAAGGACGCTGCTGTATTTATAAGTTTCATCATCTGCTTCTGTGGCTTTATAGCTTCTGTCTTATAAAGTACTGGTTGATCTGACCTTTTAAGATGCTTATAATTAAGAGTTTTCAGGCTACATACATTTAACAGGTAATAAGATATTTAAAAAAAAGCTTTCCTCAATCTGAATTTTACACCTTTTGTTAGTGCTGTGCTTTTGTTAAAGCCTGTGAATCCAACAGCATCTTGGGTCAAATGGATGAAATGATGACATTTCATTGAGGCTGCGCTTTTGTCACGGCATTCTGTGCTGTATTGTGATCTCTGGGCGATATTTTATCTTTCCATTTCGCACAGGTCCAGGTCATGTTTAAAATATCATCAATTACCACTTCAGTCAAGACTAAGGTCCACCTCACATAAAAATTAAGTGCTTTGAAACCTGCTACTTTTTCCTCGCACAATTATTGAAATTTTGCTTTCAGCCGTAAATAATAACCGTCTCACTTTAGTCATTCACAGCAGAGAGACCGTCTCTCTTTGCTCGAGGGCAGGCAGGTGCAATAGTGGGCAGGAAAAAGAATTGTGTTGCATATATCTTTATGTATAAAGATGTAGGGTCAAGTCTGGTCGATAGGCAATCTCTCAGCTCTAGCGGAAGTGATGGGACTATTTGAGGCTGGAATGGCTCTGTTGTAGTGGAAGGAAAGGCTAATCTGTTGCAGATGGGTTTGGACCCAGCAGGTGTGCTGGTCAGCTGGTCGTGAGACCTGTGTGGACATGAGCGTGCAGAGAGGTGCTACGGGGGCAGGACAGGGTCTAGATGGTGTGTCAGTTATTGTGTCACCCTTACATGGTGTTTAAGACTGGGAACTCTTTTGTGTGACATGGACTATTGCTGAATTGTATTGAGACTTTTCTGATCAGATGCAAGGGGTTTTTCTTAATGATCCTTTATTGTCTGTTCAAATGTTCAGGATTATATCCAATATTTTGTTCTAAATACAGTAAAAACAGTAATAATATGAAATATTATTACACTTCAAAATAACTGTTTTCTGTTTTAATTTATTTTACAGTGTAATTTATTTCTGTGATGGCAAAGCTGCAATTATTCCAAACTTCAGTGTCACGTGATCCTTCAGAAATCATTCTAATATGCTAATTTGGTGCTCGAGAAACATTTCTTATTATTATAAATGTTGAAAAAAGGTTGTGCTGCTTAATATTTATGAGAAAACTGATGCATTTGTTTCTGGAATCTTTGAAAAATTGAAAGATCAAAAGAACAGCATTTATTTGAAATAGAAATCTATTGTAACATGTAACTTTTTTCATCAGTTTATTGCATCCTTGCTGAAGAAAAGTATTAATGTCTTTCCAAAGAAAAAAAACAACAACAAAAAAAACGTTTGAACGGTAGTATAGCGGTAAAATAGCTGTTGATAAATAATAAAACAGCACAAACTGAATACACCATGTGATCAAAATCACTGGTGAATGTTGTCGTGCTAACACTAATGATCCGTCAGTCGCAAATTTTTCCTATGGCCAGTTTTTTGATAAAACCATCTCAGTACTTCAACGCATCCCCTGAGGTCCCCCATCTGGCTAATTAGTCTATAATTAGCTGTCTTCTTCAATCACTTTTAAAGCGTATCTCTTCATTTAACCAATCTCTCAGTTACATTAGTAGTATGTTGTCATGAAAATCAGTTAAGCCACAGCCCTCTCAATTACTCATGATAACTAATTAAAGAAAATGATTTTAAGATTATGTCATTTCATTAATCAGCATAGCTGTTAGGCTATATGAACATTTAAAATGCATGTTTGTGTTAAACTGGCCAGTGGTTGGTTTTGCATTTACTTGTGCTAAAGTTAATAAATGTAATATTCTGTTAAAAAGATGGACTCTGGCACAGAATTCTGGCCCTGAGATTCAGTAAGAGCTTTAGTTCACTTCCACTCACAGGTTTCATGTTCCTGAAATGCCAGGGGCTGTAAGAGGTACCTGTCAGTGGTGGGAGGTCAAATTAATGAAGCTTGACTTGCGTCCATTATATCCCATTAATAACAGTACACGACCCTCTCGGCCTCCTGCGGGAGCCCTTAGACACTCATTAAGATATTAGCCATTGTTTCAGGGGGGAAGTACATTTAAGGTGATATACCTACCCCATCTAATTTATAAAGAAAATCTCGCTCTCACTGCACACTAAGCCAAAGACATGATTTACTTTCTTTGGCATATCATATTTTTTCACCATATATGATATGAGTCATATATGTCTTCTGTATCATCAAAGTCTGAAAGGTCTTATAAGTCTTTTAAACTACCAAAAGTTAGGGGTCAGTAAGATTTGTATTTTTATGTTTTTGAAATAAGTCTCTTATGCTCACTAAGGCTACATTTGATATTGTGTAACATATAAAAAATACAATAATGTAAAATATTATTATGAACTGTTTTCTAATTCAATGTATTTTAAAATGTAATTTATTTCTGGGATGGCAAAGCTAAATTTTTAGCAGCCATTACTCCAGTCTTCAGTGTTACATGATCCTTCAGAAATCATTCTAATAGGCTGAAATTATGCGTAAAACAGTTGTGCTGCTGAATATTTTTTGTGTGCTACCGTAATACATTTTTCCAGGATTCTTTGATGAATAGAAAGCTAAAAAAAAAAAACATTTATTTGAAATATAAATATTTTTCTGTCTTTTCTTTTGATTCTCTTGTGATTAATTAAATACAGGTTTGCTGAATTAAAGTATTAATTTGTATTAAAAGTATTTGAAAAAAAGTACTAAACTTTTGAACGGTAGTGCGTTTAAGCTTAAGTCAGCCCTTTAACAAACTGCTGACTGATTGTATTGTTTAATTATTCTCAAATTGTACTCTCATTAATGTCATTCTCTTATTTTTTTAATCCCTCCCTCTCTCTCTCCCGCTGTTTGCCTCCATCCTAGATCTGGATACCTGAGGGTCATTCAATCTCTGACACTCAGGTATCCAGGTCCTGGTCTGATGACCTGCCCACTGTGAAGCAGATTCCACGAAACCTGCAGAACAATACATGCAGGCGCTCAATTACTAAATGAGGGCAGTAAAATGTTTGGCTGGTGTAACCTAATACTTGAACCTGTGTTGTTCCTCCTGTTAAAGAGCAGGAGATGACTGTGACACAGAGTTCGGACATTAGTCACACTCTCTGCTCTCTGCTCAGAGCTGGGGTTACAAAACAGGGGAAATACTACAACAACACTGATTATAGATTTTAGTCTTAGTTACAAAGCAACCCCATTAAGGTTTTCCAGAGAGACTACTGCAATCTTTACTGATCAAATAGCTCAAAACAAGTGTTCAACAAAGTGTTTTAGGTAATATTTATTTTCATTAATATTAATATTCATTCTATCTTTCTACAGCACTGTCTTATTTTCTGAGCATAAAACCTCAGGTATGATACGATGAGGTAGGTCAAGAGGTTGTTTTGGCAATGTTTGCCTTATAATCTTGCCCCCAAACTGTTAGTGAATATTGTGTAATCTCGTCACACTGCATATCTTAGTGTGGCTGCTTCTAAACCGAGTGGGGAATTGTGTGTTATGTAAGAGAATCAGTGTCAATGCTCTAGTTCGAGGGCCACCACACCCCTGGTTGTCTAAGGTCTTCACTGATAGAAACTAATCTAAGATCGGCTCTGCTCTTGTTCTATTGGAATTGGTAAAGCTAATGAAAAGTAGTCTGTCCCTGTCATAGAGATATTATGATGCCCCAGAAGTTCAGATATCAATTCTGTTGATATTTAAAGGTGACATATTTAATTTTGTAAATTAGAATACTTTCTCCCATCCCAGTTTTTTTAAACCTACCTAAATCAATATCTGTTTTAATCCAGAAAAAGATCATATTCACCTTACTGACACTTGCAATAAAAGCAGAATGTTTAGTTATAGTTTTGAGGCCATATCTTTTTATGAAAAGAAGTGCATAACTGTGCATCAATATGATAAATGCAATAGCACTTTCAGAGTTCCTAAAATATTGACAATTATATTACATTGTCTTCAAAAAATTGTTAAGTTAAGAATAGAAGAATTATGAAAATTTTCTTTTTCCTTTTTTATGCGTAGAATGGTGAAACAGTGCCCAACCTCCAAAGCAAGTTCTTTAACAGTTGACTAATGTCACACTTGATCTCACTCTATACATTCATTGCTGCAGCGATCTGCCTCTCTCAGATTCCACGGTAATGATATTCTTATCAATCATGTGGGAGATGTTAGAGCTTTAGTCCTCACTCTCCTTCCTGCTGAGACTTAATCTCAGCCGAGACACAGTTCCAGAGTCCTCTTATGAACACCAGAGTGTAAGTCTAGTGTCAAGTATTGACTAGACTGTGAATAGAGGTGAGCACATGAAGGGTGTCTAACCTCTCACCAGCTGCTTGGCTGTTCAATTGGTTTGGTCTCTGTAACACCCCGGGATAGCAATAATGCAACAGCAGCTTATCTCAATCAATACCTCCATCTCACTTTTGGGGGCTTTACTGCCGAGTCCCCAGAGTGCAGTCGTCTGTTTGCAAGCACAATTATGAGCATGTTTGATCTTTTTTTGATGATTATTTCCCCATTTGGGGGGTTGCTGGGAAAATATTTGCAAAACAAAACTGTGCGCTCATACGGTTATGTATTGAACTATTTGACTTCTGTGGAGAACATTGTAAAATAAAATTCTTAGATCAAGTAAATAAATCTGAAAACATTTTTATTTCATTATTTTAAGTTTTTATGAAGTTCATTCTCATGTTACACAACACGTTTAAGCTTCCACAAGAACCAATGAGGTTCATTTTCGTGTCACGCAGCACGTTAGAGCTTCCGCAAGAACCAATGATGTTCATTATCATGTGTCACGCATCACATTTGAGCTTCCACAAGAACCAATGAGGTTCATCCTTGTGTGTTACGCAGCACGTTTGAGCTTCCACAAGAACCAATGTGGTTCATTCTCGTGTGTTACACAGGACGCTTTTACTTCTGCAAGAACCAATGAGGTTAATTCTCGTGTTATGCAGCATGCTTGTGCTTCTGCAAGAACCAATGAGGTTCATTCTTGTGTGTTACGCAGCACGTTTGAGCTTCCGCAAGAACCAGTGAGGTTCATTCTCGTGTTACGCAGCACGTTTGAGCTTCCGCAAGAACCAATGTGGTTCATTCTCGTGTGTTACACAGCACGCTTGTGCTTCTGCAAGAACCAATGAGGTTCATTCTTGTGTGTTACGCAGCACGTTTGAGCTTCAGCAAGAACCAATGCGGTTCATTCTTTTGTGTTACGCAGCACATTTGAGCTTCCGCAAGAACCAATGAGGTTAATTCTCGTGTTACGCAGCACGTTTGAGCTTCCGCAAGAACCAATGTGGTTCATTCTCGTGTGTTACACAGGACGCTTGTGCTTCTGCAAGAACCAATGAGGTTAATTCTCGTGTTATGCAGCATGCTTGTGCTTCTGCAAGAACCAATGAGGTTCATTCTTGTGTGTTACGCAGCACGTTTGAGCTTCCGCAAGAACCAGTGAGGTTCATTCTCGTGTTACGCAGCACGTTTGAGCTTCCGCAAGAACCAATGAGGTTCATTCTCGTGTTACGCAGCACGTTTGAGCTTCCGCAAGAACCAATGTGGTTCATTCTCGTGTGTTACACAGGACGCTTTTACTTCTGCAAGAACCAATGAGGTTCATTCTTGTGTGTTACGCAGCACGTTTGAGCTTCCGCAAGAACCAGTGAGGTTCATTCTCGTGTTACGCAGCACGTTTGAGCTTCCGCAAGAACCAATGAGGTTCATTCTCGTGTTACGCAGCACGTTTGAGCTTCCGCAAGAACCAATGTGGTTCATTCTCGTGTGTTACACAGGACGCTTTTACTTCTGCAAGAACCAATGAGGTTCATTCTTGTGTGTTACGCAGCACGTTTGAGCTTCCGCAAGAACCAGTGAGGTTCATTCTCGTGTTACGCAGCACGTTTGAGCTTCCACAAGAACCAATGTGGTTCATTCTCGTATGTTACACAGCACGCTTGTGCTTCTGCAAGAACCAATGAGGTTCATTCTTGTGTGTTACGCAGCACGTTTGAGCTTCAGCAAGAACCAATGCGGTTCATTCTTTTGTGTTACACAGCACATTTGAGCTTCCACAAGAACCAATGCGGTTCATTCTTTTGTGTTACGCAGCACATTTGAGCTTCCGCAAGAACCAATGAGGTTAATTCTCGTGTTACGCAGCACGTTTGAGCTTCCGCAAGAACCAATGTGGTTCCTTCTCGTGTGTTACACAGGACGCTTGTGCTTCTGCAAGAACCAATGAGGTTCATTCTTGTGTGTTACGCAGCACGTTTGAGCTTCCGCAAGAACCAGTGAGGTTCATTCTCGTGTTACGCAGCACGTTTGAGCTTCCACAAGAACCAATGTGGTTCATTCTTGTGTGTTACACAGCACGCTTGTGCTTCCACAAGAACCAATGAGGTTCATTCTTGTGTGTTACGCAGCACGTTTGAGCTTCAGCAAGAACCAATGCGGTTCATTCTTTTGTGTTACGCAGCACATTTGATCTTTCTGCAAGAACCAATGCGGTTCATTCTTTTGTGTTAAGCAGCACATTTGAGCTTCAGCAAGAACCAACGCGGTTCATTTTTGTGTGTTACGCAGCACGTTTGAGCTTCCACAAGAACCAATGTGGTTCATTCTCGTGTGTTACACAGCACGCTTGTGCTTCTGCAAGAACCAATGAGGTTAATTCTCGTGTTATGCAGCATGCTTGTGCTTCCACAAGAACCAATGAGGTTCATTCTTGTGTGTTACGCAGCACGTTTGAGCTTCAGCAAGAACCAATGCGGTTCATTCTTTTGTGTTACGCAGCACATTTGAGCTTCAGCAAGAACCAATGCGGTTCATTCTTTTGTGTTACGCAGCACATTTGAGCTTCAGCAAGAACCAATGCGGTTCATTCTTTTGTGTTACGCAGCACATTTGAGCTTTCTGCAAGAACCAATGCGGTTCATTCTTTTGTGTTAAGCAGCACGTTTGAGCTTTCTGCAAGAACCAATGCGGTTCATTCTTTTGTGTTACGCAGCACATTTGAGCTTCCGCAAGAACCAGTGAGGTTCATTCTCGTGTTACGCAGCACGTTTGAGCTTCCACAAGAACCAATGTGGTTCATTCTCGTGTGTTACACAGCACGCTTGTGCTTCTGCAAGAACCAGTGAGGTTAATTCTCGTGTTATGCAGCATGCTTGTGCTTCCACAAGAACCAATGAGGTTCATTCTTGTGTGTTACGCAGCACGTTTGAGCTTCAGCAAGAACCAATGCGGTTCATTCTTTTGTGTTACGCAGCACATTTGAGCTTTCTGCAAGAACCAATGCGATTCATTCTTTTGTGTTAAGTAGCACGTTTGAGCTTCAGCAAGAACCAATGCGGTTCATTCTTGTGTTACGCAGCACATTTGAGCTTTCTGCAAGAACCAATGCGGTTCATTCTTTTGTGTTACGCAGCACATTTGAGCTTCCGCAAGAACCAGTGAGGTTCATTCTTGTGTTACGCAGCACGTTTGAGCTTCCATAAGAACCAATGTGGTTCATTCTCGTGTGTTACACAGCACGCTTGTGCTTCTGCAAGAACCAATGAGGTTAATTCTCGTGTTATGCAGCATGCTTGTGCTTCCACAAGAACCAATGAGGTTCATTCTTGTGTGTTACGCAGCACGTTTGAGCTTCAGCAAGAACCAATGCGGTTCATTCTTTTGTGTTACGCAGCACATTTGAGCTTCAGCAAGAACCAATGCGGTTCATTCTTTTGTGTTACGCAGCACGTTTGAGCTTTCTGCAAGAACCAATGCGGTTCATTCTTTTGTGTTACGCAGCACGTTTGAGCTTCCACAAGAACCAATGAGGTTAATTCTCATGTTACGCAGCACGTTTGAGCTTCCGCAAGAACCAATGTGGTTCATTCTCGTGTGTTACACAGGACGCTTGTGCTTCTGCAAGAACCAATGAGGTTAATTCTCGTGTTATGCAGCATGCTTGTGCTTCTGCAAGAACCAATGAGGTTCATTCTTGTGTGTTACGCAGCACGTTTGAGCTTCCGCAAGAACCAGTGAGGTTCATTCTCGTGTGTTACACAGCACGCTTGTGCTTCTGCAAGAACCAATGAGGTTAATTCTCGTGTTATGCAGCATGCTTGTGCTTCCACAAGAACCAATGAGGTTCATTCTTGTGTGTTACGCAGCACGTTTGAGCTTCAGCAAGAACCAATGCGGTTCATTCTTTTGTGTTAAGCAGCACGTTTGAGCTTCCGCAAGAACCAATGATGTTCATTATCGCGTGTCACGCATCACATTTGAGCTTCCACAAGAACCAATGAGGTTCATTTTCGTGTCACGCAGCACGTTAGAGCTTCCGCAAGAACCAATGATGTTCATTATCGTGTGTCACGCATCACATTTGAGCTTCCACAAGAACCAATGAGGTTCATTCTTTTGTGTTACGCAGCACATTTGAGCTTTCTGCAAGAACCAATGCGGTTCATTCTTTTGTGTTACGCAGCACATTTGAGCTTCCGCAAGAACCAGTGAGGTTCATTCTCGTGTTACGCAGCACGTTTGAGCTTCCACAAGAACCAATGAGGTTCATTCTCGTGTTACGCAGCACGTTTGAGCTTCCGCAAGAACCAGTGAGGTTCATTCTCGTGTTACGCAGCACGTTTGAGCTTCCGCAAGAACCAATGAGGTTCATTCTCGTGTTACACAACACGTTTGAGTTTCCGCAAGAACCAATGAGGTTCATTCTCGTGTTGGGCAACACATTTGAGCTTTAGCAAGAACCAATGAGGTTCATTCTTGTGTTACGCAGACCGTTTGAGTTTCCACGAGAACCAATGAGGTTCATTCTCATGTTACGCAACATGTTTGTGCTTCCGCAAGAACCAATGAGATTAATTCTCGTGTCACGCAGCACATTTGAGCTTCCGCAAGAACCAGTGAGGTTCATTGTTGTGTGTTACGCAGCACGTTTGAGCTTCCACAAGAACCAATGAGGTTCATTCTCGTGTTACGCAGTACGTTTGAGCTTCCGCAAGAACCAATGTAGTTCATTCTCATGTGTTACGCAGCACGCTTGTGCTTCTGCAAGAACCAATGAGGTTAATTCTCGTGTTACGCAGCACTTTTGAGGTTTGGCAAGAACCAATGAGGTTCATTCTTGTGTTACACAGCTCGTTTGAGCTTCCGCAAGAACCAACGAGATTCATTCTCGTGTTACGCAGCACGTTTGAGCTTCCACAAGAACCAATGAGGTTCATTCTCGTGTTACGCAGTACGTTTGAGCTTCCGCAAGAACCAATGTAGTTCATTCTCATGTGTTACGCAGCACGCTTGTGCTTCTGCAAGAACCAATGAGGTTAATTCTCGTGTTACGCAGCACTTTTGAGGTTTGGCAAGAACCAATGAGGTTCATTCTTGTGTTACACAGCTCGTTTGAGCTTCCGCAAGAACCAACGAGATTCATTCTCGTGTTACGCAGCACGTTTGAGCTTCCACAAGAACCAATGAGGTTCATTCTCGTGTTACGCAGTACGTTTGAGCTTCCGCAAGAACTAATGAGGTTCATTCTCGTGTTACACAACACATTTGCGTTTCCACAAGGACCATTGAGGTTCATTCTCGTGTTACGCAGCACGTTTGAGCTTCCACAAGAACCAGTGAGGTTCATTCTCGTGTTACGCAGCACGTTTGAGCTTCCACAAGAACCAATGTGGTTCATTCTCGTATGTTACACAGCACGCTTGTGCTTCTGCAAGAACCAATGAGGTTCATTCTTGTGTGTTACGCAGCACGTTTGAGCTTCAGCAAGAACCAATGCGGTTCATTCTTTTGTGTTACACAGCACATTTGAGCTTCCACAAGAACCAATGCGGTTCATTCTTTTGTGTTACGCAGCACATTTGAGCTTCCGCAAGAACCAATGAGGTTAATTCTCGTGTTACGCAGCACGTTTGAGCTTCCGCAAGAACCAATGTGGTTCCTTCTCGTGTGTTACACAGGACGCTTGTGCTTCTGCAAGAACCAATGAGGTTAATTCTCGTGTTATGCAGCATGCTTGTGCTTCTGCAAGAACCAATGAGGTTCATTCTTGTGTGTTACGCAGCACGTTTGAGCTTCCGCAAGAACCAGTGAGGTTCATTCTCGTGTTACGCAGCACGTTTGAGCTTCCACAAGAACCAATGTGGTTCATTCTTGTGTGTTACACAGCACGCTTGTGCTTCCACAAGAACCAATGAGGTTCATTCTTGTGTGTTACGCAGCACGTTTGAGCTTCAGCAAGAACCAATGCGGTTCATTCTTTTGTGTTACGCAGCACATTTGATCTTTCTGCAAGAACCAATGCGGTTCATTCTTTTGTGTTAAGCAGCACATTTGAGCTTCAGCAAGAACCAACGCGGTTCATTTTTGTGTGTTACGCAGCACGTTTGAGCTTCCACAAGAACCAATGTGGTTCATTCTCGTGTGTTACACAGCACGCTTGTGCTTCTGCAAGAACCAATGAGGTTAATTCTCGTGTTATGCAGCATGCTTGTGCTTCCACAAGAACCAATGAGGTTCATTCTTGTGTGTTACGCAGCACGTTTGAGCTTCAGCAAGAACCAATGCGGTTCATTCTTTTGTGTTACGCAGCACATTTGAGCTTCAGCAAGAACCAATGCGGTTCATTCTTTTGTGTTACGCAGCACATTTGAGCTTCAGCAAGAACCAATGCGGTTCATTCTTTTGTGTTACGCAGCACATTTGAGCTTTCTGCAAGAACCAATGCGGTTCATTCTTTTGTGTTAAGCAGCACGTTTGAGCTTTCTGCAAGAACCAATGCGGTTCATTCTTTTGTGTTACGCAGCACATTTGAGCTTCCGCAAGAACCAGTGAGGTTCATTCTCGTGTTACGCAGCACGCTTGTGCTTCTGCAAGAACCAATGAGGTTAATTCTCGTGTTATGCAGCATGCTTGTGCTTCCACAAGAACCAATGAGGTTCATTCTTGTGTGTTACGCAGCACGTTTGAGCTTCAGCAAGAACCAATGCGGTTCATTCTTTTGTGTTACGCAGCACATTTGAGCTTCAGCAAGAACCAATGCGGTTCATTCTTTTGTGTTACGCAGCACATTTGAGCTTCAGCAAGAACCAATGCGGTTCATTCTTTTGTGTTACGCAGCACATTTGAGCTTTCTGCAAGAACCAATGCGGTTCATTCTTTTGTGTTAAGCAGCACGTTTGAGCTTTCTGCAAGAACCAATGCGGTTCATTCTTTTGTGTTACGCAGCACATTTGAGCTTCCGCAAGAACCAGTGAGGTTCATTCTCGTGTTACGCAGCACGTTTGAGCTTCCACAAGAACCAATGTGGTTCATTCTCGTGTGTTACACAGCACGCTTGTGCTTCTGCAAGAACCAGTGAGGTTAATTCTCGTGTTATGCAGCATGCTTGTGCTTCCACAAGAACCAATGAGGTTCATTCTTGTGTGTTACGCAGCACGTTTGAGCTTCAGCAAGAACCAATGCGGTTCATTCTTTTGTGTTACGCAGCACATTTGAGCTTTCTGCAAGAACCAATGCGATTCATTCTTTTGTGTTAAGTAGCACGTTTGAGCTTCAGCAAGAACCAATGCGGTTCATTCTTGTGTTACGCAGCACATTTGAGCTTTCTGCAAGAACCAATGCGGTTCATTCTTTTGTGTTACGCAGCACATTTGAGCTTCCGCAAGAACCAGTGAGGTTCATTCTTGTGTTACGCAGCACGTTTGAGCTTCCATAAGAACGAATGTGGTTCATTCTCGTGTGTTACACAGCACGCTTGTGCTTCTGCAAGAACCAATGAGGTTAATTCTCGTGTTATGCAGCATGCTTGTGCTTCCACAAGAACCAATGAGGTTCATTCTTGTGTGTTACGCAGCACGTTTGAGCTTCAGCAAGAACCAATGCGGTTCATTCTTTTGTGTTACGCAGCACATTTGAGCTTCAGCAAGAACCAATGCGGTTCATTCTTTTGTGTTACGCAGCACGTTTGAGCTTTCTGCAAGAACCAATGCGGTTCATTCTTTTGTGTTACGCAGCACGTTTGAGCTTCCACAAGAACCAATGAGGTTAATTCTCATGTTACGCAGCACGTTTGAGCTTCCGCAAGAACCAATGTGGTTCATTCTCGTGTGTTACACAGGACGCTTGTGCTTCTGCAAGAACCAATGAGGTTAATTCTCGTGTTATGCAGCATGCTTGTGCTTCTGCAAGAACCAATGAGGTTCATTCTTGTGTGTTACGCAGCACGTTTGAGCTTCCGCAAGAACCAGTGAGGTTCATTCTCGTGTGTTACACAGCACGCTTGTGCTTCTGCAAGAACCAATGAGGTTAATTCTCGTGTTATGCAGCATGCTTGTGCTTCCACAAGAACCAATGAGGTTCATTCTTGTGTGTTACGCAGCACGTTTGAGCTTCAGCAAGAACCAATGCGGTTCATTCTTTTGTGTTAAGCAGCACGTTTGAGCTTCCGCAAGAACCAATGATGTTCATTATCGCGTGTCACGCATCACATTTGAGCTTCCACAAGAACCAATGAGGTTCATTTTCGTGTCACGCAGCACGTTAGAGCTTCCGCAAGAACCAATGATGTTCATTATCGTGTGTCACGCATCACATTTGAGCTTCCACAAGAACCAATGAGGTTCATTCTTTTGTGTTACGCAGCACATTTGAGCTTTCTGCAAGAACCAATGCGGTTCATTCTTTTGTGTTACGCAGCACATTTGAGCTTCCGCAAGAACCAGTGAGGTTCATTCTCGTGTTACGCAGCACGTTTGAGCTTCCACAAGAACCAATGAGGTTCATTCTCGTGTTACGCAGCACGTTTGAGCTTCCGCAAGAACCAGTGAGGTTCATTCTCGTGTTACGCAGCACGTTTGAGCTTCCGCAAGAACCAATGAGGTTCATTCTCGTGTTACACAACACGTTTGAGTTTCCGCAAGAACCAATGAGGTTCATTCTCGTGTTGGGCAACACATTTGAGCTTTAGCAAGAACCAATGAGGTTCATTCTTGTGTTACGCAGACCGTTTGAGTTTCCACGAGAACCAATGAGGTTCATTCTCATGTTACGCAACATGTTTGTGCTTCCGCAAGAACCAATGAGATTAATTCTCGTGTCACGCAGCACATTTGAGCTTCCGCAAGAACCAGTGAGGTTCATTGTTGTGTGTTACGCAGCACGTTTGAGCTTCCACAAGAACCAATGAGGTTCATTCTCGTGTTACGCAGTACGTTTGAGCTTCCGCAAGAACCAATGTAGTTCATTCTCATGTGTTACGCAGCACGCTTGTGCTTCTGCAAGAACCAATGAGGTTAATTCTCGTGTTACGCAGCACTTTTGAGGTTTGGCAAGAACCAATGAGGTTCATTCTTGTGTTACACAGCTCGTTTGAGCTTCCGCAAGAACCAACGAGATTCATTCTCGTGTTACGCAGCACGTTTGAGCTTCCACAAGAACCAATGAGGTTCATTCTCGTGTTACGCAGTACGTTTGAGCTTCCGCAAGAACCAATGTAGTTCATTCTCATGTGTTACGCAGCACGCTTGTGCTTCTGCAAGAACCAATGAGGTTAATTCTCGTGTTACGCAGCACTTTTGAGGTTTGGCAAGAACCAATGAGGTTCATTCTTGTGTTACACAGCTCGTTTGAGCTTCCGCAAGAACCAACGAGATTCATTCTCGTGTTACGCAGCACGTTTGAGCTTCCACAAGAACCAATGAGGTTCATTCTCGTGTTACGCAGTACGTTTGAGCTTCCGCAAGAACTAATGAGGTTCATTCTCGTGTTACACAACACATTTGCGTTTCCACAAGGACCATTGAGGTTCATTCTCGTGTTACGCAGCACGTTTGAGCTTCCACAAGAACCAGTGAGGTTCATTCTCGTGTTACGCAGCACGTTTGAGCTTCCACAAGAACCAATGTGGTTCATTCTCGTATGTTACACAGCACGCTTGTGCTTCTGCAAGAACCAATGAGGTTCATTCTTGTGTGTTACGCAGCACGTTTGAGCTTCAGCAAGAACCAATGCGGTTCATTCTTTTGTGTTACACAGCACATTTGAGCTTCCACAAGAACCAATGCGGTTCATTCTTTTGTGTTACGCAGCACATTTGAGCTTCCGCAAGAACCAATGAGGTTAATTCTCGTGTTACGCAGCACGTTTGAGCTTCCGCAAGAACCAATGTGGTTCCTTCTCGTGTGTTACACAGGACGCTTGTGCTTCTGCAAGAACCAATGAGGTTAATTCTCGTGTTATGCAGCATGCTTGTGCTTCTGCAAGAACCAATGAGGTTCATTCTTGTGTGTTACGCAGCACGTTTGAGCTTCCGCAAGAACCAGTGAGGTTCATTCTCGTGTTACGCAGCACGTTTGAGCTTCCACAAGAACCAATGTGGTTCATTCTTGTGTGTTACACAGCACGCTTGTGCTTCCACAAGAACCAATGAGGTTCATTCTTGTGTGTTACGCAGCACGTTTGAGCTTCAGCAAGAACCAATGCGGTTCATTCTTTTGTGTTACGCAGCACATTTGATCTTTCTGCAAGAACCAATGCGGTTCATTCTTTTGTGTTAAGCAGCACATTTGAGCTTCAGCAAGAACCAACGCGGTTCATTTTTGTGTGTTACGCAGCACGTTTGAGCTTCCACAAGAACCAATGTGGTTCATTCTCGTGTGTTACACAGCACGCTTGTGCTTCTGCAAGAACCAATGAGGTTAATTCTCGTGTTATGCAGCATGCTTGTGCTTCCACAAGAACCAATGAGGTTCATTCTTGTGTGTTACGCAGCACGTTTGAGCTTCAGCAAGAACCAATGCGGTTCATTCTTTTGTGTTACGCAGCACATTTGAGCTTCAGCAAGAACCAATGCGGTTCATTCTTTTGTGTTACGCAGCACATTTGAGCTTCAGCAAGAACCAATGCGGTTCATTCTTTTGTGTTACGCAGCACATTTGAGCTTTCTGCAAGAACCAATGCGGTTCATTCTTTTGTGTTAAGCAGCACGTTTGAGCTTTCTGCAAGAACCAATGCGGTTCATTCTTTTGTGTTACGCAGCACATTTGAGCTTCCGCAAGAACCAGTGAGGTTCATTCTCGTGTTACGCAGCACGTTTGAGCTTCCACAAGAACCAATGTGGTTCATTCTCGTGTGTTACACAGCACGCTTGTGCTTCTGCAAGAACCAGTGAGGTTAATTCTCGTGTTATGCAGCATGCTTGTGCTTCCACAAGAACCAATGAGGTTCATTCTTGTGTGTTACGCAGCACGTTTGAGCTTCAGCAAGAACCAATGCGGTTCATTCTTTTGTGTTACGCAGCACATTTGAGCTTTCTGCAAGAACCAATGCGATTCATTCTTTTGTGTTAAGTAGCACGTTTGAGCTTCAGCAAGAACCAATGCGGTTCATTCTTGTGTTACGCAGCACATTTGAGCTTTCTGCAAGAACCAATGCGGTTCATTCTTTTGTGTTACGCAGCACATTTGAGCTTCCGCAGGAACCAGTGAGGTTCATTCTTGTGTTACGCAGCACGTTTGAGCTTCCATAAGAACCAATGTGGTTCATTCTCGTGTGTTACACAGCACGCTTGTGCTTCTGCAAGAACCAATGAGGTTAATTCTCGTGTTATGCAGCATGCTTGTGCTTCCACAAGAACCAATGAGGTTCATTCTTGTGTGTTACGCAGCACGTTTGAGCTTCAGCAAGAACCAATGCGGTTCATTCTTTTGTGTTACGCAGCACATTTGAGCTTCAGCAAGAACCAATGCGGTTCATTCTTTTGTGTTACGCAGCACGTTTGAGCTTTCTGCAAGAACCAATGCGGTTCATTCTTT
Source organism: Rhinogobio ventralis (assembly GCA_039654625.1). NCBI lineage: Eukaryota > Metazoa > Chordata > Actinopteri > Cypriniformes > Gobionidae > Rhinogobio > Rhinogobio ventralis. Next base: position 36,192,401 of record CM077194.1, read on the forward strand.
TGTGTTACGCAGCACGTTTGAGCTTCCACAAGAACCAATGAGGTTAATTCTCATGTTACGCAGCACGTTTGAGCTTCCGCAAGAACCAATGTGGTTCATTCTCGTGTGTTACACAGGACGCTTGTGCTTCTGCAAGAACCAATGAGGTTAATTCTCGTGTTATGCAGCATGCTTGTGCTTCTGCAAGAACCAATGAGGTTCATTCTTGTGTGTTACGCAGCACGTTTGAGCTTCCGCAAGAACCAGTGAGGTTCATTCTCGTGTGTTACACAGCACGCTTGTGCTTCTGCAAGAACCAATGAGGTTAATTCTCGTGTTATGCAGCATGCTTGTGCTTCCACAAGAACCAATGAGGTTCATTCTTGTGTGTTACGCAGCACGTTTGAGCTTCAGCAAGAACCAATGCGGTTCATTCTTTTGTGTTAAGCAGCACGTTTGAGCTTCCGCAAGAACCAATGATGTTCATTATCGCGTGTCACGCATCACATTTGAGCTTCCACAAGAACCAATGAGGTTCATTTTCGTGTCACGCAGCACGTTAGAGCTTCCGCAAGAACCAATGATGTTCATTATCGTGTGTCACGCATCACATTTGAGCTTCCACAAGAACCAATGAGGTTCATTCTTTTGTGTTACGCAGCACATTTGAGCTTTCTGCAAGAACCAATGCGGTTCATTCTTTTGTGTTACGCAGCACATTTGAGCTTCCGCAAGAACCAGTGAGGTTCATTCTCGTGTTACGCAGCACGTTTGAGCTTCCACAAGAACCAATGAGGTTCATTCTCGTGTTACGCAGCACGTTTGAGCTTCCGCAAGAACCAGTGAGGTTCATTCTCGTGTTACGCAGCACGTTTGAGCTTCCGCAAGAACCAATGAGGTTCATTCTCGTGTTACACAACACGTTTGAGTTTCCGCAAGAACCAATGAGGTTCATTCTCGTGTTGGGCAACACATTTGAGCTTTAGCAAGAACCAATGAGGTTCATTCTTGTGTTACGCAGACCGTTTGAGTTTCCACGAGAACCAATGAGGTTCATTCTCATGTTACGCAACATGTTTGTGCTTCCGCAAGAACCAATGAGATTAATTCTCGTGTCACGCAGCACATTTGAGCTTCCGCAAGAACCAGTGAGGTTCATTGTTGTGTGTTACGCAGCACGTTTGAGCTTCCACAAGAACCAATGAGGTTCATTCTCGTGTTACGCAGTACGTTTGAGCTTCCGCAAGAACCAATGTAGTTCATTCTCATGTGTTACGCAGCACGCTTGTGCTTCTGCAAGAACCAATGAGGTTAATTCTCGTGTTACGCAGCACTTTTGAGGTTTGGCAAGAACCAATGAGGTTCATTCTTGTGTTACACAGCTCGTTTGAGCTTCCGCAAGAACCAACGAGATTCATTCTCGTGTTACGCAGCACGTTTGAGCTTCCACAAGAACCAATGAGGTTCATTCTCGTGTTACGCAGTACGTTTGAGCTTCCGCAAGAACCAATGTAGTTCATTCTCATGTGTTACGCAGCACGCTTGTGCTTCTGCAAGAACCAATGAGGTTAATTCTCGTGTTACGCAGCACTTTTGAGGTTTGGCAAGAACCAATGAGGTTCATTCTTGTGTTACACAGCTCGTTTGAGCTTCCGCAAGAACCAACGAGATTCATTCTCGTGTTACGTAGCACGTTTGAGCTTCCACAAGAACCAATGAGGTTCATTCTCGTGTTACGCAGTACGTTTGAGCTTCCGCAAGAACTAATGAGGTTCATTCTCGTGTTACACAACACATTTGCGTTTCCACAAGGACCATTGAGGTTCATTCTCGTGTTACGCAGCACGTTTGAGCTTCCACAAGAACCAATGAGGTTCATTCTCATGTTACGCAGCACGTTTGAGTTTCGCAAGAACCAATGAGGTTCATTCTTGTATGTTACACAGCACGTTTGAGCTTCTGCAAGAACCAGTGAGGTTCATTCTTGTGTTACACAGCATGTTTAAGCTTCAGCAAGAACCAATGAGGTTCATCCTTGTGTGTTACGCAGCAAGTTTGAGCTTCCGCAAGAACCAGTGAGGTTCATTCTCGTGTCACGCAACACGTTTGTGCTTCCACAAGAACCAATGAGGTTCATTCTCATGTTACGCAGCACGTTTGAGTTTCGCAAGAACCAATGAGGTTCATTCTTGTATGTTACACAGCACGTTTGAGCTTCTGCAAGAACCAGTGAGGTTCATTCTTGTGTTACACAGCATGTTTAAGCTTCAGCAAGAACCAATGAGGTTCATCCTTGTGTGTTACGCAGCACGTTTGAGCTTCCGCAAGAACCAATGAGGTTCATTCTCGTGTTACACAACACATTTGAGCTTCCGCAAGAACCAATGAGGTTCATTCTTGTGTTACGCAACACGTTTGTGCTTCTGCAAGAACCAATGATGTTCATTCTCTTGTTACGCAGCACGTTTGAGTTTCCACAAGAACCAATGCGGCTCATTCTCGTGTTACGCAGCGCATTTGAGCTTCCGCAAGAACCAATGACGTTCATTCTCGTCGAGCAGCACGTTTGAGATTCCGCAAGAACCAATGAGGTTCATTCTCATGTGTTACGCAGCAGGTTTGAGCTTCTGCAAGAACCAATGAGGTTCCTTCTTGTGTGTTACGCAGCACGTTTGAGCTTCCGCAAGAACCAATGAGGTTCATTCTTGTGTTACGCAGCACGTTTGAGCTTCCGCAAGAACCAATGAGGTTCATTCTCGTGTTACGCAGCACGTTTGAGCTTCCGCAAGAACCAATGTGGTTCATTCTCGTGTGTTACACAGGACGCTTGTGCTTCTGCAAGAACCAATGAGGTTAATTCTCGTGTTATGCAGCATGCTTGTGCTTCTGCAAGAACCAATGAGGTTCATTCTTGTGTGTTACGCAGCACGTTTGAGCTTCCGCAAGAACCAGTGAGGTTCATTCTCGTGTTACGCAGCACGTTTGAGCTTCCGCAAGAACCAATGAGGTTCATTCTCGTGTTACGCAGCACGTTTGAGCTTCCGCAAGAACCAATGTGGTTCATTCTCGTGTGTTACACAGGACGCTTTTACTTCTGCAAGAACCAATGAGGTTCATTCTTGTGTGTTACGCAGCACGTTTGAGCTTCCGCAAGAACCAGTGAGGTTCATTCTCGTGTTACGCAGCACGTTTGAGCTTCCGCAAGAACCAATGAGGTTCATTCTCGTGTTACGCAGCACGTTTGAGCTTCCGCAAGAACCAATGTGGTTCATTCTCGTGTGTTACACAGGACGCTTTTACTTCTGCAAGAACCAATGAGGTTCATTCTTGTGTGTTACGCAGCACGTTTGAGCTTCCGCAAGAACCAGTGAGGTTCATTCTCGTGTTACGCAGCACGTTTGAGCTTCCACAAGAACCAATGTGGTTCATTCTCGTATGTTACACAGCACGCTTGTGCTTCTGCAAGAACCAATGAGGTTCATTCTTGTGTGTTACGCAGCACGTTTGAGCTTCAGCAAGAACCAATGCGGTTCATTCTTTTGTGTTACACAGCACATTTGAGCTTCCACAAGAACCAATGCGGTTCATTCTTTTGTGTTACGCAGCACATTTGAGCTTCCGCAAGAACCAATGAGGTTAATTCTCGTGTTACGCAGCACGTTTGAGCTTCCGCAAGAACCAATGTGGTTCCTTCTCGTGTGTTACACAGGACGCTTGTGCTTCTGCAAGAACCAATGAGGTTAATTCTCGTGTTATGCAGCATGCTTGTGCTTCTGCAAGAACCAATGAGGTTCATTCTTGTGTGTTACGCAGCACGTTTGAGCTTCCGCAAGAACCAGTGAGGTTCATTCTCGTGTTACGCAGCACGTTTGAGCTTCCACAAGAACCAATGAGGTTCATTCTTGTGTGTTACGCAGCACGTTTGAGCTTCAGCAAGAACCAATGCGGTTCATTCTTTTGTGTTACGCAGCACATTTGATCTTTCTGCAAGAACCAATGCGGTTCATTCTTTTGTGTTAAGCAGCACATTTGAGCTTCAGCAAGAACCAACGCGGTTCATTTTTGTGTGTTACGCAGCACGTTTGAGCTTCCACAAGAACCAATGTGGTTCATTCTCGTGTGTTACACAGCACGCTTGTGCTTCTGCAAGAACCAATGAGGTTAATTCTCGTGTTATGCAGCATGCTTGTGCTTCCACAAGAACCAATGAGGTTCATTCTTGTGTGTTACGCAGCACGTTTGAGCTTCAGCAAGAACCAATGCGGTTCATTCTTTTGTGTTACGCAGCACATTTGAGCTTCAGCAAGAACCAATGCGGTTCATTCTTTTGTGTTACGCAGCACATTTGAGCTTCAGCAAGAACCAATGCGGTTCATTCTTTTGTGTTACGCAGCACATTTGAGCTTTCTGCAAGAACCAATGCGGTTCATTCTTTTGTGTTAAGCAGCACGTTTGAGCTTTCTGCAAGAACCAATGCGGTTCATTCTTTTGTGTTACGCAGCACATTTGAGCTTCCGCAAGAACCAGTGAGGTTCATTCTCGTGTTACGCAGCACGTTTGAGCTTCCACAAGAACCAATGTGGTTCATTCTCGTGTGTTACACAGCACGCTTGTGCTTCTGCAAGAACCAGTGAGGTTAATTCTCGTGTTATGCAGCATGCTTGTGCTTCCACAAGAACCAATGAGGTTCATTCTTGTGTGTTACGCAGCACGTTTGAGCTTCAGCAAGAACCAATGCGGTTCATTCTTTTGTGTTACGCAGCACATTTGAGCTTTCTGCAAGAACCAATGCGATTCATTCTTTTGTGTTAAGTAGCACGTTTGAGCTTCAGCAAGAACCAATGCGGTTCATTCTTGTGTTACGCAGCACATTTGAGCTTTCTGCAAGAACCAATGCGGTTCATTCTTTTGTGTTACGCAGCACATTTGAGCTTCCGCAAGAACCAGTGAGGTTCATTCTTGTGTTACGCAGCACGTTTGAGCTTCCATAAGAACCAATGTGGTTCATTCTCGTGTGTTACACAGCACGCTTGTGCTTCTGCAAGAACCAATGAGGTTAATTCTCGTGTTATGCAGCATGCTTGTGCTTCCACAAGAACCAATGAGGTTCATTCTTGTGTGTTACGCAGCACGTTTGAGCTTCAGCAAGAACCAATGCGGTTCATTCTTTTGTGTTACGCAGCACATTTGAGCTTCAGCAAGAACCAATGCGGTTCATTCTTTTGTGTTACGCAGCACGTTTGAGCTTTCTGCAAGAACCAATGCGGTTCATTCTTTTGTGTTACGCAGCACGTTTGAGCTTCCACAAGAACCAATGAGGTTAATTCTCATGTTACGCAGCACGTTTGAGCTTCCGCAAGAACCAATGTGGTTCATTCTCGTGTGTTACACAGGACGCTTGTGCTTCTGCAAGAACCAATGAGGTTAATTCTCGTGTTATGCAGCATGCTTGTGCTTCTGCAAGAACCAATGAGGTTCATTCTTGTGTGTTACGCAGCACGTTTGAGCTTCCGCAAGAACCAGTGAGGTTCATTCTCGTGTGTTACACAGCACGCTTGTGCTTCTGCAAGAACCAATGAGGTTAATTCTCGTGTTATGCAGCATGCTTGTGCTTCCACAAGAACCAATGAGGTTCATTCTTGTGTGTTACGCAGCACGTTTGAGCTTCAGCAAGAACCAATGCGGTTCATTCTTTTGTGTTAAGCAGCACGTTTGAGCTTCCGCAAGAACCAATGATGTTCATTATCGCGTGTCACGCATCACATTTGAGCTTCCACAAGAACCAATGAGGTTCATTTTCGTGTCACGCAGCACGTTAGAGCTTCCGCAAGAACCAATGATGTTCATTATCGTGTGTCACGCATCACATTTGAGCTTCCACAAGAACCAATGAGGTTCATTCTTTTGTGTTACGCAGCACATTTGAGCTTTCTGCAAGAACCAATGCGGTTCATTCTTTTGTGTTACGCAGCACATTTGAGCTTCCGCAAGAACCAGTGAGGTTCATTCTCGTGTTACGCAGCACGTTTGAGCTTCCACAAGAACCAATGAGGTTCATTCTCGTGTTACGCAGCACGTTTGAGCTTCCGCAAGAACCAGTGAGGTTCATTCTCGTGTTACGCAGCACGTTTGAGCTTCCGCAAGAACCAATGAGGTTCATTCTCGTGTTACACAACACGTTTGAGTTTCCGCAAGAACCAATGAGGTTCATTCTCGTGTTGGGCAACACATTTGAGCTTTAGCAAGAACCAATGAGGTTCATTCTTGTGTTACGCAGACCGTTTGAGTTTCCACGAGAACCAATGAGGTTCATTCTCATGTTACGCAACATGTTTGTGCTTCCGCAAGAACCAATGAGATTAATTCTCGTGTCACGCAGCACATTTGAGCTTCCGCAAGAACCAGTGAGGTTCATTGTTGTGTGTTACGCAGCACGTTTGAGCTTCCACAAGAACCAATGAGGTTCATTCTCGTGTTACGCAGTACGTTTGAGCTTCCGCAAGAACCAATGTAGTTCATTCTCATGTGTTACGCAGCACGCTTGTGCTTCTGCAAGAACCAATGAGGTTAATTCTCGTGTTACGCAGCACTTTTGAGGTTTGGCAAGAACCAATGAGGTTCATTCTTGTGTTACACAGCTCGTTTGAGCTTCCGCAAGAACCAACGAGATTCATTCTCGTGTTACGCAGCACGTTTGAGCTTCCACAAGAACCAATGAGGTTCATTCTCGTGTTACGCAGTACGTTTGAGCTTCCGCAAGAACCAATGTAGTTCATTCTCATGTGTTACGCAGCACGCTTGTGCTTCTGCAAGAACCAATGAGGTTAATTCTCGTGTTACGCAGCACTTTTGAGGTTTGGCAAGAACCAATGAGGTTCATTCTTGTGTTACACAGCTCGTTTGAGCTTCCGCAAGAACCAACGAGATTCATTCTCGTGTTACGCAGCACGTTTGAGCTTCCACAAGAACCAATGAGGTTCATTCTCGTGTTACGCAGTACGTTTGAGCTTCCGCAAGAACTAATGAGGTTCATTCTCGTGTTACACAACACATTTGCGTTTCCACAAGGACCATTGAGGTTCATTCTCGTGTTACGCAGCACGTTTGAGCTTCCACAAGAACCAATGAGGTTCATTCTCATGTTACGCAGCACGTTTGAGTTTCGCAAGAACCAATGAGGTTCATTCTTGTATGTTACACAGCACGTTTGAGCTTCTGCAAGAACCAGTGAGGTTCATTCTTGTGTTACACAGCATGTTTAAGCTTCAGCAAGAACCAATGAGGTTCATCCTTGTGTGTTACGCAGCAAGTTTGAGCTTCCGCAAGAACCAGTGAGGTTCATTCTCGTGTCACGCAACACGTTTGTGCTTCCACAAGAACCAATGAGGTTCATTCTCATGTTACGCAGCACGTTTGAGTTTCGCAAGAACCAATGAGGTTCATTCTTGTATGTTACACAGCACGTTTGAGCTTCTGCAAGAACCAGTGAGGTTCATTCTTGTGTTACACAGCATGTTTAAGCTTCAGCAAGAACCAATGAGGTTCATCCTTGTGTGTTACGCAGCACGTTTGAGCTTCCGCAAGAACCAATGAGGTTCATTCTCGTGTTACACAACACATTTGAGCTTCCGCAAGAACCAATGAGGTTCATTCTTGTGTTACGCAACACGTTTGTGCTTCTGCAAGAACCAATGATGTTCATTCTCTTGTTACGCAGCACGTTTGAGTTTCCACAAGAACCAATGCGGCTCATTCTCGTGTTACGCAGCGCATTTGAGCTTCCGCAAGAACCAATGACGTTCATTCTCGTCGAGCAGCACGTTTGAGATTCCGCAAGAACCAATGAGGTTCATTCTCATGTGTTACGCAGCAGGTTTGAGCTTCTGCAAGAACCAATGAGGTTCCTTCTTGTGTGTTACGCAGCACGTTTGAGCTTCCGCAAGAACCAATGAGGTTCATTCTTGTGTTACGCAGCACGTTTGAGCTTCCGCAAGAACCAATGAGGTTCATTCTCGTGTTACACAACACATTTGAGCTTCCGCAAGAACCAATGAGGTTCATTCTTGTGTTACGCAGCACGTTTGAGCTTCCGCAAGAACCAATGAGGTTCATTCTTGTGTTACGCAACACGTTTGAGATTCCGCAAGAACCAATGATGTTCATTCTCTTGTTACGCAGCACATTTGAGTTTCCACAAGAACCAATGAGGTTCATTCTCGTGTTGCGCAGCACATTCAAACTTTTGCAAGAACCAATGAGGTTCATTCTTGTGTTACGCAGACCGTTTGAGTTTCCACGAGAACCAATGAGGTTCATTCTCATGTTACGCAACATGTTTGTGCTTCCGCAAGAACCAATGAGATTAATTCTCGTGTCACGCAGCACATTTGAGCTTCCGCAAGAACCAGTGAGGTTCATTGTTGTGTGTTACGCAGCACGTTTGAGCTTCCACAAGAACCAATGAGGTTCATTCTCGTGTTACGCAGTACGTTTGAGCTTCCGCAAGAACCAATGTAGTTCATTCTCATGTGTTACGCAGCACGCTTGTGCTTCTGCAAGAACCAATGAGGTTAATTCTCGTGTTACGCAGCACTTTTGAGGTTTGGCAAGAACCAATGAGGTTCATTCTTGTGTTACACAGCTCGTTTGAGCTTCCGCAAGAACCAACGAGATTCATTCTCGTGTTACGCAGCACGTTTGAGCTTCCACAAGAACCAATGAGGTTCATTCTCGTGTTACGCAGTACGTTTGAGCTTCCGCAAGAACCAATGTAGTTCATTCTCATGTGTTACGCAGCACGCTTGTGCTTCTGCAAGAACCAATGAGGTTAATTCTCGTGTTACGCAGCACTTTTGAGGTTTGGCAAGAACCAATGAGGTTCATTCTTGTGTTACACAGCTCGTTTGAGCTTCCGCAAGAACCAACGAGATTCATTCTCGTGTTACGCAGCACGTTTGAGCTTCCACAAGAACCAATGAGGTTCATTCTCGTGTTACGCAGTACGTTTGAGCTTCCGCAAGAACTAATGAGGTTCATTCTCGTGTTACACAACACATTTGCGTTTCCACAAGGACCATTGAGGTTCATTCTCGTGTTACGCAGCACGTTTGAGCTTCCACAAGAACCAATGAGGTTCATTCTCATGTTACGCAGCACGTTTGAGTTTCGCAAGAACCAATGAGGTTCATTCTTGTATGTTACACAGCACGTTTGAGCTTCTGCAAGAACCAGTGAGGTTCATTCTTGTGTTACACAGCATGTTTAAGCTTCAGCAAGAACCAATGAGGTTCATCCTTGTGTGTTACGCAGCAAGTTTGAGCTTCCGCAAGAACCAGTGAGGTTCATTCTCGTGTCACGCAACACGTTTGTGCTTCCACAAGAACCAATGAGGTTCATTCTCATGTTACGCAGCACGTTTGAGTTTCGCAAGAACCAATGAGGTTCATTCTTGTATGTTACACAGCACGTTTGAGCTTCTGCAAGAACCAGTGAGGTTCATTCTTGTGTTACACAGCATGTTTAAGCTTCAGCAAGAACCAATGAGGTTCATCCTTGTGTGTTACGCAGCACGTTTGAGCTTCCGCAAGAACCAATGAGGTTCATTCTCGTGTTACACAACACATTTGAGCTTCCGCAAGAACCAATGAGGTTCATTCTTGTGTTACGCAACACGTTTGTGCTTCTGCAAGAACCAATGATGTTCATTCTCTTGTTACGCAGCACGTTTGAGTTTCCACAAGAACCAATGCGGCTCATTCTCGTGTTACGCAGCGCATTTGAGCTTCCGCAAGAACCAATGACGTTCATTCTCGTCGAGCAGCACGTTTGAGATTCCGCAAGAACCAATGAGGTTCATTCTCATGTGTTACGCAGCAGGTTTGAGCTTCTGCAAGAACCAATGAGGTTCCTTCTTGTGTGTTACGCAGCACGTTTGAGCTTCCGCAAGAACCAATGAGGTTCATTCTTGTGTTACGCAGCACGTTTGAGCTTCCGCAAGAACCAATGAGGTTCATTCTCGTGTTACACAACACATTTGAGCTTCCGCAAGAACCAATGAGGTTCATTCTTGTGTTACGCAGCACGTTTGAGCTTCCGCAAGAACCAATGAGGTTCATTCTTGTGTTACGCAACACGTTTGAGATTCCGCAAGAACCAATGATGTTCATTCTCTTGTTACGCAGCACATTTGAGTTTCCACAAGAACCAATGAGGTTCATTCTCGTGTTGCGCAGCACATTCAAACTTTTGCAAGAACCAATGAGGTTCATTCTCGTGTTACGCAGCACGTTTGAGCTTCTGCAAGAACCAATGATGTTCATTCTCTTGTTACACAGCATGTTTGAGTTTCCACAAGAACCAATGAGGTTCATTCTCGTGTTGCGCAGCACATTCAAGCTTTTGCAAGAACCAATGAGGTTCATTCTTGTGTTGCGCATCACATTCAAGCTTTTGCAAGAACCAATGAGGTTCATTCTCATGTCACGCAGCACGTTTGAGATTCCGCAAGAAACAATGATGTTCATTCTCTTGTTACGCGGCACGTTTGAGTTTCCACAAGAACCAATGAGGTTCATTCTCGTGTTGCGCAACACATTCAAGCTTTTGCAAGAACCAATGAGGTTCATTCTCATGTGTTACGCAGCACTTTTGAGCTTCTGCAAGAACCAATGAGGCTCAGTCTCGTGTGTTACGCAGCATGTTTGAGCTTCTGCAAGAACCAATGAGGTTCATTCTCATGTGTTACTCAGCACATTTGAGCTTCCACAAGAACCAATGAGATTCATTCTCGTGTGTTACGCAACACGTTTGAGCTTCCACAAGAACCAATGAGGTTTATACTTGTGTGTTACGCAGCACGTTTGAGCTTCAGCTAGAACCAATGAGTTTCATTCTCGTGTTACGCAGCACGTTTGAGCTTCCGCAAGAACCAATGAGGTTCATTCTCGTGTTATGCAGCACGTTTGAGCTTCCGCAAGAACCAATGAGGTTCATTCTCGTGTTACGCAGCACGTTTGAGCTTCCGCAAGAACCAATGAGGTTCATTCTCGTGTTACACAACACATTTGAGCTTCCGCAAGAACCAATGAGGTTCATTCTTGTGTTACGCAACACGTTTGTGCTTCTGCATGAACCAATGATGTTCATTCTCTTGTTACGCAGCACATTTGAGTTTCCACAAGAACCAATGAGGTTCATTCTCGTGTTGCGCAGCACATTAAAAATTTTGCAAGAACCAATGAGGTTCATTCTCGTGTTACGCAGCACGTTTGAGCTTCTGCAAGAACCAATGATGTTCATTCTCTTGGTACACAGCATGTTTGAGTTTCCACAAGAACCAATGAGGTTCATTCTCGTGTTGCGCAGCACATTCAAGCTTTTGCAAGAACCAATGAGGTTCATTCTCGTGTTGCGCATCACATTCAAGCTTTTGCAAGAACCAATGAGGTTCATTCTCGTGTTGCGCATCACATTCAAGCTTTTGCAAGAACCAATGAGGTTCATTCTCGTGTTGCGCAGCACATTAAAAATTTTGCAAGAACCAATGAGGTTCATTCGCGTGTTACGCAGCACGTTTGAGCTTCTGCAAGAACCAATGATGTTCATTCTCTTGTTACACAGCATGTTTGAGTTTCCACAAGAACCAATGAGGTTCATTCTCGTGTTGCGCAGCACATTCAAGCTTTTGCAAGAACCAATGAGGTTCATTCTCGTGTTGCGCATCACATTCAAGCTTTTGCAAGAACCAATGAGGTTCATTCTCATGTCACGCAGCACGTTTGAGATTCCACAAGAACCAATGAGGTTCATTCTCGTGTTGCGCAACACATTCGAGCTTTTGCAAGAACCAATGAGGTTCATTCTCATGTGTTACGCAGCACGTTTGAGCTTCTGCAAGAACCAATGAGGTTCATTCTCGTATGTTACGCAGCATGTTTGAGCTTCTGCAAGAACCAATGAGGTTCATTCTCATGTGTTACTCAGCACATTTGAGCTTCCACAAGAACCAATGAGATTCATTCTCGTGTGTTACGCAACACGTTTGAGCTTCCGAAAGAACCAATGAGGTTCATTCTCCTGTTATGCAGCAATTTTGAGCTTCTGCAAGAACCAATGAGGTTCATTCTCATGTGTTACTCAGCACATTTGAGATTCCACAAGAACCAATGAGGTTTATACTTGTGTGTTACGCAGCACGTTTGAGCTTCAGCTAGAACCAATGAGTTTCATTCTCGTGTTACGCAGCACATTTGAGCTTCCGAAAGAACCAATGAGGTTCATCCTCGTGTTATGCAGCACTTTTGAGCTTCTGTAAGAACCAATGAGGTTCATTCTCGTGTGTTACTCAGCACATTTGAGCTTCCACAAGAACCAATGAGATTCATTCTTGTGTGTTACGCAACATGTTTGAGCTTCCACAAGTACCAGTTAGGTTCATTCTCGTGTTACGCAGCACATTTGAGCTTCCGCAAGATCCAATGAGGTTCATTCTCGTGTTACGCAGCACGTTTGAGCTTCCGCAAGAACCAATGAGGTTCATTCTCGTGTTACACAACACATTTGAGCTTCCGCAAGAACCAATGAGGTTCATTCTTGTGTTACGCAACACGTTTGTGCTTCTGCAAGAACTAATGATGTTCATTCTCTTGTTACGCAGCACGTTTGAGTTTCCACAAGAACCAGTGAGGTTCATTCTTGTGTTGCGCAACACATTCGAGCTTTTGCAAGAACCAATGATGTTCATTCTCTTGTTACGCAGCACGTTTGAGTTTCCACAAGAACCAATGAGGTTCATTCTCGTGTTACGCAGCACGTTTGAGCTTCTGCAAGAACCAATGAGGTTCATTCTCTTGTTACGCAGCACGTTTGAGTTTCCACAAGAACCAATGAGGTTCATTCTCGTGTTACGCAGCGCATTTGAGCTTCCACAAGAACCAATGAGGTTCATTCTTGTGTGTTACGCAGCACGTTTGAGCTTCAGCAAGAACCAATGCGGTTCATTCTTTTGTGTTACGCAGCATGTTTGAGCTTCAGCTAGAACCAATTAGTTTCATTCTCGTGTTACGCAGCACGTTTGAGCTTCCATAAGAACCAATGAGGTTCATCCTCGTGCTATGCAGCACTTTTGAGCTTCTGCAAGAACCAATGAGATTCATTCTCGTGTGTTACGCAACACGTTTGAGCTTCCACAAGAACCAATGAGGTTCATTCTCATGTGTTAAGCAACACGTTTGAGCTTCCACAAGAACCAATGAGGTTTGTTCTCGCACATCAAGCAAGTACTGTTGAGCTTCAGTTTATGTTCGCTGATCATTTTTTATATTTAAATAAAAGCGTACAGGTTTAGACTGGCTTGAGGGTGAGTAATTGATGATTTTTTTTCTTTATTTTTTAGGGTGAAATAACATTTAATGTTAAAATGTTTCATGTTAAAATGTAGAAATAAACATTAATCCAGATTAATGAATTCTGTAGAATATTATACTTTGTTAATTCATGTTAACTATTGTGTTAACTAGTGTTAAAATATACAATCTTATTGTATAGTGTAACCCGATATACAAGTAATGCTGCTTTAATACTTTGATAAACTCTGATCTTAGTTGAACCCACAAGCAGAGCAGGTGAGTTGGATTAATGCATTTGAGTTATGCTGATAGAAAGTTTTTGTGCTTCAGTCCCATTCACCCTCCTCCCAGCATGCACTAGGGCATTAATAATTCATATGGTTGCATTGTTTGACCGTTTGCCAGGTTTATTGTTGTTTTTTGTCATGTTTAGTAACTGTGGGGGTTTTTGTCTCATAATTGTATAAATTATAAATTCTTATAAATTTCATAAAATTATATATTCTAATAAAATTTCTTACAAATATTGATTTTTTTTTCTTGCACCACATACATTTTTTCTAGTTTTAATGTATAATTTGATATACCAATGATGAAGTTCCAATAGGTCAAAACTGTCCCGGGATGCAAAAATAGACTGCAGCTTGTTTATGCATTAACAGGTTAAAACAACAAAAAAATTTGCTCAATACATTTCTTATTGAAAATATGAGATGAAGCAGATAATATATTAACAATTTACATAAATGCTGAACAGAACTGCTTAAATCTAATAGTTTGCCTGTTCACACTGAGGACGATAACGATAACTATAACAATAACGATACAGATATAGTTTTACAGATATAGCTAATATAGTTATATTTATCTTTATAGTTGTTGTTCTTGATGTGAACAGACCTTTACGGTGATGCAGAATGTAGCTTGACATTTAAAGTTCAGTCAAGACTTTTACTTGCAATAAAAGTGAATGAATTCAATTAAAAAACTATGCAAACTGTTGATAAGTTCTACAAAAAATCTCAGTGTTTTGCAGTGTAATAAATAGTCAGTTCATTACACACCAATCTGTTGTGCGATGTGCAAGTGTTCAGGGTGTATGTGCACATGCTGTTGTTCACGCAATTGTTTATCTAAGCGTGTGAATGCTCCAGTGTGACATATTTGTGTGCGGGACCGGGTGTTGACTCAATCAACACAGCTTCTGATTGTGTTGGGCTGTGTAAAGAGGCCTCACCAAGTGGAAAATCATGGACGCTCAAGAGCGCTCCACACAAAAGCAGACAAAACACAACCCTAAGAGTGCCTTAGAGCGCCATGCAGGTCACATGTGACATCAGCCCACTAACAGGGCTTCCACCATAACCTCTTTTCCCTCCTCGCTGTGGGATAAAACAATCATAACCAATAAGAAATGCAAGTGTGTCCTTAATGGCTAAAAGCTCTTAAGGATTCAGGCATTTCCAGATGGGACTCAGCAGAGGACGGTCTGACGGTGTTCTGATGGTGTTTGACAAAGTCAAATGTGTTGCTGCATGTGTGTAAATATCAGCGATTTCAGCGAGACAATGGTAAGCCAATTACTGCAAACAAACTCCTGAGGCTGAGATGTAACATAGGAACGCATAATGAGTCCACTAAAAAGCCATTTCTCTTCAAAATGGACTGACTCTTGTGAAACTGCTTCAGTTCAAGGATGAAAAGCCTTCCATTAATAGAGACAGATGGGAAATTTAAGGATGCTAGTCTGAGAAGCACTGGTGAAGTGTTCAAAATAAGACATACAGATCTAAAAAATTTAGAAAGTAAATGGATTTCCACCTATTTTGATTTAATTTGCAAATGTAAACGCAAACAAAGCCAATCGCGAGCACATTGCATGCACTGGTTCACAAAAAGTTCATGTGAGGTTTGATGATTATTAATATTATTATAAAAAACTTGAAATGTATGGTATAAAAACAACTGTGGTTGCCAGAACTTTGCCATAAAAAATATAATAGCAACATTTTAGGTTTTGCGGATTTAACCTAAATTTACAGTTTACCATATCCAGAATTCCCTGTGTGACAGGTCACATTTGGTGGTTTTTCATTGAAATGTTTCTTTGTTTTTTCTTAACAGTTATATACATTAAGGCTTTATGACAAATTTTAGTACTTCATTGGGTTGGTATTTTAACAGTTATTGATCAGTTAAATAAAATATAAACTGATCAATAACTGTTAAAATACCAACCCAATGAAGTACTAAATTAATTGCTTGTTCTTTTTCACTTCCAAAAATTGTATATTTTACAGTATTTTGCTGTAAAATGACATGAAATTGTTAGGGATAATATGAGTTTGTGTTATGTTTGGATAGGTTTTAATATTATATTTCAGGGTATGTTTACTTGACAATGATGTACTAAAAACAGATGACAACGTTCCCCGTTCACATGGATCTGCGGAAATGACTACAAAGGCTGTATTATGCATGCCAGGTCAGTAGTTGGTGATGTCACTTTGTCAAGAAACACCCACAAACACGTAATGATGTTTTATTAACAAAGTTCGGGAGGAACAATCATCATGTCATTCCAACCAGCAATCAGTAATCAACATGTCCACCCAATCAGCACAAGTGGAGGATTATATAAATACCCAGTCAACTCACCAATGTTCCTCGACAGTTTTTCAGCATCCCTCCACCACCCCGTCTTCCTCACACTCACCTGGTTACTTTCCTCCTGTGTGGTAGGGGAGAGCAGGGCACAACCTAATGCTTTTTGACTTTCTCAGTTTGTGCAAATCCACTTGGTGTTCAGAGTATTTATGTTTTCCCACATTAATTTCCCACATGTCTAGTACAATTATGTGGTTTTGTTTCATTAATACAGTGTATACTTTTTTCTTGATTTACCCTGGAAGACAACATGCCCCATAGGTGGGGTACATTGTAACATGTGAGGGGTACATTGTAACATGACCAAATGACAGCTTAAAATGTTACCTGATATAAGAAAAAACAAACTAAAATATTTTGTCAAGTCAAGTCAAGTCAACTTTATTTATATAGCGCTTTTTACAATGCAGATTGTTTCAAAGCAGCTTCACAGTGTTAAACAGGAAAATAATGCAACAGAATTTGATTCGGCTGTACAGCCGCTCTGGAGAAAACGGTGATGTCATCAGCTCATTTCAATTATCATATATATTCAAGTAATGTAGTTGGCATAGTTAATTTAGTTTAGTAATTAAATTTATTTGGATATTTATTTGAAAATTTAGTGTCCCCAACTGAGCAAGCCAAACTGTCAATAAAATACAATTATTAACGTGTCTTCTGCTGGTTAGATCAGCATTAAAGAACTCTCTCAACTGTTAAATGACAGATATAAGATTAAAATAATATCAGATTTGTCTGATTTTAAATAAACACAGATGAAAAATAAACTTAAGTAAGAAATTTACTTTTGCTATGGTTAAATAAATATCTTCCAAAGATTTTTTAATTTTGGCGAAATTTTTTCTCTAAATAATGTTAATATGGCAAATAGTAAATACACTAAGGGTGGGTTGCACCAACAAGGATTAAATTAAACTTTTGTTGATCTAGGCTTTATTTTAAATCGAGTTGTGTTGCACCACTTAATTTTAAACCCAGATTAATAAATCGGGGATTAGAATTTTACCTCCGATTAAAACCTCCAGTCCCGAGATGGGCGTGGCAGAACGGCTCGTTCCATGTCTCAGTAACACCGAAGTGCCGCCAAACCTTCAGCCCGTGGTCGGACCCTTTGTTTCTACAAGGGGGGAGTTCCCCTAGAACAAGTGTCCAGGCATGCTGTTGTCTCCACGGATGCCTCATCCACCGGCTGGGGGGCCACGTACAACGGGCTTGCAGGGTCTATGGATGGGGCCTCAACTGCAATGGCATATCAATTGCCTCGAGTTGTTAGCAGTTCAACTTGCGCTGGGCCGCCTCAAAGGGCCGCTACGAGGCAAGCACGTTCTGGTCCATACGGACAACACTGCGGCTGTTGCATACATCAACAAACAGGGTGGTCTACGCTCCCACCGCATGTCACAACTCGCCCGCCATCTCCTCCTCTGGAGTCAGAAGCATCTGAGGTCGCTTCGTGCCACTCACATTCCGGGTCTGCTCAATCGTGCAGCCGACGAGCTCTCACGACAGCAGGTGCTCCCGGGAGAGTGGAAACTCCATCCCCAAGTGGTCCAGCTGATCTGGAGTCGCTTCGTAGACCTGTTTGCCGCCCCGGACACGTCTCACTGGAAGTTTTATTCCCTGACCGAGGGAACCCTCGGCTCGGATGCGCTGATGATATTGGTTGCTCGGTACTGGCCCAACCGGACTTGGTTCCCGGAACTAGTGCTCCTCACGACAGCACCTCCTTGGCCCATTCCTCTGAGAAAGGACCTCCTGACTCAGAGACGGGGCACCGTATGGCACCCGCACCTGGACTCCATGTTTGGTCCCTGGACGGGACGCGGAGGTTCTAGGTGACCTACCACAGACTGTGGTAGACACCATCACTTCCGCTAGAGCTCCCTCTACGAGGCGCATCTATGCGTTGAAGTGGAACTTGTTCGTCGATTGGTGTTCTTCTCGACGAGAAGACCCCCGAAGATGTTCGATCAGTTCTGTGCTTTCCTTCCTACAAGAAGGGTTGGAGCGAAGGCTGTCTCCCTCCACCCTCAAAGTCTATGTTGCCTCTATCGCCGCATCTGATCGTCAGGTTCCTGAGGGGGACGAGGAGATTGAATCCGCCTCACCCTCACTCTATACCCTCTTGGGATTTGTCTCTGGTGCTAACCGCACTGCAGAGGGCCCCCTTTGAACCTTTGCAGTCAGCAGAGTTAAAAATTCTGTCTTGAAAGAGAGTACTCCTGACTGCATTGGCTTCCATCAAGAGGGTAGGGGACCTGCAGGCATTTTCGGTCGACGAATCGTGCCTGGAATTGGGGGCAGGTAACTCTCATGTAATCCTGAGACCCCGGCCCGTATATGTGCCCAAGGTTCCCACCACTCCCTTTCGGGACCAGGTGGTGAACCTGCAAGCGCTGCCTTTGGGGGAGGCAGACTCAGCCCTGGCTTTTCTCTGTCCTGTTCGCACCCTGTGGACTTACATGGACAGAACGCAAAGCTTCAGGACCTCAGAACAGCTCTTCATCTGTTACGGAGGCCAGCAGAAAGGGAAGGCTGTCTCCAAGCAGAGGATGGCCCACTGGATAGTGGATGCCATCGCCTTGGCGTATGAAACCTAAGGCGTGCCTTGCCCGTTTGGGTTGAGGGCCCACTCCACTAGGAGTGTGGCCTCTTCCTGGGCGCTGGCGCATGGTGCCTCGCTGACAGATAAATGTAGAGCTGCGGGCTGGGCGACACCTAACACGTTCGCTAAATTCTATAGCCTCCATGTAGAACCGGTTTCTTCCCGTGTGCTCGCTTCAAATAGCCAGTAACACCGAAGTGCCCGTTTTTGTGTCGGCTTGCTGCCCCATTCCCCTCCTCATGGACCGGATACGTGCGCTGATATGCTCCAGTCGAGTTACCCAGGATTGGCGAACCCTGTTGAGTTCCTCTGCAACTCGGACGTGGCGGAGCGTCTGACACCAGGTCTAACACTTGTATGCATTGGTGGAACTTGTGTTAGGCTGGGTATCCATATGTTGTGACCCCTACGGCGGTCCCATATGTGTATTCTTCCACGGTACGGCTCCCTATGGCGAGCCTGTGTCTTCCCTCGGCAGAGCCCGCTCTGCCGTCTCTGTGTGGTGTAGTCCCCCGCCTGCATTGGCCGGGGCCACCCCTGGGACTTCCATATGTTGTACTGCCCACGGCCAGTCTATACGTGTATATTCCACATGATACCTCCCTACAGGTAGGATGTGGCTTCCGCAGCGGCCCCCCTGGGCACACTTTCCCAGCATTATCCAATACTCTGCTGAGTGGGTCTTGCGGAACAGCAGCAGTGACTCTCCCTGTGTAAGTTCCCGCCCCGAACAGACGGGGGTCTGAGGGGCTTTCGCTGGGTGCTGGAAGTGGTAGTAACTGTGGCGTTTTCCATAGGGATCCCAATTCATCTGTGACATGCGACGTACATCGAACGTGACCGACTAAAAGGGAACGTCTCGGTTACGTATGTAACCCTCATTCCCTGAAGGTGGGAACGGAGACGTACGTCCCGTCGCCACAGTTGCTGTACCATCACTGCATGGCCGAGTCACTAGTTCGGCTCCTCAGTGAAAAACAAAGGTGCGTTGCATCCGCTTTCTGTTTATACCCGCGGTGTGGGGCAGAGCGCGAGATGCAAATCTCGCACGCCAATAGTCATTGGCCCGTTCTCTATACACTCGAAGCTGATAGGGGCTCCCAGAAGTGATCCCAATTTGTCGGTGACGTCCAACGTACGTCCCCATTCCCTCCTTCAGGGAACGAGGGTTACATACATAACCGAGACGTTTAGTCATCCTGGCATGTGTGGAACGTTTTAAGCCATGTGTATTACAACTAACCCTGTGTTAGGCTGTGTCCCGCTCTCCCCTACTCTGGGTTTGGGCCAAATACCGAGCTCGGAGCCCTCTCCTCAGACAGCACACCAAATACGCATACTATTATGCATACTATTTACTATCTAGTTATTTGTAAGTGTGAACTCGTGAAATACGCATGAGTGAACATGTAATACGCATGTGCATGACATCACCGTTTTCACGTTTTTGTTGTTTACATGGAGATGGTAAATGCGTCATTTTCAAAACCTTGCAACTTGAAACCGTTTTCAAAAACGTATAAAACGCCATTCTCGTGTATATGAACGACAAAAACTCATTAAAAAAATTCTGTTTTCAGTTGAAAACGGTTTTGTGTAAACATACCCTCAGTTCTGTGCCTCAGTTTTCTCTTGTTTCTCTGATTCAGTTAGTCCCTAGGTTACAAGTGGTTTGATTAAGTTGACACAGATGTTTCACATTTCTTTAATTGGTTTGTTCTGTCTATTTAAGCCCTGTGTTTCTTTCAGTGCATTGTCAGCTTCTTTATTTTTTCTTATCAGTTATGTCTATATTCTCCTGCTCTCGCATGGGAACCAATCCCTAGAGGAACACGCACAGACTTTTCTGGACCTTCAATATCTAGTCTAATATGACACCAGCCTGTGTTTTTTTTCCCTGAACAATAGGACCAGGGTGTTCTTGCCTGGAGACGGGCCTCTGGGGATCTTTAAGGAGTATGTGGAGTGGGTACTCCTCCATAACAGTTCCCCATTAACCATCTATGTGAGCAGGGAGGAGAGCAGAGCATCAACCATTACCACCAGAGCCCACCGCAGACACTGAGCCAGAGCCTACCGCAATTAAAGAGCCTGAGCCGAATCCAGAGATCGCCCCAGAGCCTGAGACAACACGGTCTCACTTCTATTTGTCACATATTGACGTTTGGTCAGTTCCCTTCGGCGTCACTTTTTAACATACAAAGTAACCCTTTAGCGTTGTTTTCCGACGCACAGGGTAAGTT
Source organism: Rhinogobio ventralis (assembly GCA_039654625.1). Classification (NCBI taxonomy): domain Eukaryota; kingdom Metazoa; phylum Chordata; class Actinopteri; order Cypriniformes; family Gobionidae; genus Rhinogobio; species Rhinogobio ventralis. The sequence goes on from CM077194.1 coordinate 36,213,244, forward strand.
ACTCCGTTGATTTCAGTTGTTTTCCCAATGCTTCAGATCAAGACGCATTTAATTATTTGCATTTGTAAAAGTAGACATGATTTTATTAATTTTTATAGGCTACTTTTATATATTTTGGAGCAACTAACCCCACTCCTACCCTAAACCTACCCACTTTCAACAATAAAAGTACAGTCACAGGTATTTATTGCAAAAACTGACTAAAAACAGTATAAAAGTATTAACTCATATTGCATTCCAAGTCTTCTTAAGTCATACGATATCTTTATGTGAAGAACAGAGTTGATCTTAATGTTTTGAATCACTGAAATGATGATCCATCCTGCCACTCGATGAACACACACACACACAGACCACTCAGTCATATCTCATTCAATGATACACCCGACTCTTTAGCATGACGCGATTGGTCACGAGACACACAAGAGGCAATGCTGTCAAAGCTGACGTAACGTTTGTTCCGACAGCAATTTTTGAAATGTGTTGTGTCCATGATCTTCAGCGGATGGACCTCGACACTGATCGCTTTTGGGGATTTTCTTCACACAAATCAATCATTTGGCCTCAGAACACTTTACCACAGTACTTTTTGAATAAATTGTGGCTGCAGTCGTATCTGCCTGTTATATTCTGTTTTTTATAATACACAAATGAGTAGGTTTAGGGATGGTGTCTGAATAGCGTAAATAAAAGAAAATAATGTTAAATGTAAATAAAATTAGGCTGGCTGATTAAATTGAGAAATGTCAAAATTGAAGCCCAACCCCGTCGACTACAACTGACTAACTGTTCATAGACTGGGAGAGTGAGTCCTTAATGCCTGCACTGAGCCTGTCCCTGTTAGTAGTACTGAGCTCTTAGTTTTGATGTTCCCGCCCTGCCTCCCGCTCCCACCTCTGTTTTTTATCTGTCTGTTCCAAGTCTGCATGTTCTGTGCCAGCCTAGAGATCTATTCCTGGATTTTAAGCCTGTTCCGTGTTACCCTGTTGTGCTTGTCTGTTTTCCCTCATCTGTACTGCCAAGGACTGCCTTGCCTGCACAGCCTCTGCTCAGTCCTTCACTGCCTGTACTCAGTCCATGCCCTCCACTCCTCCTAGGTCTGTCGAGCAGTTAGCTTCACTGTGGCTCCTCCCTTCCTCAGCTCCACCAGGCTTTCTTGTCCCTCCAGCTGCGCCTTGGTCGGTCATCACTATGCCTATGGCACGGACTTGGAGGGCTTCAGCTGCGCTTCGTCCCTCCACCCATTTGGCTCTGTCGAGCTCTGGCTTCCCTTCCGGCTCCACCTTCGCCTCAGTCCTCCAGCGCCCCGGCTCCACCTCAGTTGCTCGTCGTCTGGTCCCTGTTATCCCGCAGTTCCACCTGTGTCTCCACAACCAGCTTTGTCTCAGTCACTAATCCCCCTGGTTCCAGGTACCAAGCCTCCACCATGGCTCCTCCCTGCCTTGACTCTGCCGTGGGCTTGCATCATGTCAAGTCAAGTCAAGTCAAGTCAACTTTATTTATATAGCGCCTTTTACAATGCAGATTGTTTCAAAGCAGCTTCACATTGTTAAACAGGAAAATAATGCAACCGAATTTGATTCGGCTGTACAGCCGCTCTGGAGAAAATGGTGATGTCATCTAGCTCATTTCAATTATCATATATATTCAAGTAATGTAGTTGATATAGTTAATTTAGTTTAGTAATTACATTTATTTGGATATTTATTTGAAAATGTAGTGTCCCCAACTGAGCAAGCCAAAGGCGACAGTGGCAAGGAACCAAAACTCCATCAGGTGGCATAATGGAGAAAAATAAACCTTGGGAGAAACCAGGCTCAGTCGGGGTGCCAGTTCTCCTCTGGCCAATTAACAAACAGTGTATGATTATTATTTTGGCAGCCTTACAGGTCAGAAGTCATATTAAATCGGAATATTCGAAAGATCGGAGGCATCACGCCGGAGACGGGTTTATTGAGGATGGCGTGTCGATTAAACAATTATTAAATAGGAATATTCGAAATATCGGAGTCATCACGCCGGAGATGGATCCATTGAGGATGCCATGTCGATGAGCAATTTCAGAGGGTAGACTAATTGACACGGTCTCTGCAGACACTTCAGGGACGCGTTGGTAATGTCTGGGCGCTGGTCCACCATCTGATCTGGATACGGCCCGGATACGGCTGACTGCAGTAAACCTCGGGATAAACAGAGAGACTAACATTAGCGTAGATGCCATTCTTCTTATGATGTAACGAGTACATCAGGTGTTATGGGAAGTGTTCCCGGTTCCGGCTGACCTAGTTAATGCAGCCTAACAATTTGAATAAAATATAAATTAAAAATGGACAATCTGCTGGTGGTACCACACTGGCTTCTCCTGTAATCATCTCCGCCCTGGCCCTGCCTGTATAGTCATGATTCCACGCACCCCACCTAAGCCCCCTCCCCTATCGAACTCTTGTGTTTTTGTTGATATTATTTGTAAGGCATGAAAACGTGCCTTCTTGATGGGGGTGGGGGGTGTTAGGGATAATTTGAGTGTGTGATATGTTTGGATGGATTTTGTATTATGTTTCAGTTCCAGGCCTCATATTTCTCTTGTTTATGTGTGTTTCAGTTAGTCTCCTAGGTTACAAATGGTTTGATTAAGTTGTCACAGGTGTTTCACATTTCTTTGATTGGTTTGTTCTGTCTGTTTAAGCCCTGTGTTTCTTTCAGTTCATTGTCAGTTCTACTTCGCGTTTTAAGTTGGTTGTTCTGTTCCTTTTGATAATAAAATGAAGACTGCTGCATTTAGAAACTTTGTTCTTCATTATTGCTACCAATTTGTGACAGAAATTTTCATTAGATTTATTACAGTTACCATTAACCAATTAACAGGTTTTTATCGAAGCATTTATATAGTATTTTACCATTGAAACTACGCAAATATTTTACAGTGTGCCGAAACATCTTTTTATTTGATTTTCTCACAGTGGGCTTGAGCTTCTACAATATTTGTGCATTTTGCAACAGATGGAGGAAGAGAATAGAGCGATAAAGAAAGGCAAGCCAGAGAAAGTGGGCGGGGGAGGGATTCGGGCACACCGAGGTCTCCTATGCCCCCAGCCCCAAAAAGGAAACATGGGAGAAACATATGTAATTTTCACCGCAGGGTCCTGGGTAATTGAGTCATTTAAAATACAGATACATAGATGAATAAAAGCTAAGGGGGAAGGTAATAAGACAGAAGAGTACCCTCCGGAGATCCAATTGACGATTTCTTACAAGAACAGAAACTGTTTTCTTTCTTTTCTTCCACAGAGCTTTTATGTGTTGTCATTTCAGCCGGATACCTACCTCAAGTAATTTTGTTTTCATTTGGCTCCTTTTGTAATGCTTTCCTTTAGTGAGAATGAAGGCAATTTGTCTCCGATGGCCTCTTGCCTTTTGAAGACAGATTTCACTTAGTGAATGCAAGTGAGATGTGGGTTTTTGTTCTGAAAGGAAATATTGCTTTTGTGACGTTTCTCTCCTCAGGAAGATTTGATAATTTACCAAATGACTCTGTAGCCCAGCATTGCCATTGTTGAGTTTATCTTTGAGTGGTACTTCTTGATTCTAATGTCTTGCAGTTATTTGTCTCTTTTCTGAATCTGAGGTTTACAAAACTCACTTCTAATTCTCATGTAAAGCAATAGAAGTTATCTCAGGATCCTGTTGTTAAAAGGGTTCATTTTCACTTTAAATAGGTCACTCTCACAGACAGGTGACACTTTAGGCTGACAATATGAAGATGTTGCTGAAGTTGCTTGCTTCTTTCATTTAACTTACAGCATAGTATTTTGTATTTAAGTTTACCTGTTCAGTGTGATGGCTAAATGGGACTGCATAGGGTGTCAGGGACATTAAGCGTCACTTGTCTGCAAATGCATATTTCAAATTAAGTCAAGTAAAAGCTGATGTACAGTATTTTATGTTGAAGAATAAAATGTAAAAATATCTCAAACTTGTATTAGCCACAGACCTTATTTCAGGCATTTAACCCAAAATCTATTTAAAACCACATTGACTTTCGGTCCATGGAACCTATAATAGTATAGTGCTAAACTAATTTCCGGGTTTGTGACCTTAAAAAAAGTCATCCCTGTAACACTTTATTATACACTGTGTTCCAAATTATTTTCAAAACAGTATGATTAAGGATTTTTTATCCTCAACAATATGGATTGTATTGAATGTTAAAGAAATGATAATGACAACAGCTTCAACAGTAATCTGTCGTGTGTTTTTTCAAAAAACTGAACAATTCAAAACAAAACAAAACAATTATTTACAGTTCAAGTGACAAATATATAAGCCCTTCTTTGAGATGGCTTTAACTCTGATCTATTGAACTTGTAACTCTATGTATAGTTTCTGCCTGGATGCCAGTATCACCTCCCAGAGCTGCTGTTTTGAGGTATACTGCCGCCCACCCTCATAGATCTTCCTTTTAAGGATGCTCCACAGGTTCTCAATAGGATTGAGGTCAGGGGATGATGGTGGCCACACCATGATTTTTTCTTCTTTTATGCACAGAGTAACCATGGAGTCAGTGATGTGATTTTGTAGAATGGGATGGTGCGTTGTCCTGCATGAAAATAATTTTTATAGCCATGGTTCTTCTTTTTATACCATGGCAGAAAATAGTCAGTTAGGAACTCCACATATCTTGCATAGGTCATTTTAACACCCTCAGGGACCCTCTTTGCGAGCATAGGGGTGGCTGAAATGCAGCTTTATGCACAAATGTCAGCCTCTGAAGCAATGGCAAGGCAACATAAGGACCAGGGAGGCACTGGCCTATTCAGGGGTGTGTTTCCCAAAAGCATCGTTAGTCAACTATGGTTGCAAGTTCTGCCGTTATCAGCATAGTTCAACCAGTCTGTGTTTCCCGAAACCATCGTTCCAACGAACATTCGCAAACAGCTTCGCAAACTTGTGTGGTTGGAACGACAGATCTCGACCTGTGGTTAGAAGCATAGTTTCTTGTTTGCATGACGTGTGGACTTAATAAATCCTTATCTTTAGCAAAATAAGCAAGCTGACATTCAGTACAACCTATATCTTTTATTTCGAATACATACAAATGTCATTTATGTCTTTTAGTTTGTCAAGAGATTTAAAGCACCTTTTTTTGAAGAGTGCGCATGTGCGGACGTGCTCTAGTACGTAAGAACAAGCCTATTTGAATCTGGAAATAAAGCTAAATAACTGAGAAAAATAAGAATAAGAAGTCCTCAGGTGCCATGTCCATAATTTATAGCAAAAAATCTAGCATGAATTTGATCTCAAAATAATTCATTAAAAGCAGTTATTACTCCACCACCTGCGTGACATCATTAACCAATGTGGTTGAACGACAGATTTGCGACAATACGGTTTCGGGAAACAGTCGTGACTAGCTAGTTGATTTCTTCAACGATGCATCGTACTATGGTAGTTCAGCAGTGAGTTATGTCGTTGTATGGGAAACGCACCCCAGATTGACGGCCGGTCAACCCAATCAATTGAGACAACAATTGAGGGAAAGGAGGGAAAAAAATCATGTATTCATGAAAAAATCCCTCAAATACATTAATTTAGCAGTTGTCACTCCCGAAACTTTGCAGCATGTACGTGGCCGCTGGTCACGCATGAAAAAATTAATTCAGGATTCACCAGCATGCAGAACAAAAACTCTTTTGAGCGGTGATTAAATTCTACCTTAAACACATTTGATTGGCCATTGAGTTCAAGAAATAAACAGATTGGCTATTGCTCAACGCTGCAAAAAATATGTTGTAAATAGAAACCTTTAACGCTCTAAATATGCATAGGATTGTTTTATGACGATATTATTACGGAGCTCCGCCTGTGATTATTTATCTTTGTTAATTTGTTAAACATTATGATATAATTTCAACAATATAATATTCAGGGCCATTATAATGGAGGAAAACAAATGTGTCCTAGGGGTGAGGAGCTACAGCCTGTAAAAGTGTGTTAATAGTGTTAGTAATTAGGTCTGGTAGCATACTACAGCTTGCATGCTAACAATATCCACTTTGTCAATAAATTTTGATGAGTGAAATATGTTGACAATTATTGCATTACATTTCTGCCCCCTCTAAAGAGAATTTGAAAGTCATTAAAATACACAAGAAAAAATAGTATTATCTCTATTATTTGGCAAATGGAATTTCATTTTTTCATTATTTTCATTATTAATATTATTTTTATTATTATTCCTTTAGACCGTTAAGGAACTGTAACTGATCAATCCTTATCCAATCGCTACTTCTGACCACGGGTGCACCCTAACAGTCACATTCTGTTAACTACTACATCTCACTCTCACTATGTAGATAAGTCATCACCATGCAAGAGAAGGTAATGCGATATTCCCTTCACCCTAACATTCACACACACACACATGCCACTACAGTAAGAATGCATCTCTTATCTGTCTTATCGCTCCAATCAGTGCCATCTGGACCTACAGGCCAGGTGTGTGACCAGGGCAGGTCTTGGGTCACCTCTGTCACTCGGAGGGGTCAGAGGAGGAGATGCATTGAGCTCATTCACTTTGGTTCTGGGGGTTGGATTTCGGGCCGTTAAGGTGCAAGTCAGGCTTCCTCCATGAGGATCACCTATCAGACACGCTGAGAAGGGTATTGTGTAGGTGAAAGTGAATTCCCTCCTCCAGAAATAGAAATTATAACGTAATGAGTTACTTGTTGCTGTGTGTTCTTAATTGGGTATTCAAACCAGAGTAAATGTCAGGCTTTTTTCAACACAGAAGTGTCCATGGATATTTAATCTGTAATATTTGTACCGTATCATTTGAGATATGAAATATACCTCTTAGTTGTTTATGATGTTCTGGATAAGGATTAAGGAGAAGGATTTTTTTTACCAAAATATTGGTCTCACTTTATATTAAGTGTCTTCAACTACTATGTACTAACATTTAAATGAATAATTTGATACAATGCACTTTGTGTACATGTTTTTACTTTGTACTTATATTCTAAAAATACTTGCATGAAATTACAGCTGTAATTAACTTCTATCATTACATCTATAATTACACTACTCCATTCCCTTATCGCTTAAACCACCCTTAAACCTAACTATTCCACCAAACCTGCCCCTAACCTTACCCGTATACACCTCAATAGCAGCAAAAGTGTTTTGCAATACAGTAAAATACATTGTACCATTTTTTTCATGTAAGTATAGTTAAAGACACCTATAGAAAGTGTGACCAATATATTTTAATCTCCTCCTTAAACCTTATCCAGTACATCATGAACAACTAAAAACGTAATGGGCCCTTTGAATATATTTGGAGTTGGGAGGGGGGAGCAGCAGTTATACTGTATTTCATATCTCAAAGGATATATCCGAGCTTTGAATAATTAGATAAATGTATATTCATTATAAAGATGGTCATGGAGATATAAGATTTTAATAGTTTACTTTTCTTTTCGAAGTTTAGAAATTACACTTAAAATTAGGCTTCATCATATATGCAAGACTGTGAATTCAGGTTCTTCAAAGAAGAAAAAAAACTCTTGTTGAGAAGGAAAATAATATTAGCTGCTTAGCTTATAACCACCTTTTTACTGGATATTTTCTTATGTAAGGTTTGAGAAAATGCATTATGACTTTCAACAATCTTTTATCCATATTGATATTTTAGCTTACAGTAATAATTTTTAAAAGAGGATGACCTATAAAGGCATCTTTTGCAGGTCATATATGTTAAGATAAATGCCACAAGCCTTAATTGTAGAAGCAGTGCATTTTAAAAGGAAAGGGCTGCCACGTTAGCTAGAGTAATGACTCACCTGGAGGGTTTGAATGCTGGCATTCTCTGGCTAATTAAACCTTTAAGACATTGATACAGACAGGTGGAAAGCAGTGTTTTCAGCTTCTCAAGGATGTCAGGGAATTATGCTTTCTTTGAATATGACTCATTAAGCATGACAATATACAGCTTCTCAACAATGAATGCAGGTATTTGCAGGTTTTGAAGTTTGAATGATTTAAAATAATCCACGTATTTATTAAATTCATTCATTTAATTTATGAAATTCCTGCAAATTCACACATCTTGTGCCTTGCCTCAATTGAGCTGCACACAAAAATATAATGAGTAAAGCATGAAATGGAAGTATGCCTTGCATTAAAAAAGCCCTCCACTGGAGTACTCATAAATCCCTGGTATTTTTGACTTACCAGTGTTTTAAATTTATTTAAATCCTCTCATAAAAACATTTTATGCAATGTGTGCTCGGTGCTCAAAGACAAACAGAAAAAAAAGTGACAGTTGGTATGCAGAGATTTTTATTTGTCGAGCCATCCATTAAGACTCAGCCATGCTGGAGTCTTTTCAGTAAAAATGCAAAAAGGACCTTGAAATGGCAAACAGTTGGAGAATGGAGCGTCTGGCTAACATGGGAATTTGCCAACTCTCTGACCCTCTCACCGCTTGTCCTGTTGAGAGAAACAGAGAAAGAGATCTTAACCATCCTAAGAGAAATGGAAAGAGGCTTTAAGTTATCCCGTGAGTGACGTACACTATTGTGCGATATGATGGCACTGTCCATTGGCACTGATCTTTTCATCTATGATCCCCAGGCCTGAATTATTTCCTATTGTAGGTAAATAGACTCCATGGGAGAGAGGGGGAAACAAGGAACCATGCCATAATGTCTGTGAAGGTTCAGTGAAGTATCCACTGGATTAAGTTCAGACTGAGCTCAGTTTGAGGACAAAAATGTTCAAGTCGTGATGAGGGAAGCACGGCAGGCTTCAAAGGCAAGATTATACACACAGACAAAATCCTGCGATTCGGAGGGTCTACTGTAGACATTCCTGAACAGCAAGTGTCAGCGCTCAAAGCTCTTATTTACATATTTTTGCAAGCTTTGTGCAAATGTATTCTCTCGCATACACTGTAAAAATAATTTTTAAGTTGTAAATATAACAAAGATTATTGGAGTACCTTTTGCAATATCATTTAAGTCTGTTTAATTCAATGTGTTACTTGCGATTCTTTGTAATTATTTGTGAAATTCAGTCAAAATTGTTCCTACACCAGTTTGTTTTGCAGTGTAATGAGCATACTTCCAATTACACAGAGAAAAAAACAGTGTACAATTCACTAACAATGAACATACACTATATTGCCAAGGACACCAAGTTTTAGGACACCTGCCTTTACATGCACATGTAAAGCAATGCAGTCAGGCAAGTACCGTTCTCCTGGCAACCGCCAAACTCAGACTCGTCCATCATATTGCCAGACAGAGAAGCGTGATTCGTCACTCCAGAGAACTCGTCTACACTGCTCTAGAGTCCAGTGGCGGCGTACTTTACACCACTGCATCTGACACTTTGCATTGCACTTGGTGATGTAAGGCTTGGATGCAGCACTGTTCTTGAGATAATCTGATGGCCACACAAAGTTTGGAGGTCTGTAGCTATTGACTCTGCAGAAAGTTGGCGACTTCTGCACACTGCACCTCAGCATGCACTGACCCAACTCTGTGATTTTATGTGGCCTACCACTTCGTGGGCTGAGTTGCTGTTGTTCCCAATTGCTTCCACTTTGTTATAATACCACTAACAGTTGACCGTGGAATATTTAGTAGTGAGGAAATTTCACGAATGGACTTATTGCACAGGTGGCAACCTATCACGGTACCACGCTTGAATTCACCGAGCTCCTGAGAACGACCCATTCTTTCACAAATGTTTGTAGAAGCAGTCTGCATGCCTAGGTGCTTGATTTTATACACCTGTGGCCATGGAAGTGATTGGAACACCTGAATTCAATGATTTGGAGGGGTGTCCTAATACTTTTGACAATATAGTGTATATGGGCCAGCATACTCCGTATGGCCCCATAGATTTTGGCAACATGTTTTTTTGTTTGTTTTTACAAAATGAGATGAATTTCAAAGGTAATCATTCAAAAAAAAAATCTGACACATTCTTTTAATATGTTTTATAATCTGATACATTTCAATTAACCAATTCAATTAATCCATGTTGAGGCTTAATAACAAGCCTGTTTTTTTTTTTTTTTTCTGTTTTTTTTTTTACACTAATCAGAGGTGCTGTGCCAATTCCTTCATAGGATAACTGATTGTTTTGCTGACACCTGGAAGCATCTGAATTCATTTTTAGGCAAAAAAATTCTGTCAATGCTTTTATCCCCAATTTGGCACATTGCATCTTTGGCATGTTTAGTCATTTATTATTCAGTCAGTAATTTTAATATGCACAAAGATTCATTATCCACTGCTGAATATGAAATATTAGGAGGGCTAAGATATTATCAGCTAGCTCCTTAGTCTATGAGTATTAAGGTGCTGGAGGGTCTATCGTGTATTCTGAACCCACTGCTGCACCGAACGCCCAACTGAGAGTCTGTTATAGAAAATATTGACATAGCCATTTCATTCCATTTTCATCAGATCTGTCCTGGATCATTACACTTTCAATTTGGTGTTTTGGCCCGACAGCTACGGAATTTGTTTTTGTATTAAGTTTTTTAAGAGAGATGAAAAGTAGATTACCTTACAATATTGTCCAATCATTTTCTCAATCTGTCTCTCTCATCATCTTTTTTTCTCACTCTTCCCTCACAGTGGGTAACCAGCTTGACTAGACAGTACGAGAAAAACCTTTTCAATTTACCCAATGTATTGACAAGCTGATATCGATAAGAGTCGTCTTGTGAATTCCTATCACACAAATCAGATAATCTCACTGTTCAACCTTCTCTGCACGATGCCTAAACGATTCTGACCTTGATGTTTCACCATTGCTTATAACTACTCTCTAAATTGTTTTCATGATAATATGTGTTGTACTGTGTATTGCTCTTTACTATGAAGTCATGGTCTTCCTTTTCCAATATAAGTAACATTTTAAAAACATTGACTTTTCTAGCATAAAGCTTGAGATGACTGAAAAGGTTTTATGATGTTAATTCTACCTGTAGAGCTTCAATATTTTCCCAGTTCATTTCTTGGAAAGGAAGTCATTTTAAGTTTCATTATGAGGACTATACACCTGGGTGGCCAGTGTGTGTGTGTGTGTGTGTGTGTGTGTGTGTGTGTGTGTGTGTGTATCTTTGTCTCTTTCTCTCTCGCTCTCTGACTTTCATTCTCTTTCTCTCCGCTCATGTATATATGGCTTTTAAAAGTACCATTTGCTCCCTACGTAAAGTGCTTAATGAAGGGGATAATGCATGTAAAGTAATGTGACATTAATTGTTTGAGGTTGATAATAACAGCCCTCAATCATCTGGAAGATTGCTTCAGGCTTTAAATGAAAGCCGTTTTCAAGGCGATGGACTCGAATGAGTGAATGACAGAGTCAAATTAGCTGATTTGCCATTCACGTACACTCTATTGCCTGCTATTTAAAAGTCATTGACCATTTAGGGACGGGCCGTTGGTCGCAGTGAGTGTGCAATGAGCGGTGGTGGTCGTGTTTGTGTTGGAGGGCAGGGATGGATGGATGGGCAGCAGCTCTAACTATGATAGTTAAGAAAAAAAAGCGGGCAATAGAAATGTCAAGTGCCTTCTGTGTGGAAGTGAATGGGACAAATAGACCTGGTTTTAGAGGGCCCCATCCTTGCATTAACATAAGAAACAGGCCAATATGGCTGGAAGTCAGCCGGTCTGGGTGCTGTCAGTGGATCTTTTTTGCGGAGGTGATTAATGTCTTTACGATACCGCACGCAGCCAGCGCCATGCTGGACCCGCCCTCATCAGACTGCCATGCCACTTGGGTGCTCTAGTTTCGCATGGGAGATCCTGCAAAGTCCTCAACGTGGAGTCAAGAGTATTTCATTTGTACAGCACTTTCAAAACATTCAGTTCCTGTAGATCGTTTTCAGTGTTGCCATGAGAAATGCATAATGAAAATCTTGATTACGCTTTCTTTTGTTCCTGTAGCTTAACTGGTAGCGTATTGTGCTAACAACGCCATGGTCGTGGGTTCGATTCCCAGGAAAGTCATGAGCTGCTAAAATGCACGTTTGCATAAAAGCGTCTGCCAAATCCTCAAAACTGATCGCTTTTGCACATAGCTGAATCCTCGTGAACGGACCGATTTGGCGACTTAGCCATTTGACATTCCTTTACGCAGCTGTCCGCCCAGCCTCGCTTCTCTTGTGGCACCCCTAACCTGCTTCATTGAGAGTCTCTTATTATGTCCTCTTGCCAAGGCCCACTCTATGAATTGAATAGTCGGTGTCTTTATTTCTCTCATTCTCTGACTGTAGACCTCATAATGGCTTCATTAATGCAGAAGTTGCATTTGGTTGACAATGGGTTAATGGCCCGAGGGTAGTCTATTGGCACTGGGAGAAGGCCAACAGGAGGAGGAGGCTTTTTTTACAGCCTTTTCAGAGTAAGTTCACCCCGGGTCAACTGTGTGTCACCCAAAAGTGAACAAACATGTAATTGATGTTCGGACATCTCTGGCTGACTCTTTTCGAGGCTGGCCCGTTGAAGAGGGTGCTGTCTGGTCTTTGAGGGACTTTTTGCAGAAAGGGGAAACCGATTCATGAATACGCACAATCTGCCATGCTAAAAAAGGGGTGTGTCGGGGGGGCACTCCTGGATTTTTCCATTTATAACCCCTGCTGAATCGGTTCTGTTTTGCTTGTTGTTAAAATGCAACCCCCGCACATAGGTCGTGATGGGGGTGGTATACGCTGCTGGTGTTCCTGAAATGCTCTTTCTCCTCCAGGCTGGGACCACTGTCTGTTTTTGTCTCTGATTTTCATGGATGTTAGTGGAAAATGTCGAGAGGAGTCACAGGCCTTTTATCAGGCTGTGTTGGAACAGGAGCACTCAACACTCTTTTTATATTCACCTTTGCATAACAACCGGCAGCAATTTGTAGAATGAAGCAAAACATGCCAATGAATGCCAAGAGGATGCCCTGGTGACACTTTTTAGAATGAACATGGAATGATCAGCAATATTTTTGCTGTTAGGTTCAAAGTTATGTTCCAAATTAATTTAGATTTGGAAATGATTTGCAAATGTAATAATGTTTTTCTTTAAACATTATAAAAAAAGACAAAGCTGAAGTGTGTCATTTTTCAAACAGAATTGTAAAAAACAATGATTATTTCAAACAGGTTTCCCAAACACTCCTTTGTGCATTTACAGTACAGTTACATAGCTCACTGCTTAAACACCACTGTACGATGTTCAGAGAAACTAACTCGCTAGTCACTATTTATCCAAGCATTAACATTAGTTGTCAGTTGTTGTGGCATGATTGCATTGTGCATGTGCCTGTGAATTATTTTATGAAGGCACTTATTATGCGTGAAGGCACTGAGTTATTGTCTGTTGCATAATGTCCAACGTTTTTCTCTGGGTAAAATAATGAAATACATGACAAAATATACAATATAAATACAATACAATGTTTATTTATATAGCACAATTTAAAATCAACCGAAGTTGACCGAACACAAAATAACAAGACTGCAAACAAATAAAACACAATAAAAACACAAGCTGCAAAATGGGTACATAAAAGTAAAAATCATAAAGCAGCAAGAGATATTAAACGCTAAAGAAAATAAATACGTCTTAAGAGTACACTTAAAAATAGTTGGGTTCTTTCTGATATGAACTGGGAGACTAATCTATAGTTTAGGGCTGACAACAGAAAAGGCTCAATCACCTCTGTTTTTTAGTCTTGTCCTGGGAACTTGCAATAGTCCAGAGTCGGCAGATCAGAGTGACCTTGACTGGATGTAACAGATCATATAAATACTGTGTTGCCTGATTATGAAGAGATTTAAAAACAAACAGTAGAATATTAAAATCAATTCTATATTTGACCGGCAGCCAATGTAGTGAAATCAAAACTGCTGTGACAGACTCATATTTACGCTTCCCATAAGAAGCTGCATTGTCATGAAAGTTTATCCTTTGTACATGTTTTTCAGACTTGCCAATTGAAATATTCAAGCGCAAGAAGATGCGAAAGAGAACTCTATTTGGTACTCGCTGAGTAAGAAGTTTTGTGTGCGCACCCGGAAAGCCACGTTATACAGCGCTTATACTGAATTGAATTCTCTTTCGCTTCTTCTTGCACTTGAACAGGCAAATTCACACAAGATTATATCAAAATGACCATCTTGGCGAGTATCCTATTAAACACAGTCGGTTATGGCTTAAGTGAATGAAAACAGTTGAGAAATAAAGCTGTAGTGCACGTGTGTATCACTATATTGGACCCGTGCAGCTCTTAAAGTGACATTCCTGATGTGCTGCTGTCTGTGTTTTAATATTAATCAAACAACAAAAGAAATTTTGTAACTTTAAGAAGGATTAATATACACTCACCTAAAGGATTATTAGGAACACCTGTTCAATTTCTCATTAATGCAATTATCTAATCAACCAATCACATGGCAGTTGCTTCAATGCATTTAGGGGTGTGGTCCTGGTCAAGACAATCTCCTGAACTCCAAACTGAATGTCAGAATGGGAAAGAAAGGTGATTTAAGCAATTTTGAGCGTGGCATGGTTGTTGGTGCCAGACGGGCCGGTCTGAGTATTTCACGATCTGCTCAGTTACTGGGATTTTCACGCACAACCATTTCTAGAGTTTACAAAGAATGGTGTGAAAAGGGAAAAACATCCAGTATGCGGCAGTCCTGTGGGCGAAAATGCCTTGTTGATGCTAGAGGTCAGAGGAGAATGGGCCGACTGATTCAAGCTGATAGAAGAGCAACTTTGACTGAAATAACCACTCGTTACAACCGAGGTATGCAGCAAAGCATTTGTGAAGCCACAACACGCACAACCTTGAGGCGGATGGGCTACAACAGCAGAAGACCCCACCGGGTACCACTCATCTCCACTACAAATAGGAAAAAGAGGCTACAATTTGCACGAGCTCACCAAAATTGGACAGTTGAAGACTGGAAAAATGTTGCCTGGTCTGATGAGTCTCGATTTCTGTTGAGACATTCAGATGGTAGAGTCAGAATTTGGCGTAAACAGAATGAGAACATGGATCCATCATGCCTTGTTACCACTGTGCAGGCTGGTGGTGGTGGTGTAATAGTGTGGGGGATGTTTTCTTGGCACACTTTAGGCCCCTTAGTGCCAATTGGGGATCGTTTAAATGCCACGGCCTACCTGAGCATTGTTTCTGACCATGTCCATCCCTTTATGACCACCATGTACCCATCCTCTGATGGCTACTTCCAGCAGGATAATGCACCATGTCACAAAGCTCGAATCATTTCAAATTGGTTTCTTGAACATGACAATGAGTTCACTGTACTAAAATGGCCCCCACAGTCACCAGATCTCAACCCAATAGAGCATCTTTGGGATGTGGTGGAACGGGAGCTTCGTGCCCTGGATGTGCATCCCACAAATCTCCATCAACTGCAAGATGCTATCCTATCAATATGGGCCAACATTTCTAAAGAATGCTTTCAGCACCTTGTTGAATCAATGCCACGTAGAATTAAGGCAGTTCTGAAGGCGAAAGGGGGTCAAACACAGTATTAGTATGGTGTTCCTAATAATCCTTTAGGTGAGTGTATATTTAATTTATACAGCCGTGTTATCTTACATTTGATTACTTTGTTCAATTTGTGTACCTGAAAACGTCTCGGTTACGCATATGTAACCCTCGTTCCCTGAAGGAGGGAACGAAGACGTTATGTTGATGTCTCCGACGTCGAACGTGACCGACTGCAAGGGAACTACTGTTAAGCCCCGGGTATACTTCAATTTCCGCATCCGGGCGCGTCTCGCACGCAGTCGTGTCCGCACAGCTTTCAAAGTATACTCAACCGCGGATGAGCGCAGATGGCCAAGTTCGACACATGTGCAGTACAATTGTTGTGACTCTTCTGACTTTCTTGCGCTGTTGTACGCGAACCGTCCACGTGGTCTCAAAAATTAGGCTGCACGCGGCCGGGGTGACGAAAATTACGTCACGCAGACGGTGCATGGACGCGGACGGCCGGAGTATACTTTGGGCTTTAGACCTACCTGAAAAGAGTTGTTTATTTCATATGCATCTTTGTTCTGTATGACAAAAGTTATATCGGTATATAGCCATATATACAATATAGTTATATCAATAGTTGCTTGGTAAAATCAGTATTGTATTGGCCAAAAAAAATCCTATCAGTGCATCTCTAATTATATT
This sequence comes from Rhinogobio ventralis, assembly GCA_039654625.1. Lineage (NCBI taxonomy): Eukaryota > Metazoa > Chordata > Actinopteri > Cypriniformes > Gobionidae > Rhinogobio > Rhinogobio ventralis. The sequence continues at coordinate 36,229,465 of CM077194.1, forward strand.
ATTTTAGTACTTTTTACTTCTATTTCTTTTGTTATTATTTATCTATATTTTTCTGCATGTATAGCGGACAGGACTCCAGAAAGAAAATATGCTTCTGTAACATGGCTGTTTCAACCACACAGCTTTGCGATACTGTTTGCAAATGATCATTGGATCTACAGTTTCAGGAAACACCAAATCATAAAACTATAAAATAATGCTTTTGGAGAATGGACCCCAGGTCGGGATGCCTAAACAACAGAGCAATGGTTTGATTGTGCAATAGTGCTCACACCACACTTCTTAGGGGGATTCAACTTTAAATGGCTTATAGATGTATCTGCATATTAAATCTGAACAGAAGAAGTATTTTAACATTATGATCAAAGACATTTATTGGTGAAAATAAAGTGAAATCAAATTTTATCAATGGTTTTAGAAACCATTGACTAATCATAAAGACCAAGTTCCATGAAGAACCTTTAACATCCATGGAACTTTTCCATTCCACAAAAGTCTCTTTATAGAAAAAGGTTCTTTGGATTATTAAAATGATGTTCACACTGAAAAAAAAAAACACATATATATATATATATATATATATATATATTTTAATTAAGAAATTCTCACTGAAAAGTTATTTGGGGAACCTAAAATAATAATTCTTTGGTATCACTGTGAAAACCGAGTCTCTTTTTTAAAAATATATTGTAGATATAAGCAAGCATGTATCAAACCTAGGTTAGCACATAGCCCATTGTGTGCAATGCATCTCCTTCTACCACATCTGTGGTCAGACTGACGATGATGTCAGCCATCAAGTCTTTACCAGTAATTACACATCAGATGACAACAACTTAAAATTGATGTCCTATGCATGAGCGCTAAGTAGCCATTTTAAAAGTTTGAGACAGGAAGCTAAGAGAAAGGCCGTGTTATGAGGGTGTCAGCATGGGAATTGCCGGGGCAGCTGTACTGTACACGCGCTGCAGTAATAGACACACAGAGCCCATTGCCAAAAGCACATTTGGCATCAGTAGCAAATGAGTAATTATTGGGTAATGACCCAGAAGGTGTCCCTTAATTGAATTGTGAAAGTAGGGAGAGTGGTGCCACACTGTAATAAAAGCAGATGGATTATTTCAGGAAATATCTTTTTAAGTGGAAGGGTAAATACTGATGAGCCTGCATTTATTTCTCTGACCTTTAGATAGATAACCACTGATTAAAAATTTAGGCTCTAGTGGGAGAAGAGGTTTTTGCTTTTACTTTTTTTTTTTTCCTGACCATAATAGACCTCTATCCACCACATTCAGTCTTAATTCTAAAATGCATTAGTCACAAAATTGACGTGTGCTGGGAGAGAAAAAAAACTTTAGGAAAAGCTGTAAGTGGACTATTGTGTGGACTAAGAGGTCTTTTGTTTTGAGATCATTTGATGCAGTGACATTTTTCCCAGTGAAATGTCAAGATCACTTCTAATGACTACAATGCCCAAGAGGGGTATGCCTTTTTCTACCTTTTTGCAAAATGATAGGTGAATTATGTAAATGCAGGCATCAGTTAAAGCCATATTTACTTTTTACAAGCATTTACCTTCTCTTTTAATGCACTTATCTCTCAAAGGAAATTGCCTGCTGTTGCCATCACTTATCTGCATGAATGATGTGGGTCGTGTTTTATTGCCATCACATCTACATGTTTCGGATGTGTTCGGTCTATACTGCTGCTTATCCTTGTACTCTCACCTTGAGTTTTGTAACTGTAACAGGTTGCTGTACAGTGTATCAAATGGGTCCCTCTCAATTGAGAAGTACGGGGGCATTATGTTTATTATTAATGTTTGGGACCACTGTTCTTACCCACTATTCAGCTGTTAAGTGGATATTTTTTAAAGGGATAGTTCACTCAGAAATGAAAATTCTGTCATCATTTTGTCATCCCATACCTGAATGACTTTCTTCTGTGTAACATAAGGGAGTCAATATATTTTAAAATATCTTATTTTGTGTTCAGCAGGCGAAAGTGATTCATACATGTTTCTAAGTAATTGATAACAGAATTTGTATTTTTGGTTGGACTATCCCCCTTTAAATCTGTTCAAATGAGCATTAAAAACATCACCAGCAATTAATTAATCAGAAGTGAATTAATAATTGACATAAACAGAAAGGGAAATATTTGTCTTAATTGTTTTAGTGACACATCTAAAAATTTAAGCTTTTTTTTTTTTTAAAGAAAAACTGTTGAGTCTCATAATTCAGTTTTAAATACTTTATTATTTAGATCTTAGAGCTACAGGAATAATGAATTATATGACTGATAATCAAATGAATCACCTACTTTATGGTATAAAACGAGTGGGCTGTTTGACAATATAGCTTTTACTGCTTTTTTAACAGGTTTGTTGCTCTTATAACAATGGTTATATGGTTGCTACTTGAATCCTTCTCACTAGTATGAACTGTGTCACACTGATTTGCCAAATCCGCCGTTGGTGCATATTGTGGTCTCCACCCACCGGGAGACCTGTCTCTATCTCCCACTGTCTCTGTCAGCAGCTGTTTTCAAATTCTGGTCTTTTTTAGATCATTCCATGCTTTATTCCCATTATCAATGAGCTTTTAAAATGTACTCAGAATTATCCTCACTTTATTGATTGTTTATATTTTGTAATCTACTTTAGAGAAAAGATAATACCAGGGCAAACGCCCCTATACAGCACTTCATTCCGCAGTTCATAGACACATTATAGAATAATCAATCTGTATTGAACACAGAGATCATTCAACAAATAATACAATTACTAAAGCTGAAAGAAACTGCCATCATTAACAGCACATAACTGTCTGTGAGCATTCAGAGCATGCTGATTGGCTGATCAATGGAACTATACAGGTACACAGTATTATGAATAAAAATACCATGGAAAGTTTTGTTAATTGTTTTGTCAGTGTTAGTTGGAGAAAAGACATTAAATCAGCCGTACCGGTTTTCATTTGCAATGTGCTGGCTCTGTAATAAAATGTAAAAATGTATTTCATATGGATCTGTCTTAAATGTATTCTCTGTAAAAGATATACTATACTGTAGGTAATCTTTAGGTCAATAAATCATAAGATACAAAGCAGAGCTTAAGTTTTCTTCTGCTAACCAGGCAATATTTGACTGTAATAAATAATAATAATAATAATGTTCTTATTTCTCTATGTAATAATAATAATAAATTAGCATTTCTGCCATCTGTCTGTCACCTGTGGAACTCTGTTACCCAGCAAATCTGCTCCTCTCTCCCATGTTGGTACATTTACTGACTATCTTAAACATATTTAAGCTATTTTAATGTATAGCCAAATGTATTAATGTTAATTTTATGATAATTTATTTAAAAATTGGATATTACACATTCAAATTGTGTCGATTACGATTGCATTACCGTCTGACAATAATGGTGTTTGAAATTATTTCAAAATTATTCTAACACCAAACGACTAATTGAGTCATTATAAAACCTGAAGCGAGTTTCACACTAGTCTACAACATAATGTCAACTTCAACTAAAAGGTAAGAATAATTTTGGCAGCGCACTCTCTTAATTCATTAATGCAATTTGAAGAGAAACGCATTACAATACTGTTTTTCCCTTGTCCATTTGTCTATACAGCTTTAGGGGACCGTGTAACAGATAATACATATTTTACTTTCTAAATTAATTCGTTTTAGTAACAAATTTCGGTGACCAAAAGACCAGGAGCATTATTAGTAGGTTACTACAGCACGGTTATGGACTCAAAACAGGCGTTTAATAATGTCTTTGATAAAACACAAACATTTTACTCTTCATCCAAGTGTCAATCGCAGCGAGCCAGATGCTTTGGTCCCTTAAAACTCTCCATGGAAATTGCGCACGTGCTCCTGCCATATCCATTGCTCAGTAAGAGCTTTGATTTGCACTGTACGAACACAGACGATTAATATGCATAATACTCGCGTGATATTGCTGTCTGCTCTTGGCCACGGTTTTCTTCCACCATTTGGGTACATTCCCATAAGCACTTGTGTGATGTGACTCGTCTTTTTCGCGTTTTCTGTTTGCTTTCCAGTCCCCCTCTGGTCTCTGTGCTCTATTCACTCCTTCGTCTCAGCTGGTCTAAGTGGGCCAAACCTGAAGAAACCTCTATTTTTGTTTTGTCCTCTCTCTCTTTCAAATAATCAGCCGTGTGCCAAAAGTGTCCCTCTTGTTTTTACGCGTGCCAGTCACCTGCCGTCTGCCTCGCTCCTTCCCTTTCTCAAAGCTTGCTTTTCTCTCTCCCAATTCTTTTGACTTTCTGCGGTCTGGATCCCCAATGAGATTCAGATTGGGTACATATTGAGTCCTCTATTGTCCTTCAAGGGCTGTACTACGCTAATTAAATTTTATCCAGCCATATAAAAAACATTTCTCTCCTCCACGCTCCCAATTCAGCTTTCTAACCCAAGTCCTCTCTTTTTCCTAGCCCTAAAAATCCAGTGTTCATTGAGTCAAATCAATAGAAAAACATTTGCAAATCTCCATTATTGTGGGATTTTTGTCTCCTTTCTGTTGTGATAAAAGCACCGCGGAACAGCTTGCAGCTTTGTGCAACCGAGACGCGCGGGACAGACGAAGGCCATGAATGCAAAAGGCATTACGCGCTGCAGCAAGTTTCTTTATCAAACTGTTATTGAAATCACAATTATTTCCACGCCATCTTTTGCATGTGATTATTTCATAGAATACTGGTTTGCCGTCTGTTAATTATCATTGCATGCTCTACAAGGTCTGTCGCCACTTGATACGCAGTTTTTTTATACATTAGTCAGTTACATAAGTTGATTTTTTGTTCAATTAAGGAAATATTCTCTTTTTTCTTCACAATTGAGGATTAACATCACTAAGAGGGAATCTAGGCCTATTTCTACAAATATCTACAGCCGGAGCCCCCAAATCAATAATCGATACATGCAAAAGAAAGTTCAAATCGCCTGCCAATGTCATTGCACGTTATATCTGCCATATTCCTTGAGAATAATATTGTTTAAATGTTTGACTTATGATCAGCCTTGTTGAATTTTATAAGTCGATCACATTTTAGTTCTTTTAATTTGCTTAAATTTAAAATACTTATCTCTATACTTCTGTTAACTTTCTTCTCCGATATTAATTGTAACAGCCCATTGTTTCTATAATGAGAAAAAAATGACTGCATCTCTCACCCCATGCAGGTTAAAGTTTGCCCTTATTTATGAAACCAATAATAGTGCAATAAAAACAAATCAATCTGTACTTGTGCAAATCCAATTCAGCAGGGAGGGTGAAACCCCTGAAGAAAAAGAAAAGCCAGGAAAGGGGGAGGGGGGGGGGGGGGGGTATCCCCAAAAGCAGCTGTTGAGTCCTAATCTTTTTTCTTGCCCTATCACTCACCTACATTCTCCTCAGCGCTCTCCTCGCATCTCTCTTTGGAAGTTCCCCACTCGCCAGACCCCATCCTTGTCCAGATTTTTCTCCTTGTACTTATCTCAAAGAAAAGAAGAGTGCATGGATGTCAAATTGCCCTCAAAAACACCATGAAAGATTGATTTGCAGCACTTTTCATTCAGCCGGCATTATTTTGAAGAGAGCTGAATAGGAAACCCGCAAGCCGGGGAAGGAATAAAGATGTCCTCCCTGTTGGAAAGGGGGGAAACTGCCCATTTTGTCTCAGTCCATCAACCCTGGAGAAAGAGGGGGAAAGGCAAAAGGCTATTCAAAAAAAAGCTCATATACACCTCACACAATACTAAAAGACTTTAAATTAACATCCATGAATATTAAATTACTTCGGCCTGAAAAAGATTGAATAAAAGATATACTTGACCCAGACGGCTTTGCATATTTTCGTACTCCAAAGCACATCATTAAAAACTATTCAGTTGGTTTATGCGAATGTAATTTCGATATGATTACAGAGTTCTGTACATTTAACATTAATAGAGAAGAACAGAAACGCGATACTTGTGCTTGTGTTGTTCGGCTAAAAGTGCCATTAGATGGGAATTACACATTCATTTCACATAGATGAATGTGTAGCGATCATTTTAATAAATTAATAATGAATTACTATTTATGACTATGATCATATTTCCGTATATAATTATTGATCTAATGATTAATGAAGAAAACCCTTGGACATTTTTAATTCAGTTCCACTCAAGAAGAAAATATACCGGGCAAAATATAAGAGACAAAAGCCACTAGTTATTTTATGCCTTTGTTCTGTCGTCTAGTTTTAGCCTACAAGTTAAGTCACACTTAAATAGACTGACATAACTTGATATTGTCCGTTTCTCTTAGACAAACGAGATAAATCAGCTAACAGATTTTAACCGGGGTCCCTTACTAGTGGTCATGTTGAGAGTCAAGTTTGCTTTTAGGTTTTCCATGCCAGAAGTGCTCATGTTCATCACTCAGAAGCAAACAGCTGGAGCGGAGCTCATGGTGCTGAGACTGGGCTTGTTATTTTAGCCAAAAACGCGGTTGTTGGATCCTGAACATCAACACACACACACACACACACACACACACATCGCTCCCCCTTCTCCCCCCACCCCCTCAGGAGTAGCCACTCAATAAAGAGTGTGGTGTTTTTTTCCTCTGGTTGAACAAGTCTAAAGAACACAAGGGGAGGGTCATTAATAACTAATTACCGTGGGTCAGACCTGACGCATATAAAGCCCACCGGGACCTTGGAAAGACGAAACATATTCTCTCGACACTTAGCAAGAAGAGAGCAGATTCACATTTCTTTGGCATCAGACTGATTCATCGATTACATTCGCCTTTTACAACATAGACATTCGGTCTAAATTTAATCGCAGGGATCATTAGTTAAGGGTTTCGCATTTGGCTCATCATGGGTTCAGTGTTGCCTGCGGATGCTCTGGTTCTGAAGGCTGGATTTAAGCAGCAGTCTTTGGCCCTGTCCGACATCATCACTTCAGACATCCTGCACAGTTTCCTGTACGGCCGCTGGAGGAACGTGCTGGGGGAACACCTGTTCGAGGAGAAGACCAGCACTGTCAGCCCCAAAACAGCCTTCACCGCCGAGGTCCTGGCGCAGTCATTCTCCGGAGGTGAGTCCGCTATATTCACTTTATTCGTGGATTAACAGTATTTAGTTGTAAAGCAGTTTTTACATTTGATTTTTATTGCAAACTAGATCTTATGTGAAATTGCTCACTGGAGAATCAAGGCGTTTTATTTATATGGCATATTTCAAACACAATTAATGATACTTGAACGTGCTTGAAATAGCTTAAAAGTAAATGTCTATTTTATAACGCAAAAGACACACATGCTTAATTTAGTGGCTTATGACTATACTTATGCAATCAGGAAAGTGCATCACAGTGCACAGGTAAAAATACAGGATTTCAGTCTGGCGCATTCCAGGATGGGAAATGAAGGGTCTTAAAAGTATTTATTATTTTTACACTAGACTATAGCCTATACATTTCAAACACTCTAATAACAACAAAAGTTAAAAATAGACGTTTGAGAAGAGTTCACCAGCTGTCCATAGCAACAGTTGCTCATGCTCTGGGGCTATATCGACAAAACATAAGTAGGCTACTGTCATTTGTATTACTTTACTATAAATGATTTACATATTGCAACGTAATGATGATTTTACTTGTTGGTTTGAAGCGTCTTCATGAGAATGAACGGTTCGATGAATGTAGCGCCGCAAGACAATTAAGGTTGCGCGAGACGGAATTGAAAGTTTACTGGCAGAAAAAATCAACCCCTTGAAAGCCATTCAACAATTCGCACGTGGTTAGAAGCTGAATATATTGGGGAAATCAATTTTTTTTTTTCTAAAGGCATTTATCTCTAACATTTTTAAGCGTTGCAAAGTCACTTAGCCCATACTGGTAAATTGAAACTTATTTAAATAAGGCTATTAAAATCATGAGGGTAACGTTGTGCTTGACCTGAGAAAGTTGCCAGTGAAGCCAGGACGTTAGACAGAGAAAAGCCCGTCATTCATCAGCTCGGGACAGTCTCCACACCCCCGCTTTGACACTTTTCTCTCCTCTCAGGCGCATTTAAAGTTTTCCGTCCCGCTGTTAATATGCCGTGAAAGCTGATTCTACCGCTATTCACACCATGTCAAGCAGCTAATCTCCTTTTCTACGTTTTGTCAGAAATTCCTGGGCCGTTTAAAGAAGGTTCTCGTTTCTTTCAGCGCACATTTAGTGCTACAAAGTTTCTGAAAGGATAATGAATACGGAATAAGTTGTTTCTTGCCTATGAATATATAGCCTCGTCACATTTAAAGCGTAGAAAATTGCTGAATTCTTAGACGTAAATACTTGTTTGACATTTATTTGAGTCTCGCCTTAGAGCCGCATTTGAATGATTGCGCATTCCTTTATATTGGCCTAGCCTACTATGATAGTTTTACAATACAAACGATTTAAAAAAAAAAAAATTGTACTAACTTTACACTATAACTCCTATTCTTTCCATTTTTTCTTTTACACTTGCAAACAGGTTCCGTCATTGCGGTTCTTTTCTCTATTTTTTAATTGCAGGCCTATTTGTTTCCAAATGTATTTGTTATCTAATCTAAATGTTCCAAATTAACTTCCTATTTTATTTGCCTCTTTCTATCTTCAGAGGTCCAGAAACTCTCCAGCTTAGTGCTGCCAAGTGAAGTCATCATTGCGCAGAGCTCGATCCCTGGGGAAGGACTTGGCATCTTCTCCAAGACCTGGATAAAAGCTGGCACCGAGATGGGACCGTTCACAGGCAGGGTCATTTCACCCGAGCATGTGGATCTCTTCAAGAACAACAATCTCATGTGGGAGGTAGGCAGCGTTCAACAGGTGTCGCATGCATGGGCTCGTTTTTTGAAGCTTATCCTAGTAAAAAAAAAAAAAAATCCCAAATCAGAGACTGATGGCAAGCGTTTTTGTTGTTCTCAGGTTTTCAATGAGGATGGCACGGTGCGCTATTTCATCGATGCCAGTCAAGAGGATCATCGCAGCTGGATGACTTACATCAAATGCGCGCGCAATGAGCAAGAACAGAACCTGGAGGTTGTGCAGATCGGAAGCAGCATATTTTACAAAGCAGTAGAGGTACGTTTTATACACCTTTTTTAGTTTTCATGATTTTACATTGATAATATTTTTATATTCATATTAATTTAATGTCGATGTACTTACACGGTGCAATATTTTTTCCATCTTAGATTCCACCCATTTAGCTACAATAAAGTTTTCATAATTTCTACATGAATTTGAGGTTTTAGAATTTGAACTTTAGATTTTCCTAAGTAATTAAACTTTGATTTTAGTTCAAAATTGAAGACAAAATGTTTTTAAATATTGAATATAGTATTTTATATAAGTGTGTGTGTGAAGGTGCTTACTTGTTTTTAAATAAATATATCTTCTTTTTTTAATTAACAGACAATACCTCCAGACCAAGAGCTGCTTGTGTGGTATGGGAATTCCCACAACACCTTCCTGGGTATCCCGGGAGTCCCTGGCACAGAGGATGAACAGCAGAAAAAGACTAAAACTGGTGAGTAATTCAGTGGCTTTAGGGCTTTGGGTGAGTTTCAGGCTAAGAAAAGACTGATCTTTATCACAGCCCTACAATAGCTTTAGTTAAAACTCCATTAGCATCTGTTTTAAGTACCTGACCTTTTAGCTTTTGTCCTCTGACCGAGCTCTATTGTTTTCCCACAGATGATTTCCACCTGTGCGACACCTCCTCTACTGCCGCTCTCTCCACGGCCAGCCGCATGCGCTGCGTCATCTGCCACCGAGGCTTCAACTCCCGCAGTAACCTGCGCTCCCACATGCGCATACACACGTTAGACAAGCCCTTCGTCTGCCGTTTCTGCAACCGCCGCTTCAGCCAGTCATCCACTCTCCGTAACCACGTGCGCCTTCACACGGGAGAGCGCCCCTACAAGTGCCACGTCTGCCAGAGCGCATACTCCCAGTTGGCAGGGCTGAGGGCGCACCAGAAGAGCGCCAGGCACCGGCCGGCCAACACAGGGTCTGTAGTGGGCCTGCAGGCCCACTCGCCTCCACCTCCACCTCCTCAGCTGGCACAAGTTCCTCATCCAGCCTCCCTGGTGCATCACATACCTACCATGGTGCTATGAGATAGCATGAACCGTCTCAGATGTTAGCAATCTCACAGGCTGTTCTTCAGTGCAGAAGTATGTCTATGCCAAGCCGGCCCTGAGTACTCTCACCTTTAGTGGATGCTTTGTAGTTTCTTAAAGGTGAAGAAGTGGTCAGATATGATGAACGACGCCTGCAGAACTCAGTCATGACAGCACTGAAGTGAAAACTATAGCCATGGAAGGGCTGTTTCGTATGTTCATGTTGAATTCTTATCATTGCCAGAACTACACGCACTGACAGCTCTAGTGCATTTGTTCCGGCAGATATCTGCCACATTATATCTGTCATTTAAGTTGATCGGTAGTCAGTGTATATTTAATTCATATTTGCATGCAATAGTATTGTTTTGTCCCATTCCAAAGGATAAAGCCCCATCACCCCATTCACTTTAGCCACTATGAAGTTAACGGATCCACTGGGATCAAGCACCACTTAGTGAACGATTTGTGTCACTGCAGTCCAATCAGAGCATGTTTATTGTGAATGAACAATATGAAGTATGTAAAGGAATGTACATATGATTTGAAGATTTACTTCCAAAATCAAGGAATAGTCACTTTATCTGTGTATGTATGTAAAGCTTAAAGTATTATTACAAAACTTGGTTCTATTATATTATGTATACTATGTTTGCTTATATAAAATTATTTGGGTATTTACTTGTATGCTCAATAAATAATTAACAAATAATCCCATATATTTGTCACTTTTTAATTATTCGTTTTGCTGTGACATGTAAAGTGTTAAATCTATTATTTAAGGTTACAAATATCCATGATGTCTCTCATTTCAGTGTTTTTTCTCTAAGGACCCACAGTGAGCATTCTTTAACATCAGTTTTCTGTTGTGTATATTTTGCTCAGATTCAGTAAATCAATGACACAGACTGATGTCCAGAAGTTACCAGAATTGCACAATAACAAAACAACCCATGTAAAGCAAACATCTCCATGAAATCCTTTTAGTAGTAAATAGATTGTTTACCTCTACTTGTAATTTGCACAATGATTGAGCAAACGGTACAGCAATATAAGCATTGCACAATCAATTGTTAAACGTTTCCACCAGCACAGTGAAACAGATAGAATCATTATGACTGTGTATTTTCTAGTCATCATATTTGGACTGCTATTCTTTCTAAACTAGAGCTCAAGAAACATTTTTGGGACCTTTTTCAAGACAGTTGAGCTAATAAGTAACTTAAAACAGGCACACCAGATATCGATTTGGCTGACAAAAACTGAGCAAGTGCTTGACAGCAAGGAGCAAACTGTCTATAATGGCACATTTATTTTTGTTCTGTATACTTCATCTCTTCGGCTGCATTACTGTTCAGGGAAATGTGTAAGTTGCATCTTTTAAAATCTTTGGTTACACTTTATTTTACAGTACGTGTACTTACAGTGTAGAAAGTAGCTACTGGTAATATAAGGTAACTACATGGGTTAAGGTTAGGTTTAGAGGTAGGTTCAGGGTTAGTTCCTAGTTATTGTAAATGCTATAATTATGTAAGTACATATGTAGGCTACATAGCCTACTGGACTGTGTTGTCAAAAGGCAGCTCTGGAGAACAAAACAAAACTAGCCTCAAGAAAAGTATAGTGATATTGAGACTCCTTATGTATGGCTGCAATTAGGCATATATAAATATAAACCTTTGTTTTTCGCATCTGCCACCGAAACAGTAAGCTACAGACACTTTAAGTAAAATGCTGTCTTGTTTTACAGATACTTAATTACTGCACCTAAAACCCTGCGTCTCGATGCTTCAGAAAATGTTGTGGTGCAGTTGTTTGGTTATGACCGGGAAACTACAGTAAATCTTTACCTGAAGAACAAACTATCATCAGATTATAAAAAATATGCATCTCAGTCTCTGACGCTCAATGCCGCGAATAACTATCAAGCTTCGGCTACTTTACGGGTAGGACTGCACTGTTATTGGTCTTTAGAAGATGTTTGCTTAAAGGTGTTTCTATTTACAATTCCCCAAAAATATGGAAATGTTTTGGTGAATGATATTCTGCCCTGAAAATACCTGGGCCTATTTCTTTCCCCCCCCCCAGATCATGCCTATAGATTTCCCAAACGAGGACAAATATGTCTACCTTCAGGCGACTTCCTCTGCTTTCACGGCATATGAAAAAATCCCAGTCACTACTGTCAACGGTTTTCTCTTTATTCAGACTGACAAGCCGCTATACACACCCGAACAAGAGGGTCAGTAATACGAATCTCGACAGTTTGTGTATGAAGAGAAAGATGGCGAGTAGATGAAAGAGACAATCTTTTGAACCTATATTTGTTTTCTTAGTGCAAGTGCGTGTTTACTCCCTCAACGAGGAGCTGAGGAAATCTAGACGGACTGTCACCCTTACATTCATGGTGAGTTTCTCTCTCCACAGCATCATACGGATGTTGCAACACGGCTTATTTCTCTGATCAGGAATGAGCTTGAGAGATAATATTCATATTAGGCTACACATGCTCATTCCTTCTGCAAAAAAATACATTTCAAGTTTAAATGTTATTTTTTTCTGATCAGATTTGATGTCATACTGTACTGTTTGCATTATAAAGTCGTATCATTTTAATAAGTGTTTCCTTAGCTTCTAAAAGGCATAGCTAGCATGTGTAAAAGCTATTGTGTCAAGCTAACAGCAAGCTTTATCATGGCTGTCAGCCATAGTAGGGAGAGTTGCAACATATTCTTGCAACTGTCTCTTATCACAACAAAATTATAATTGTATGTATTAATAAAGAACCCCTGTTAATAGTCAGGTATTTAAGTAAAAATCTGATTAGGCATACATTTGATCTCTTCTGTATTCTGTAAGCTTTCACAGTTCACATAAGTATTATTACATTTCAGTGTTGGTTTTGATTTAAAAAAATATATTTTGTAGTTTAAATGTATTGTAATAATTTACCAAAACCGTTACTTGAAAATGTTTTTTTCTTTTTCTTTTAATAGTCTTTGTCTTTATACAGACTCTGCTGTGCACAAGTAAAATACATACATTTGAAAATGATATTAAAGAATGATTTTATTACATTTTAAGGAATGTTGCAACCATCCCCTGTTATGGGGTCAGTTGCGATATTTGACTTTGTCAATTCAAGTATAGATTGTACATATATTATCATATGCACACATGTTGCAGCAGTGTGGGTGGGTAGCTGACAGACATGGGTATATTGTATTAAAATTTTGGCTTTCCAATACAAACAGTCTCTGAGAATCTCAAGAAAATGCAAAAAGTGTTGCAAACGTCCCCACTCTCCCCTACTTCACATGAAATATGATTTTTCTGTGTGAACCTTGTTAATGTTTTAAATTCATTTTAGGACCCTAATGGTATCAAGGTAGAGATTATTGATATGGAAGACATCAATGGAGCAAAACCACTTCTTCCACCATTCAAAATACCTTTAAAGCCGACGTAAGACAATTTCATTACAGTCTATTATAATTAGGCTGTATGTTTAAATGCTCTGATGTTTACATTATTATTTGGAATAGTAGTGATAATTCTTCTGAAGTCTAGCTTACTGAACTGTACTGCACTGTACTGTATTGTTAAAAAAAAAAAAAAAACCCTCATCAACCAGGTGAAGTTTGTATAGAAAGGAATTATTGCTGGTTAGTAGATAGATAGTTATAAGAAGCCTGGTGTATGCAGTCGTTTCATCGGGATAGTGTTTTAATTAGTCATTCTGGTAACACTTTACAATAAGGTTCATTAGTTAACATTAACTAATACATTATTAAAATCTTGTTAACATTAGTTAATGCACTGTGAACTAACATGTACAAACCATGAACAGCTGTATTTATATTAACTAACGTTAACAAAGATTAACAAATACAGTAACAAATGTACTGCTCATGGTTAGTTCATGTTAGTTAATACATTAATGTTAACTAATGAAACCTTATTGTAAAATGTTGCCGTTATTTTTTGTCTCTGCATTATTTTTTACTCACACTGCAAATCTCATCAGTTATGGAATATGGAAAATTAAGGCCACCTATGCCGACACTTTTGAAACAACTGCCACTGCTGAGTTTGAGGTCAAAGAATACGGTAAGCCACTATTTCAAGTGTTATGTAAACATTTAAAGTTCATGAAATCTAAAAACAAGGTATGTTTCTCAGTGCTGCCCAGTATTTCAATCCAAATTGAGCCTGAATCCAACTACATCAGCGAAGAGTACTTTGAGTCTTTCAAGCTGAAGATTTTAGCCAAGTATGTTTTTCCTTTTTTATTTCACATATATTACCGTAGAAAAGTTTAGGGTCAGTATTGTTTTTATTTTTTATTTTTCATTATTTTGTTTTTTAAACAAATTAACTATTTTTTATTTTTTTAGCAAGGATGTATTAAATTGATCAAAAGTGATCAAAACAGTTTTACATTGTTACAAGAAATTAATATTTCAAATAAATGCTGTTCTTTCTGAACTTTCTGTTAATCAAAGAATATTGAAAAAAAGATATCACAGTTTCCACAAAAATAACTTAAGCAAATTAAGCAGCACAACTGTTTAGAGCATTAATGATAACAATGTTTCTTGAGCATCAAATCTCAGCATATTAAAATGTTTTAAAATGTAAAAAGGTTTGCAGTAATATTTCACAATATTCATTCTATTTTTGATCATATAAATACAGCCTTGGTCTTTTGAAAACATTTAAAAAATCTTACCGACCCCAAACTTTTAAAATAGTACTATATTTATAGTACTAATATAGTAATAGTACTATATATATATTTGTACATCAATTGTTTAAATATGTGCTGACAGGTATGCCCGTGGAACTCCAGTTAGTTCGGCTGATATTTTCTTGATGTATGGATACAGTTCTCCAGAAGAAATCGTCATGATACCAGCAACATATTCAAGATATATGGTAAAGTCAGTGTTCCACTCAACTAAACATTTAATGATTAATTGCAGATGATACATTTGTTTTTGGCTTTTGTTATAGCTGACAAATGGAAAGGAGGAAGTCGACATAAACATCAGGTCAGCTCTGTCATCCATGCCCGATGGGCCTCAACATCTGAGGGACATGAAAGAAAACAGCTTTCTTCGTGTGACAGTTCTTCTGCAAGAGACAACTGGTAAGTCTTAGTTTCACAGACACAGGAGTGCATTATCCTGAATCAAAATATCAAGCAAATAACAACTTTGGAAACATCTCTTCATTGTCAGGTGGTATTTCCCAGGAGGCAGTGCTCTCAAATGTGAAATTTGTAGAAACTCCATTTACCCTGAGTCTGGCCGCAACCCCTCCTTTCATCAAACCGGGTCTACCATACATTATAAGAGTAAGAAGTCTTCTCAAGTAGATTTATGGTATTTGAACAAATATATATATATATATATATATATATATATATATATATATATATATATATATATATATGTTTCATCCTTCCGAATATTTTGGGGACCCATAGGTCTTGGTGAAGGATCCTTTGGGTAAACCAGTGAAAGGTGTGTCAGTCAAGACAAGGGCAACAATAACTACAGCTGACAATGAACGGGAGGACCTCAAATTTTCTGGGTACCAGGATACGATAAGAGTAATGAGTCAGGGAGATGGAATTGCTTACTTCACATGTAATATACCTGATAATGTGAAAGAAGCTGAATTCACTGTGAGTATAACTGTGGCCAAGAGTATAGGTTAAAAATATAGAGACAACCGATTAATCATTTAATTATTTATTTAGCATTATAATTTGTATATGCTAAATGTACATTCATATTGTACTAATTTCAGTTTGACACAGAAGATCCTCGTTGGAGTCAGGCTCCACTTAAACTAAAGGCTGAATCATATGTGTCTGTCAACCATCGTTACCTGTACATCGATTTACATTCTCAATCCTCAGTATTTGAAGTTGGACGGTACATTAACGCCAATGTTTTCTTTCATTATCGTGACTACCTTTCTCTGCAGACCTTCAGCTACCAGGTAAAATAATAAAAAACTTATTTGTTGGATCTTCTGAATGATGCACTGTTGTAGTTAATTTTTTCTCTTATGTAACAACATAAAATATTTTTTTTTTCATTGTTTTTCAAAGTTATGTAAAGACACTATCGTTCAAAATTTTGGGGTCGGTAAGATTTCTTGGTTAAGAAGTCTCTAATGCTCACCAACACGACATTTATTCGATCAAAAAGAAACAGTAATGTTGTAAAATAGTATTATTACAACTGTTTTCTATTTTAATGTTTTAAAATGTAATTTATTCCTGTGATGGCAAAGCTGTATTTTCACCAGTCTTCGGTGTCACATGATCCTTCAGAAATCATTCTAATATGCTGATTTGCAATTCAAGAAACATTTCTTATTATTGAAGACTGTTGTGCTGCTTAATATTTTTTTGATTTTTTAGATATGATGAATAGAAAGAACAGCATTTATTTCAAATAGAAATCTTTTGTACCATCATAAATATCTACACTGTTACTTTTAATCAATTTAATGTGTCCACAACACTTTTAAAGGCACAATATGTACGATTTTTGGATTAAAATATCCTAAAAGAATTTTATATAATTTGTTGAGTACTTACACGGGTGCTACGCCCCTGCTTACATTATCCTAGATGTTTCCAAGTCACCTTTATTTATATCGCGCTTTTTACAATGGTGATTGTTTCAAAGCAGCTTCACAGTGTTAACAGGAAAATAATGCAACAGAATTTGATCCGGCTGTACAGCCGCTCTGGAGAAAACAGTGATGTTATCCAGCTCATTTCAATTATCATATATGTCAATGCGGGCAGATCAGTAATATAGTTGAAATTTTAGTGTCCCCAATTGAGCAAGCCAAAAGACAAAGGCGATGGTGGCAAGGAACCAAAACTCCTTCAGTGGCCAGAATGGAGAAAAAAACCTTGGGAGAAACCAGGCTCAGTCGGGGTGCCAGTTATCCTCTGGCCAACGAACAAATAGTGTTTTTTTTTAAAACAATGGATTTAAACAATGTTTAAATCCAGATAAATCAGCTATATTAACCAGTGAAACGGCCCATGTCATTGCATCGGCTGTTTATGACGTCATATCCGTGCTACCCTTGATTTCCGTAGAAACCATGGAAACACCAAATACGCTTTAATATTTAATGCGTTTTATTAGACAGGTGAGCAACTGTTTGGACTTTATCGACAGACAACTAATCATTGTTATATAGCTCAACACGGTTAGTCTTATTGTTTGAATCTCTTCTTGATTTACCGTGAGTAACATTTTTGTAACATAAAGAGCTTTATTTGTGGTAACATTAATACAGAATTTTCTCTGCCCTACAATATATTTTTTTAATTAATTGCATGCCACTTAGCAACACAAGTTATCTAGCTTTTATTAATATGTGAGCCTGGACCACAAAACCAAAAAAAAAAAATTTTTTAATTGAGATTTATACATCATCCGGAAGCTGAATAAATAAAAGCTTTCCATTGATGTTTGGTTTGTAAGGATAGGACAATATTTGGTTGAGATACAACTATTTGAAAATCTGGAATCTGAGGGTTCAAAAAAGTCTAAATATTGAGAAAATTGCCTTTAAAATTGTCCAAATGAAGTCCTTAGCAATGCATATTACTAATTAATAATAATAAATTAAATTTACAAAATATCTTCATGGAAGATGATCGTTAATTAATATCCTAATGATTTTTGGTGATAATTTTGACCCATACAATGTATTGTTGGCTATTGCCACAAATGTACGTATACTTATGACTGGTTTTGTGGTCCAGGGTCACATATGATATTCTAATATCGATCTAGCTTACTGCAGTGTGCAACAAGTGTCTCATACCAGCCACCATGCAAACGCACAGAGTAACGTTATCGTTACCCCATAATTTTAATTCGTCAAATAAAGTGACCTGTATGAGTAGTTTGTTTATTTAGAATGAAATAAAATAATGTGAATTTAAGTGATCAAACATAACTGTAACAAACTTCAGGGATGAAGGAGAAAGTACGTTAAACATTACTTTTATCATAATATAAACAGCGAAATGAAAGGAGCGGCAGCAGCCGACTGTGGCATATAAGTATAATAAAAACCGCAAAGTAAAATGTCAAAGGCTCTCGGCCCCGCCTGTCACGGTGTGTAGTGCAGCAGGGAAGAGAAGATCCAGGGCTTCCACAAAGATGGGTTTTTATTTACAAAGGGATACAGAACACGACACACATAGGCATAACACATAAGAACGGACAAGGAGTGCAGGAAAGTGAGATCAATATAAAGGGAGTGCTGATGATGATGACCAGGTGCAGGGAATCCAGGGAGAGTGGGAGAGATGAGGAGTGAGTGATTTCAGGTGTGAGACAGGGAGGATCATGGGAAATGGAGTCCAGGACAGGCGTGGATTGTAACACCGCCCTGTTAACAGTAACGTTAATAAAACTTTAATACATTAGCTCACCCATGAACATGATTACTGCCTGAGTCCCGTCAGATTGCTTTCCATGGGCTGTGGAGGTGAAGATTACAACTCCCATGATTCCATGCTCATTCACAGCACGTTTCACCTTTGTTATTGTTTTGAATAAGCAACCTCTAGCGGTGAAACTTACATACTGTGCCTTTAATATAAGCAATAATTTATTTAAAAAAATAATCATACTGACCCCAAACTTCTGAATAGTACATAATAGATATTATGTATTAAACAACATTTTTTATTACTACTTAATATATAATTTGTTGTGGAGTAGCCTATAATTATGTATTGCTATTGTAATGAGGTAATTGTTTTTGAAAGAAGTCTCTTATGCTCACCAAGGCTGCAATTATTTCATGTTTTTAGTTAAATACAAAAACAGTAATATTGTGGAAATATTATTACAAAAAGAACTGTTTTTTGTTTTGATATATTTTAAAATGTAATTTATTCCTGTGATGCAAAGCTGAATTTTCAGCATCATTACTCCAGTCTTCAACACATGAACACATGTTCCTTCAGAAATAATAGGCTGATTTGGTGCTCGGGTAACATTTCTTCTTATTATTATCAATGTTGATTGCTTACATTTTTTGTGGAAATGGTGATACTCAGGATTCTTTGATGAATAGAAAATTCAATGAAAAGCATTTATTTATTAACTTTATTAAAAAATTTGTCATTTTGTATACATTATACATATGTTTCTTGTATCTTTTGTATCATTATAAATGCCTTCATTGTCACTTTTGATCAATTTAGCTTCAGCTTTGCATCACAGGAATAAATTAGATTTTTACTTTATTTATTAAAATAAAAACAATTATTTTAAATTGTAATCATATTTCCCAATATTACTGGTTTTACTGTATTTTTGGTGAGCATAAGATACTAAAAAATTTTAAGGTTTCCAAACTTTTGACAGGTACTGTAAAATATTATACATTACATTATAATATGTAAGTGTTTTAAATGGTTTCAAGCTTAATGCATTATAAGTATTCCAGTGAATCATCTACTGTTTTTTTAAAGATTATTTCCAGAGGAAAAGTTGTGCAGTTCGCCACAGTTAAGCGTGTCAGTGAAAAGAACCAGAGCCTTAACATTAAGATCACTCCTGACATGGTGCCGTCTGCTCGGCTACTGGTGTACTACGTCCTGTATGGGGAGGAAAAAGCGGAGCTGGTGGCAGACTCTGCGTGGATTGATGTGAAGGCTAAATGTGTTAAAAATTTACATGTAATGCATTTTTTTCTGTCATCAATAGTTGTGATGTGTTTTATGTTATTTATGAATAGTGAAATCATGACCTCATTGGAATATATTTCAGGTGGACATTTCAACTCTCAACTCACAGTATAAACCCAAAGATAAACTCGAATTACGAGTGTCAACTATAGAGGAGTCACTGGTGGCTTTTTCTGCTGTAGATACGGCCTTGTACAACCTAAAATCTAACGACAAAGACCCTCTGAGAAAGGTAAAATAGCAGATTTGTTCAAAAATAAGTTGTATATGGTTAACTTTTGTATGTTTTTTTTTTTTTGAGGACATGACAATGACAACATGTGGATGGTACTTTTAAAGACAAAAATTACAAATTAAGGTCATGATAAAAATGAGTGATGATATGTGTTGTTTTCTCTTTATCTCAGGTGCTACAACATGTTGAGCAAAGTGACTTGGGTTGTGGAAGAGGAGGAGGCAAAAATAATGCCGATGTGTTTAACCGCGCCGGCCTTATTTTCATCACCAATGCAAACGCCAAGGCCTCTAGTGCAGGTACATCTCAGTTGTAAAGTTAATGAGGGAGTGTGACTCGTTATACATAATACATGATAATGCATGATAATTTGCTGAAATACTTTCAAATGTATTTTCTTTTCTTTTTTAGAGGGGGCCTGCTCAGACACAGTTAGGCTGAAGCGTTCACCTGTCCTAGGGCAAAAGTTTGAAGCAAAGGGTCTGTTTGCAAGCATTTCTTGTTTGAAACACTATGCGCTAATAACATTTTTTTTTTAACATTGCAACATTATCTGAATACATTTATGCCCACATATTTGTTGTACAGCCAAAACATATGGGGCGTCCAAAAACTGCTGCTTATCTGGGACACGCAGTAGCCCAACGCTTGAAACCTGTGGAGATCGTTCTAGTAGATTGTCTTTTCCTGCGTAAGGAATTATTAAGTTCTTTTAATGTGACACTTACATGAAATCATATTTTAGAGATCTTTTTGAGTTTTATATTATGCATTTCTCTGATTACTGCCATTGCTGCCATTTGGGTTGTAGTGCCAATGTTACATGAAAACAAAATACATATATTAAATTGAAATTATAGTATAAAGTAATAAACAACATTATTACATTTAAAAAAATTGTTAGTAATAGTACTAGTAATAGAAATAATACTTAATAGGATTTTTGTTCTGGAGCCTATAATTTGTTGTATGGCACATAACATATACATATATACACCTTCATTTAAATAACAGCCACGTGCTTTAACATAGTCCCTCTGAATGAAACTGCAACTACACAGTGGTGGCCAAAATTATTATAACACCTGACAGATCTGAAAATATTGACCTTTTTTTTGCATGTTTCATGATTTTATTTCATAATGTTCATGAAACATGCAGATGGTTGCTCTGACCATCAAATATCAGAAGAAGTGATCTTACTGTTTTTATCCACTTTTAACTTTTTGATATTTGGTATTTGATATTTGGTCCACCTTTTGCAGCAATTACAGGAGCACATCTCTCTGGCATAGTGTCAATATATTCCCTCTGAGAACTTCAACACTAATGTTATGCCATGCCTTCTGCAACTGAAGCCAAAGGCTTTCCTTTGAATGTACAATAGATCTGTCCAGTTTATTTTCAAACTCGCCCCAAATGTGCTCAATGGGGTTGAGGTCCGAACTTTGAAGGGGCCAGTCCATCATTTTTAATGTTCCAGTAGATTCCTTCTGTCGCAGGTAGTTCCAGCAATAGTTAGAAGAATGTTTTGGGTCATTGTCCTCTTGGAAAATAAATCCAGGCCCAATAAGATGACTCCCAGATGCCAAGTGTTCTGATAATTTTGGCCACCACTGTATATTATACTTTAACATTTAGCTGTATCTTCACACTGTCTAAAGTATTCTAGTGAATCATTTCATATGACACAGTCTTTCTGACAAACATGTAGAAATTGGGTTGAGCACTGGAAGAAAAGGTGCCAGCGTGCCTTCTTGGAATGCTGTGAATTTTCTCTGAAGCTCCGTAAAGAGAACGTCGCGGGTCAAATCATTCTAAGCCGTGGAGGTATGGTTGTTGCTTATGTGACATCATCAACATAATGAACTTCTACAGTAACCTAGATGACTAAACATGTAAAAAGGCAGGATCTAAAATTCTCCATTATGTAATGCAGCAATAGACTTTCTGCTGGATGTGATGCCATCTCAGATTAGGAGCTACTTCCCTGAGAGCTGGTTATGGGAGGAACACACCAGCAAGTAAGAAAACTCTCTGAACCACAGTAACTTCTGTCTAATTGATCATTTTTATTATAGAGTTTTGAACAATATTCTTAAAATATATCCATTAGGCTTGCATTGCTAATAAACTGATTTGAAATACATCAAAATCTACATGAGTGAAAAGATTATCTTTTTGTTAAATTATCCAGTTTTACCTTTCATTTGAATCTGTTCAAGGTCTGGGTCAGTAAGCATTACCAAAAATCTTCCAGATTCACTGACTACGTGGGAGCTGAAAGCAGTTGGGGTATTCAGTGAGGGTGAGGAAACAAGCTGGATCGAAATTATTTGTTTTAGCATCACCTGGTGGTTAAAAAAGGAAATACTGTATGTGTAGCCAAAAGCTGTCAGACTGAAATAGCATACAAACATACTAACTCTTATTACTGATTCAGTATACAGTATGCAGATTTTCTATATGCATGGATTACATGAATTTCCCACTAATTAACTACAAATTACAGAAGCACATTCTACCTTTAAAGGGATAGTACACCCAAAAATTCAAATTCTGTCATCATTTGTCACCCATTGTCAGGGCGGATTTACCTGAAATTTTTACATAGGCAAAATAATTTTTTGGGCCCAAACCCCGCCCCGCTGTTAGTTGGAAACATTGTATAACGTCTTGGTTAAAGGGGTCATATGATGCGATTTCTTAGACTGGGTAAACCCAGCCTGATCTGCTGCCGATTTGATTTCGCCCTGCAGCTCAGGCTGGAAACCTGTACATTTATTTATCCTGCTTTTATAACACTTTTGCGGGAACCAATCACAGACTGGCTTATCCACCTGGCGCGCTATTGGCGGGTTTAACACAATGATGGATAGAGAAGGATGGATCAATGCCCGTTGATCACGCCTCTTGTGGTCTGATTGGTTGAAGGACTATCCAATTGCATACAGAGTCATTTGAATTATGCTCCTTGGTCACGCCTCTTGTGGTCTGATTGGTTGAAGGACTATCCAATTGCGTACAGAGCCATTTGAATTATGCTCCTTGATCACGCCTCTTGTGGTCTGATTGGTTAAGGACTATCCAATTGCGTACAGAGTCATTTGAATTATGCTCCTTGATCACGCCTCTTGTGGTCTGATTGGTTAAGGACTATCCAATTGCGTACAGAGTCATTTGAATTATGCTCCTTGATCACGCCTCTTGTGGTCTGATTGGTTAAGGACTATCCAATTGCGTACAGAGTCATTTGAATTATGCTCCTTGATCACGCCTCTTGTGCAGTAGAAAATAAAGAGCAGACTCCCCAGACCAATGTTCAATCTTAAAAGATTGAGCTTGGTCTGGTGATAGCCAGACAAGCAATTTCTTGTTTTCCTTTTTCTTTAGTGTGTTATGTAGCTGTTTGTGCATAAGATCTGCAGAGTTCCAAAGCTCAAAGTTTCAAACCCAAAGAGGTATTCTTTGTAAAAGTTAAGGCTCAGCCACGTCTTCCTAAAATGCTTAATTCAAACGCCCCCACAAATCTACGTCAGTCTGTGGGGCAGAGTTTCATAACAGCGCCCAAATACATACGCAAAGAAAGAAGGCGCAACTTTTATTCTCGCTGTAGTATTGTTGCAGCTGGCGCTGCCATGTCGTGGAGACACTTTGTTTTTCGTTGCGAAAGCTGAACTACTTTGTTTGGCCTTCCAAAAGAGGACACAATTAGAAAACAGTGGTTAAGCTTTATTTACAACACTGTTCCAGAACAGTAAAACCCAAATATTCTACTCTGTGCTGCGTATTTTGTTGGAGGACTGTTTACAGAACCTGGAAGAGTACAAGGCCGGCTGTACTCAAAGGCTGATTCTAAAAAGTGGGGCAATTCCATCTTTTCAAGTACAGTCTGGCGCTTCTGACTCACAGACACAGCCTGTAAGTATGTTTTAATTTTTTAAGAATTTGCTACTGACTATTCAAACGCATTTCTATGAACACAAATGAACAGACATGGTTTTATGTTTACATAGTGTTCTCCCCCCATAGCGCGACGCGAAAAAAGACAGTATAAGTCATTATAATCAGTAATTAAAGCTGCAAGCAGCGATGAAAGGGCCCTCGCACACCGCCACCCGGTGGCCTCGGGAAAACAGCGAATAGTGGGCGACATGCATTTAAACCGCTAACTATAGGAGAAATATGGCAAAGTCAATACAATGTGCCACATTTCCTGCTGCCAGCAGGTGGCGCTATGACTGTAACTGAATATTGGTGTGTAGATGTGTTTAGGCCAGGACTCTAATAATATATGTGAAGTTTGGGGCAGATCGGACATTGTATGCCCGAGTTACAACAACTTCCTGTTTTATGGCGAAACATCAAACTTTGTCAGGCCGCCACGGACACGCCCTCCAGGGAAAACTCAAGATCTTCCAAATATGGTAAAGGGCGTGACATTTCCGTCACACGCTTAAGGTATTTGGGCCAATCACAATGCACTGGATCGCTGGCCAATCAGAGCACACCACGATTTTCAGAACGATGAGCTTTGTAAAAATCGATGTGTTTCAGAAAGGCAGGGCATAGAGGAGCAACAATAATGTACGGTATGTGTAAAATAATGACTTTTTTTAACCTAAAACCACGTAAACACATTGTATTAAACCAAATACACAAAATAATGTTCTTTTTAGAACCATCATATCCCTTTAAGTATGTTACCTTGGTTCCCTGAATAGGGAACGAGTCGCTGCGAAGCCGGCGCTAACTGAATGTCTGAAGCCCTTATACCATCATGCCATTTTATTGGCCATTAGCGCTTAGCACCGCCCCGAGAAATACGTCACGCATGATTCATATCAGCGTGCTACACGTTATTTCATCAGATTTCTATGACGAAGGAAGCACTTATCGTAAGGTATGGAAAAGGCCGGCATCGCAGCAACCACTGCCTATTCAGGGAACAAAGGTTACATACGTAACCGAGATGTTCCCTTTCATAGGTTCTATGCTACGAAGCAGTCACTATGGGAACGATATACCATAACGCCTTCACGTACCTGAGGATAGCTGGAAGAATGAGGAAAGAGTCCGCTCAAGCAGATAAAACCTGGGAGCCAGGAGCCATCCTCACGTCCAGACCACAGAACTTGATTAAGGTGCTCATCCTGCAACTTTTCTGATACAATTCCAATGGCTCAAATGGATGGCCTGCTAGACCCTCCAGGATGATATTCCATGAAGGCATTCTTGTCCCTTGCAGAAAATGGGAACCCAGGGGGTGACGTCCAACAGGAACACCTCTGCCTCATGGGCACATGCTCTCAGCAGATATAGCTGCCACAAACCTTAAGAGTGGCAGCTGTCATGCTGCCTGCACTAAGAGCAAAACAGCTTCCACTTAAAAACCATACATACGCCTCAGAGAGGGGGCTCTAGAGTTAAGAATAGTTTTGGTAATCTCAGCCGAGAGACCAGAACATATTAACGCGCCCGCTCAGGGGCCACACCCACAGTTCCCATAAATGGGGGTGCCAAATCATACCCCGGGCCTGAGGGGAACCTCCCAAGGAGGGCCGACTAGCAGACTGACCAGGTCTGAGAAACATATCTGAGTGGGCCAAAGCGGGGCCACCAGCAACAGATGTCTCACTTCGTCCACATAAACAGAATGGCGGGGGTTAGACGAGTGGTGAGCCTTGAGCGCAAAACTTTCAAACGCAGGCTATCAGAGTGTCGACAGCCAGATAGGCCGTTAAGCGACGCCTGAGCATGCTGAACGCCCAAACATTGCACGCACCTGTCATGAGTGTCTCCTCCTGCGATGAACCTCTCACACGGATCATTACATCTCCTGGAACTTATTGTGTCCACTTGAGAGGAGTGCAACATCATAAAAAGAATGGCATCTATGCTAATATTAGTCTCTCTGTTTATCCAGAGGTTTACCATAGTCAGCCGGATCCGGGACATATCCAGATAAGATGAAAGAAAAGCGCTTAGACATGACCACAACGCAGCCCTGAAGTGTCAGCAGAGATTGCGTCAACTAGACTATCCCCTGCGATGGCCTCAACGACACAACACGTTTTTGTTTGCATTTGCGTTCTCAGGCCACCAAAATGCCGTTGTCGTGTAAATGAATGGCCAGAATGCATTAAAAGTTTGTGTTGTGTAAGCGGCCCCTAAGTTAATAACTAATAATTCTTACAGCGGAAACGAATCAAAAACTTGCTTAAGCTGGACAATGACTTTCTTCTGCTGTACAGCCAAACAATCTTTGTTGCATTAATTTCCTGTTTTCACTGTAAAGCTGCTTTGAAACAATCTGTATTGTAAAAAGCGCTATGTAAATAAAGGTGACTTGACTTTAAAACTTCTCTGAAAAGTATTGATGAACACAAGAAAAAACGCTTTCCTACAGGCAACAGAAAATTCACTTCAAGGAAATGAAATCTGATGAAATATCGTGTAGAACGCTGATATGAAGCATACATGACGTATTTCTCGGGAGGTGCTAAGCGCTACTGGCCATTAAAATGGCGTGATGGTATAAAAGTGTCAGACATTCGTCACACCGAAGGTGTTCCCATAATGACGGCTTCGTAGCGTTGCAGTGGACCTATAAAAGGGAACCAAAACATGTACTTTTCAGGAAGTGGAAAAAAACACTGTATATTTTAAGTAATTAAACACTGTGTTGCGAAAATGTACATTGCAGCATTATATATAATCATATACTTGCTTGCATGTGTCATTTTATTATTAACATTTTACCAAAATCAAGCTCAAATGAAGTTAGCTTACAAAGTTTTTGACCAGCGTTATGTTTTTTCTGTCATTAGAACGGCCACATCTGAGGCAGTAAGTGCATTGCATTATGTTTTCATCAACTTCCAGGTTATGACATTTATTGTAGTTATATGTGTGCGCTTTGTTTTTTCTGTCATTTGGTCAAAATCTCATGTTATAAAAGATTAAGTGCATTGCACAGACTAAGACAATATTGGCTATGACTCGATGACAAATGCTAAACACTTCTCCCCCCCCCCTTAAATACATAAAACATTAGCCTTTATATAGTGTTTCTTGAGTAAAGAAGACGCCGTACTTATTCAAACAAACCATTTTTATTAACCTTTGCATTGCAAACAAGCAGAGATGGTCCAAACGGCGTGCGGCACTTCATTCACTTTAGAGAGGGTGGAGTTATAAAGTTTTACCAAAAGTTTGAGGAGCCAATTGAGTTACGAGGTTAGTCACTAGCTCTTTTTAATACTTTTCATTGGTTACATATTTGCAAAACCCACAGACAGACGTAATATGTGACCAATAGTAATGATTTATGGGGGACAAAAATGCATAAACCCGGCCCTGCCCATCGTTCAACACATGTATGACTTTCTTCTGTGGAACACAAAATGGTTGTTTGAAGAGTGTTACTAAACAGTTTTCCAGATTTCCGCTGTATGGACAAAAAACAATAGTCAATGGGAACTGAAACAGTTTGGTTATCAACATTCTTAAAAATAAATTATTTTGTGTTTCACATAAGTAAGAAAGTCCCTTTAAGGCTATAGATCTCTGACTGAACTGAATACTGTATCACAGTATGCAATGTGCTCAGCTTGACCTTACATTTATACTGTGAATGAATACCAGCTCAGTTTTGCTTGAGCAAGACTATGCTGGTCCACCAGCTAGACCAGCATAAACCAGCCTGGACCAACATGGTTTTCAGGCTGGTTTATACTGGAATTTTCAGCAGGTAAAAACAGAAATAATTACAGCCACACTTTTTAACATTTGTACTTTTACTCATTGTTCAGTTGGACTGACAGAAGTTAGAAGTTAAAATTGAATTAACATGCAAATTGAGTTTATTTTCAGGATGACAACAGGATGCCACTCTCATGCCACATAATGAGGTCATGAAAGCAGTATTCTGACCATAGGCATAAGCTTCACAAAAACAGCCATCATTACAAACAGTGCATTCAGGAAATGATCCAGTGTGCATATAGACCTTTTGGGGTGTTTAATTAGAATCTCAGACTCTCTTGTTCCTTTGGTCAGGAATCTGTGTGTCAGATGAAAAGGTTCAGGTGTCCCAGGACATTAGTGTGGATGTACCCTTGCCTTATTCCATGGTTCGTGGAGAACAGATTGAGCTCAGGGGTTCAGTCTACAATCAGCGTTCTTCAAAAACTCATGTAAGCGGTTCACTTCTTATTCAGGAGGATGAGTTTAAATCGAAATTATACTTTATAAATTATACCTACACTACCGTTCAAAAGTTTGGGTCAGATTCTATTTGAAATAAATACTCAAATTTCTATTCATCAAAGATCCTGAAAAATGTATAATGGTTTTCACAGAAAATATTAATCAAAATGTATTATAATACGATGTTTCCAGAGCACCAAATCAGAAAATTAGAATGATTCCTGAAGGATCGGGACACTAAAGACTGGAGTAATGGCGGCTGAAAATTCAGCTTTGCCATCATAAGAATAAATTACACTTTTAAATATATTAAAATTGAAACCATTTTAAATTGTATTAATATACAATATTACTGTTTTACTGCATTTGATCAAATAAATGTAGCCTTGGTGAGCATAAGAGACAGCATTAAAAAATCTCATTGACCCTAATCTTTTGAATAATGGTGTATATATTTATGTAACATTATGTTGATAAACTCATTACAGTTTTCTTTCTCTCTGTATCTTCCTATATCTCACTCATAAATGAGTAGTTCAGTGTGACCCTGACGGCAACAGAGGGAGTGTGTGTGTTTCATGGAGCTCAACAGGAGAAAAATGGAAAGCCAAATGAAAACAAGGGGCATATCAAAGGTCATTCAATGGCTTTGGTCACGTTCTACATCATGGCCTTGGAAGCGGGCACTCATACGCTCACTTTCACTTTAACAACTATGTGGAGAGCTGAGAGTGTGGTCAAGAAATTAATAGTGGTGGTAAGAGGCTATACGCAGTCAGTGCTTGAGGACTGTAACTTTGTAATACTGTGTTCCTTGCTCTCTAAAGATGTACAAACTAAATTTGTCATTATGATTCTTTTGAGTTAATATAGAAGGAAGTTATGAAAGTCACAGTGTGTTTTCATTGTACACTGAACTCTTTTATTTCAAAAGAGTACAGTATATTTGATTTTGCACGATATTTTTTGCTTTTAAACGGTATATATTGAGAACTATGCCTGAGATTATGATTTTACAGTCTAATGTTCTGGTACTTCACAGCCAGAGGGAATTAAAAAGGAAATACAAAGTGGTGGAAGAATAGATCCAAAAGGGGTCTTTGGTAAGGACATTTGAAGAGTAAAAGCATGCTCTCTGCTCATGTCCTGATAGAGTTTCACACCATTTCTTTTTCCTTTCCTAGGCACTTCCATGCGAAAACTTGAGCTTAAAAATGTCATTCCACCAAACATTGCGCCCAAGTCAACTGTGGATCGTATTCTAACAGTTAATGGTATGATGCCTATGAAGCTTGAACACATTTGTGCAGATGCTAAATGACACTTTCTACAGTCACATTTTTTAACTAAATCAGATTTCTTTTATAAACTGCATAGATTAAAAATGATTATATTGGAGGTTCCAGAGGCCCTATGTGTTTTATAGTGAGGAAATGTTGCCAAGTCACACTTTGTAACTCTTTCTTCATGTTCAGGTGAAGTACTGGGAGAGCTTCTGTCAATAATAAATAACCCAGAAGGTTTAAAACAGTTGACTAACCTGCCACAAGAAAATGCAGAGATGGAGCTCATGGGCCTCCTGCCAATCTACTATGTCTACCACTACCTAGAAAAGACAGAGAAATGGGACATTCTGGGGAAGGAGATTCCAAGTGAAAAGGAATTAAAGAGGAAGATGCAAGCTGGTGGGATGTTTGTTTCAATTAGAGTAGAATAAAAATAGAATGATTGTAGTTTTTTTTTTCTTACATTTCTTGTATATCATGTTTTTTATTATTTATTTTATATTCGCATTGTCTGTATACTCGATTCCATATAATAGTACCATTCTATAATAATTGCATTTAGTTCTTACTTGCTTGTCTTATACGAAAGTAACTATATCAGTTCTTATCAGTATAATTAACTGTAATTAACTATTAAGTGATTTAAAGACTCACTGTTCCTTTCCAGGCATCACCAGCATCATGTCATATAAGCTGAATTCTGAATATGCTTTCAGCATGTCGTCGAACAAGGAAAAACCAGCCAGTACCTGGTAAGCAACTGCTCAATTTCTTGTTTGCCATATTTTTTCCTCATTGGCAGCTCAAACGAAGCATTGTCTAATTGTTATTTTACAAATGTTTTACATACTCAGATAGCAATTTACATGCTACTAACATTCTAATGGAGGTGTAATGTTGTAAAAACTTCTTTAGGGTGACGGCTCTTATAGTCAAGACTTTTGCTGACATGCAAGAATATGTCTCTTTGAAGTCTGAAGTGTTGCCTAACACCATCAATTGGCTGATTAAAAATCGACAGAATGATGATGGCTCGTTCTCTGAGAAATCAAATAGCAATCTGCTTAAACTCAAGGTATGTGAAGAAAATAAGTGTTCATGATATTATACTGTATATTTCAGTGTTTTGATCCAGATTGTCTTTTTTTTTAAGGGTGCTGGAGCAGATGTCACTGAAAAGACAGCCTTCCTCACATCTTTTGTCATGATTGGAATTAAAAATGCTCTGAAGGTCCCAAACGTTAACATACAGGTATGGCTGACAGTAAAATCTGAACAATCAGAAACCTAAATGTGGGATTCTTCCTCATTCAGTCAGTGACTAACAGCACAATTGTCCCTCTAGGCCTTTAAAAATGCTTTAGATCGTGCCACGCAGTACCTCTCCTCTAAGTTACAGCAGATTGAAAGTTTATATGTTAGAGCCATTGCATCCTATGCTCTAACACTGGCAGACATCAATAATATGCCGGCCGTCAGTCTTTATGAAAAAATCAAAAAACAGGCTCAAGTTAAAGGTAAAATCTTATTTGTGATATACCACATACTTTTGACCAAAAAAACCTTCTAATATTTGACCAATAGCTTAATACGACCAATTTGTCTGTACATCTTACATTTTCAGGAAACCCAGCCACAATTCGTTACTGGCAAGAATCTAAACCTAACAAGGATTCATTAAAACCCAGTAGTGTGACAGCAAAGACCGTGGAAACAACAGTTTATGTCCTGCTTAACACTTTAGTCAGAGGTGATTCCACCTATGCAAAGCCCATCCTGAACTGGTTAACACAAGACCAGAGATACGGAGGGGGCATTCATTCAACACAGGTACTCCAATATATATATATATATATATATATATATACATATACATATACATATACATATATACATATATATAAAAAAAATTACGTTTTTAAAGTTATATTTATCAAATGCGATCTGACTTTCCTAAAATTTTCAGGACAGCATTCTCAC
This sequence comes from Rhinogobio ventralis, assembly GCA_039654625.1. Classification (NCBI taxonomy): domain Eukaryota; kingdom Metazoa; phylum Chordata; class Actinopteri; order Cypriniformes; family Gobionidae; genus Rhinogobio; species Rhinogobio ventralis. The sequence continues at coordinate 36,261,097 of CM077194.1, forward strand.
TTTGGAGGCCCTTACCAAGTACAGCATCTTAGCCAGTCAAGCCACCTTAGACATGGTGGTTGACATTGAATACAAAACTAAAGGTGAAATCAGCAGAATCAAACTAACTCAGCAAAAGCCTGTGGCTAAACCAATAGAGGTAAGACGTCCATTTTTTATGATGTCAACTTTATTAAAATTATTAAGGGTACAATTTTCATTTTAAATTATTTATAAATTATTTATAAATTGAATGCCACTCTTCTGATTTCTTTGAAAAGGTGACCAAAAATGATGATCTAATAATCAAAACAGCAATGAGCTCTGGTGTTTCATTTGTCAACGTAAGTGAACTTGTATTTAACAAAAGAATATCAGTATCAGTTTCTATTCAGTCAGTCACTCTCGACGCCACGTCGAAGACCGATGAATAGGAATCTCTCCAGAGAGCCAATCTGCTTTGAGTGTAACTAAACGAGCCAATGGCATGCAATGATTGCAGCAGGCAGCAGTCACTGACTCGGCTCCTCAGCGAAAACTTGATTTATGCAACCATGTGCATTGGCTCGTTTAGTTACACTCAAAGTAGACTGGCTCTCTGGCGAGATTCCTATTCGTCAGTCTTCGATGTGGCGTCGAGAGTGACTGACTGAATGGGAAAGAGGGTTACATATGTAAACGAGACATTATTGGTTGATATATTGGTTGATATTTATCTATTTTTACATTTAGACTACCTCTGCTGTATTCTAGTGATCACTTAAAATTAATTTCAGATCTCAAAGTGAAAATCTGTTTTTTTTTTTGTTTTTTTTCTAGTTATGTAGTGTAATGATGCTCAAATGTATTATTTAAAAGTTTTTTTTTTTGCATAACAGTATAGTAGAATTTTAATATATGGCAATGATCAGTATCGACCAGATTTAAACAATCATTCTAACGGATGGTCATTTTCACCAAATTTATTTATTGATTAACCTAATTTTTGACAGCTGAGAACAGTCTACTATGGGATGACAGAGAGCAATGAAAATTGCCAATTTGATATATCAATTGACATTCACGACCCTGTCCCATATTCAGATGGTACGTTCTGTGATTTGTTCTACTTTTATACACTTGGTTGTCTTTTAAAATGAACTTAGTGCAGCTAATTTGATTTCTTTGTGAGCAGATCCTATGCTTTTGTCACAGCGAATTGTGGCCTGTGCAAAGTAAGTCTGTAGAAACTCCTGATAAGAAGTTACAAGTTTTAAGTTGTCTGTGTAAAATTCTGATTTGCATGAAAAACACATTTTAAAATGCCATTATTTGTAAAGATACAAGCCACATGAAAATTCATTTGAAACTGAATCAAGCCACACTGTGATGGAAATTCATTTGCCGACCGGTGTGATCCCAGTCCAGGAGGATCTAGATATGGTGAGATGCTAAATGCTAATTAATTTCCATAGAACCATTCATAGTTTCAGAAAACTGTAGTGACATTTTATGTTTCTATATTTTGCAGTATCAAAACGGACTTGAGTCTCAGATTTCCAATTATAATATTATGGGTGACAGAGTCATCCTTCAAATAGATTCGGTGAGCTTTGCTGGACAAAACAAACTTTTGGCCTTCTCATTTGCATTAAAATATGGTGTGTAGGCTATTTCATCTTGTAGTAGAATATTTCTCCCATACAATACTTTTCATGCAGATTCCATCAGAAGATTTCTACTGTGTGGGCTTCCGTATTCAAGAGGAATTTGAAACTGGCATGACCAGAGCCTCGGAATTCAGAGTTTATGAATTTTATAATCAAGGTATAGCACAAATGTTTCCACAAATGTTTGATTTATGTCTGGCTGAACTGAATGTGGCTGCATAAAACAAGCTTTCTCATCTCATTTTTAATAGAAAATATGTGTATGAAGTTTTACCACAAACAAAGCCGCAAACTGTTGCGACTCTGTGAGGGAGACCAGTGTCAGTGCATGGCAGGTAAGCTACATAAAAGCAGAACAAAACAGAAATGTAACGGTTATTAACAAAAATAATTATTCGTTTTTAGCTGTATTTACCCAACTAATAAAAATATGTTCTAAAAGCATTTTGCTAACATTCCCATTAAGTTATTTCTGAATGTTCTCTGAACGTTCAAGATGGAAACATTATGGGAATAATTTTTTTGAAAGTTCTCTAAACATTCTGAAGCAAGTAGAAACATTTTTTTTAAAAACATTAGACGAACATCCAACTAATATATTTCAGAAAAAAATTCTCCATGAACGACGTATAAATAATGTTTTTGTGAACATTTTGAGAACATTTATTTTACAGACCAGATAACTTTGAACGAACGTTAAGAATAATGTTTGTTCATAACTTTAGAGAACCTTTCCAGAATGCAAGCCAAAGTTGTAAGAATGTTCCCTGTTAGCTTGGTACATTGCTGTAAAGTTATCATTTACATATATGTGTAATGAGTTTAATGCATCTATGTTAGTTTAACAATTTGTCGGTATTTCCATGTCTTTTTCAAAATTAGCGGAATGCTGCAACTTTAAATCCACCATTGATCCCACAATCACTGCTGAACAGCGCCAAAATGATATGTGCAAAGAAAGCATGAAATATGGTAAATAATCCTCAAGTTCTTCAGGTCACATAAAAATCACGTCACATGATCAATGTTATACATTTGCACAATGGTACATGTCATTTACTGCCATTTACTTTTTTTCTTCTAGCATTTAAAGTGTTAATTGAATCCTCTGAGGAAGGAGGAGATTTTGTGACCTACAAAGCAAAAGTTAAAGCAGTGCTCAAAAAAGGCAAGAGTATATTGAATATGATTTGTGTTAATATATTATAAAGTTTAAGTTGTAAATAATTTACTTGATTTAAATGAATAAACAATTTAAATAAACAAGTTGCATCACAGATTCAATCCAGAATTTCTCTTCTGCAGAACAAACGGACAACTTAAAAACAGATTCAGAGATAGATTTTGTGAAGAAGGCAACTTGCAATGAAACAAATTTCGAAGTTGGCAAGCAGTATCTGATCATGACTTCTGAGAGTATAAAGATACGAGTGGATCGTGCTTATAAGTGAGTTATTTTTTGCTGTTTTTAAAAACCACATCATACAGTACCTAAGGATCAAGATTTTGGGCAAGACTATCTGCTTGTCCAATCAAAAAATGTATTATATATATGCAGTTTTTTGTAAATTCATCATACATTCCTTAAATACTCCTGTTACGTAACACCTTGCATTAGTACAACACATTATAAAGTGAGAGTGTTTCACATGAATTAATTAACTAGTATGTGGGTTACAGAAGCCTCAGAACTGATTTTCTTTTATACCATATTTCAGGTATAAGTTTCCTTTGGACTCACATGCTTGGGTGAACTGGTGGCCACTTGAATCTGACTGCGGGGATGCTGCATGCAAACAATACGCCAGTGTTTTGGATGATTTTGAATTTGATTTCTTATTATCTGGCTGTGAAGTTAAATGATAAATTGCAATATCAATAGAAGAGATAATTCTAGAAGAACAAACGCAAACGTTCAAATAAATAACAAATATTTTTTAGATATTCTAAAATTTTAGAATGAAAAAAAAAGTGATTATTGTATCATCTTTGTGTTAACCACAAACATATGCAACATTAAACAAAAAAGTATTATGTGTGTAATTTGTCATATCAAACAACTTTGTGAATCATAAAATGTTTGTGTGTAGGAAATTGTGTGTTGTTATTTATGTATGTGCATGCAGTTATTATAATATTTTGCTAAACAGTGTGAAAAATATTCTGGCTGTTTGTATATGGAGTCTACTTTTAACGCACAGTAACGTTACTCTTATTTTGAAATAACTGCAGCAGCTGAGTCACATGATCTAAACATCACCGCGAATCATTTGAGTTCGTGCTGGAGAAACAGACAGGAGAATGATAGCTCAGGTTAAACCTTTAGAACCGCATGAACTATATATAACACCTGGGACAAGAGATAAAGGTAACAGGCTTGTATCTGCTTTGACAGTATTTAAGAGAGAATTATAATACTCTGACGGTTATTGGATGATCGCTAGGAATCCTAACGGGTCGCTATGGAAACTGGGCTAACAAAACCCCACGAGTCTTCATACAACAGCAAGTGGCCATGCAGTGAAATGTAAAACTTTTGAATATACATTTAAACATTTTTGTTATTAGATGACTTTTGTTCTTTGCATTTTGTCAGATTTGGTCTGCATTGTAATTGTTATCACAAAGCAGAAGAAACTACTAGCAGTTCGGTTTTAGCAGTCGATTTGATTTAGGATGATGATCGTAATCGCTCTCAGATAAGAATGATATCCCCATGAGAATAAAATGAAAAGAGGCAGTCAGGTGCGCAAACAATCACCGACAACAGGATCCACATGTTCCAAGAGCCCCCAGAACAAATCTGTGATCCTCAACGCCATCTCATGGTCGGAGACTGAGGATGGAGGTCCTAGAGAAGATCCCAATGATGATGGTAAATCTCAAGACGTGTTTAAAGCTATAATGACAATAAGCATAACTCATTTCAGCGTTTATTGTGTGAAAACGATATACTTTTTTTTTTTTTTATTATTATTATTATGATTTTCACCATACCAAACAGTTTTGTGTCAGTAAAGAGCTTGAAATGAATTATGAGAAGTGATGTGTGAAAAAAAAATGTCACTTGTGATTGTGAACTAATTATTTTATTCAGATCCATTTCAGATCATGCTGAAATGTTACCCACGTGTTAATTATTTATTCATTTAGCTATTAAATGTTATTTATTTTATTTTATACTGTTTAATAACCATGTTATTAAAGGTACACTATGTAACGTTTTAGCCCTCTTGCGGGTAAAAACAAAACTGCATGCATTTTGAGGAAGAATGTTGTTTTTGGTTGTGCTTCGGAATATGGCTCGTCTTTCTCATAGTTAACTGAAAGAGATTATCGTACTACTACTTATAAAACATTTACTACTAGCCTTAAAGATATAAGCAGTTTAGATGGAAAGGATGTCAAGCTGACTAGCTGAAGACGTTATTGTATATTGTATCCATTAATAGACACGGTACTTCCAGCACAGCGCTACAACAACCCATAATGAAATGACCCTTCACAATACGTAATGCTTTACAGAGAACTCTTTTAGAGAGCTACATGTGGCAATGGATCTGTTTAATCAAATATGGCCGGTTGCACCAGCAAGTAAGTTACAACTTAGCCTAGTTTTGATATTAAATGGGCACTAAGTTACAACTTGCGCACTACTAAATATTTTTGCATTGCATCATTAAACTTAGTTGAAGCATAACTCTATGTATAAACAAAATATTTACAGAAGCCTCCGATCAGGAGTAATGGTTGGAATAATATAGCAGACAGACTGAAGTGCATCAAAAACCTATTGTTTTACATGACAGACTTCAATTCTTTACATGTATATGATAATGCTGACATTTACACTCGCTTACATTTTAAGAGAGAAAACACTATTTGAATAGATTACTTTATTGCAGGCTCTTCAGCCGTTGTGTGCAATAAAATCAGTCATAATCAACAAATGTAATTTCTTATGGGTTTTTTGTATCCGTATTTATTTATTGATCCTTATAAATTTAGTTTCAAATACAGTTTCTAAATGTTATTTACATATAAAAACATTTACTATGTTATTCATGATTTAAGTGTTGTATTTAATGGAGACTATGGGCTATTGAGGCAAAAGTAGGTCAAATTAAGGATAAACTGAAATTCACGGCATTTCAACACAACTTCTGCTCACGTATTTGACGGCTATTATTGGATCATTGAGGGTAAACATCATATTATGCGACTAAGCATTACTTTACGGAGAGCTTTTTTATTTAGTTAATTTTTTTATTATTTATTGCTGAACAAATAATCATGTACAAACAGCATGGCAATAACAGAACATTATTGTATTACAAAATACAGATCAGGTGCTTGAAAGTACAGTAGACAAATATATCAGAAAATCATAATAAAAGAAACAACAAAAAAAAACAATAAAGGGGCTAGGGTTTTATTTGAAGATCATATTCTTCTGTAATGGAAAAAAGATTAATTACATTTTTCTTTTTCATAACTTTGAGGGCTTTTGTATAAGAGTTAAACTCATTATGAAATGAATAAAATCTTGGTTTCACCTTTAAGAACTTGCATTTGTGTATATAAAATTTCCCCAGCACGAGGATGTTGTTAATCAGGATGTTATCTTTGTTATTGTCCAATACAAGTCCAAAAATAATGTCCCTTAGAGTGAAGTCTTCAAGGTGAGGCACCTTTGGGAAAAGCCAGTCATAAATATCAGACCATAAAGTCTCCACATATATACAATGAAAAAATAGATGATCCGTGGTTTCAATGTCATCACAAAATACACATTTATTAGAGTCAAAACCAAATCTTAAGTCGCAAGTATTCACTGGATGGATATATCCCATGGGTAGAGGAAATGTAAAATATTTAGTTCTAAGTATGTGAATGGTACCTTTTGAGAAACTCTTTGCAATTGAGTTTCTATAAGCAACAATAGGATAAGAAATGCTATTAAATCTATTTCTAATAATTTTATTTGAAACTTTATTTCCTTTAAAATCATAACCTTCAAATATGAGTGGTGGGAGATCCGGAGTTAGGGATGGCTTTAGTAATAGATTCGAATTTGGCCCGGTTGCAGTTTAAATTATATTTAGCGCAGAAATTCTCATATTACTATCAATTAAATGGGACACTGACCAAATACCTTTCTCCATCCAGTCCTTGTCATACAGTGATTTGTTCCTAACTGTAATATATTTATTGTTCCATAGTGGTGTATTGTGTGGTGTGAAGTTATGACTATACAGAATCTTCCAGTACAACAAGACCTGTTGGTGAAAATTGGAGATGTTGAACGGTGAAATCGCAACTTAGCAAAAATTCTATTCCTCCTAATTTCTTGAACAATTCTCTGAGAATATGAAACCGAATATTATTGTTGCTTAAAAGGATTTCAGCCAGTTAATTTTAAGGGTCCCATTTATAGAATCAAATCAATGGCTTTTGTTAATGGCTCTGTTTGAAATAGCAATTATATATGCAGGATAGATTAATCTTGAAATGCTTTCCATCTTAGTCCAAAATATTCTACCTAATAGACTTATATCTCGCAATAACCAATAGTTGAGCTTAATTTGACATTTATCTAAAACTTTCCACACATTCATATCTTCGTTTTCAATGGAATCTTTTGAGATAAGCATTCCTAAATATTTAACTTTAGATTTTATAGGGATATTGTAAGCCTTGGTTAAGTGACATTGATGAATTGGCATTAATTCACATTTGTTCAAATTTATTTTTAACCCAGAGGCTTTGGAAAAGGTGTGAATTGTTTGTAATATTTTGGGGACCTCTGCTAGCTGCTTCATAAAGATGGTAGTATCATCTGCGAACTGACTGATGATTACTTGCTGGCCAAGAACCTCTAATGGAGTTATGTTTGAATTTTTAATAAAGATAGAAAGCATTTCTGTGGTTATAATAAAAAGAAAAGGGAAAATAGGACATCCTTGTTTTATGCCACGATTGATGGGAAATCTGGGTGATGTACCACCTGATAAAGAAAACGAACTTGTAAAATTTTTAAACAATCAAAAATAAAGGGATGTTCAATTGAATCAAATGCCTTATAAAAGTCAATGAAGAGAATAAAACCATCATCCACTATTAGAGAAGTGTCTGTAATCTAAAAGATCAAGCACTAGACGAATATTGTTGTGTATAGATCTCCCCTTCATAAAACCTTTACGGAGAGCTTACGACCTACTACTTACGTTCTGCCTTAAGAACAAATGGTGCAACCGAATAAAGTACAGAGTTAGTTACAAACTAGCAAGTAGTTACTAAGCCTCTAGTGTGGACTTTAAGTTCCAATTTAAGAATGAACTTACAAACGACTGGTGCAACCCTACCCTGTTGAGTAATAAAAATGGAATCTCCACGTCGCCTTTACATGAGTCTAAGTAGCCGGAGCAACTTTTCATTATTTACGGATATGACGGCGAGTAGGCGAGTGACGTACAAAATTACCTGCAAAAACCATCCTGCCTGGTCTAAAATAGGCTTACCATAGTGAATCAGGGTAAGAAAAAAACACGCTTTATTATTTAGGATTTATTATGTATTGACTCATTATTTACATTTTGTTAACTTTGAACAAAAAAGTAACATACTGTACCTTAAAACAAATTATTTGAGATGTGATGGAAATGATACGGTGGTGAAAATATCCATGGCCACTATTTTAACGGTCTGAGCACATGGTCTGAAGCTCATGGCGCAGGTGCACTTAGAGCATGTACGAATCCACTTTTGCTAGTTTAATGATGGAAAAAAGGCGTGCTAGGCGCATGGTCCAAAAGAGTTGTACTTAGTCACTCAATGAGAATTCCCTTTAAAAGCCAGTTGCACTTGCACCATGGCATATTTACTATTTACATGGCTGAATTTGCGAGCGGAAAGACTGAATGCTTCTCCAGAGAGGAATCCTTTTATTTTTAATATTTAAAAATGTTTGTGTGCTGCTGCGCATCCCTGTGTGTTTAAACAACATGGGCCCTGGGACATGGGACACGCAGCAGCACACAAACATTTTTAAATATTAAAAATAAAAGGATTCCACTCTGGAGAAGTGTTCAGTCTTTCCGCTCGCAAATTCGGCCATGTAAATAGTGCAACTGGCTTTTAAAGGGAATGGGAGATGAGACTCTGATTGGTTTATTGCACGTTGCACCCAAAACACACCCATGACTCATTAAGAGACTAGGTACAACCCTTTTGGACCATTTTTTCCGTCCTTAAACTAGCAAAAGTGGATTCGGACACGCCCTAAGTGCACCTGCGTCATGTGCTTTAGACCATGCACTCAGATCGTTAAAATAGGGCCCTGTGGCGCTGGACGTGAAAATGATAACTGCGTCGAGCTGAAACTGGCAAAAAACACTTGTATCGCCCTGGCGTCGCATTGCGCCGGGTGTATGATAGGGTCAGCTACCATATGTCAGCTTCTCAGATCATTAATTACTTGGCTGCCACCAGTTTTTGTAAATATCTGCACTCCATAGTGTGTTATCCATTTACACAAATATCTACCCATAGACAAAAGTAAACCTAAGGGGAAGGGGACAAGATACATCACAGAAGACCTGATTAGGAGATTGACTAAATGTGAAAATGTAGTCCTTGTGCAGACTCTGGATCTGTCTACATCTACGGGAAGTGACAAACAAATTAGGGTAAGATTTGGACATTATTTGGTTAATGCTCAGTGTGAGTTGTAAAGTTTATATAGTTGCATTCTGCATTCATTTGTATTGACTTCTGTGTGTTCATGTTTTTTAGTATATTGAAAATTTGGACAAGTGCGAGCGCCTGCAGGTTCTCAACCTCAGTAACAACAGGATTGAGAGAATTGAGAAACTAGAGAAATTATGTCAATTACGGGAACTCCACCTTTCCAGTAACAGGATACAGTAAGAATGTAACATTTGTCTACTTAACAACAAACATTCCCTTACAAAATAAAAACAATTAAAAAAACTGGTGACACCACAACTCCAAATTGTTTTTATAGTTTTTTCATAGTTTTGTAACAGAATAAAAGATATAATGCTCTAAAAGCTAGTAAAAGTTTTAAAATATAATTTATATTTCAATTATCTACAGAAAAATTGAAGGTCTAGAGCATATGACAAACCTTCAGGTTCTAAATTTGGCCTTCAACAACATTGAACATCTTCCGGTCTGGATGGCAAAGAAGCTCAGATCCCTTCAGACCATAAACCTACACAGCAACAAGATATTCTCTGTAGGTACAATTTATCTGGGTTTTCTCAGTATTTGCTTATATTTGTTTATCATGTGTTTAAAATTAAAACAACCAATCAACAGAAAAAACCTTAAAGGGATAGTTTACCCCCACCAAATTTTTTTTTTTATATTAATAAAATTATTATTAATAAAATATATTTTGGAAAATGTCTCAGCATTTTCTTTTTCCCATATGATGGAAATCAAAGGCTAAAGGCAACCCATGCTGTTTTTGAGTGAACTATCCCTTTAATGTCACATATTTAACTGTTAAAAGTAAATGTATTCATACTCTATTTTTGTAATGCACAATTGTGTTACTTACAACATTCTCCGCTTTTGTGACCTAGCTTCATGAGATGGCTAAACTAAAGCCTCTGAAGAACCTGACGAGTCTGACATTAGCTGAAAACCCTATCTCCAGCTTGCCCCATTATCACCTCTTCCTAATCTTTCATCTGAGGTCACTGGAAATACTGGATGGACAACCAATCAGTCCACAGGAAAGAGAGCAAGCACATCAACGCTTTCACATGGGTACACCATCTCATCTTCTACATTTATCTTATCTTCATATGTACTATTATAAACTGAGCCCCTTTGTGCTGTTCTTACAGAGGAAGTGGTGCGTTTGGAGCAGGAGCTGGAGTTGAGAGCTGAGGAGACTGCACAGCTTCAGAAAGAGCGGAGCGCAGCACTGGAAGAGCTGGAGCGGCAGGAAACAGTCAACCAAAACCTGAGGCACCAGAATCAGGAACAACAGCGAAGACACAAGGAACTCAGGAGAGAACTGGACACCAAATCTGAACTGGTGGGTGATGGAGTCTTCACTGTCATCAAGCTCAGTGTGAAACGGGTGGACCGTTTCGTCCCCACAAACTGTAATATCTTGTGTAAACAATATTTTTATTTCAGATAATTTCCTTAAGAAGCACCACCTAACAAAACCTCTTTTTAAAGTCAAAATTAAATCCAAGTGTACTATTTTTAAAGGATTAGTTCACCCAAAAATGTAAATAAAAGAAGGAATAACACTACACCACTTTTGCTCAGATTTTTGCCCCGATTTGCAGATTTACAAGTCGACAAAAGTCTCCATCTGTCTGCAGATTTTGGGCAAAAAGATTTTGGAGTTGACTGATTTTACAGAAAAGCGTATGATGCGCACAGACTCCTTATTTTTTAACTTCAGATTATGATTCCATCCATAGGATATCCAGAGGATATCAAAAAATGTTTAATATTTTAAGCCGATTTTAGAAAACTTATTGTAGTGTAGGATACGCACTACTGAAACTGAAGCTGTCCTCTATCTATTGGTGTTGCAATAAAATACAAATACAACAAAAATACAAAAGTAAATTAAAAGAACGCACGTAACAAATTAGCCTCAATATTTGACTCCTCAGCATAGATAAAACAACTGTCTACGCCACTCACCTCTAACTCCAGTTTGTCTTCTGTGAGTCTATTAGCAGTTCACTCCGACTTGGCCAGAAAAAAATTGTGAGAAATCATTATGAATAAAAATGTGACACAAAATACACTAAAGTGTTCTTCTCTGAGATTAATATATCTGTTTTGTTCATCGCAACATTGCGTCATTCTGACTGTCATCTGACAACCGGAGTTTGAGTCTGGAGATGTTCATCTCTGGCCCTGTTTAAATGGCCCAAAAAATTAAAATTCTGTTATCATTTACTCACCCTCAAGTTGTTTCAAACTTGTATGAATTTCTTTGTTCTGCTGAACACAAAAGAAGATATTTTGAAGAATATGGAGAAGTAAAACAGTGGATGGACCCCATTGACTTCCATAGTAGGGAAAAAAATTGTATGAAAGTCAATGGGGTCCATCAACTGTCTGGTTACCGACATTCTTCAAAATATCTTCTTTTGTGTTCAGCAGAACTAAGAAACTCATACAGGTTTGGAACAACTTGAGGGTGAGTAAAAGATGACAGAATTTTTGGGTGAACTATCCATTTAAGAAGTGTTTTCATCGATTGGATCACAAGTGGACGATGTTAAATACAGGTGTAATGTGAACAAGGTCTAAAACGTTTTAGGCTAGTCCACTTTTGACCACTCCCAGAGGTAGTCAAAAACGCATTTGCCCTGGGATGCTTTCATGGTGTAGATGCTCATGTGGTTGAATGTGTTCGAACAGACACAAAAGACCGCTTTCTCTCCGCCTACTGTCCTAATGCATAAACATTATGGGAAGCACTCTAGCCAGACAGGTTTAAAAGGGTACATAAAACACAGTTTCTGTCTCATGTTAATCTTGGGTACCTATAGAGTAGTATTGCATCCTTTAAATCTCTGAAGAGTCTTTAGTTTTATCATATTTATAAAAGACAGATACGCTGTACTGATACTTTCTGAAAACAGCAGAGCTCGTGAAGGCGTACAGTGGGCGAAGCTAAAGAGTCATGAGCGCACACACACACACAATACATCAAGGCATTATCCCTGGATAACTTTCAATTCACTATACGTTCGTGTTGTTTACATTATATGCACTTACACATCGTTTGCCAACAAAACACAGACATTGCATCAGACATTGATGCAGTTTCACTCACCGCCTATTGTTTCAACTCATTACCGGGAACAAACAAACACACTTGCAAAACTCTGTTGCCTTAAGGCAAGACACTACAGGTGAATAGGGATTTTTTTTAAATGACAAGATATCACTGTGAAACTTCTCCAGTTTGTTACTGGCATAAACATAAGAAAAAAATGTATTACAAGTTTTGTGTAAATTAATGTTTTAATATGCAAATTAGGTCTTATATACTTAAATATACGCTCATTTGCATACATTTCCAAAAACAAAATCTGTAAATTGGAAAGGACCAGGTTTAAAATTCTTGGTTCTATTTGTTGACATATTAGATGAGAGGGCTTTTACAGAGGGGATTCTGGATATCTTATTTTGTGCTTTAGTAAATTAGAGAAAACTGACAATAGCCTTTAAAAATCTATTTTCGCCATGTTTTTTGGAGTAAAAGTACCTATAACTCAGGATAGGAATGATATATCAACAAATCCCTCTGTAAAAGCCTTCAGAATATAGTTAAGTATAATACTGGAAAGGTTGGTGCTTGTAGGTGCTACTGAAGTGGATATATCTGACTCTGAGTGTGAGAAAAAACTCATTTTGAGAAAACGGCCTTTAAAGTTTTATATTGTATAATGGCATACATTTCTATGAAACCCCCAACCTACAAACAAAATATATAATCAGTTCATTAATATCAGTAGTGTATAATATTTAAAACACATGTAAACTGATAAATGAATTAATTATTAATAGCAATAGCCTTAAGCTGAAGAGAACTACCTTAACAAACACACATAACAACAGTCATAAAAACTGCAAAAGAACTGTCCCTGTTTGTTGTATGTCCATCTATAACTATTTGAATCTAATTCTGATGGGTTTTCATCATCTAATCTGTTGTTGTTTACTTTCTTTTTACTAGCTCTTGCTACTTTCTGTGAATGTTTATGAGCTGATTTCACGTTGTCTGCATTTTCTCTCAGGCAGAGAATACACGGAAGCAGCAGCGCGTATCACGTAGTGGGAAATTCACATCGACCAATCAGATGTGGTTTTTGGCTGCAAATGCCAATATTTGGATTAGACAGCGCTGTGTATGAGACTGAGAGCTTTATAATGATACCAGGCATGACATGTTTCTGTGAATGGAGACGGCACGGGAGCTCGCGTTAGAAGGCTAACTTTTGATGATTTCAGTTAGAAATCTAAAGGTGCAAGTTGACAAAATATAATGAAATAACCACTTTAATGTGTAATGTTGACACATTTTTTATTTTGACATAAAAGCTTACATGTTAAGGGAGCAAACTGGCCCAAAATCTCAAAATTGACCACTGCATGAAAAACGTCTTGGTTACATATGTAACCCTCGTTCCCTGAAGGAGGGAACGGAGACGTACGTCGGACGTCACAGACGAATTGGGATCACTTCTGGGAGCCCCTATCAGCTTCGAGATATAGAGAATGGGCCAATGGCCATTGGCGTGCAAGATTTGCATCTCGCGCTCCGCCCTGCCCCGCACCGCAGGTATAAACAAGAAGCGGATGCAACGCACATTTGTTTTTCACTGAGGAGTCGAACTAGGTACTTGGCCATGCAGTGATGGTACAGCAACTGTGGCGATGGGACGTACGTCTCCGTTCCCTCCTTTAGGGAACGAGGGTTACATACGTAACCGAGAAGTTCCCCTTCAGTCGGTCACGTTGGCGGTACATCGGACGTCACCGACGAATTGATACACGTATCGACTGGCCGTGGGCAGTACAACATACAGAAGTCCCAGGGGTGGCCCCGGCCAATGCAGGCGGGGGAATACACCGCACAGAGACGGCAGAGCGGGCTCTGCCAAGGTAAAGACACGGGCTCGCCGTAGGGAGCCGTACCGTGGAAGAATACACATATGGGACCACCGTAGGGGTCACAACATATGGAACCCAGCATAACACAAGTTCCACCAATGCATACGAGTGTTAGACCTGGCGTCGGACGCTCCACCACGTCTCACTGCCGCGGGTTGCAGAGGAACTCAACAGGGTTCGCCAATCCTGGGAAACTCGACTGGAGCATATCAACGCACGTATCCGGTCCATGAGGAGGGGAATGGCGCAGCAAGCCGACACAAGAGCGAGCACTTCGGTGTTACTGGCTATTTGAAGCGAGCACACGGGAAGAAACCGGCTCTACACGGAGGCTATAAAATCTAGCAAACGTGTTAGGTGTCGCCCAGCCCGCAGCTCTACATATATCTGTCAGCGAGGCGCCATGCGCCAGCGCCCAAGAAGAGGCCACACTCCTAGTGGAGTGGGCCCTCAACCCGAGCGGACAAGGCACGCCTTGGGTTTCATATGCCAAGGCGATGGCATCCACTATCCAGTAGGCCATCCTCTGCTTGGAGACAGCCTTTCCCTTCTGCTGGCCTCCATAACAGATGAAGAGCTGCTGGGCAAAGCTCTCGACCGCGTCGCCGAATAACCCAACCTGGGAATTGGGGGAGTCCAGGAACCGATACTTGTTGGTCTCCCTCATGTCGGCCAGGTTGAGCCAGAGATGTCGCTCCTGGACCACAAGAGTGGACATCTCCTGACCAATAAAATGGGCGGTGACTTTCGTCGCCCGAAGGGTTTCTGGCAGAAAAAGGTGCCGTCTACGACCTTGTGAGCTCCTCATGCACCTCCAGGAAGAAAGGCTGAGAACCAGCGTGGGCCGCCCTGAGAAACCAATCGTCCAGCCTAGAAGGCTCGGGACACGGTGGAGGGTTCCACTCGAGCCTGACCTTTTCGGCGGCCCGGAAAAAAGCATAGCCGTCAGCTCGGGGTCCGTCTTGGGCAACGCTACTCTCCCAGAGGGAGGCAACGCAGCCGAGTCTTCATCCCCCGAGGACTGAAACTCCCCCTCCGATGCAGCGATCGACATCCTATTGTCAGCTGGAGCTCCAAAGGTTACCACTGGACCCCCGGGGGTCCGACGTACGTCGAATGTGACTGACTAAAAGGGAAATTATGTTTTCACCTGCCATGTCTCGCCTTAACGCTGGGTAACCCTAACGAAGCTCGTTGATGGGCGCGTTCTTGATCTCGCTCTGGTTGATGTGCGCACACGCTCATCCGGGAGAAGTGCCCATACAAGGAATTCCACCCTTTATGACATTATACAGGGCCATACTAAAAAAAAACTTAACGAAACTTGCATGGCCCAGGAAGCACCTATACGTGTTTCCTCCAGTTGCTCTGCTCCTGGGAGTCCTGGCAAAGGTCCGTCAACAAGGGTCACGCCTCTTACTGATAGCGCCTTGTAGGCCGACCAGGATACTTTTCTTGTAAAAACTCTAGCACTGAAACAATCTGGCAGTGGACTGGGTCTGCATGATGTGTAGCACACCACCTTTCAAAGACGCGCCACTTAAGGGCGTACATTCTTCTGGTGGAAGGAGCTCTAGCACTCAGAATGGTCTCAATTACATCCGCTGGAAGTCCAGCATCCCTTAGCTGGTCCCCTTCAGGGGCCAAACCTGAAGGTTCCATAACTCGGGCCATGGATGTAATATCGTCCCCTGCGCCTGAGACAAGAGATCTCTCCTGTTCGGTATCGCCCAGGGCGAGCCGTCGAGGAGAGATATTATTTCTGAGAACCATATCCTGGTCGGCCAACGAGGAGCTATCAGTAACAGGCATGACCCTTGTTGACGGACCTTGGCCACGACTCCCGGGAGCAGAGCAATTGGAGGAAACGCATATAGGCGCTTCCTGGGCCATGCATGTGCCATGGCGTCCAGACCCAGGGGGGCTGGAGGAGTCAGTGAGAAGTAAAGGGGACATTGCGCTGTTTCTTGTGAAGTGAAAAGGTCCACCTCTGCTTCGTAATATCTTTCCCAGATCTGACTGACCATATCGGGATTGAGGTTCCAATCCCTGTGTGTGACCTCCTATCTGGATAACAGATCTGCTCCCACATTTGTGCTTCCAGGAATGTAAATGGCCTTGAGGGACAGGAACTTGACCTGAGGCCAAAGCAGAACCTGCTGTGCTAGTTTGTTCAAATGGCGCAAACGCAGTCCACCCAGACGTTTTATATAAGCGACTACTGCAGTGTTGTCCACCTGCACCAGGACATGGTAGCATCTTAACTGCCGGAGGAAGTATTTCAGGGCCAGAAATACGGCCATCAATTCAAGACAATTGATGTGCCAATCGAGATGACGGCCACACGAGACCCCTTGGGCTGGAAGCCATCTAAGACCATCCCCCAGCCCGACAAGGAAGCGTCTGTCGTTAGCGTCTTGCGACGACAACACGGACCTAGAGTGGGACCCAAGGTGAGAAACCGGGGTCTTAGCTACATAGAAAGAGTACGAAGCCCATAACCTTTATTCGCCTTTGGGAATTGGCCCTTGGATGAAATCCTCTGGCTCTGAGCCACAACTGAAACTGTCTCATGTGCAGAAGTCCCAGAGGACGTGTAACCGTGGACGCAGCTGCCATAAGACCTAAAATTCTTTGAAAATGATGAAGTGTAACTTCCTGACCTAGCCTGACCCTGGTCAGAGTGTTTCAAATGGACTCGACACGTGCAGGAGACAACCATGCCCGCATGGAGTCCCCAACAACCCCTAGATACATTGTTCTCTGTGCTGGAGAAAGAACGCTTTTCTTGGCATTGAGTCTCAGCCCCAGAGTTTGAAGATGAGCAAGGACGATATCTTGATGTCGTAGCGCAAGCTCTTGAGACTGGGCCAATATCAGCCAGTCGTCTATATAGTTTAAAATGCGGATGCCCTGGAGTTGTAAGGGAGCCAGTGCTGCATCCATGCATTTTGTGTATGTGTGGGGTGACAAGGCCAGGCCAAATGAAAGAACCCGATATTGGTAAGCTCCGCCCCCAAAAGCAAACCTCAGGAACCTCCTGTGTTGTGGCAGAATTTCTACGTATGCATGCTTGAGGTCGATCGTGACGAACCTTTCTCTGTGCTGAATTTGCGACACAATCATTTTGATAGTCAATATCTTGAATTTGAGTTTCTTGACCGAACGATTCAGACCTTGAAGGTCTAGAATTGGACACAACCCCCCATCTTTTTTGGGAACCAGAAAATAATGGCTGTAGTAACCTGACTGTCTGTCGGGAAGGGGAACATGTTCTATGGCCCCTTTGTCCAGCAGATTTTGCAGTTCTTGTACCAGCAAATGCGCCTGTTCCGGTTTCACGGTAGTGGAGACCGCCCCGTTGAAATGCGGAGGGTGGCGCGCAAACTGTATTTTGTAGCCTTTTTCTATTGTTCTCAGAACCCAAGGAGATATGTTTGGCAGTAGCTTCCACGCTGCCAACTTCTCTGAAAGGAGTATTCATTTTGTTATAGTGTCGTTCGATGCAACGTCAAGCCCTGTGGAACTGCAGGAATCAGTCGAACATTTAACATTTCGCTGGAAACCGTTGCCCCCCGAAGTACCAAAGGTGGCAGTGATGTAACAGCGGTGTGAGGGTGTCGGGAAGGAACTCGTTATGGCGCAAAAGCTTCAGGACCTCTTTTTCTTTTCTGAGAGCAGAGATCTCAGGTCCAGCTTCTTCTAAAGGTGGCGGAGTGTGGCACGCCGGACCCCAGTCCTTACAAGGGGGCGTGCGACTCGCCACGCTCTGTTTCTGAGCTTCACGTTTTTGGGAAGGGGCTAGGGGGCCAACAGCCCGAAACCTTGGGCACGGCGAGGGAGGAATTTATCAAAGGATTTATCTTCCTCACGTTTTTTAGCCTCCCTGACTACAGCGTTGACTGAATCGCCAAATAGACCAGACGGTGCCACGGGAGCATCAAGGAGAAAAACTTTATCTCTCTCTTTAATGCCAGTGAGGTTAAGCAACAGATGTCTCTCCGTAGCGACCATAGCACCCATAGAACGGCCGATGGCACAGGCTGTCTGCTTGGTCGCGCACAGAGAAAAATCTGAGACACTGCACAGCTCAGAAAAAAACCTCCTCACTGACATTTCCCTCACTCGTGCCCAACTCTTTAAGCAGATCAGCCTGGTACGCCTGTAACACCGTCATGGTGTGCAGGGCAGCAGCAACCTGACCCGCTGCCTGAAATGCTTTCCCTACCAGTGTGGATGTAATTCTGCACGGTCTGGAGGGAAGCGCAGGCTTTTTAAGTGATGATGTGCTACCAGGAGAGAGATAACCCGCAAGTGTCTTTTCAACTTGAGGCATCATCGTATAACCTTGTGCCTTCGCACCCACGATAGTCGAATAAACTGATGTCGCAGGCCTGAAGACACGAGAAGAATATGGTTTATTCCAAGATTTAGATATCTCTGTGTGTAAATCTGGAAAAAAGGGGAGGGATCGCCTCTCTGATGCCTCCCCCTGACCACCCGACAAAAAATGTGATCGTCTGGGGGTCTCTTGGTCTAACTGAAGACTGTCCACAGCGCGAGTGACCACCTTGAGTAACTCATCATATTTTTTATTGTCACCCGATGAGCGCTCAGAGGCAGTACACTCAGTATCCATGTCAGCAAGAGAACCAGCGTCCCTGGTCTGAAGAAGCGCCGGAGCGTGCTCCAGAATCGGGCTGAAAGACCTCTCAATCTGGTGAAAGAGCAAGAGAAAGGGACGGACCCGTCTCTTGCTCATCACGCAGATCGACACGCAAGCCCCATGACATAGAGGACGCACAGGCTCGTTCTTCCCACAGAAATACGAGCATGGAGCGGAGCGCTTTTTTTTGTTATATATACTCCTTTCTTTTTGTTGAGAGAGAAAGTGAAAGAGAGTGAAAATGCTTGATCCTGCTTGGCAAAACAAAATCCTAACAAAGTTTGAAGGTTAGAGAAGAAAGTTTGTTCAGCACACAGTCACAATACAGGTCTGAAGACAAAAAGACCTGATGAGAGCACCTGTCTATTTATAGCCTCTGACGTGCACATTCCAATGACGTCATCATCAGAGGTTATTTAAGCCAAATTCTTTGGTGTGTTTGCCACACGTGTTCACAACCAGTCAAATGAAGAAATGTTTTCCCCATAGCACTTAAAATCAAGCGCAGCATTAATTGTAGCTTTTGAAACAGAACCAACTCTTTAACAGTGTAGTCAGAATGCATGAAATAGCATTAGACCCCGCCTTTAAACTTTGTCGGCTGAAGACCCAAGTTTGGTATGAAGACGAAAAACGTACCAAGCACATACTTTTCCCACCATTCCTGATTTTTAACATGCTCACCGCATTTGGTGTGGTCTTGCGGCTATCAGAGCAGAAACGAAAGATGCTGCTTTGTGTATGTTTTTAGTCGTCTCCTTTCGTGTTCATATGTAAATTGCGTGAGCTTATTTCATCCATCAGATAAAAAGACAAAAAGTCGACAGTGGACAAAAGAGACAGATGTCCCTCGTCTACTTGTGATCCGATGCAAAATGCATTTTAATACTAGGTATAAACAGGGCCTCAGTGATGGAAGTACACAGATTCTTTTTTGGGGATTTCTGTAATTGTATTTCATGTCACCTTTTCTAGGTGAGTCAGAGGGAACTAATAGAGTCTTGAACTCGTAGTCGTGCAGAGTAGACCAATTGCCAAGATCAGGATTTTAATTAAATAATGTATTACATTTTAACAGAAACCATTTTTTAACAAACCCTGTCGTATACTCCCCGAACACTTGTCACATGGGATCATTCTGTAATACTTTTAGGGCTTTTTTTAAAGGTCCCATGATGTGGATTTTTTAATTATTTTATAATGTTTCCTGTGGTGTACTTATATTGTTAGTATGATTTTTACATCATAAAATGTCATAATTTAGAAATAAAAGGCATTTTTCTATTCTGATTTTAGCCCTCTGGCTTGAATGCTCTGTTTGAAGGTCGTGTCTGCTGTAAGACTTAAGTGTAAACGCCCACTGTTGTGATTGACTGACATCTTTGCATTTGAAATGCGTATTACATGTAGAACCCCTCGAATACTTCTACTACGTTTTTTTACTATTACAGCTGTTGAGATTAACGAATCATTATTTTAAAATCTTTTCCCATTACATGAAAGGCTGCAGTGATGAGCATTGAGTAGACAGACAGTCTGTTTATCGTGTGAATGCAGTGATCTTGTCATTGCAACGCTATTTTTCTCACAAAATGCTTTCACCACAATTAACAGCAAACACAATATCGATATGAATACAGTAAGAGCTTTGTTGTGCAGCATAACAGCGTCATTAATTATAACGGCAGTTTGGGCAAGTGTGCGGATATACTCGTGACGTGTGTGACAGCTTCGAACATTATAAAGAGAGTGTTCTTTGATCATGGTTTAATCACAATTTAAATAACAGATTTGTTTCATGCTACTAAGAGAAACAATGTGAAGTTGATCGTTTAGTCACTGGCTTGATTCACTGATGCATAAACAGTATTAAACTATTTAGAAAGAAAGTCTGTGTGAACTTGAATAATTAGCTACACATCAGAAATCACTGATCACAGATCAGGCATTAATGAACACTGTTACTTATTGTTTGTGGCGGTGCTGTCGAATCCATATCGTAAAAGTCTGTTTGTAAAGCCTGTGCCGACATTGCGAATGAATTAAATGTAAAAAATAAACTGATATAATCCTCACATTATAACTGATTTTCTCCAAATTCTCTGGGCGGGCAAAGCAGAGATAGGGGAGGTAACCTTTCCCCGTATGACGACATATAGGGAAGATTCCAGATTGGCCCATCTGAGCTTTCATTTTCTCAAAGGCAGAGCAGGATACCCAGGGCTTGGTTTACACCTATCTCCATTTCTAGCCACCGGGGGACCATACACAGGCTAGGGGAACTCATATTAATGCTAAAAAACCTCATAAAGTGAAAATGTCATGTCATGGGACCTCTAAAGCTTGATGCTGGTCACTTTTTACTGCCATTATATAAACAAGCATGAGCAGGACATTTTTTTTCACCTTTTGAAGAAGGGCATACACCATTAGAACAACACCAGGGTAAGTAAATGGTGACTTAATTTTCATTTTTGGTGGAACTATCCCTTTAAGGCAAGACACTACAGACAACCCACTTGCTCCATTTCTAAAACATCATCACTTATTAAATAATGTTAGTGAAAATAATGTTTTTTTTCTTGTTGAATACTGTTTCAATCTGAAATATGTCACATAACGGAAGGAAAAATGGGTTGCAAATTTTTCATGTTGACTATTTATAAATTACTTTTATCTGCTTTCATATTAATTTCCAAATCTTTGCACTTGCACACTCAAAATGCACTCACAGTGAACACTCAAGTACACATTATTTTCCAAAATTTACATAAATTTTCCTGTCTATTTCTAGCCAGTTTCCTGTTCAGCTCTCTCTTCTTACTCCACGCTTTTGTCACCTACTCCAAAGGTACTTTGTGAATGGTATTGAAAAGTGTTTTTGTGTGTGTTGCCTCATTTATCATCGCTTTTATTGAAAAGAAGTTCATGGAGAGCCTGCATTTGGAAAAAGAGGGGAACAAAATCTGTTTAAACTATTAGAACAGCAAATTTATGCTCATTGCTTTAATGCACTTGGCCAGTATTTTTTTTTATAGAATACGAAATTTCAAACCAAGTGGCATTTTGTTGCACAAGCATATATTTCAAGCAAAACATTTAACAGAAATAGTTTTGTTAGGTTTTAAATGAAAAACAATAGATATATTTTGTTCAAGGTACTGCTTGTAATTGGACACTTTTCTGTCAAACGGTAGTGGATCACGTGCATGGTTAATGTTATGATCTACACCTGTGGTTAATCTACTTGGACACGGGTGACTTCAGTCATTTGCTAGAAGTCTACTTGAGATTAACTATGGGTCATTGCAAAACTATCTCTTATTCCATGCCTCAAACTTTCCTTTCCCTATTTATTTATCTTTTACTCCTGTGCTCTTACGTAAACTGTCTGTGTGTCTTCTACTGTCTCTTCTCTTCATTCCTCTTTATTCTCTTCAGTCTCAGCTTCCATATCATGCTTCTCTGCTGGATTCCCTCTGTCAGGTATTTACATGTCCTTTAACCTATGTGCCCCACCAATTACTGAATGATGTCAACATTATGTTCTCCTGTCCTCTCAGGTGCTCACTTAAAAGAGAACGATGTTGATGGTATGGCATTGCTATGTTCTTTAGCATGTTTCTGAGGTTTCTGCATGTGTGCATTCTATATTAATGGAAATCTTCAATTATCATTCATTACTCTGTGTATTTCCATGAGTGTAATAGTTTTTTAGTACACATATCTTTAAGATCCAGTTTCATTCTGAGCTGAGAGGTTTGTAGTGATGTGTGGCTGATGTGTTTTATGGTCGTGACCTCTTCCTCATTACACAGCTGAAGCAGAAAACCGTGGAGTTGACCCAGGCCTGTCAAAAACACTATGAGCTCGAGCAGGAGTTGGCTTTTCACAAAATAGATGTCAAGTTTGAACCTCTTCTATTTTATCCAGACCCTGTAAGTTTTGTTTTTGTTTAGGTTTAATAATAACTAAAGGATAAAAGTTGATAATTCATTGTGATTTGTTTTGAGAAAAAGGGATTCATTATAGGTTTTTTTTAATTGGTAAATTTACACTACCGTTCAAAAGTTTGGGATTGAGGGTTTTTGAAAGAAATCTCTTGCTCCCCAAGTCTACATTTATCCATCCATCCATCCATTCTCCTCCACTTACGAAACTGAGTTGTGGTGGCAGCAGGCTACAGCCCTGATCAGACAGAACGCGTTTTTGCAGTGAGAGGCGCCTTTTTAAAATATTTTTCTGTTGGCAGTGAGCGTTATGCGCGCTGTTTGTGCGCCCCAGGCTCCTCGCGTTTGAGACGTCTGCTGCGCCACGCATTTTTGAAGGAGCGCTTTGAGCGCATGAAGTTGAAAAAAAACTTCATCATCGCGTTTTTTTCCCATTGTCCAATCGAATTAATGGAGAGGCGGGCCTAACGTTGTGGTGACCGTTACCTTGATTAGATTAGATTATACCTGTTGGCAGAATCGGGAGACCCACGGATTAACCGAACCCGAAAGGCCCCCTTTTTCCACCTGACTGTTCACCAACGTGTTCTTGGGTTGCCAACATGATAGGCACCAACAACCTTCCAGCCACAGCTAGCAGCAGCCACTTCCACAATCCACTCTGTCTCCATGTAGCCAGCCTTCTATCGGGATGAAGGAATTACACCTCCAGAGGGGGGAGATAAAAACATTCTGGACAGGGAAAGAAAAAAAAAAAACAGTGGTGTCAAGTCAGGGACTTGTGAGTATTACCACACCCGCTTAACGCCTTACACCCTGGGCGACTCCAGAAAAGGAGATAGCTCAACCTCTATCCAGGAGTTTGGTTCCAGAGGCTAAGCTGTGCTGAAACTGACTATATCTAGCTGTTAACGCTCAACCTCCCCCACTAACTCCTTCCCCACATTCCCTGTAACAAATGCTAGTTTCTGCAACTAAGGTCCTGTCTGCATGGAACCACTAAAAAACCGCCACATTCCCCCACCCCCCACACCTGCCTTCCGCACGTTGTACATTGCAATGGTCCCATATTCTCCTCCTTGCGGGTGGTGAGCCCACAAGGAGGTGGCCCCACATTATTATTTTGGGCTGAGTCACTCTTTGTCACTCACCTGGGACCAATTTGTCTCCCGACAACACAGCTCTCAGGGTAAAAGTAATATTGTGAAATATTATAACTTAAAATAACTTTGAATATTTTAAAACAGAATTATTTTTTTCCTGTGATGGCAAAGCTAAATTTTCAACAGTCATTATTACAGTCTTCAGTGTCACATGATCCTTCAGAAACCATTGCAATATGCTGATTTGGTGCTCAAGAAACATTTCTTATTATTGTCAATGTTGAAAACAGTTATACAGCTAAATATTTTGTGTGAACCATAATCGTTTTTCTGTATTCTTTAATAAATATAAAGTTCAAAAGAACAGCATTTATTTTAAATAAAACATTTATTTTGTAACTTTCTAAACGTATTTACTGTCAGCTTTGATCAATTTGATGCATCCTTGCTGAATAAAGGTATTTCATTTAAATAAAACAAAAAAATATATATCTTTCTGACCCCAAACTTTTGAACGGTAGTGCGACTTTTTCCATCCAATATGTAGTGCATGAATTTTGACTTCATTCAGTTCCACTTTTAAGAAAACATATATATGTGTG
This sequence comes from Rhinogobio ventralis, assembly GCA_039654625.1. Taxonomy (NCBI): domain Eukaryota; kingdom Metazoa; phylum Chordata; class Actinopteri; order Cypriniformes; family Gobionidae; genus Rhinogobio; species Rhinogobio ventralis. The sequence continues at coordinate 36,285,739 of CM077194.1, forward strand.
TGTGTGTGTTTTAAAATTGTAATAATTTAAGATTTTTGGCTCGTGAGAGTCTTTATCATTACATTCTGATTAATTTATAGGTAACATTTCAGCTTTGATGATTAAATTCTGCAGTACAAAAGCTCCAAATGACTTTGCTTTAGTAATTTTTATATGGTAGGATTATATACATTTTTAGAGACATCATTCTCAATGTTGTTCAGGAGGTGGAGGTAGAGAACCTTTCTATCGAGAGTCCCTACATAGGGAAGTCTTGTCAGAAGAGGAACATCAAATTCCCATTGGAAGTGGAGAGCATAAGAATACGAGACCAGCAGCAGCCAGCCTCAGCAGACATGACAGAGACAGACTGCCCCAGAGAACATGACATGTCCAGACATGCGCAGCTCAGAGGTACAAAGGTTCAAGGGCACTGTGTATTGACATTATACTAAAAGGTCTAAATAGTTATATAAAGTAAATAAATTTGTACATTACACATGCTATTCATTTTTTACTAGCTTTACTGGTAACACTTTAATGTGGGGAACACATATTCACTATTAACTACGACTTTTGCCTCAATAAACTCCTAATTTACTGCTTATTAATAGTTAGTACGGTAGTCTTTATAGTGTTTAAGTTTAGGTATTGGTAGGATTAAGGGATGTAGAATGCAGAATAAAGCATTAATAAGTACTAATAAACAGCCAATATCCTATAATAGGCATGCTAATAAGCAACTATTTGACAGCGAGAATTGAACCCTAAAATAAAGTGTTGCCACTTTACTTGTAACAATCTGTAGTTTTTTTAATCTTGAAACCAGCAATGCTTCTCTGGTTTGAGATTGCATACAATCGCCTTGCTTGCACATACCGTATATATAATAACACCCTCCAATAAATCTGAAACGATTGTTGATGACCTAGTAATTTGGTGGGTTTGGTACAGTGGCCCCACAAAAATAATCAAACCAAGTGGCATCTGCGAACAAATGATGCAGGACATTTTCCCGTTTTTATGGGACTGATCCACACCTCTGCAGTTTTCCTAATGCATCTGTGTTTTGTTTTTTAGCTGAGGTGCGATTACAGCAATTACTTACAGAAATTGAGGTGAGAGAGCAGCAGATTCTTAGAGCCAGTGAGGAGCTCCGGCAGCTAGAGGAGACAGTTTCTCAGAGACGGGTGAAGTGTTACCCTTCAAACATCTTCTGTGAATGGCTCTATGTCACCACTAGCAGTTTTTCTTGAGAAGATTTCCCCTGTTTTATGTGAAACTTGATGGCAGTCCCCATTAAAAAAATTTTTTGAATTATTTAATTTATCTATGTTGAATTGGACATAGATCTGTGAGGCTGAGAAGGAGCAGCTCAGGCAAGAGCTTCAGAGGAGGATACAGAGGCTGGGAGACCTGAGAGAAGAGATGGAGGCCGTGGAGAAGCAGCTGGACACACTGAATACTGAGAGAAATAGAGCCCAGAATGAAATGGATCAGCTGCAGAATCTACTGCACAGCCTGGATCCCAGTGACCCCAGACATGTCAGTAACACTTATACTTAAACACTTATGCGTTGCAAAAAAAGGGTTTTATATTTATATATAAAATATTTATTTATAAAATATATATTTATATATATATATATATATATATATTAAAAAAAAAAAAGCGTATTTTACAGTTCATAAACGTATGTGTTAATGAACTGATATAATGTTAAAGTCGGCATGAAATTAAAATTCACCCTATCTATTTTAATTTCATGCATGTTATTAATCTTATTTTGAACGATTCATACCTGCATGTTTACATTTTTTTTTTTATCTCTTAATGTTTAATCAAAATGTCATAACGTGACAAGTCCCTACAGTACTTTTTTTTTCTTTTTTGATAATCCATTACACTCAAATATATGTTACAATACAGAAGAAAAGATCTGTCGCTTCTTCCGTTGCATGAACACAACTTTAATAATACAATCTATTTAAAATATATATATCTACTTAAGATAAACCCTCATAACAATACAGATGTTCAAAATAAAAGGCCACATTAAAAACAGTTAATCAAAACTGGCCATTCTATAAACAATGGCTAAAAACTAAACATACTTACACAAAGGCAAACCATCGGGGGAAAATACTTGACCGTAAAATTATGCAACACACATAAATTAATTAAACAAAATAAAATGTAACATAAAAAACAATATTGTACTGTAAAAATACACTGATCCAAACTTTTGAACGTTAGTATTTTTTAAAAAGAAATATTTTATTTGTTAAATTGAGCAAAAGTGACAGTAAAGACTTTTACATTGTTACAAAACATTACATCTTTTTTTTCTGTAACAATTAACAATTAAAGTATAGGCTGTTAATGGTTGCCAGACAACTTAAAGCATTAAAATATAATTCAACTGAAATGCAGTTACAGCTTTGTCTATATTTGCTATTTTTCCCTGGTTAAGAATAAGCTTAGAACAAATATTGTATCATACAGTTAGTATAGTTTATACCTTAAAATGTTAAAGGATATATGCAAGAACATTTTTCTTCCAAGAACAATGGTTATACATTTCTACAACATGTGTTACTGTTTACACCCATGTGTGATTACTCTTAAAGGTTCACACTATGCTTTCAGCAACATCTGCAAATGCCACAAAATAATTTTCATGGGTGTGTATTATATTGTTTATCTATATTGTGTTTTCACCATAAGCATCTGAACTCTCTCAAATGTTTTATTCAGATGTGAAATCCTCAGTCTATTTATGTAATATAACAACAAAGTGCATGTCTTCCTGTTTTCTGTTAAAGAAAATGTTTGGCATACAAACAGTGTAGTCGAAAATGTGTCTTAATGACTGATGTGTTGTGGTACCTCCCTAACAACAAAGATGACAATAATAAGATGAAGTTCTCTATGGAATTAATCATCACTAACCCAGGATGCTCAGCAACAAATATCAGTCATATAAAATGAGGCTCCTGTCTCTTTAAAAAAAATCTGTTGATGCTGTGGGTGGAGCCAAAGAGGTTCCTTACTCCCACCCGGCCCCAGACAAGGGCAATGATTGGCCGAGGCAGAAGGTTTCCTGTGTTGATTCAAAGAGAGTTGAGAGGAGGGTGGAAAAAGTGCAGGGATAGAGGAGGAGGGGGAGAATGAAATCTAGAGGAGAGGGCTACTTTTAATGATAGTTGGACTCTGTGGACAATAGCGCTGAAGTTTAGAGTAGTGGAGCTAAAAGTGACAGGAAATGTTCTCTTTCTTTCCCCTCCTGGGGCAGCCACAGGAGAAAATGGATATATAGAGACAGAAAGTGAAGAGATGGCAGCCACACCGCTGTAGTAAGTACCCCACTGGGGTCAAGGAGGGGCTCATGGGAGGCTGCTGTCATACTGTTGCAATTTGGGACTCTTGATTTTGTTTGTAGAAATTATTATTGGTACGTTACAATAAGAACATTTAATTTTTTTAAGTTGATCAAAACATGCTACATTAATGTGTAGGTTTGAATATATATGGAATATATTTTCCGTGTTTTTAAACAGGAAATTGCAAAAGCATTGTGTCATCATCAGGCTTTGCTGGCTTCCATATTTACATGGCTTACATTAAGTTTGAGAGCAGTTAGCATAATAACAGTGTACATTGTTAAATTACTCTGACCAAACCATTAGATAAAAATAAGTACCTTTGGTATCTTTATTTATAAAGAAGCTTGGTTCAAAGTTTTTAAACCAAACTTTCCTGTTTGTGTAAAATAATGCTTAATAAAATTGTTACATTATCACTTTAAGATTAAGTGTTGGAAGGGAAGAGGAAGTGGATGAGTGAAGAAGTAATGAATGCAGTCCAAGACTGTCCCTTCTTCCCAATTTGGATACTATTTGGTTGCTAATCTCGAATATTATTTAGGGTGGATAGTACACTGTAGAAAAAGATTTCTTTCTGCTTTCCTACTTTCAATTTCACGTTTAATTCAAGTCAAGTCAAGCCATCTTATTTTATATAACACTTTATACAGATTGTTTCAAAGCAGCTTCACAGTGATAACAGGAAAATGATTCAATGATGCGAACAGAGCTCATTTTGCCTGTAAAGTATCTCTAAAAAGAAAATAGTGTAGTTCAAAAATAGTTCAGTTCAGTGTTGATTCAGTTTCGTTGTAAAGATCATCAATTATTAAATTCATTTTCATTTCATTTCATCTATAAAGCAGTCCAGCAGAAAACAGTGATGTCATTGTCTAGCGCAGTTCAGTTCTCATCCAATAATGTCAGTGTAGTCGAATAAATAATATTGTTGAATATTAAGTGTCCCCAATCAGAATATGAGAAAAGTGAAGTCCATACCAGAACTATAACAATAATGACAATATGTTACTTGCCATTTTTTGTAATTCATTGAGAAATTTACTAGCAATATGTAAAATTGTTTACACCAATTGTTTCAGTGTATGTGAATTGGGATGCAGGGTCTTGGTCTTTTGTTCTGAGATTTGTAGCAGATTGATTTGAAAAGACTGCAAATCATTTATCAGTCTAAATCAGTTTTAAATGCATTAATGACAAATAAAACCTAGAAGTTCCGTCCGCACATGCGCACTCTTCAAAAAAAGGTGCTTTAAATCTCTTGACAAACTAAAAGACATAAATGACATTTGTATGTATTCGAAATAAAATATATAGGTTGTATTAAATGTCAGCTTGCTTATTTTGCTAAAGATAAGGATTTATTAAGTCCACATGTTATGCAAACAAGAAACTATGCTTCTAACCACAGGTCGAGATCTGTCGTTCCAACCACACAAGTTTGCAAATGTTCGTTGGAACGATGGTTTCGGGAAACAGACTGGTTGAACTATGCTGATAACGACGGAACTTGCGACCATAGTTGGCTAACAATGCTTTTGGGAAACGCACCCCAGGATGATGGGTGTTTTGGGTTGTTGCCAGGGTGTTGCTATGCAGTTGCTAAGGTAGTCAGGTGGTTGCTGAATGAATGCTTACTTGTCCAAGTCTAATGAGTCCACCCCTAAAGGCCCGTTTACATCAAGAACAATAATGATAATGATATATCTAACTATAAAGATAACTATATTAGTGTGACGTTATGATTGACAGCTTCTCTTAGCAAAGTAGTCACTGAGACAGCAACGGACATTTTTCGGGAACTTCGGGAAGAGATTGGACCTTTAACTTAAATTTTTTTTTAGGGAGTGTGGGCTGGACCTTGATATCGTGGCTCCTAAGGGGGTGCCCAAGTCTAAAAATTATTTAAATATAGTTATATTAACATAATCTTTATAAAAATAAACACTAAAAATAAAGATGTACAACATTTAAATTGACATCATACTATATTACTTGTATTGTACTTGTGTCTACTGATTTTGCACTGACTCTCTGACATCACTTTGCAGGCCCATGTGAAGGCACAGTTGTCCAAAAAGACGCAGCTGCTGGCCATCATGAGCAAAAAACACAAGGAACTGGAGAGCAGGCTGGATGACATGATCACACGCATTTACAAGGAAACACAGGAGATCAAAGAACTAGAGCAACAGCTTACAGATGGTGAGGAACTTTTTCTTTTATGTTTATTGGATAGTGATGCCGTTGAATTTATTATGAATTTATTGACGAATACAATATATTTAAATTAAAATAAGTAAGACGAAACAATCTCTGCTCATTTAGGTCAGATAGCTGCTAATGAGGCACTCAAGCATGACCTGGAGGGCATCATCTCAGGTCTCCAGGAGTATCTGCAGGGGATGAAGGAACAAGCACGAAGAGCCCAGTCAGATTGCAGGCGTCTGCAGAGGGAGAAAGATGCTCTACAGCACCTCCTATGTGAGAAGGAGCTTCAATGCACACAGATGGAAAAAGATGCTCTGAGTGCTGAAAGCGCACATGAGGTTGGAGTCTGTTTCTGACACAATGTTCAACTGCAGTTTTAATACACCACTCTGTAATAATACGTCAAATCAACATTATCATATTGTTTGTTGTGTTATAGGAGCTGCAGCATCAGAAGCAGGAGTTGGAGGATCTGAGGAAGAAGAATGAAGAACTGAAGCAGACTCAGCGTCATGTCCGTGAATATGAGGCAGAGCTAGAGACCCAGCTGCAGGAGAGAGATACTGAGGCCACGCAACTGAAGGAGGAGCTGGGCAGATTGCGTCGACTCAGTCAAGTAGGAAATCTCGCCATAGATTTTCATATTCATCCATAATATAATACAGTTTTTAAAGTAATAGTTCACCTGAAATTATAAATGTTGTTGCTCCAAATCTTTTTTTTTTTCATATCACAAAATGTTAGGTTGAATATTCACATTGCCCTTTTCCATAAAAAGAAAGTGGACTGTGATTAGTGCCAGTCAAGCTATGAAAAAGAGCAGCTCTCACAATAAAACAACACTCAGGGCTTGACATTAACACCCTTGGCGGGTGTCATTAGCACCCTCCAAATATGGGTGGATTTCAGCAGTGGCGTGTAACGCTGTCACTCCTACTAGTCACTTTGGCGGGTTAAATTTTATATATAATATATACATTTTTCAGTTCTAGTATTTTAAAAAAGCGTCTGAAATAATAAACTAAGTGCAATGTAGTGTTGTCAAAAATATTGATTTTTCGATACATATCGATACTGAAATATCTGAAACGCTTCCAATACTTATTTGACGCAGAATACATACACGATACCAACTGCTCTTTCTCGCTCTCTCATCTCTCCGACAGCGAGTTGACACACAAACCCACCTCCCCTCACTCACTTGTTTCATTTGCTCCGGATGAATGTTGTTGATGTTACTGAGCTTGAATTTCGACGTGGGATTGTGCGTATTGCTCATAATTTTACTAATTTCTGCAGATTTTGGGCTCACACCCAAAGTGTGCGCACATAAAGCCGCCTCTCAGTACTAAATTGAGTTATTTTTCACTGCTTAATGTGCTTTAACAGTCAAATACACACAAAATAATGTCAAAATGCCTGTCTTGGCGAGTATTCATGTAAACACAGTCAGTTATGTTTTAAATGAATGTAAAAACCTGTGTAACAGTATAATGGATCTGTGTGTCTTAATGTGACAGCAGCATAATATACCTTCTGCCAAATTATGAGATAATATTGAAAATATCTACACTCACCTAAAGGATTATTAGGAACACCTGTTCAATTTCTCATTAATGCAATTATCTAATCAACCAATCACATGGCAGTTGCTTCAATGCATTTAGGGGTGTGGTCCTGGTCAAGACAATCTCCTGAAGTCCAAACTGAATGTCAGAATGGGAAAGAAAGGTGATTTAAGCAATTTTGAGCGTGGCATGGTTGTTAAATTTAACAATTGCCCTAAATTTAAAATAATGTCCTCATCTTCTTGAAATATACGTCAACAACAAGCTGGATCTCACATATTCACATTCTTTCATGTGTATTATCAGCAAACGTCAGCATTTGCATTAATTTTGAAAGCACAGCTTGTTCCTTAAACACACCACCATTCATTAAAAATGTTTTGCTCACTAGCCACTGTAGCTAATGGTTTTCTAAAGTTATTAGCCACTCAGCCTTTTCACTAGCCACAATTTTGACCTCGATACCATGGGGAAAAACTGCCATATAGATATTTTTAATATTATCTAATAATTTGGCAGCAGGTTTGCTGTCAACTTTAAGACCTGACACACAGATCCATTATATTGTTACACATGCGTTTTTTCTCAACTGTTTACGTTACGTTACTTAAAACATAACAGACTGTGTTTATGTGAATACTCACCAAGACCGGCATTTTGACATTATTGGGTAACACTTTACAATAAGGTTCATTAGTTAACATTAGTTAACTACATTAGTTAACATGAACTAATGATGAACTGTACTTATAAAGCATTTATTTATCTTTGTTAATGTTAATTTCAACATTTACTAATACTTTATTAAAATCTTGTTAACATTAGTTAATGCACCGTGAACTAACATGAACAAACCATGAACAGCTGTATTTATATTAACTAACGTTAACAAAGATTAACAAATACAGTACGAATGTATTCCTCATGGTTAGTTCATGTTAGTTTAATAAAACCTTATTGTAAAGTGTTACCCATTATTGTGTGTGTCTGACTGTTTAATAACTCAAAATAACTCAATTTAGTGCTGAGAGGCGGCTTTATTTTTTAGCACAAAAACTGAGGGAATGAGTAAAATGATGCATAATACGTGCAATCCCACATCGAAACTCAAGACCTGTAACATCAACAATATTCATATTGTATCTCTAGTCATTTAAAGCCATATGTGTGAGACACAAATTTTAGTTATTCACTCTTCCACATTAAAATCTAGTACACTACTGTTCAAAAGTTTTGTGGTCTTTGGGTTAATATCTTCTTTTATGAAAATTAATATTTGTATAGTTATAAAATGTTGTATTTCAAATAAATGCTCTTCTTTTGAACTTTCTAGTCATCAAAGAAGCCTGAAAACGGTTTCCACCAAAATATTAAGCAGCACAACATTTTTAAACATTGATAATAATAAGTAATGTTTCTTGAGCATCAAATTAGAATGATTTCCTATCCTTAAAACTATCCTTTTAAATTTTGACATTTAACTTTTCTTGCCTTCCACATTTACAGATGGAGCACTCTGCACTGCAGGCGGAGCTGCAGAAAGAAAGACAGGCAAAAGAGAATGCTTTGGCACAGATGCACATGGCTGCCGACAGAGAGCTCGAGAACACAGAGCTTCTGCAACAGGTCAACACTCTCCAGGTGTGTTACTGCACATCAGACCTTATACCAGAATAATAAAGCTCAGTCAGATTTATTCCTCTAATGGAAAGACCAAAGGATGGACAACCTCTCACCTATTTAGGATGCAGACACCGCTCACTTCAATCCCTTCTCACTGCCTCTAAAAAAAGTGTACTTTACATTCTGCTGCTTGATGATGTATGAGAATCATTCAGCCTCTAGTAATCTTTGAATCCCTGGCTGAAATTTTTTTTCACAGGAGGAGAGAGACAGTCTTAAGGAGAAGTTAGATGCTCTTCAAGGTGATTTAGAGCAGGTTAGGGAGGAGCTGCTTTGCCCTGAGAATGTGGCTAAACGTTTAGGAGAACTGTCAAGAGCCATAGCTACAGGACAAGTGGAACTAAGGTATGTTGGATTCTTATTATATACTGTATTTTAGCAGATAATTGAATAATTGAACTGTGTGTATGTCCATCAGATAGTGAAATGTCTTTGTTTTCCTATCCAGTTGCAGCTTTGAAGACCTCGGAGAACCAGTAAACAAGAAATTCATAGAGCTACAACAGGAGGTGCATCGTGTAGTAACTGCTGCTCAGAGTGATAGAGACGAGGCACAGCGTTGCCAGGACAGACTCGCTGGAGAGATGGGTTCACTCAGAGAGAGACTTAGGAAGTACCAAGAGAGATACCAGACTCAGGTGAGCTGAAATTGTGGCATTCAATTCATCATTATTTGAAATATCATCAATCAGATGCTCACATATTACAGTATAATGTCTTCGTATGAAGTGATGCTGATCTTCTGTTTGATTCTAGCAGGCAGCAGAGAGGTGTGGTGAGGAGGCAGAGCTCCAGAGGTTGAGGGAGGAGCTGGAAGATGCTCATGAGCAGCAGTACTTGATACTGAAGCGTTTAGAGGAGACCGAAATTGACAGGGACCGTCTGCTTGCTGAATTAGAAGAACAAGATAAACAGGTACCAGAATGAGAGTGATTAACTTTTAAGTTTCTTTGCCACCTTCTTGATTTCGTTCTGTTTTGCTCGGTTTTGAGATGAAATGCACAGTTCAGTCATGAAACTTTTGAAGTAGCTGATTGTAATGCCAGTAGCAGCAGCATAGAAGACCCATTTGCCCAAGGTGTTTACCATAATGAGATACCAAGCAAATGTTTTAAAGAGAAAAATTCCTAACAATAAAATGCTGTTAAATCTATTTCCAGAGTTGTCATCATTGAGATACTTTCAAAGCTTCAATCAAAATGTTATGTTAGGTGTAATGAAACCTGAGCAAGAAAAAAAAAAAGTACACTTTTGACCCTATGGACAACTAAAAACTAAATGAGAGTTTATAGTTACCAGTGCCATTTATATAAATGTTTTATTTTCAGTCAGCCATGATTCATTTATACATCCAAAATAGATCTTGTATTTTACTTTGGATATTGCTTTAAGCAGCTATGTATGTAACAGTTTGATGTTTTTCTAGATGAAAGCTGACGAGAGCCAGACTCAAGAGCAGCTGGATTCTCTCAGTCTGGAGTTGCAGGCACTCAGGAGATCATTTTCCTCTGCTGACAGAATGGCTGCCCAACAACTGTTTGCAGCTAAGGACAAACTTCACTCTCTTCATAGCACTATAGAAAAAATACATCTGGAAAGAGCAGCGGTAAGACAAAGTGCAGACTACTTGAGATCTTTTCAGAGCAGCATCAATGTGAGAGAAGTTCACTGATGATGTGTTAATGCATGTAGAATGCAGAGGAGTTACAGAGCACCAAGATTCAGGCTGCCCAAGCCATTCAGGAATTGGCTTGTGCTGAAGCAGAAATCCAGGTTCTTCAGAAGCTTTTGACAGATAGGGTAATGTATCTGCTCAGAATCTTCAGACTTCAGTCTTCAGTTTTATCTTCCTTTCAACTAATCGCTGACATTTTGGGTATGATTGGCGCATTTCGCCCCCTAGTGTCAGTCGCACTGAACTTTGCTTGTGAATAACCCTCTGCTTATTCACTATGGTAAAATGAATGAATAATGAATGTATGAATTTGTGCACACAAAACAAATGACCACCGATAGATTTTAAAGAAAAGCATAGTGGGTTTTCTAGAGCTAATCAGCATTAGCAATTATATGATAATAATAATCATTTATAACTGCCCATTTTACAGAAATAGTGTTTAACCATCATCCTTCCCTCGCACTTTGTAACAAATCCTTCCTTCGCGGGTCAAAATGACCCGAAGCCCTAAAATTATACTAAATTTTTTTTGGTCTAGAAAGCTTATTTCATTTCATTTTAATAATATTTTTTATGTTTTTTTTTATGAATTTTTTTTTGGAGATTTTATTTTTTATTTTATTTACCTTTAAATTACTAAATAAATAGCACATTCTTCACAACTTAAATTCAAAATGACTCAATTTCATGCATAACCCTTTTAATTCAGCTAAAAATATCTTATATTGGGTGTCTTTGCCGACCTCTTGTGGAAAAATAATAATAGAACATGATATTTCATGACTCTTGCCACTAGATGGCCTTACAGCTCTATATGGAGCAAATGAGTTGTCTCCGCTCTTCAGTATACATTCAGATACACGCATAGACATGATAAAATAATTGTTTTGGTCAAGTCACCTTTATTTATATAGCGCTTTTTACAATGCCAATTGTTTCAAAGCAGCTTCACAGTGTTAAACAGGAAAATAATGCAACAGAATTTGATTCGGCTGTACAGCCGCTCTGGAGAAAACAGTGATGTCATCCAGCTCATTTCAATTATCATATAGTGTCAATGCGGGCAGATCAGTAATATAATTTAAATTTTAGTGTCCCCAACTGAACAAGCCAAAAGACAAAGGCGACGGTGGCAAGGAACCCAAAGTGGCCAGAATGAAGAAAAAAACCTTGGGAGAAACCAGGCTCAGTCGGGGTGCCAGTTCTCCTCTGGCCGACGAACAAATAGTGTATGATTATGATTCTGGCAACATTACAGGTCAGAAGTCATATTTGATCGAAAGATTCGTAAGATTATTCGAAAGACTGGAGTCATCACGCCGGAGACGGGTTTAATGGGGATGTTGTGTCGATGCGGTATTTACAGGGGGAGACTAATTGACACGGTCTCTGCAGACATTTCAGGGATGCGTTGGTCATGTCTAGGCGCAGGTCCACCATCTGATCTGGATACGGCCCGGATCCGGCTGACTGCAGTAAACCTTGGGATAAACAGAGAGACTAACATTAGCGTAGATGCCATTCTTCTTATGATGTAACGAGTACATCAGGTGTTATGGGAAGTGTTCCCGGTTCCGGCTGACCTAGTTAATGCAGCCTAAAACAATCATTTAACTGATCTAAAATAATATAAATTGATAATGTTCTATGTGTATGCCATAGTAAAGAGATGTGTTTTTAGTCTAGATTTTAACTGACAGAGTGTGTCTGCTTTCCGACGACGAGGACTTGACAGAGCAGCCATCAAGTGTTAGACAGTATTCTAGGTTACTATGTGCAGAGGGTTTTTGTCTGATAATTAAAAAATATTTTTTTTCTGAATTAAGTTGCAGGAAATGAATAGTCATCCAATTTTTTATATCAGTTATGCATTCCGTTAATCTTGTGAATTGGTAAGTTTCGTCAGGGCGTGAAGAAATATAGAGCTGAGTATCGTCAGCATAACAATGAAAACTAACGCCATGCTTCCTAATGATATCTCCCAAGGGAAGCATGTTGAAAATTTTTGCATTTTTAGTTAGAATTTTGAGAATTTTTAGGTTTTTCTATTTGACCCGCTAGGGAAGGATTTACTTTTTTTAAATTTCAACCACAAAACTCCTTGAATCCACTCAATTCTTTTTTTTGTGTATTCGTGGAAATGAATGACTTCCAGTATCTCACTTGTCAGAGATTTTAATTTGTTAATGCCCTGTCCTCAACGATGTATGTTAATGCATTCCCTGGTTTCTGTTGAATGAAGGTTCATGAGACCGATGGGAATCTCCACAGTGCCCCAAACTCTAGTATTCAACAGCAAGAATTGGACAGATTAAACCAAACCTTGAAAAGGCAACAGGCTCAAACCAAACGTCTTAAAGATCAACTAGTCAAAGAAGGTTTGTTTGCCATCTTTCCATGGTAACCCCTCACAAACACCCTAGCATCATGGTGGCGTGTTTTGTGGCCTTGTAGCCATGCAGATTTCCTTCAATGCAAAAATAGACTTGTTATTTATTGTGTTTTGTTTAGCTAACAATGGAAATCTAGAAGAACTGCTGGAAGAGATTGGAGCCCTGAGGGAGACTCTTCTACAGCAGAATAACTTCCTGTCCAGTTTAGGAGATCCCCTGCCAAACACAGGATATTGGTACTATGTACCATCAAATCAGAATGTAAGAAATCATATTTTGAAATATGGTATTTTAGCATTAGAAAAGGAATACTCTTGTAAGTGACTATTATAATCAGTATGTTATTTGTCCTCAGGCCCCTAGTTTGGGATCTCAGGGCACACAAGACTCAGGATTGGGCTCTGTGCACCCTCAGTCACCTGAGAGAGGCCGATGGTCCGGACACAGAGCACACAAGCAGAGAAGACCTCCTATTAATGGAGGATACTGGGTCTACTCCCCCCATCCCAACACTCATGGAAAGAGAGGTAAGTGCCACAGTCTTTCTCGTCAACATCATTATGGTGATGAATATCAAGTCAAAGCAGTAACATCTGTCATTGTTTCCTCAGATGCTCAGATGTTCAGAGACAGTGGAAGAGAGAGCGATATGGAGGGGACACGTTTCACACCTTTATCTGGCTCTGCTGGATTTACACTACCTGATGGTACCGCTTTTCCTCCCGGTTCATTTATCTACAGTCACCCTGTACCTGGCCTCCCAACTGGCTCAAGTACAGTCTTCTATGGGCCACCTCCTGATGGAGCCAGGCTGGTGTACGGACCTCCTCCAAGCAACCTTACTATTCCTCTGGTGCCCAGTGGGACACTGCACTGTAATGTGCCTGGACATCAGGACTTGGTGAGAGATACTGTATGTAGATTTCAAGTTAAATTAAGTTCTGTTATTTTCTGTTGAATTATGCTGCTGTTACATTATTTTACATCATTGTACTACAATTGATAAATGTATTAGACCATTTTATATTTAACATACATTTTTTACATTGACAGTGTTATATACACAAGATTAAATTATGATATTAATCAGAATTTGGTCATATTCCTATTATCTGTGAAATCTGTGCATAATGTAAACACGATAACGTGTCAACCCAATTAAGACAATATTTCAGTTTATATTATGATATTAATCAGAATTTGGTCAGATTCCGATTATGTGTGCAATCTGTGCATAATGTAAGCACGATAACGTGACAACCCAATTAAGACAATATTCCAGTTACGAGAAAATATGAATTACATTTTTTTTTTTTTTATTATTATATTATATTATATTATATTATGCACTTTTGCAATGGTATTTTGCCAATCATGTTCTTGTGTGCTATTGTTTGTTTTTGGTCACTACAGTATACTACACTGCCATTCAAAAGTTTGGAGTCAGTAAGATTAATAATACTTTTATTCAGCAAAGATGCATTCAATTGATCAAAAGTGACAGTTAAGACATTTATAATCTTACAGTTACAAAAGATTTCCATTTCAAATAAATTAAAGAAATTATTTTGAACTTTCCTTTTATCAAAGAATCCTAAAAAAATGACTGATGCATTTGTATTACAACAGAGCTCCATTGTCAGCCCAACAGTGTAAAATAAAACCTAAGATAAGTAGTTTTTGTTTGTGTTTCAGGAGCGAGATCTGAAGAAGGCAGAGCGTAGGCTGAGAGAGGAGTGTGCTGATAGAGTTCACAGTGAGGAAGAAAAGCACACACTGCAGGAAAAAACAACAGAGCTGCAGCAGGAAATCAAACGTCTGCGCAGGACTATCCACACACTGCAGCGCCACACGTCAGTTAGCATGCCAACACCAATATATCTTACTCAATATGAACCCAGTATAACACACAGCATCTCTGAATTGTAAACTACATGTAATAGATATAATATCTAGTGACTTTGGGTTCATCAGGAATGGGCTGGAAAGAACTGTATTGCATGCAGAGGAGGAGCAGTGTTTGCTGGGAGAGGTGGAGTGTGTGGAGAAGACCCTGCTGAAGCGCAGAGCAGAGCTCAGAGAAGCTGACAGACTGCTTCTAGAGGCTGAGACAGAGCTCAAAGACACTCGAGCCAAGGTCTGACACTAGTGTTTCTCACTGTTGGGGAGCCATGCTATTATTTATTACATTTTTCAGTAGTGTTAGGGGGCATTCACACAGAGCGCGTTTTACCTGTTCCACTGCCTAGACAGATGTGTTTAACCGTTGTGCTCACGCCTCACATCTTTTGCAGCATCTCGTGCATGATGTGGCATTCTAAAAACGGCCACTCAAGTTAAAATGAGTTCAACTTTTAAAAAGCGCTTCTTTTTGGCTCCACAGACCTGTCATAATGATGACAAAAAAAGATTCAGGACATTTTTTAATAACTGATTGTATTCGTCTGAAATAAGAATGTCATATACACCTAGGATGGCTTGAGGGTGAGTAGATCAAGGGGTAATTTTTGGGTGAACTATCCCTTTAACTAACATGAATTAACAATGAGCAATACATTTGGTAAAGTATTTATTAATCTTTGTTAATGTTAGTTAATAAAAATATAGCTGTTTGTTGTTTGTTCATGTAGTTCACAGTGCATTAACTAATGTTTACAAATACAACCTTTAATTTTAATAATGTATTTGAAATTACCATTAACTAAGAATACTAAATGCTGTAGAAGTATTGTTCATTGTTAGTTCATGTTAACTAAAGTAGTTAACCAATGTTAACTAATGAAACCTTATTGTAAAGAGTTACCGAAATTAATACTTTTATTCAGCAATTAAATTGGCAGTAAAGAAATGTTACACAAAAGATTTCTATGTGTTCTATAATTTCTTTTGAACTTCTTATTCATCAAAAAATCCTAAAAAACATTATTATACAAAGCAGCACAACTGTTTTCAACATTGGTAATAATAATACATGTTTCCTGAGCAGCAAATCAGCATATTAGAATTATTTCTGAAGGATCATGCAACACTGAAAACTGGAGTAATGGCTGCTGGAAATTCAGCTTTGACATCACAGGAATAAACTACATTTTAAAAATGCTAAATATTAAATCAATTAAAATATTAAAATAGACATATTTTATTTCATTATTATTTAAAAGAGTAACTTGACTGTGGTTAAACTACATTAAATTTTTAAAAAAATGCTTCCCTAACACTGGTCTTCTTACCTGTATACATCAACTGCAAGTTGCTAATGATCTAATGCATGTGGGTTTGCAGACTAAAGAGAGTGCGCAGCGCTACAATGAGGCCAGAAGACGAGTGGAAGAGACAGAGCGAGAGTTGGTGGAGATGGAACAGAGAGCTCAAGACAGCGCCACAAAGCTTGTCCGAACCAAACAACAGCTCAGGTGAATACAAATACCACACAATTTACTTATTTCAGTTCTGAATTCTTACAGCTGCTGTGTGTAATTTATACGTCATTAGTGGTACCAAACAGAATTGCAAAAATACCATTTTGAAAAGGTTTACCAAACACTTTTCCCATCTGCCATTGTTCAGACATTGTTTTGGGGAAATCAACCTACAAATGATCTACTTATAATTAAAGTATTTTAACATAAAAAATTACAGCAGCTTTTAAGGCTGTTCTGTGATTCTGCATCAAGTTTAGTTTGAGCTGGAGAACTTGCTAATAGCAAAAATTGAGACATGTTAACGTGCTACTGAAGGAATCTTCAAGAGGAGGTTAAGGAGCTGCAGAAAAGGAAACAGGACCAAGAACACACTCTACAAGAAGTAGAGGAGGTCATTGCATGTCAAGATGCAAAGTTTCAAGAAGTCAACAGAAAGCTGGATAGAGCGACTGACAGGTGCAAATATTATTTTAGTTAATCACTAAATGCATAAAATTTCTCTCCACTGAACTGTCTGTCTCTTGTATATAGACTGGAAACTGTTGAGAAAGAGCTCAGAGAGACCCAGAGCCTGGAGGCGAAACTCCTGCAGAGCTGCAGAGAGACAGAAAACAGCCTAACACAACGCAAAACAGAACTGGACAAATTCAACACTCAGGTAACACATGTGTAAAGAAGCAGCACATTACTGAGTACAGCTCTGAATATCACCACTCAGTGTCACATACACACTACCGTTCAAAAGTTTGATGTCACTAAGATTTTCTTTAAGAAATTCCCTGTTGAATAAACCAGCATATGCTGGTTAGGTATGTTTTGACGCATGGCAGCTGGTTTGAGCTGGTTTGAGCTGGTTTAAGCTGGTCCTGAGCTGGTTATAAGCTGGTCCAGAGCTGGAGCTAGTTTCTTAGGACCAGTTTAGGACCAGCACTTGACCAGCTCAAACCAGCTGCCATGCTTCAAAACATTTTCAACAGGGTTGATGCTTTTATTAAGCAAAGAGTCATTAAATAATTCAAAAATGACAGTAAAGACATTTATAATGCAACAAAAAAATGTATAAATGCCCATCAAAAAATCCTGGAAAAAAACACTTCCTTTAAGCAGCACTACTACTTTCAGCAGATAATAAGAAATGTTTCTTAAGCACCAAATCAGCATTTTAGAATGATTTCCGAAGGATCATGTGACACTGAAGACTAAAATAATGGCTGCTGAAAATCCAGCTTTGCCATTACAGGAATACATTTAATTTTAAAATATATAAATATAGAAAACACTTAATTAAAATTTTAATTGTTTTACTGTAAATCGACCCAAAACTTTTTTGAACAGTATTGTGTAGCTGTAAAGTATCAGTGTGACTTTGTGGGTCTCTTGTGTGGGGTACAGGTGGTGTTGCAGCAGGAGGAGCTGTCTTTGCTGGACAGGAAGCTGGAGCAGTGGAAACGGGAAGAGGAGGTGTTGAGAGTTAGTGTGGAGCAGCACAGACAGGGCTTGTTGGATGTGCTCAGACAGGGAGAAGAGGACGCCCAACTCTTACACCAGCGCATTCAGGTTTTTTATATGCATAAAATATTAGTGCAGTGTTTAAATATTTAGGAAATACTTTTTATAAATATTTATGAACGGTCTGGATATGTGTAGGAACTCCGTGTGGATGTGCAGTCTCTGGCTGTGCAGAAGGGAGAGCTGGACTCTCAGCTGTCCGAGAGGAAAGCCAGACTGGCACAGTATAAGAAAGATCAGCAGCAGGAGGAGGAAACCCTGCAGAGCCTCCGTTCAGCCATCAAAAAACACACAGCAGGTCTGTAACGATAGAGTGGCCAGTTTGAGGTGTCATGACATCATTTTAAACATTGTTTGATGTTGGTCTCAACGAGAGGTGGAAAGGTAGTGTTTTGAAAACTTGTTTCTGGCCAGTTGATGGAACAGTCACTTTCCATTGAGAGCAAATCCTCAAAATTCTTTTGTGCATTAAATTTGAAATAGCTAAAAACTCACCGCACCTTCAAAAAGTCCAAAACGAGGTGCATAGACTGAAAAGATCCAAATAGACAAAGATGCAAAAGGAAGCCTGCACACTCTAATAATGAAAAAAAAAAAAGCCACTATAAATGGCAAATGGCAAAAAAAATTGTCACATGTGACCATTCAAATTAGGCATTTTGATAATTTTGGTCTGTTTTCTGTGAAGTATTCTACATTATTGTAGCAAGTATGTAAATAATGTAACAGAGATGAGGTTATCCTGATATATCCAGAGAGTGAGAGAGAACTACTGCTTGTGGTGCAGCAATTGACAAATAACAAAAATAAGTCTGAATGAATGGGAAAAAAACTGAACAGTATCCGTTTGGGAAATATCATGGTTCATTAATGTTGAGAACTTGTGTGTTTAGAGCTAAGGCATGTGTTGGAAATGGTCCAGTTGGAGACTGGGGAATTAGAGGGAGTGAAGCTGCATCAAAACCAGAAACTGGACCAGTTAGAGAAAACCCAGGAAACTCTTCTAGAGGTCAGTCCTAAACATTTTTTTGTCTTCGACTGTGCTGATGTTTGATGTGAAGTTAATATGTGATTTTCCGCTGCACAGGTGCACATGGAACTGCAGCATGTGCAGCAAGAGCTGCAGGAGCAGCGTGGGGAGGCTGAAAGACAGATGAACCTGTTGGAAAAAGAGAGAGCAGAGCTGCACACCCTCCAACAGAAGAGCCTCGACCTGCAACAGCAAACAGACAAAGAGAGGAGCAGCCTGCAGGAACAGTGCAGAAACCTGGAAGCCAGGCGCACACATGCTCAGAGGTAGCATATGGAAAATTCAACAAAAAAAATCTCACATTTCCTTGGAATTGTCTGTACAATCTTCATAAACTTTCGAGTCATATTGAAAAGACTGCAGCATATGATGAAGCTACCACTTGTTGTTATTATCATCATGAAAATTAATATGATTTCAGATTTATCCACCTTTAAATGCCTCGCAAGTTAAAGTTTAACAATGGTTGGTCGATTTATGTCTTATTATATGTTTGTCGATCAATCCTTTATAAGGGGGTTCTTCTTGTCTAAGTGGGCAGTTCTTGTCCTGAATAATCAACAATACCTATATTTTCATCCAAGTTACAAATTTAATTCAGCAAAAAAATATCCATCTTCCATACCCACTTATCTCAGCATGCCTCAGGCCTAGGCCTAGTGCATAGAAAGGTTAGAGGCTAGAAGTCTAGTAAGTGCGCATGGCTACTGCGTCACACATGTTCCCACCCCCATGGCCAGGGCACAAAAATACAAATACAACTTAATTTAGAAAAAAATACTTTGAATTTAAAAAAATATATTAAAAATCTTTATATTAACTGCCTTTCTATTAATGCAGTACAGTAAATGACAACCATCTGTGGTCTACCAGTGCTTACATTATTGGCGGTTTAGTGTTAAATGATTAATTTACACCAAAACAAAAGCTAACATGTATGCCTTCATCTCAGAAAACATTATTTTTGTCTTACATTTCATAATGAACTCAGACAAACTCAGTGCCGCCTTGTTTTCCGTCAGTTCTTTTTCATGAATTGGAATGTGTGCAAAGTATTATGGGTGATTGAAAGATGCAAAGGATACACTTGATGCATCCTTCGAAATGAGCTGAATGAAGTACGTGAAACGAAAGCTGCCTTCTAAGGATCATTCAATATAAGATGGCCTTCGGCAACGCTTGATGATGTGGTAACCGCGATATGCAGCCTTACTAGGGCTGCGTTCCACTCCAAATTTTTATGCCCTTCACTTGCTAACTTCCCTCCGTCTTGTGGACCCGGATGTGCATCATTGCTTGCGTTGCACGGGTGCCCACTACTGGCGGAACTCGTGCATAAGGTTTAAATGAAATGCACTAAGTCCTCAATCACTTGGAGTTCACTATGGCACTGTATTATTTAAACCTCTTACTTATGAATTTGTTTTATGCACCATTCTGTATGCTTATAAGTTATTAGAGAAAATATATAAAATCCTATAGGTATATGAGCTTTTGGAGAAAAATAAAATTACACAAACAAAAAAATATATAAATAGTATAAACCTTGA
Organism: Rhinogobio ventralis; assembly: GCA_039654625.1. Taxonomy (NCBI): domain Eukaryota; kingdom Metazoa; phylum Chordata; class Actinopteri; order Cypriniformes; family Gobionidae; genus Rhinogobio; species Rhinogobio ventralis. The sequence goes on from CM077194.1 coordinate 36,306,146, forward strand.
CTGTGAACATAAGGTAGCTTAAGATTTAATTATGCAATTAAATGTCAACATAATTAATATATTATACACTATTAGGCGATTAATTCTCAAAATAATATATCGTACACTACAGTTAAGCGTGATCTGCTGTGATGTCACAATCAAGTTTAATTTTTATATATATACACATAAACTTCCCTCACCCACAAAGTGGAACTCACTTCAAAATGGTGACAGGGATTCCCCCGAGGGGAAGTGCTTATGGAAGTTTGCGAGTGTATGTCTAAAAGTGAAGTGGAACGCACCCTAGGACGTAGCCATCCGTTTGAGAAGCACCCCTAGAATCTTTCAGTCAAGTATGTTTGGCCCTGGCCCTCGAGGAGGATTGGACATCCCTGAGCTAGATGATGACACTGTTTTCTCCAGAGCTGCTTTATAGCTTATTCGACTTAAATCGAATCAGCATTGAACTGCCTCAAAGTTAATAACGGCACTTGTCTTCTGTAGAGCTGCTTATAGCTGAATTGAACTAATTTCATAATTGATGAACTTTACAGCTATTGAACTGAACTGAATCAACTCTGAACTGATTTCAGCTTGAATTCTGTTTGCTTTATTGATCATGATATAATTTTTTTTCCTGTTTATCACTGTCAAGCAGCTTTGTATATCTGTGTTGTATAAAGCATTATATAAATAAAGGTGACTTGACTTGGTTTCAGGTGTTTGGAAGCAGCAGAGACGAGGTCGAGGGCAGCAGAAACAGAGCTGCTCAGACTACAGACTGAGCTGGACAAACTACAAAAGGACCAGAAACATGCACATGATCTGTGTCAGGAGATCAGCAGAGACACGACAGCCGCGCAGCAGCAGCATGAGGGTATCCACTCGACAGCCTTACTTTAACATTAGCTCTTACGTGCTTATTTTAATGCACTGTGAAAATAAACACTCTAAAATGCTTGTTTTTACCCACAGAGGAGTTGAGCAGACTGAAGAAACAGCTGGTTGAATCTCAAACTCAGTTAGATGAGATCAGAGAGGTGAGTTTAAAGCATATCTTACGCTGCATATCTAGCGGTTTTCATTTAGCCAAAAAACTGAAACTGAAAATAAAGTTTATTTAATAATCAAATAAAATAAAATAAAACAAATAAAAGCTTGTATATAAAAAACTTGTATCTAAAATGTTTTATGATGTTAGATTATTTCTACGTTTCTGATTTATTGCCGTTTTTCAACAATTGAAACACTGATTGAGCCTTTACATGAAACATGATTCTTTCAAGTACTGTTTCTTTCAACATACCTTCTGATGTTCAATCATGTTTCTTTTGTGCTATAACTAGTAGTAAAGGGGAAGAGATCTGATCTGTTGACAGAATTTGAAAGCTGAGACTTTGTATATCAAAAATAACAAAGCACAAAGTCTATTACTATTAAATTAAGAAATCAGTATTGTCAACCCAACCCTAGCATCCACACAGCTGACATGTTTACCTGTTGTAGCTTTTGCACATTTTGTGCATTAAATACATACTGACACAGTCAAAACCTGCCATTAGAAAAGTGCCAATTAAACATCACCATTTCCAAACTAAAATTTCTGTGCATCACTACATAGCATGAAATGTGTTTCCTTGTTTAGGAGGTGAAGACTGCAAGAAGGCAGCGGGAAGAGCTTGTGAAGCAACAAAAGGAGCAAAAGGCTGAACTGCAGGAGAAAGAGGAGAAGATCAGGAGGAGACAACAAAAGCTAGACCGACTGGGGCAGCAGCTGGAGGAGCTCAAGGCTGAAGTAGCCATGAAACAGACACAGCTTGAAGACCATGAAAAGGTAAAGCGACAATTTTTTCATACACTTGAAATAAACACATAAACTAGATGTTGAACTTTAGACGTGTTAAGGCCTGTTCACATCAAGGATGTTAACTATAAAGATAACTCTAAAGATATAGTTCTAAAAATCGTTCTCAATATTGAAGAATAGCAACGTTCACAACACCGCTATAACGATAACAGCACAGAGAAACGATATCGTTGGAATCCCTTTCAGAAGAATTTTATCCAGCTGATGAACAATAAAAACATTGACAGACAATCAGAATCCATCCTGCTGTAATGAGCTCAGGCATTTAAAGTAACAGACAAGCACATGCTTAGAATAAACAGAACGATATCGTCTGCTGGTGTGGATGCTAAATATAGTTATCTTTATTGTTATCGTTCTTGGTGTGAACGGGCCTTTAGAAGGGACGGTTCACCCAAAAATTCTGTCATCAATCATCAATCATGTTTGTGTTTACATACAATATTGCCAACCCATTATATGCAAAACAAGTAATGACAAGAATAATAAATATCTGTAAGTAATGAATAAAAATAAAATAAAAATATTATAATGTACATATACTGTAATATATGTACAGGGAGTGCAGAATTATTAGGCAAATGAGTATTTTGACCACATCATCCTCGTTATGCATGTTGTCTTACTCCAAGCTGTATAGGCTGGAAAGCCTACTACCAATTAAGCATATTAGGTGATGTGCATCTCTGTAATGAGAAGGGGTGTGGTCTAATGACATCAACACCCTATATCAGGTGTGCATAATTATTAGGCAACTTCCTTTCCTTTGGCAAAATGGGTCAAAAGAAGGACTTGACAGGCTCAGAAAAGTCAAAAATAGTGAGATATATTGCAGAGGGATGCAGCAGTCTTAAAATAGCCAAGCTTCTGAAGCGTGATCATCGAACAATCAAGCGTTTCATTCAAAATAGTCAACAGGGTCGCAAGAAGCGTGTGGAAAAACCAAGGCGCAAAATAACTGCCCGTGAACTGAGAAAAGTCAAGCGTGCAGCTGCCAAGATGCCACTTGCCACCAGTTTGGCCATATTTCAGAGCTGCAACATCACTGGAGTGCCCAAAAGCACAAGGTGTGCAATACTCAGAGACATGGCCAAGGTAAGAAAGGCAGAAAGTCGACCACCACTGAACAAGACACACAAGCTGAAACGTCAAGGCTGGGCCAAGAAATATCTCAAGACTGATTTTTCTAAGGTTTTATGGACTGATGAAATGAGAGTGAGTCTTGATGGGCCAGATGGATGGGCCCGTGGCTGGATTGGTAAAGGGCAGAGAGCTCCAGTCCGACTCAGACGCCAGCAAGGTGGAGGTGGAGTACTGGTTTGGGCTGGTATCATCAAAGATGAGCTTGTGGGGCCTTTTCGGGTTGAGGATGGAGTCAAGCTCAACTCCCAGTCCTACTGCCAGTTTCTGGAAGACACCTTCTTCAGGCAGTGGTACAGGAAGAAGTCTGCATCCTTCAAGAAAAACATGATTTTCATGCAGGACAATGCTCCATCACACGCGTACAAGTACTCCACAGCGTGGCTGGCAAGAAAGGGTATAAAAGAAGAAAATCTAATGATATGGCCTCCTTGTTCACCTGATCTGAACCCCATTGAGAACCTGTGGTCCATCATCAAATGTGCGATTTACAAGGAGGGAAAACAGTACACCTCTCTGAACAGTGTCTGGGAGGCTGTGGTTGCTGCTGCACGCAATGTTGATGGTGAACAGATCAAAACACTGACAGAATCCATGGATGGCAGGCTTTTGAGTGTCCTTGCAAAGAAAGGTGGCTATATTGGTCACTGATTTGTTTTTGTTTGGTTTTTGAATGTTGAGATGTTATATTGGTTTCACTGGTAAAAATAAATAATTGAAATGGGTATAAATTAGTTTTTTGTTAAGTTGCCTAATAATTATGCACAGTAATAGTCACCTGCACACACAGATATCCCCCTAAAATAGCTAAAACTAAAAACTACTTAAAATATTGATACAAAAATATTCAGCTTTGATATTAATGAGTTTTTTGTGTTCATTGAGAACATGGTTGTTGTTCAATAATAAAATTAATCCTCAAAAATACAACTTGCCTAATAATTCTGCACTCCCTGTACAATGATGGTGGCCTTTGATTATATTGATCAAGGCAGTAATTGGTTTCTGAGTGTGTGCAGCTGAAAAATTTTGAAAATTTTGCTGCAATTGATGGCTTCCCCAGTAACATCTGGATTTTATCCGTTTCTAAATAACTGGAAAACTGTTGCATGTGGTTAGAGAGTTTGTCAAAGTATTTCTCTCTCACATCTTTTTTTAACTTTTTGAAGCGTCAGAGTTTTGGCCTTAGGGACTTTCAATTGAGGAACAAAAATCTTTCAGGTTTCTTTGAAACTGTCTTTGTTTTTGTTCCGAAGTCGAACAAAAGTCTTAAATTGCAGAAACATTGGCAAAATTTTGCAGGAAAAAGGTAATTTGTCTATTGTTAATAGTGAAGACGTATGATGCGCTGCCCTCACACTTAATTCCCAGTCATGTGGATTCCTATTAAAATGATTATAAAATGAATGTGGTATTTCGGCCACAAAAATTCACTGAGAAATGTTAACTGTGTCCGCACCATAAGGGTTTGACATGAGGGTGAGTAAATGACGACTGAATTTTCATTTTTGGGTGAACCTTTAAAATTCTTTTAAAACCATTATGTCTATGATATGATGTAGGTGACCATATTTGTGTCCTGTGGGTAGATGATGATGGTACAGCAGCAGCAGAGCATTGATCTGGAGCAGCAGCACAGAATGAAGCAGCAGAAGCTGCAGGCAGTAGACAGAGCTCTGGCCCTGAGGCTGGACCGGATGGAGCAGGTCGCAGCCGCAGCAGCTAAAATGGACCTGCAGAGGGAGCACAAACAGTGTACTGCACTACAAGAGCAGGTGGATAAACTGGGTGAGCTGCATTACCACGTGTTCCCTTACATTTAGCCTGGTGAGCGCAGAGCGACTTGCCTTTAAGTACTGAAGTGTGAGTGTGTGTTCAGAGCAGAAGGTGTGTGAGCGGGACATCAGACTCCAGCATGATGTTGAGGAGACTCGTCGCCTGCAGGATGCTCTTCTGTCTGACAGGACCAGCACTGAAGGACGTCAGGAGGCCCAGAAGAACCACAACCGCACAAACAAGCAAAAACAGCAGGGAGTGGAAAAGGTGATTGGCAGACCGACCTATTAGTAGTACACTGGCAGTTTAATGGACACTGGAACTGTTGCCTAGGTGCTATAGAACACCATTAAAGAGAAAATGTACCCCAAAATTAAAAATTCTGGCTTACTTATAATGAAAGAAAACTGAGACATTCTTTAAAATATATCACAAAAAATACCTTCTGATATATCTTTATGCCGTTTATTCCAGTGTTGTTTTAGCATTATTTATAAAGTTTTATACTATTTATGCATTTTTTTGAATTAGCTATTTTTATATTTTCAATTTCAAGTTTTGTTATGTAGTAATTTTATGTGCTTTTGTCATTTGTATTCATTTTTTATATTTCCATTTAACTTTAAAATTAAGTTAAAACTAAAACAGAAATAAAATTATTTTATTACTTCCACGCTAACTTATTTTATTTACTTTTACGTTTTTCGGCTCTGTAAATATTTGATGAAAAACGTAAAAGTAAATATGCAGGAATGCAGGAAATGACATGCAGGAAAAAACTAGTAGGCTATATCGTGTGCACAATTTATTAATTAGTTCCCTCGATTTGCTAATGAGTAAATCGTGTGGACGGTTTAGCAAGTCGAGGGAACGAAATAGTAAATCGTGCGCACAATTTACTTTTTTTTTCTTGCACGTCATGTGCGGGGCTCCGTAAATATTTATATTTTATTTCTGCTTTATTTCAGTTAACAAAAATATTTTTTTCTTAGCTTTAGTTACAGTTATTTATAACAACATTATAAACTTCATTCAGCTGATATTTGGCAGTTTTGAGATTAATGAATTAACCCAAGTAATAGTAAAATATTTGAAAGACTTGGAGAAATGAGACTGCCATATTTCAGAAAGCAGTAATCCAGTAGTATTAGACTGTAAGTATGATACCGTTGTGAATGGGTACATTGTGCTGGCTTTATTGTTTTAACATTCCTTTATTTTACAAAGTCTTAAGTCAGCTCCAGCTGTAAGTTTTACTATAGTTTATAGCCGACAGACTAATTTGAGCTTGTTTCAGGAGCGTGTACGGCTCCAAAGGGACCTGCTGACTGTGGAAAAAGCTGCTCAAGAAAACCATAAACAAGTCAGGACGCTGCAGGAACAGCTCAGCACCATTTCCCAAGAGCTGCTCTGCCTCAAAGACACGGTACAAACAGAAAATAGCATTGTAACACACCACATCTGTTTGCTGTTATAGATCTGTTGCAGATAAACATATTAGTTGTTCTACTTGTTTGGGCTGTAATTATTTCTGAAGCACATGTGATGTTACTGTACAGGGTTATCAGTGAGAAAGATGAATGACTGTCATGTGCCTCTCTCAGCTGCAGAGCCAAGAGGAAGGAAATACTCAGCTATGTGAGATTAAGGACAGCTTGCACTCCATGAGGTCACAGATGAAAGCGGAGTTTGACAGTGGGGTGAGGGAGCTGGAGTCGCCCTCTAGCGCCTCCTCAGACACAGACAGCCTGAAAGAGAACCATCCTTGTGTTAAGCTCTCCTTGGGGAATCCAGCATACAACACTAAGGTGAGCCTTTTCATATGCACCTCTTAAACAAGTGTGTTAGTATGGGAGACAGTGATGTAAAAGTGCACAGATTACTCTAAAGCAGTGGTTTTCAATCAGGGGCCCGGAACCCACAAGGGAACCTCAACAAATATCTAGGGGGCCCCATGATGAAATAAATTATTTAAAATAATGATAAAATAATGAATAAATTCTGTCATAATTTACACACCCTCATTCCAAACCTGTATGCTTTTTCTTTCTTCTGCTGAACATAAAAGGTATTTTGAAGAATTTTGGTAACCAAACAGTTTTGGTTCCCATTGACTTCCATTATATTCACAAACAGTAAAATGGAAGTCAATAGGATCCGGAACTGTTTGGTTACCAACATTCTTCAAAATATCTTCTATGTTCCACAGAAGAATAAATGATGAAAGATTTTTTATTTTTTGGTGGATCATCCCTTTAATTTAATTGTTTCCTGAAGAACCAGGGTCCCCACTGACTTAGTAAACCTGGATATACTGTATGGGGAAGCCTAATTCTAAAAGTGTGACTTGTTTACCTGGACAATTCTGGTAGATTAATAAAATCTTAAAGCATTCTTGTAATGAATATGCATTTTACTTCAACAACTGAAAGAGTCATGTAAATTCATTTTGGTTAAAAAGAGCGAGTGCATCGCCGTAGAATAAGTAATTATAAAATAAAATAAAATAAAATTACATAACTTTATTTTTTATTTACAGAAACAAGGATTTAGTTTGAAGGGAGAATATGTAAGATTTTTGGATTAAAATATCCAAAAACCACTAGAACAATGTTATACATTTTGTTGACTTATGTACTTACATTATCCCAAATGTTTCCAAGAATGTTTAAATCCAGAGTGTCCGTGCATCGCCTATCAATGGCATCATACTCGCGTTAGCCTCGATTTTTTTTATTTTGTAGAAACCATGGAAATACCAAAGACGGTTTAATATATTATGTGTTTTATTAGACAGGTGAGATACTATTGGATACATTCATTGACAGAAAATGAATTATTGTTACATAGCTCAACACAGTCTTATTGTTTAAATCTCGTTTTCTTGATTTACCGTGAGTACCATGTTTTACCATGCCTAATATCGATCTAGCTTACTGCAGTGTGCAACAAGTGTCTCATGGTAGCCGCCGAGTGAATGCACAGAGTAGCATTTTAACTTAACTTTCAACACACTCAAATAATGCATCTAATATGATAAAACAGTACTGCGTTACCTTACATACGCATGACCAGAAGAAACGGAAGCGGTCGTCTGTGACATAATAAAAGCTCTGTGAAATCCAGGCGTCATCAAGCTACGCCTTTGTTTTGATTAAGCAACCTCTAGCAGAGAAAAATTACATATTGTGGCTTTAAAACAAGTTTTGAAAACAAAATTAGGGGGCACTGGAATATTGCTGTGGATATTAGGGGGCCTTGGAGTCAAAAAGGTTGACAGCCACTACTCTAAAGTAACATTTACTAAGAACAGTCGGATTATTCTATCCATGGAACAGAGGGAGCTCCAAAATGGATGAAGCACCAAAAAGTAGCTCATATGACTTGTGCCCCATTTTCTTCAGCTCTTAAATTTCTTTTCTGCTTTTGCAGTTTCAAACCTGGTACATTTGCAAACTGTGTTTTGTTAATCAGTAGTTGAGATGAAATCAACAGGGCTAATGTTGATCATTTGCTACAAACAGGATGAACAGTGGCGAGGGGACGCACTGAGAGAAAGACTAAGGCAGCAGGAGGACCACCTAAAGGTACAGCTAAGTTAATCAGGATCTCAATTTCTTGATCATTTGATAAGGCATTCTTGGAGCACCACTATCTTGCAAAATTTAGCTCCAACCCTAATTAAGCACACCTGAACCAGCTAATCAAAGTCTCCAGGATTAGCTACTAGAAATGTCTAAGCAAGTGTGATGGGATAGGTTGGAGTTAAACTGTGCAGGACGTTGGCCCTCCAGGAGCAGAATTAGACACCTCTGGATAAAGTAACAAACTTAATATAATTAGACATCGATTTAGGTTTTGTCTGAGAAGATTTGAAATCTTTAGGCTTATTTAAGTGTCTGTCCATGGTTTCCAGGTTCAACTGCGCAGTCGCATGTTCTCCCAGCAAGAAGCTCTGAGTCAGCGCAGACTGCAGACTGAAGGCAGCATTCAGGGTCTACGCAGACATGTTGACAAACTGGACCAGCTCCTCTGCAACTCTTCCAAAGACTCCTCTTATTTGATTGACCTGGAATCCCTGTAAGGGATCAGAAGCAATCGTCAACTGGCAGTTCTGTATTGACATAAGCAAATATTTGTATACACAAGAATAGTAACTATGCAGCATTTATAAAGAAGGAACTATCTTCCATTATCAGATTATAAAAGCAGGTGGTTACAGGAGTACAGTCCAGAGGAGCTGTTTGATTAAACCCCATAGTTCCACAAGACAGTCTCAATGACTTCCTGTTTTGGTTAGGGCAGAGGCTAGTAGATTAAGTTTCTTTACAGCAAAAAAAAAATTGGTTGGCATCCACACTTTACTAACAAGGAAACTGAAACTCGAGGTAAAAATAAGATGGTGAAAGTTAATTCTCTACCTCCAATTTGTTGCTTGATGAAATTATTTTTAACAAGACTGTTATGTGCCTTTGCTCATGTTAAAGTAGACAATGTCTTGTGAATGTTTTGTTAGTGTTTACAGTGGAAACCGATGCAGGAAGGTTTCATGTTTCATCATGTGATGCCCTAAAAGAGGTTGTGCTTGGAATGCAATTTGTTCATTTTTACATGACTTTTGTCCAAAATGATCTTGTATTCAAAACCAAGATATGCAGAATATTTATTATAGCACTTCTCTTTATATACAGTTTGTCTAAAATCAAATACAACTTAAAGTGAGTGTGCAATACAGAACCTCGTTTCTTGTCCAGTTTCTCATGTTCCAAGAAGTATCTCATTATTGTTCATATACATTGCGATCAATCGTGTATGTGGACAAAAACTCAAGTCTACAGTATTGTCTTTATTAACATAATTACAAATAAAAGTCACTTACAGTCAGAAGACATACTTGAGTTCAAGAGCAGAAGATTAATTTTTGCAGATGTCATTAAGGTGTGAAAAAAGCAAGACAGTAAAAACAAATTAAAAGTGGATTTTCAGTTTACAAAACAACATCTAAAATCTACCGTAATACACAAATTTTTTATAGAAAAATCATATTTGGAGTGCTTGTTTTTGCCTTTTTATCGGTCCACTGCAAATGTGCATCTATGGAAAAAGAAAACTGCTGGTTGTCGCATCAGCCCATTTTAAGTAGTTTTTTTAGTAAGCTGCTGTACTAATCAGATCTGGGCCGAATTTCCCCACAATATTTATCATGCTGTGGTGGCCTGTTTGTTACATAAATTGTAGGGTTTTAATAACTCCCTTTGGATTGGGGGAAACCATGATGCCTGTAAAGCAGTCGTATCGTGCATCATGCTTAAGAAACCTTCAAGAAACTCAGCTCAGCGCAAAAGATGGTCAGTGTTTGGAAATCAATTTAATGGAATGTTTTGAAAAGGCAAAATCTATTACAAGTGATGCTGAAATTCTTTCGATAAAAGCTACATGAGGATTATGAATAAAACGGGCAGCACATCAGAGTGAACAAAAGCAAATCATAAGGCAACTGAAATTATCAATGTAAAAACAATATGAATATCTTGATATGATGACGATTTGCAGGGCCTGAAGATTCGGTACATGTTTCTCTTGCTGGTCTGTTTCTTGAGCTACTGTGATGTTGAAATATTTACAGATGCTCAAAAACAGCCCGAAAGGGGATCTGAAACCTCGTCGACTTAAGATCTTAACACAAAACCAGCTCCAGGCCCTCGGGAAAAACCAAATCAAAACTGCAAAGTGCGGAAAACATTCTTCAGGACCTAAAATGTGTCCCGTCCTCTTCAATATATTACTATAACAGTTACTAAGTTAAAATAACTGTCTGAAACGACCAAAGCCATAGCTGATTTTTTTTTTTTTTTTTTTACAATGGACCTTCCATTGAGATTCTTCTCAAAACAATACTAATCTTGTATAGTACATGTATATTATTTCCTGAATAGGTACAAACAGGGATAAATATTTGGTGATTGGATGTGAACTGCAAAAACTAATTTAAAACAGAATACAATATTTCAGTTTTAGATTTTTAACAAAATGTTACATACAATGTTGCTGCATGTCCTCCTGATCACTTCAACACGAATAACGTTTGCCAATATTTCCGTTTCATTTACATTACTCTAGTATTCAGACAGCTCCTGTACATGAGATGTTTAGTTTATAGTTATGCACATCACGTCTGTAAAAGGATAAACCCAGCATTTCTTCAGTTTATCAACAATCATCTTCTCTCTTCAGGATTAGTGTTCAGCTGAGGAGCCGTCCTCCCTTGAGTGCTTAATGAGAGCACTGGGATGTGTGCGTATGAGAAACAAGCAAAACAACTGAGGGCAGAGAGGAGAAGGGGAGGTGGGAAAGAAGAGAGCATGAATTATGTTACACCTCCATCACGCAGAGCCATCTAGCCCCAGTCTCCATGAGCAATCATACTGGAAGGGGAAAGACTTTTACATACAGAGGGAGGCAGAGGTGGGATCTGGGGTTGGGGGAGGAATAGAGAAAGAGAGAGAGAGTGAAGTCTCCATGGTCATTAACAGCTGCAACCCTCCTTCTGGGGCTGTGCGTCGCTGCTGAGCCGCCCACCCTGGGGAGCGGTAGGCTTATGTTGGACCCCAGACTCGGCCGCGTTCAGGTCCAGGCTGCCGTCTTGAATGTTCTGGTAAATCTTCTTTGCGGCTTCAAGGAAAGCATCCTCCACATTCTCACCTCTGTTGGACAGACATATGCAGATATGCTAAAGAGAACTGAAATCACACTGGGAATTTTACAAATTACGTGCGTACACTCTGATGGCAGATGTTCTAAAGGCCACTTACGTTTTTGCACTTGCCTCAAGGAATAACAAACCTGTTTGAAAAGATTGTAGATGTGAAAGTGAGTGTGGGGTGTCTGGCAATGTATTAGCCTTGCAGTTAATTTAACAGTGAACCAATTTATCATTTTGATCTGAGCAATTCAGTTAACAACAACAATAAATTGACTAAATCAGTGGTTTTACCACAAGTCATTTTGTTATTCCAGAAGTTTTGTTCTATATTCCAGAACTGTATGTTCTTCAATAAAAACAATAGTTATCCAGGGGGGAAATCGAAAGAAATATGATTTGGGGTGTTTTTTTTAGCATTTTAATTTAAAATTAGATTATTTAAAGATATTAATAATAATTGATTAATTTAAATTACAACCACCGTACCGTTTTCTTCAGCAAACTGCTTGGCCTCTTCGTATGTGACATCACGCTGGGCTTCAAGGTCTGCTTTGTTACCAATTAAAATGATCACCTGAGGAAAGATTCAGATTGTCTTACACAGGCTCAAATTTGGTCTTTGTGCAAACCACATCTCCAGTTACAATATGTATGAAGCCCCAACACTATTTAGAAATTTAAAAGCATATTCCCCCGGTTTCACAGACAAGGCTTAAGACTTTGTTTGAGCTGTTTTAACTGAAAGCAACTGGCTCTGACATATCTTAAAATATTTCAGTGCCATTATTTTGTCTCAAGATGCACAACAGTAATGTTTTTTTTCTAAGACACATTTATAAAAGCTACTTAAATGCGCTAATTGAACTACGGCCTAATACTGGCTTAGTCTACGCCCTGTCTGTGAAACCTGGCCCATGCGTACTAAGTTTGAACAAAGTTATTGTTAAAACTGAATGATCTTACAGTATTGGGGTTGGTGAGATTCCTGGCATCAGTCAGCCAGCTGCTGAGGTGGTTGTACGTGCTTCGCCTGGCAAAAAACAACACAAATATTCTCCTTGCTGCTTATATAACAACAAGCGCAGTTCAAAAGATAGCATTGACCTCAATGCGATTAGAGCAGGATATTGGTCTACCTGGTGATGTCATACACCATGAGGGCCCCTGCAGCTCCTCTGTAGTAGCTGCGTGTAACAGCACGGAATCTCTCCTGCCCTGCCGTGTCCCAAATCTGAAGCTTCACCTTCTGCCCGCTCACTTCAATTATCCGTGTGCCAAATTCAACACCAATTGTATGAGGACAGTCAGCCATAACTAAAAAGACAAAGTAAAAGTTATTCAAGTAAAATAACTTTTTTGAAGTGTCCTTGTTTAAAATAACAGCAAAAGCTTTGTAATAAATAATCGACATAAAAAGGATAACATTGTGGTATGTGGTCAAAAATTAAAAATTTTAAATACACAGATACTGAAATACTCTTTTTCCGTAATATCTACACACCGTTACCAGCTGTGCTTTTCTCTGTAGCACTGCGTGTTTCAGAGCGTGGGCACTGTGTTTTTACAAAAGAGTAGCTCATGATCTGGTGTTTTCAGCATCTCAGAACAGCTCAGTTCACAGTAAATGATGCAAACTTTTAACATGCATCTGGAAATGCAATATGCGGCAGTTACACTTTCACAATTGCATAATCTCCATTTTTGTGGACAGATGATTGCAGCATTTCAACAAGATTTGTTATTGGAAGTGTTAGTAAACCTGTTGTCAAAAACGTAAAGGACTTCCCTACAGTTCTCTGCCAAAATAAAAGATTTTAGGGTTTAACTCTTGCAAGTGAAGATATAAAGGGTACCTTTACACAACAACGATGTAATAAAATAAGAAAAGTTGTTCCTTTGTTTACAGATGACAATGTTATCAAAACGATCGCCGTTTACATGGATCCGTATAAACGACAAAAAATCCCATATTATGCATGCCAGGCCAGTAGTTGGCGTTGTCACTTTGTAAAGTAATACGCATGCACATATTAGAAATTCCAGTATCATGACAAAAATGTATGCCGTATTAGCCTGTGAATAAGCACTGTTAAAGGTACAGTAAGCGATTTTTTAAAAACGCTGTTGAAAAGTGGATTGGACAAAGCAGGAGCGAGAGCTCAGTGCACAAAACAGACATTAGCAGAATGACTATAGAGAGAGATGGCAGAGAAAATACTAAAGAGGAAAAGGCCAGGGGAAGAGAACTTTAAAAAGAAGGGTTATGATCAGGCAAGAGGCATTAATATCGGAGAAGTGGGAAGGCCTAAAAAAGGACACAGAGGTTGCTTTATTTCTTCTCGATACACAACTAACTCTGGTTTTGCTGTGTTTCACAGAACTAAGATATGCCATCTTTTGCTTGAATATATATACTTCTGCATCATCTTCGCTTGTTTTCATTTGTATTATTCTTATTATTAGCCTGGAATGTCTAAACCTCCTCCACCGCCCGTTGTGAGTATCAGCTCCCAAAGTATGTCTGAAAAGTGAGATAGCATACTCTTAATTTGTGTTTTTTCTTTTGGGTCCTCTATTAGTGATCGCTATAACCCCTTAATCTTGTCACATTTGTAATATATTAGTTTACAGTTGACTTGCGTTATGTAGTTAGCTGTTTTTTTGCAAAAACGGAGGGGGGGGGCGGATGCATCAAGATAGGCGTGTGATCCTTTTGAGTAGGGGCGTGTTTGATTTGGTGATTTCAAATATCAACAGCGTTTACCAGAAATCGCTTACTGATTCCGTGTTTATTCATACCACCTTTGGCACTTACATTTCTTTTCTGTGAACTGGTGGAGTAAACATGACTTTCCGACCCCCATGTCACCTATAAACACATCAAATAATCGCACACATATTTGAGCCAAACCAAATGTCCAAAAATTAATTAAATATTATGCAACATCTATATAACACACACATACATATTTAAAAAAAACAGTGCACAAATTGTGGAAAACAGACTGCTCACTTACCAATAATGATATATTTGAAAATATAGGAATAGTTATATGGTGCAGTCGTCATTTTTGCTTCTGGAAAACAGAAAGAAAAATTATACAAAGCTTAAAATGACGCATTAATTCATAAACAGTCAAAATAAATCAATTACACATTCACATACCCATACCCACATTCGCATTCACAACAACAAAATGAAACCACATTGACAGCAAACAAGCAGCACTCAGCTGACCGGCTGTCCTACTATTGTCTAAAGACACATTTCCCTTTCTCCACATGATCACCTAACCTCGGCAATGAGAGATCAGGAAAAGACAAATTCCGGATAATAATTATGTATAAATGAAAATTAAACACGATAGTTATGTAAATCGAAATGTATACAGGCACAGCGTAACGTGACACTGAGCTAAAGCAGCATAAACACTGCTGCAACACTACAATCAGCCAGCGCCATGACTGACTAATCAGCTAATTACACTACTGTCAAAGGTTTCACGGCTATAAGCTAGACCACACCTAATATAATTCACTTCAAAGTAATGTTTAACGCGTAGGCCAGTGGCCCGTGTCGCATTTTACACGATAGATGTGTTAATGTTGAGAATTAAAGGGCTAGCTAGCGTTAGCTGACCTCGCGCTGAACCAACCAAACCCAGAGATGCTAACGCTAACAGCTATTCCCAAAAATGAGGCAAGTAAAGCGTTAAAAAACGGTGTCAGTCGTTAGTATCAAGCAATTCTGAAACGCAGTATGGTAGAAATTATCTTGTGATGTGTGTACCCTTTACCTAAAATATAAATTCAAGTGGTTTTTGGAGGTTTGGGTTGGTTATCGGCGTGTGTGAGCCGTCCGGTCGCTTTCTTCCTCTAAAAGTGCTGCTGCGATGAAAACAGTGCGAGCAGCGACCTCTCCTGGAGCAACAGCACACTGCACTACACTCACCTCTACTGGAGACACGATACAACACACACACACAGGACCAGCGGTGCTTCCTCAGAAATGGATGAGAAAAAGAATCGTCAGTTCAGGAAAAAAGCAAAACAAATACAAAATATGAGATCAAATAGTATTTCATCAACTGCTTTTTCTAAAATGACACTATCCAACAGCGAAACTAGCATAAAGGGAAGACGCTCTTTGTCAAAATGTCAGCTCGAGGCAAGTTGCCACACGTGTTTTAAATGTTATAAATTGAATATAAATGTTATAAACTTTTAATTGCACAATTTGTTGGCCTGGGTAATGTTTTTATATACTACCTTGTGCATTTTAGCTATGTTTCATGAAATGTAACTTGCTTCGTGCATGAATGCCAGACTACACGTTGTATTCAGCACGCTGACTAACAACTAAATCATTGCAAACATTTAATGCGCATTTAAACCTAAATTATATTATAACTGTCATTTAATTATTAAACCGCAAAATAAACGCATCTTTGAAGACAAGTGGTGCTCACTGCAGTCAAAAGACGTCTAGCGCCACCTCTCTGGACGTCTAATGGGTGGAGGGGTAGAGTTATGGGTCGGGTCAGGAAGGTTTCATATGCAAATGAAGCACACCTGTGGAAGATTTTACTGGGTTGCGGAAGCTCACTGCTCAAACATACAGCTGTCGCCCCAGACTCATCTGCTGATAACTTACCCAACAGGTAGGCCTAATATATATTCATTTATGGCAAGAAGCGAAATCATTCTTACCGATGATGTTTTTGTTATTAGAGAGGCATTCATGCCTGATACAGTCACATTTCAGTGTATCTGATGTTGCTATTAATTATTTACTTTTCTAAAGCATCACTGTAAGCAGCTGTATTTGATTCAGGGTAGGTATCTAAAGTGTGTGTGTATGTGTATATATATATATATATATATATATATATATAGTGCATTTATTAATGTATTGTTCTAAACGACAAACTGATCTGCTGTAGGCCAGTGGTATTTAAAAAAAAAAACAGCATCTCTATAAACATTGCATAATATCATAATTGCTTTGCAATTATGAAATTAACGCTGTAGTAACCAATTAAATGCATTTTATGTCAGATTACGTCAGCAGAGCAACTTTTACCTTTAACCTTATACCATTGTCTACTCCTGAATGACATACAATGGCAAGTCATAGAGAACGGGTGAGTGTTGTGCTATTGCAACTCTTCAGGAAGTGAGAGAGACCCACCCTTTCTGATTATTCTTTTTTTTTTCCAGTGGGGGTGGAAATATCTGCCTGGGGCACCATCACCAGGAGGGCAGTTTAAATGCAGAAGCATTAGAACAATTTTGAGATGTGAAAAAAAAGAAAAACGTGTTCTAGGCGTATAGACAAGAACTGCATTTGTTCTTTCTGATGATTGTGTATTTCATGGAAAATAAAGAACAAAGTACATCACCCTTCCTCTATTTATTTTCAACATTAGACCATGTGGAACACAAGTATGCAAAATATGGCTATTGTATATAATTATTATAATAGTTGTTTTTTTCTAACAGCACCATGGTCTACCACCCTGAATTTGAGAAAGCAGGAAAGCAGGCAGGCCTGCAGGTATGGAGGATTGAAAACATGGATTTGGTGCCTGTCCCTCCGAATCTTCATGGTGGCTTCTACACGGGTGATGCCTACCTCATCCTCAATACCATAAAGCACAAGTCTGGGAGTCTACAATATGACGTTCACTTTTGGATAGGTAAAACTGTGGTTAACGTACATCCACTGTGAGCACTTTTATTGAAAACTTGTTTATGAACATCGTTAAATGGTATCTCCAGGCGATGCATGCACAATGGATGAGAGTGGGGCAGCTGCTATCTTCACCATCCAAATTGATGATTTCCTTGGAGGAAAACCCATCCAGTACAGAGAAGTCCAGGGATATGAGTCAAAAACCTTTGTAGGCTACTTCAAATCAGGCCTTAAATACATGGTAGGTAGTTATTATATTTACAATGCTTTGATGCTCAAAATGTATTTGGATGCTTGGTTCATAACAAAACCACAGATGCCATTTTTCTTATCAAACTGCTTTTTATATCTTCAGCAAGGTGGAGTTGCCTCTGGATTCAAACACATAGCTTCTGGTGCGAGTGTGAAGCGTGTTCTCCATGTGAGTGGCAGACGTGTAATCCGGGCTATTGAAGTACCTGTGAGTTGGGCCAGCTTCAACCAGGGTGATTGCTTCATCGTAGACTTTGGACAGGTGAAAGATAGGAATTAATGTTCTGCTTCTCTCTTTTGCATTTTATCATATTGTATCCTATGTATTCATGCTATTTCTCTTATACTTGTATCAGGAGATATACCAGTGGTGTGGGTCCAAGTGTAACCAGTTTGAAAGACTGAAGGCCACCAATGTTTCCAAAGATATTCGTGATAATGAGCGTTGTGGGAGAGCAAACCTTTTTGTATGTGAAGAAGGATCAGAGAATGAGAAGATACTAGCGGTTAGTATAACACAATGAGTATGTTTCCTTCACTCATTTTTTATATAGTTTAGTGTCTTTAGGCTGGAATACACTACACAACTTATAAAATCTGAACAGATCTTAAGGGTAGGGACACACCAAACTGACGCCAAAGCGCTGATGAAAGCCGACTGTGTTGTTGCCTCACGTCGGGGGCAAAAAGCTGCACTTGAACACAGAGAACTACTATATTAAAATATTCTCCCAGGAACACTCAGGTAAGATGATGTAAAATTAGAACAGTAACGTATCTGTACCGTTTTGACTTTTTTTGCTTGCTGTTTTGCTCTCGTGCACTGATTCATTCACTAAGCTGAACAGCCAATCAGAGTTCTCTCTCTCTCTCACTGACGGCCCAATGTCGATTCTACATGCTGAATCAGCCCAAAAAAAACCCTGATGGCGTCTGACTAGAGCCAACAGTGCGGAACACACCGGAAAAACTAATTGGGTCCGCGAACAATCAAAAACGGCCCAACGTTGCCCAACGGCCGATCGCTTGGTGTGTACCGGGCTTGTAACCCTAGACATCATACAAATCAGGGCAAAAGTCATGTGGTGTATTCCAGCCTTTAGTAAGTATTCAGTATTTTGTTCTGAATGTGAGTGCTGTACTATATTTTATCAGATTCTTGGACCAAAGCCTGATCTTCCTGATGCGCAGTCTGAAGACACCAAGACTGACGCGTCCAACAGGAAGTCGGCCAAATTGTACAAGGTACAGTAAGCTATACTCTAGCTTTTCCCTTAAGAAATTATCTTGAAAAATCTACAAAATGGCTTATTCTTGTGGTCATTATTTCTCAGGTGACAAATGCCAGTGGGACTATGTCCGTCACTTTGGTGTCTGAAGAGAACCCTTTTTCCCAGAGTGAACTGCAGTCCACTGACTGCTTTATCTTGGACCATGGTTCCAATGGAAAAATATTTGTTTGGAAAGGTTAGCTTAGCAGATAATTCAAATTTATTCAATTTGCATCTTGGGACATGCCTAAATGTAAATCTTAACCTTTATTTCTTTAATAAAACAGGTAAAGAGGCTAATAAAGAAGAGCGGAGTGCAGGTATGAAAGCTGCCGAGGACTTCATAAGTAAGGCGGGCTATCCTAAACACACTGAGTTCCAGATCATCCCTGAGAATGGAGAGACTCCTCTTTTCAAACAGTTCTTCAAGTTCTGGCATGATACGGAGCAGACAAAGGGTATGGGACAAGCCTATGTACCCAACAGGATTGCCAAGATCAAGAAAGTGCCCTTTGATGCATCATCTTTGCACAAATCAGAGGCAATGGCTGCTCAGCATGGAATGGTAGATGACGGGAAGGGTGAGATAAAGGTAAATTTGCTCTGTACTGTTGTGCAACAGGTTACAACTATCAAGTGATTTTTCTAGTAGTCAAATTAATGGACAATTTGTCTTGTTGCTTTGGAAAGATCTGGCGCATTGAGGGTTCAGACAAGGTTCCAGTCGACCCATCCATTCATGGGCAGTTCTTTGGAGGAGATAGTTACATCATCCTGTACACCTACAGGCATGGGGGACGTCAGGGACAGATTATATATATATGGTAAGAGCTACAGACCTACTTCTAGATTCCTTTCAGTCCTTTATGTATCCTGAACCTGGAAAATAAACACTGAATGCCTGAGGAGTTGGTCCTAAGCCAAGGGCTTTGTCTGCTCATGTTGCACAAGAACACTCGGGTAACAGAACACAATGGTCTTTGAGTAGTATCTCTTAGCCCCACCAGGCTGGGCCTCGGTTTCATCAATAGGATGAGTCATCACTGCGGAGGTATATTTATATTTTGTTTATGTCCGCAGGCAGGGTGAAGAGTCCAGTCAAGATGAAAGAGGAATTTCTGCCATTCTAGCTGCCCAGCTTGATGCAGAGCTTGGTGGAAGTGCTGTGCAGGTGACGCTTGCTTGGTGCATTTAATGATTACAATATTCACCTTCTATATGTAGTCTACTAAATTATAGACCACAGTTGTCCAAAGTGCTCCTGGAGGGCTAATGTCCTGCACTGTAAGTCCAACCTGCCCCAACACACTTGCCTGAAGGTTTCTAGCAATCTGTGATTTGCAGGTTGGAGTGTTTAATTAGGATTGGAGCCCTGCAAGACAGTGGCCCTCCAGGTGCACAAATGTTTGACGTAGACCATCAAATCAGTAACACCAGCTTGAATGTGCATGTTTATGAAGGTGCGAGTAATTCAAGGCAAAGAACCCAGTCACCTCATGAGTATCTTTGGTGGGAAACCAATGGTGGTGCACAAGGGAGGGACTTCACGGGAGGGTGGTCAATCACAGGCTTCTGTAGTCCGTCTTTTCCAAGTGCGTGCCAACACTGCTGGGCACACACGAGCTGTTGAGGTAAGTCATGAGTAAAAGTCTGTTTTAGATGCACCATTGTATGATTTTGTTTGTCAAATGTTGTTCATTTGAAAATGTATTCAAAATTGGTTCTCCTTGGACATAAGTGGTTCACTTTGCCTAAAACAGGTCGACGCTGTGGCCTCCAGCCTCAACTCCAACGATGCCTTTGTTTTGGTGACTCCCTCAGCCTCTACGTTGTGGCTAGGACAGGGTACAAGTGATGCAGAAAAGAATGGAGCCAAAAAGCTTGGCAACATTTTAGGAGTGGACCTTGCAGAGATATCAGAAGGAGCAGAGGGAGGTGGGTGTACTTCAGACATTAGTAGAGTGTTTTAATGTATTTTTTTGACAACCCTTATAGAACAAATCTTTTTCACATTTCTACATAGATGATTTCTGGAGTGCTCTTGGAGGAAAAGCAGAGTATCGCACCTCTGAAAGGCTCAAGAACAAAATGGACACCCATCCCCCTAAGCTCTTTGCATGCTCTAACAAGACTGGACTATTCCTTGTGAGTTTCCATGTTGCCAAGAAGAATGTAAACACCGTTGTAGTAAAGTTTCAGAAAAGTCACTTCTTAAATTGTTCCAAAGAGATGTGGTCCAACTTTTCAACTTAATTGTCGCCCACTGAAAATAAACACTAAAATCCATCCATGCATTCTCCAATCCTCTTTATCCCCTGCAGGGTCACAGGGATGCTGGAGCCTTAAATCACTGAAAGGCCTGCTTTCATAGTTCACAATTTTTGTTTGTTCTGCACCAATCTAGATTGAAGAGGTGCCAGGAGAGATGACACAGGAGGACTTGGCTCCAGATGATATCATGATCCTGGACACCTGGGATCAGGTAAACCTGTATGTGTGACATTTGCAATAAATGCACTCTATAGAAAATGAAATCTAATGCCTTTCATGCCTGAAATCGTCTCCTAGGTCTTTGTTTGGATTGGAAATGAAGCTAATGAAGATGAAAAAAATGAAACTTTGACTTCAGGTGAGAACCCCAATTTTCAGCAAAATTGCTGCCGTTTTCATTTATCTAATGATTTATCTTCATCCTTGTCTTTTCTTACTTTAGCGGTCAAATATATTGAATCAGATCCTGCCAGTAGGGACAAGAGAACTCCCATTGTTACAGTGAAGCAGGGCTTTGAACCTCCCACCTTCACAGGCTGGTTCCTGGGTTGGGACCATGACTTCTGGAGTTCTGACCCACTGCAACGGGCCATGACTGGTTTGAAAATGTAATTTAATGTATTGTTGAGGCAAAGAGACAGGGTTGTTTGTGTTCTTTTAATCTAATGTAAAATGCAAATGCTTCAACCTGACTATAAATACTTCATATTACCCAACATTTGTCACCTGAGATACACCAAACATTGTTTACCTTACTCATCCTTGTTTTACCTCGTGGGAAAAATAAAAATGTCTTTGTTCAGAAAACCTTTAAAAGGCATAATACAAATTGTTTATTCAATGCTTGATCAAACATAAATGTATGAACAGAAGAATAAAAAAGGAACATCTATCAAACATCTTAAAACATGTGCTTTTTCTTTACAGTGGTGGAATGTTTAGCTTAATGGTTTAAAGCATGGGTCTCCAAACTCAGTCCTGGAGGGCCACTGTCTTGCAGGGTTTAGCTTCAACCCCAATTAAACACACCTGAACCAGCTAATCAGTGTCTTACTAGGGCCTAGTAAAGACACTGATTAGCTGTCCAGGTGTGTTTATTTGAAGTTGGAGCTAAACTCTCCAGGACAGCGTTTGGAGACCCCTGGTTTAAAGGAATAATTTTTAAAGTCCAATTATACAGCCAAGAAGTGATCATAGATCAAGTGTTGTCCTCTTCCTGGCCACTCTCTTCATCACTGTCACTGCAATCATCCCCATTCATGTCCTGAAAAATGTCAGATATGAGAAAGCTCTGCTTCTGGTCAACCTTCAGCTCACTGTCATCAAGGTCTTCACAATCCTTCTCTAGGACTGGCACGATTTTCTCATAGAGGAAGTCAACAATGTCTAGAAGAAACACCACAGACATGCAATACATTTAAATAAAAGACATTCAGTAGGAAATTCATACTCCAATCACTACATAAGCTAACGCGCGATAGGTTTTTTTTTTTTTACTGCATGCCAGACATGTTCTCAAGTCTTTTAAAACTTTATATTAAACCATTTAAACGGTTTAAATGGCTATGTTATGTTGAGTCTCTAAATTAGGAATTTAAGCTTAGGAAGCCATCTATGAATCAAAAAGCTAAATTCAGCAATAATGTGGAATATATGAAAGCACTTACCTCCAAAACACTTGGCCTTCCAATCTGGCACATAGCAAACTTTAAGCTGATGCCACTTTGCTTGCACATGTGCTGGAGCAACATCCCTATGAGACAAAGAGGACAAAGACGTGACACCAAGCTTGTTTACACCTGCAACATCATCATCACCATCATCATGCTTGAACAAGCAGGTGTATTATTCCACTTGCTGGGAACCTGAATAATGTAACCTGTGTAAATAGGCTCAGAGGCCATTTACCCCAACTTAATTAAATCCTTAGAGGATATTCTTTCTTTATTTTGGATCTAGCAATCTCACCTTAGTCATCTCTGATTGTTTGAAATGCTTCCAATGTTCAAACACCACCGTTTAAATTAACCTGATATGAAAACCAATTTAATGAAACCCCATAGTTATACCACACTACAGACATAAATTCTAAAATAAATGTCAAATATGACCATGTAATGATTCATGGTTTCTCATAAATAAATATACATAAATATTGCACTGCTCAATCTATAATTACGATCCTATAGGTTTGTTTAATTAAGTCATCACTGATCTTATATTACAAAGCTGTCTATTGTCCACTGCATCAGTTATTTACAGGTGGTGGCATTAGGCTGCATTACCAGAATTATGTATTAACTCTGCAATGTGGTGTCAAAGTCTTCTGCATTATTTTCTATGGCAATGACGTTGCGTTGGTATGTATAGACCTAAAACAACAACTGCAACATGGAGGGCTCTGCAATACAGATGTTGTCTTATTTACAACATGATAATGTGTCTCCATGTTGTCGTCTCCACTGGTCTCAAAACATCATTATATTGTCATTTTCTGCTTGTCTGGCATTTTTCAACAACACAACCTTGTTTCTGCTGTGACTTTTAGCATGTTTCCTATAACAATGTCTGATGTTTGTTTTACATGGAGAGAGAAAGTTGCATAAACCATACAAAATCCAATCAGAGCGGTCAGACTGAAACGCATTTCATGTGATATTCTTTTTGATGAATACACTTGCTATAGCCTCAACAGGTAATTATGTGCTTTGTGTAGTCCCAGAAAATTTACCTCACTGCATTTCATTTTATCAGTGTCAAAATACTTTTTATGGGGCAAACTTTATATATAATAGATTAATTGGGTGTTTGAGCAACCAAAAGTGTACATAATTGTTTATGAGAGATGTTATTCATTTAGTCACATTGGGAGTGCAACACGATATTAGATTGTGAACGATTCAAATGTTTTCTCGATCTGGCTTTACAGAGAGATTGTTAATATCATGCTACAGTGCACATTCTATCAGTTGCAGTTTTATGGCTGCTTTTTGATTGTTATTCTTTTTGGTTGTCATCTCTATTGGTCATTCCATGTCAAATCAACATTTTGCTAAAGGGTTAGTTCACCCAGAAATGAAGATTCTGTCATAATTTACTTATCCTTATGTCGTTCCAAACCAGTAAGACTTTTGTTTATCTTCAGTGATAAATTAGATATTTGTAATGAAATCTGAGAGATTTCTGTCCCTCTTTTGACAGCTTTGATGCTTCAAAAAGTTCACAAAAAGATCGTAAAACTAATCCATATGAATTATTGAGCGTTTTAGTCTAAACACGATCGCTTTATATGATGAACATTTAATTTTAGGCTTTTATTCACACATTAACATTGATCAGCGAACATAAACAGAAGCTCAACTAAGCATACTTGCTTGACACACATGCAGAAAATCAAACATGCTGCATGACACGCAAGAATGAACTTCATTGGTTCTCGTACGTCAAGCCAGCATGCTTGAGCTTTTGTTTACCATAACTAATGTGTGTTAATGAATGTTTATATGTGAATAAAAGCCTAAATTAAATCTGCTATAAAGAGACTGTGTCTCTTCAGAAAAATTTGACTAATCCACTCTATTCATATGGATTAGTTTTACAATCTCTTTATGAACTTTTTAAAGTGTCAAAAGGTAGTTGTGTAGACTGTCAATGGAGGGACAGACGTCTCTCAGATTTCATTAAAAATATCTTCATTTGTGTTCCGAAGATGAGTGCAAGTCTTACAGGTTTAGAACGACATGAAGGTAATGAGAGTAATTAATGACAATTTTCATTTTTGGGTGAACTAACCCTTTAATATTCTGAATAAAGACAAACATTAAAGGGATAGTTCACACAAAAATGAAAATTATCTCATAATTTTCCCAAACCGCCTTCCGTATTTAATTTGCGCAGAAAGTGTAAAGCCTATTGTAGTTCAAAATGCTTATGCTACATACGACGTCATCATTGGCCCAGTTATGTTTTTTTCGCAAGTTGAATCCGTTGAATACAAAAACCCACCAATTCACTTCAGAAGGCCTTTATTAACCCCCCGGAGCCGTGTGGATTACTTTTATAATGGATGGATACACTTTTCTGGGGCTTTTAACTTTTGGGCTGCCATTTACTGCCATTATAATGCTTGGAATAGCCAGTACATCTTTTAATATAACTCTGATTGTATTTGTCTGAAAGAAAAATGTCATATACACCTAGGATGGTTTGAGGGTGAGTAAATCATGGGGAAATTTTCTTTTTTTGTTGAACTATCCGTTTAATGGCAATGAAAGCCAAAATATTAAATGCCACTGATGACTATTTACTGACTAATCCAATATGTGTGGAGGGGGGTCAGAATGAGATTAGGAGCAGAATTACAGGTGTCACCCACATTTGGTTTTCGACTGAAAATGGGTCAAATTCAACAATAGACACATAGTGCCACATTGAGATCTAAATATATCTGGGGCTTTAAATATATATTAGCTTAAAAATAAACAGCAAAAGAAAAGTAATTTTTCTCATATTTCTCTTTTTTTTTTTTTTTAATGTGGCTAAAAATTTTAGATGAAAATTGTCATTTTGACCCTCCTTTACAAAATAGTGGATTACTCAGTTAAATTTAACTCAGTTAAATTCATCGCAGAAAAAAAATTAACAAAATTAAAAATTTTAAAGTGACCTCTGATTGAGTTGACACAGAATGGCTCTATTGCGGTTATGCTCACGTGACATTGCAGCTTTTTATCATCATGAAAGTTGAAAGTACACAGAAAGCCGTTTGAGACAACTCATGCTTTCTTTTGTCTTATTGCACTTAAACGGTCATATACAAAACAAGGATGTGTCAAATATATCTATGCATCTCTTGAAGTGACA
Source organism: Rhinogobio ventralis (assembly GCA_039654625.1). NCBI lineage: Eukaryota > Metazoa > Chordata > Actinopteri > Cypriniformes > Gobionidae > Rhinogobio > Rhinogobio ventralis. Next base: position 36,331,966 of record CM077194.1, read on the forward strand.
GCAGCTTAATAAACCTGCTGCTGATTGTGTCAATGTTAATCAAACACCAAAAGAAAAAGAAAAATCAACCTTTTCTTTAATAAGAATGAAATGTAAAGAATCTGATGAATTTATTTTAAAGCAGTTTATCTTATTTTTATCTTTTTATTTAAACCATTTGTAAATTGCCTTACTGTTTGTCTTTGTTCTTATTTTTAATAAATAAATGATGAATCGTGAAATAAGATTGGCCATATTGTCCAACCCTTACTTTTGCCTAAATGGTCTGTCATTCTTTTGTTCATTTCTGTTACCTTGCAGGGTTATATTTTAAATAGGGAAATTAGTTAGGTGGTACTGCTCAGTAACTGAACAAATAGTCTTGCAAAACAATATGAAAAACAGTTGTGATAAGATTGTGATCTTGCCTGAAAATTTTGTCATTTTGACCACCCCAACTGAAAATAATCCTTACCCGAACACAGCTGTGAGATCATCCCAGTCAACATCCGCAACATCCTCCACTTGCATTTGATACATTCTGTGTAAATAGTTTTTTTTTTTTATTAGTAAAAGCCAGGTAAAGAAAAACATTTCAGGATAACACGAGCCAAGCAAGCATGTAAAAACAAGATCACTTACGCTTTAATGAGTCTGATTTTGGCCTCCTGAGCTTTCCTTCCTCTACATAAAGTCCCTGAGGACATCCGTACAGCGAGGATGGAAAACCTTAGGGGTGAAAAGGAACATTTAACAATGTTGATTATAAAAAGAGAATAACTTAAAATGTGCCACCATTTAATATTAAGGTGTTTTAAATAACTCTTTCACCATTTCATTCTGCATTTGCTCCAACATCGAGATTTAACCTTCAGTGCAATATTGAACCAGGGCAATTTTTGGTAGAGCATTTCTCTACTGACTCGTTTTGGTGTTGTGTTATTAGGAGATTTAGATTTCAGCACTGTTACAATATGGCCTCGCACAGCCCGCAAAAGTCTCTGCTCCTCCTTCACGGACCACGGCCCAGTTTTTTTAACTGTGTGATGAGATGATGTACAAAATGAACAACCGTCACTAAACCTGGAATTTATATATTTGGACATTTTGAAAAGAGGCTTGCTAAATTAGACTTACCAGAACTTATATGGGAAAAACGTTTCTCAAGAGAGTAAGAACTTCGACCAGTCAGCTCAGAAATCTTTTGCCAGTTATTGCCATGTAATGTATGATACTTGAGCAATGATTTGATTTCTTCTTTTGAAAACCTTTGGAGAAAAGGAAGAAAGCATGGAGGTTTATAACAAAACTAATTTAAAAGCATAGCAGATCAATTTTCTTAAACCAAATATTTGCCTTTTTAAAATTATACTTTAATTTACCTTCCCTTATAGTTTGTACCATCAAAAACTTTCCTTCCACGGGTAAAAACATCATGACATGGCCTGGGAATTCCTTCCGCTGTTCAAATTTGATTTGAAAAAAGATAAACAGATTTATTAAGCAACAAAAATTTTACATGTTCAGTATGGTTTCTTAAAATGTTCAATCCTCAAATATGACAAGCTAATGGGGAACTCAACTAAACACAATCTCTCATCATTTACTCATCCCCATGCCGTGCCAGATGTATAGGGGTAGATGATATACTGGTAAACCTGATTAACCAGTAGAAATTAGTCAACCGGTAGAGATTTTGGACTATCGTCTCTATCGTGGTTAAACTACCTAAAATGACAAACCATCTTTGGAAAAAATTTATTTGAAGTGTAATTTAATTGTTTAGTTTGTCTCGCGTCCCATTGGAATACATGGGGTGATAGAGACCCTTTGGCTTCACTTTTCAGGACATGTGCGGAACGCTTGGGCAGGACATAGCAAGCACCGGAGAGTCTGTGTGTGCGCAGCTTGTCTGTGTAAAGGCCCAGGTATACTTTTTTTTCCGCGTTCTGCTCCGTCTCGCGCACAGGTGAGCTTGCAAGCCTTTTAAGTATACTCGGCCGTGAGCGCGGAAAGATGCGTTCCGCACGTACGCAATATTTAGTGGACTTTGTTTTCAAGTGCTCAAATCACTTGTGCGGACGTCCACAGACCCTCCTGATGACAAAAATTATGGTCACACGGACAATGTGCAGATGGCCGGAGTATACTTTGGGCTTAAGAGATTCAATGAATGCCTGCATTGAAAGAGCAAGTACTGCATGAGAAAACAATAGACCCTTTTCACATTTCCGGGTTTTTCAAAGTCGTCATAGTTGAGTTTTATAGCGGTGAAAGAGAATACATTAAATATATTTTTTGTGTCCCCATTTGCTCAATTAGCAAAATAAAAACTCCATAATAGTGATTTCACAACTTTCAAAAAGAGGGAAAAAATAGAGTGAGATTGATAACGGCAGCGAAAAGAGAGAAAAATGTAAATTTTTACCATCACTCCCATAGACGCTGTATTAGAAACACCCTCACAGCAGCAGTAAGTTGTTTTTTGTAATTTGATGCAAAAGTAATAGAATACAAAGTATTAGTGTTATAAATGTACATAATTAAAAAAAAAAAATTAAAATACAAAAAACTTTGCAGGATTTACGAAATTGATGACCGTTAAAACGCGTCATCACAGTCTGTGAAAAGGGTCTATTAAAGCTTACAGAGTTTGTGACATTACTACATTAAACTACTATATGGTGTGCGGTCCATATAAGCTGCGAATGTTCTGCATACCCAAGCCATTTGTGGACTCCCTGATTAGTTAATACTAGATTTATAATATCATGCAAGCTTTATGGTACACCTCAAACAAGGGAATTTATAGTGTTAATACATATTATAAATTTTAGTAATACATATGTAACTCTTTCATTTATTTATTTGCCAAACGGCGGTAATTTTCTTCAAATCTGTAGTTCCGGGTATGCGGATCCACAGCAGCTTTGGTGCCTACACTCTGTTATGTATCGTCATCACTGTCCCGCGTTCTCATTGGTTCGCTAGCATATGAGGGATTTAACGCGTAGGAAAAGCTGTGAGCGGATGGCTCATCCAAGAGGAATAATGTGTGCTGTTATTGCCAGATCTCGATAAACGAAAATCATATTGTGTTTGATACAAAACTAAATGGACTGAATCAAGTAAAAAAAAAAAAGTCAAACTATTTTCATAGTATTTTATTTTCTCCATAGGGAAATTTATTTTTTTAACGAAACCTGTTAACTGTTAAAGACCTACTGTAAACAGACCTGTATCTGAGGCTGTTCATCTTAGTCTGTTTTATTTAAAATTCATCAATTTGCATTATTTCAAATTATTTTTTAAAAGAATAATTATATTTTTATTACACTTACATTTATTCTAATGATATTTTACTTATATTTTATTTATAATAGGCTACTAATATTTATTATATTATAGCCTACTTATTTTTAATTCATAAAAAAAACACTTCTGGCATACATTTAAATTGACGCCTGCCATGGTGTTCATGATTTGTCATCTCGATTTAGATGTGTGTGCCATAGACTGTAGGGTGTGTCATCAGTCGATCCGCTGTACCGTTTAAAGGTAAAGCATTTAGTTTATGCGACATTAGTGCTACCTAGCGGAATTACAAAAATACAGCATATTTTGCAAACGCACCTTCCGCATGTTGCGCCTAACTCAACTCAAACACAACTCAACAGCTTTTACGGGTGCTTGTGAATGCATCAACAGGTAAATGTAGACTACTTTCAATAAATGGTCAAATATACAGGTGCTGGTCATATAATTAGAATATCATCAAAAAGTTGATTTATTTCACTAATTCCATTCAAAAAGTGAAACTTGTATATTATATTCATTCATTACACACAGACTGATATATTTCAAATGTTTATTTCTTTTCATTTTGATGATTATAACTGACAACTAAGGAAAATCCCAAATTCAGTATCTCAGAAAATTTGAATATTGTGAAAAGGTTCAATATTGAAGACACCTGGTGCCACACTCTAATCAGCTAATTAACTCAAAACACCTGCAAATGCCTTTAAATGGTCTCTCAGTCTAGTTCTGTAGGCTTCACAATCATGGGGAAGACTGCTGACTTGACAGTTGTCTAAAAGACGACCATTGACACCTTGCACAAGGAGGGCAAGACACAAAAGGTCATTGCAAAAGAGGCTGGCTGTTCACAGAGCTCTGTGTCCAAGCACATTAATAGAGAGGCGAAGGGAAGAAAAAGATATGGTAGAAAAAAAGTGTACAAGCAATAGGGATAACCGCACCGTGGAGAGGATTGTGAAACAAAACCCATTAAAAAATGTGGGGGAGATTCACAAAGAATGGACTGCAGCTGGAGTCAGTGCTTCAAGAACCACTACGCACAGACGTATGCAAGACATGGGTTTCAGCTGTCGCATTCCTTGTGTCAGGCACTCTTGAACAACAGACAGTGTCAGAAGCGCCTGGGCTAAAGACAAAAAGGACTGGACTGCTGCTGAGTGGTCCAAAGTTATGTTCTCTGATGAAAGTAAATTTTGCATTTCCTTTGGAAATCAGGGTCCCGGAGTCTGGAGGAAGAGAGGAGAGGCACACAATCCACGTTGCTTGAGGTCCAGTGTAAAGTTTCCACAGTCAGTGATGGTTTGGGGTGCCATGTCATCTGCTGGTGTTGGTCCACTGTGTTTTCTGAGGTCCAAGGTCAACGCAGCCGTATAACAGGAAGTTTTAGAGCACTTCATGTTTCCTGCTGCTGACCAACTTTATGGAGATGCAGATTTCATTTTCCAACAGGACTTGGCACCTGCACACAGTGCCAAAGCAACCAGTACCTGGTTTAAGGACCATGGTATCCCTGTTCTTAATTGGCCAGCAAATTCGCATGACCTTAACCCCATAGAAAATCGATGGGGTATTGTGAAGAGGAAGATGCGATATGCCAGACCCAACAATGCAGAAGAGCTGAAGGCCACTATCAGAGCAACCTGGGCTCTCATAACACCTGAGCAGTGCCACAGACTGATCGCCTCCATGCCACGCCGCATTGCTGCAGTAATTCAGGCAAAAGGAGCCCCAACTAAGTATTGAGTGCTGTACATGCTCATACTTTTAATGTCCATACTTTTCAGTTGGCCAAGATTTCTAAAAATCCTTTCTTTGTATTGGTCTTAAGTAATATTCTAATTTTCTAAGATACTGAATTTGGGATTTTCCTTAGTTGTCAGTTATAATCATCAAAATTAAAAGAAATAAACATTTGAAATATATCAGTCTGTGTGTAATGAATGAATATAATATACAAGTTTCACTTTTTGAATGGAATTAGTGAAATAAATCAACTTTTTGATGATATTCTAATTATATGACCAGCACCTGTATTACGAATCTTTTAGCTGTGTTGCTATGTGTAATGAGAGTAAGCAACTGAGCAGCTAACATATCCAACGTGCAGGTGCATTTTTGACATAACGTGTCAACCAGCATACCCGGGTAAAAAAAAAAAAAGTCACTGCTCGCCACTGCTATATACTATAATGTTGAATATAATGTATAATAATTAGTGCTGGGTAATCGATTAAATCACATCCAAAATAAAAGTTTGTGTTTACATTATGTGTGTGTACTGTGTATAACTATACAACACTTCAGCTTGTGATTCTCATTAAAGGGATAGTTTACCCAAAAATGAGAATGCGAGAAACCGAACAGTATTTATATCATTTTTTACCTCTAATACACCATTATGTCCAACAGCCTTGAGCGCGCGATCCCTTCCGGTGCGTGAGATCTGTACACGATCTGGCGTAGTTTACGCAAGGCTGTTAAATATATATATATAAATATATAGGCTGTTGGACATAGTGGTGTATTAGAGGTAAAAAATTATATAAATACTGTTCGTTTTCTTGCACAAACCGATCGTTTGATGTCATCAATGGGTCATCACGAGCCACAGGGATTAATTTGGATTTGTCTGTGCATGTTTTTTTACTCTCATAGATTTTGTTACCATTCACATGCATTATACGACTGACAGACTGCAACGGTTGGAGTTGTAAGACTAGAGAGACCTTAAGGACTGTAGTAGATTGCGACTCTCTGAGAAAACAAAGGAAATTAACATCTGAACTCACTCACGTGCATTTAGCGTCTCCATCTGAGACGACATCACACCAAGTTAATCATCTAAAGATCACCTTAATTTACATATACACTATACAGTATTATACATGTTTGATATTATTTGAAATGTCTCAGTGTGACTGGTACAGAGGTCTCATCCCCACAGAAGTAAACCAAAAGGTAATAAAAGTTAAGAGTTTAGAGATATTTTGCCTAATGTGTCTCCAGCCAAATGTTCTCTCCTGCTGTCAATACAGGTCTATGGGACAGTGATTAATGTAAATTCCCATTGTTAACATGTTTCCATTTGAAAGAGGTTTCTGTCTTGGTCTGGGTATTTAAGGAGATGTTGCAGAAACTTCGGGGCTGGAATCTTTAGATTGGTCAGCCCGTAATGTTGAGTGTCTCCTATAGATACTCAGCGTTATGTAATTTTCAGAAATTAGGTATCCATATTTTATTCTATACTTCAGAGCATTTGATGTTATGTATATACCATCTTTGAAATGATTATGTAATTGGCATGATACATTTACCTGACTAATAACAAATTGTTACACTGATTTATTCTGACTTACTCTGGAATTATTAACTATCTTTAGTAGATTATGAACGGGTATAATTTCAACAAAGGGTTAAACAGAATAATTAAACGTGTAGTTAAACTATTAAATATAAATGACCAAATAACCAATTGGCATTCTAGCCTAAATTTGAGGTCATAATAACATGGAGTCAGATAAAACTAAATTAAAATTAAATCCCTTTGCCCAGCTGAAAAGACCAAACGCACAAGTTACCTTCACCCACCAATCGTACGCCTCCATTGGGACGATTGGGCGGCCGCCTCCGTGATGTTGCAACTCGGATGAGCAACGTCTTTTCAGCTAAGTATTTGGATTTTAAAATCAACAAAAGGTTTGATCTTTTCCTTCAGCTGTGATGGCAAGTCATATTTTTTTTTGCCTTTTTAGAAATGTTGAGGGAAATACAGACACGTCCCATATAGACACATTAATAGAATAGGTCGGAAAACCCAACGTTAGACCGGAACCGTAAGAATTTAGATACAACCACATATCAGGGACATAATAGCAACAGCGCAGATCAGGAATGAAAACCCTTGTTATGGATTTTAAAGATCTCCTTGTCTGCCTACACAACAAGAGATGAAACCTAAATTGGAATAACATCTTCCAAATTATTTTCTGGGACCCGATGAAGAGTTGTAGATTACAGCCTAAAGTTTTAAAATCAGCTAAATGCTTTCTCTATTGTTGTATCGGTTTTGTTGCAACAAACTATCAACACACGATGATAATGAGCAAACACGGAATGAAAAATATAAGTTTGTAAACAATTGGAAAACATTTGTGATTTGATAAATAGGCAGGTTGACACATTTGTTTATTAAAAGCAAAGTTGGGAAAAAGAGTGATGCGATGCAACAGGTAAAAGTTAAGAAAACCTTTTTCTGAATTAGCTACACCTCAGCTATTAATGCTACAAAGCAAAATTACTCTTGACTAGAAATAATTAAGAGGTGGTAAGATTAAAATCTAAAACTAAGATACAGAATGATAGTAATGTTGTTACTATACTTTTTGTTGTTAAGAAAACGCACAATTGAATGTTTCTGAGTGGCTCACAATTGAGCCTATGGGTGTACGCCCACTCGGAGAACACAGACTTTCTCTCCCTGTTCCATGGGAGCGGTTAGCCAAGTAGCACAAACTGAATCTATCATATCTTGTAAATCAGCTAAAATGGCCACCTTGCCTTCATATAGTCTTTAAAGGCACTAAATGGAAGATAGACATTTGAAAATCTGATAAACAGTGAATGTGCATTGCATCAGCCCTGAGACAAACAAAACCCTTTTCATATTCAAATGTATTGACATGAGAATGCAATCTGTGACTTCTTAACTCTCAAAAGGAAAATTCGAGCAGGGATTTGACTATGCACTCAGCACGTGCTGCTAGTTCATTGGATGTTAACAACAGTCGCTTATTGGCCTTAAGTCTGACCATTGTTGCACACACAATGTACATGTCAGTGCAGATGTGACTGCAGGGCCAAATCAAAAGAATTGTCTTTGATACACTTTACCTCACTAAAGATCTATTGTCCATCTACACATGAACATAGCTTCACACACATAGGGACAGTAAAGTTAACCCCATGATGACAGTCTAACGAAGACACACATAGCATACGCTATTTACAACCGTCTACCAACTCATGGGAAAACACTGTATTACACATATGCATGGCTAGTCACAAATTGATGAGAATTGGTGAGAAATTCTCAAGCAGAGACAGACCTGCTATTAAAATTCAAAGTGTCTAAACTTTCTGGTTATTGGGGTGGTTGACAAACCAGAGGGCCCCTGGTTTCTCAACATCACTAATAACAGAAACATTATCAAAGCAGATAAATCTGAAGCGCATTGATTGCTTCAAACAACTACAAATATGAACATACCATCGACTGTGACTTAGCCAGCATGCAGCATAACACACACACACACACACACACACACACACGCACACCAAACTGTTTGCAAGGAATGCACAATCCCCATTCTTGTATGACTTAACATGTTTTAAGTCACTTCTTAGAAATCTTAAATCTGCATAGGTGACTTGCATTGGAAGATTCCTGAACGAACAAACAGTGGTTATTATATACAGGTGCTGGTCATATAATTAGAATATCATCAAAAAGTTGATTTATTTCACTAATTCCATTCAAAAAGTGAAACTTGTATATTATATTCATTCATTACACACAGACTGATATATTTCAAATGTTTATTTCTTTTCATTTGTATGATTATAACTGACAACTAAGGAAAATCCCAAATATTGTGAAAAGGTTCAATATTGAAGACACCTGGTGCCACACTAATCAGCTAATTAACTCAAAACACCTGCAAAGGCCTTTAAATGGTCTCTCAGTCTAGTTCTGTAGGCTACACAATCATGGGGAAGACTGCTGACTTGACAGTTGTCCAAAAGACGACCATTGACACCTTGCACAAGGAGGGCAAGACACAAAAGGTCATTGCAAAAGAGGCTGGCTGTTCACAGAGTTCTGTGTCCAAGCACATTAATAGAGAGGCGAAGGGAAGGAAAAGATGTGGTAGAAAAAAAGTGTACAAGCAATAGGGATAACTGCACCCTGGAGAGGATTGTGAAACAAAACCCATTAAAAATGTGGGGGAGATTCACAAAGAATGGACTGCAGCTGGAGTCAGTGCTTCAAGAACCACTACGCACAGACATATGCAAGACATGGGTTTCAGCTGTCGCATTCCTTATGTCAAGCCACTCTTGAACAACAGACAGCGTCAGAAGCGTCTCGCCTGGGCTAAAGACAAAAAGGACTGGACTGCTGCTGAGTGGTCCAAAGTTATGTTCTCTGATGAAAGTAAATTTTGCATTTCCTTTGGAAATCAGGGTCCCGGAGTCTGGAGGAAGAGAGGAGAGGCACACAATCCACGTTGCTTGAGGTCCAGTGTAAAGTTTCCACAGTCAGTGATGGTTTGGGGTGCCATGTCATCTGCTGGTGTTGGTCCACTGTGTTTTCTGAGGTCCAAGGTCAACGCAGCCGTATAACAGGAAGTTTTAGAGCACTTCATGTTTCCTGCTGCTGACCAACTTTATGGAGATGCAGATTTCATTTTCCAACAGGACTTGGCACCTGCACACAGTGCCAAAGCAACCAGTACCTGGTTTAAGGACCATGGTATCCCTGTTCTTAACTGGCCAGCAAACTCGCCTGACCTTAACCCCATAGAAAATCTATAGGGTATTGTGAAGAGGAAGATGCAATATGCCAGACCCAACAATGCAGAAGAGCTGAAGGCCACTATCAGAGCAACCTGGGCTCTCATAACACCTGAGCAGTGCCACAGACTGATCGACTCCATGCCACGCCGCTTTGCTGCAGTAATTCAGGCAAAAGGAGCCCCAACTAAGTATTGAGTGCTGTACATGCTCATACTTTTAATGTTCATACTTTTCAGTTGGCCAAGATTTCTAAAAATCCTTTCTTTGTATTGGTCTTAAGTAATATTCAAATTTTCTGAGATACTGAATTTGGGATTTTCTTTATTTGTCAGTTATAATCATCAAAATTAAAAGAAATAAACATTTGAAATATATCAGTCTGTGTGTAATGAATGAATATAATATACAAGTTTCACTTTTTGAATGGAATTAGTGAAATAAATCAACTTTTTGATGATATTCTAATTATTAGCACCTGTATATACCTTGATAACTGTGATTGAGCATTATTAATATTATTATTATTATACGTTTATAAGTTGCACTGACTTTTTGCTACATTTCCTTGAGTAATTCAGAACAAGAATAATTAAATTCCACTGCCACTTCATCACAGTGATAGTGAAGAATTGGATGCTTAAATGAGACCACCCTAACATTCATGACCTTGAAAAACACTTGAGACCGGATGTACCAATCGCACTTGCTGACATGAACCCACTTTATGTTTTTGTTTTCTTGCATTGTGTGTTCTCATGCATTTCCTTATGGCTTCAAGTTCATGAAATTCATCAGTGTTCAGTCATTAAGTGGCCATTAAGATGCTTTTATTATAGCGGTGAATGAGAGAATACATTAAATATATTTTTTGTGTCCCCATTTGCTCAAATAGCAAAAGAAAAACTCCACAATAGTGATTTCACAACTTTCAAAAAGAGGGAAAAAAATAAGAGTGAGATTGATAACGGCAGTGAAAAGAGAGAAAGATGTTATTTTTACCATCACTCCCATAGACGCTGTATTAGAAACACCCTCACAGCAGCAGTAAGTTGTTTTTTGTAATTTGATGCAAAAGTAATTTAATACAAAGTATTAGTGTTATTAATGTACATACATTTTTAAAAAATTAAAATACAAAAAACTTAGCAGGATTTACGATATTGATGACCGTTAAAACGCGTCATCACAGTCTGTGAAAAGGGTCCATAACGCCAACATTTTCCTATCTATGTCATCATTAATAATCAAGCAACAGTAAAATCACTCACAGTTCAGATACTCTTAAATACTGAAAGCACTCTTTGTTCATTGCTTGTAATATGTTTTTTGTTCCTCTTTATTATTTACTAGCTTTTTATGTTTTGAAGCTATATATATATATATATATATATATATATATATATATATATATATATATATATATATAGTTTATATATTTAAAATTCTTAACATGCAATTGTTTTAATGTGTAATTATTTTAAAATGTACTTATAATTACATGTATAATAAAATAAAATAAAGATTTAAAGTTTTATTAATAAGATTAATTAATAAGAAAAAAAGTTCAAGAATTGTTTTGGAATCAGATTGTGCCTCCCAGAATCGAAATCGAATTGTGAGGTGCCTAAAGATTCCCACCATTAATATACAATGATTTATTGCTCGTCTTTGTTGAATAATACAGAAGATAAAGATATATCGCATATTAAATCGCAATCGCAATATTGGCACAAAAAAAAAACGCAATTCGATTTTTTTCCAAAATCGTTCAGCCCTAAGCGTATCTGTCTTTTATAAATATGATACAACTAAAGACTCTTTGGAGATATGAAGGATGCAATATTACTCTACAGGTATTCAAGATTAACATGAGACTGGCAGAAACTGTGTGTTATGTACCCTTTAACAACATATGTACAAAGTTATCGTCTTAATAAATGCCTACTACTAATCAAAATGACAGACGAATGACAAAGCTCAGAAAAGGGTTTCGAATAAAAAAAAAATTTACATTTCAAACGTTTTTATTTGTGACAAATATTAAACTAGAGACAAAATTAGTTGTCAAAAGTTGGTTTGAAGAGCAGAAACTCAAATTTTACACTTTTCCACAACTGGAGCTCTATTCCATAAAATGACAGATGATGTAAAGCTCCTTTACATTTGTCCTGAAAGGACAAATACTATAACCACTAGAAAATCATTCTTCAAAATCATTTACTATTTGCCATTTACACCAGGAAAGACAAATTATAATGTAAGAAGTATGCAAGTCATTCATTAATGTTAATGATGAGCATTCAATAAAATAAAAAAAATAGCATTTATATTTCTGTATTCTACATATTTTTAGGTTAGTAAGTGGTGTTAAAAATAGCTCTGCATAATGCTGGTGGGTTTATGGTGTGAAGTGTTGTGGACCGGGTGTAGTGGGCCACTATTTAGCCCCAGTCCGCTGGTCTCAAAATTCAAAGAGGTGTGTAAACCAGGCCGACTAGCAGTGACTGGTGGACACATGTGGTACCCAGATTTGAACAGATTCTGTCATTGAAGATTTAATGACAGAATTTTCATTTTTGGGTGAATTAACTCTTTAACTTGAAACAGATTAGTAAAATTTCATGAGATTTTTTTTGCTTTCACACTTGCTGAATATGATCTGATTCCAAATGGATATGCACAAAAATTGGATTTTGACTGACAGTCTGAAAAAGGCTTTGATTGTGTCTACAAAAAATTACAGAAAAAGTGAATAAAACAAATGTGATCATTAAGACTTACCAATCCTTTCAAAAAAACTGTAGTCCTTTTTCAACTTTGCCAATTCCCGTCTCTCTTCTGGGAACCTTTTTGGATGAAAGAGCTTGGTAGCATCTTTCACTCCTGTGAGAGCCATAAAATCTTGAACGTTCTTTCTTAACCTCTCATTTTCTGAATGAGTGAATCTTCCATTTTTGAACATGATGCCTGCAGACATAAAAGTAAAAGGCAAAAAATATGACTTTAACATGGACAGTACACATTTATTATAAACACATTTGTAATAAAATTATAAATTTGTGTGTGTTTTCCAATATTTTATATTTGTGTGTGTGTGTGTGTTACTCCAATATCAGCCCACCTTGTTTTTTGAATTCCTTTAACCTTGGCAGGTCATGTAAGATCATTTGATTGATGTTATGCAGGTCTCTGGATTCTATATTAGGACAAATTTCTTTCAGTTCATCCAGGAGATTTGGATCAAATAGTGGTGCATCCAAAAACCTTTTCTTTTTTTTCCACTTTCTAGTACCAGCTAGTATGGCAGTATGGCCACTTTCCTGATGGCTCATGTATGGGACTTCCTCAGGTTCTGTCGTCATGACAGCCTGTTCTTCTTGTGCCATGTCATCACAGTTTGTCTCGGTTACATTTGCTCTCTTTTTCTTTGTTTTAGCAGGCTTCTCTTCAGTTGAATCCTGCAGTTCTTGAGATTCTGCTGTGGGTGCTTTCAAGTCCTTTACTTGATGCAGGCTTGTGACACCACCATCCATCACTGAAGCCTCCCCAGGGATGACAACCTCGCCTCCTTCATTAAATTTCCTTTTTTTCTTTTTACCTGTAGGTGTCTGCAGACTTATATTCTCCAATTCTCTTTTCTTAGGCTTCTTTTCATTGTGCTTTTCAGTCTGCACCTTTGAACTTTCAGCGAGTTCATGCAGGTTCATGTTTTTCTTTCTCTTTTTCTTCACCTTTTCCTCATTCCTCATTATGTTATTAGGTAAATCTGACGGCATTTCATCCAAAAATCCTGACGACACAGAAAACTTAGAATAACGTGCTTTTCACAAACACAAAAATCAACTGACAGTTTTGCAGTGTATCGCGCGTCATCCGCACATACTGCGATTTTTTTATCACATTAAACGCATTATTACAATAAGTAAGGGAAAATAGGTTTAGCAATATCCAAGTATACAGCGAATTCTTCGTTACCTATAAAACTTCAGGCGCAATGTTTTCCACGAGGACTCTTCCTCCTCTACTTCTTTACCCCCGATTACAAGGTGGATTCTGTAACACAGCGGGTATAGTGCCACCTTTCAGACAGGAGAGTCATTACAAACATTAGCTTCCCAAATGTTAGCAGTTTTTTTACAGTCTATATGGTTAGCACACATAAGCTGAAATCTGAACCCTATAACCCTATTCTTAATATATCTGCAATTTAAAGATATGACAAAATGTAAGCATATAGGATAGTCTGTTATTTTGAATTCATCCAGTATCCACCATAAAAATGTCATTAGTAATACACACGTAGATATTAAATTAAAAACAAGCACTCTACTGATAAAACTAGCACTTCATTCTCAAATCATATTGTTCCCATTCACTACAGAATAATTGTAAATATGTAAAGGCAAACAATACCACTTTTTCATAATTATATGCGTCCAGGGAATTTTTGATTTGGTTTTGATTCTAACAGTTGCTCTTTTTGTGATGATCAGATTGAAACAACAGAACATCTTTTTTATTATTGTAAATTTGCCTGTGCCTTCTGGGAGGATTTGCATTACTTGTTATTTCCTGAAGATTTACCTGAATTAACAAAGGAAAATGTAATGTTTGGTATATTTATGACAGATGAAACACAGGACTTGGCAATTAACACATGTATACATTTCTTTATTTATTCAGTTGATTTATTTCTTTATCTTAAGTTATGGTGCTTGTCTGTTGTCTGATATAGACATTTTATATTTTGTACCATGTTTGTTTGTCAATATTGTTCAATAAAGTTCTTGCATTTAAATAAAAACTTATTTATAAGACTTCCCTTTTGACCACCAACATTTGTGAATGTAATATTTATTTCATATTTATTTAGAATAAATGACGTTTTCCAAAGGCTCGTAATAAAAGAGTAAAACATGCTTTTGTAAACAAACTGTACTTTTTTCCCTGTCAATTTTCAATATGTGATAGTGTCCGTGGTGTGATGCTGCCACCGTCTGTACTGGAGTAACATTAGCAGGCTGCAAAACAACCCTGTTCGGAAGTAACTACGGTAGAGCTTCGTGCTCAAAACACTGTCAACGGATCAACAACAAAAACAAGCAGAGCGATTTGCTGAACCTTTGACATTGGTAAGCGTATCAAACAACTCACGTAAAATGTCACACACGTGTATTTCGCCTTTTATTTAGTGTGCCTGTAGGTGCTCAGAGGGGCGATGCGTTATAAATTAAGTCATTGTGTTTGTATACTTTTATTTTTCCAAACACCCAGCATCGTAAATATTATCTCCTCTGGTCAGCGCACACATTTGCCTTTTAATTTTGTTGGGCGCATTTATAAACATTTCAGTTAAAACGCTGAACTACATTTCGGTGCAGCCTAATGTTGTTTTTGTGATAGATTAATAAATAAATTCCACGCTTATTGTTTTGCTGTTGTCACCTCTGTGGATGCCTATGCTTTAATGTCCAATATCGTGAAGTCATATAGTGAGTTCAAAAGGACATGTATTATGAGTTATTTATTCTAAAACAAAAACGTGTAAATTCTAGAGAAGTTTCTATTGCAGAGCTGCAGAATCTGGTCGAACTGCGCTAATCCAAAACAAACGCGTTGTCATGGCAGCCGTGCATTTGAAATTCAACAACTTGTCACTGCGCAGTGCGCAGCTGTTTGCAATGCATTCAAAAGAACGGTTGACTCCTGACCCGAGGCTTATTTTACAACAAGTCGAGTCAAGTTAACAGCTTTCTAGATTTTTATCTTGAAACTTCTTTTTTGTGTGTGTGAAACAACTGTTTTTTGGGGAGATATATAGTTATTACCAATACCACATATCGGTTTGAGTAAGGTGTTTGATATTCACACTTTTCTATCTGCGATTGTTTCTTCAATGTTAGGTCTAGTGATAATGCTAAACTTTAAAGTAACTTATTTTCTTAAATCAACACTGACCCTATTTACTTTGTCAGTGCACATTACTGCTCTTGTGGTGAACCACATTAATCAGTGAAGGTTAATCTACAGAAGAAAAAAAATCGTTTTAGGAGGTGTGTTAAAGGCACAGTATGTAAGATTTTTGGATTAAAATATCCAAAAACTACTAGAACAATATTATATATTTGGTTGACTTACTTACATTATCCCAAATGTTTACAATAATGTTTAAATCCAGAGAAATCCGCCATTTTAACCAGTGAAACATCATTGCTTCGCCTGTCAATGATGCAGAAAAAACAGAGAAACCATGGAAACACCAAATACGCTTTAATATATTATGTGTTTTATTAGACAGGTGAGCAACTGTTTGGATACCTTTATCGACAGAAAACTTACCAGTGTTAGTCTTATTGTTTGAATCCCTTGTTTTCTTGATTTACCTTGAGTAATGTTTGTGCAATGCCTAAGAGACAACACTATTTTGGCAAGTGGCTAACATAGCATAATCAGAAAAGGCTTTATTTGTAGTAACAGTAATATAGCATTTTCTCCACCATACAATACATTTTAAATATTAATTGCATGCCATTTAGCAACACAAGTCATCAAGGTATTATGAAGTGAAGGCCCAGTATGGCAACCCATACTGGGAATTTGTCCTCTGCATTTAACCAAGTTAGTGCACACACATTAGGAGCAATGAGTAGTGAACACACACACTTGGAGCAGTGGGCAGCCATTTACTGCGGCACCCAGGGAGCAATTGATATTCTAATATGATATTCTAATATCGATTTTACTGCAATATGCAATAAGTGTCTCATACCAGCTGCCGGGCTAACGCACAGAGTAACGATAACATAACTTTCAAAACACATTTTTTTTAGTTTGATTGTTTTGACCAAGTAAAACAGGACTACATTACTTTTATTTGTCAGTTAAAGTGAACTGTATGATTAGTAATTCAGCACTTGTGGCAGTTTCATTAGAATGAAAAAAATTAATATGAATTTAAGTGATCAAACATAACTAACAAATTTCAAGTTCAGGGAAGAAGGAGGCGGATGTTGAAAGTAACTTTAATCGTAAAAAAAACAAAAAACATAATAAAACGTAAGGAGCTGCAGTGGCTGACTGTGGCATATAAGCATAATAAAAACAGCAACGTAAAACACCTCGGGTCTACTCGGCTCTTTTCATACCACAGTAATGTTAATAAAACTTAAGTACATTAGCTCACCCATGAACATGATTAATCTGTTTTATTGCTTACTTTAACAGCAGAATTAGTGGTAAAAGAAACTACATTACCCATGATGCTGTATAGAAAATTCCACCAATCAGAGTCACGGCGAGCAAATCGCTCATTTTTACCAGTCACAGGTAAAGCGAATATCATCTCCCACCAAGGCCACATATTAAGGTCTAGGTAGATTAGATGGTAAGAAAAAGCAAACAATCAGTTCTCGTAATCGACGTGTTAGATGCAGGAGAAATGGGCAGTTATAAAGATCTGAGCGAATTTGACATGGGCCATATTGTTATGACAAGGCAACTAGGTCAGAGTATCTCTGAAACAGCACTGCTTGTGGGTTGCTCCTGGTCAGCAGTGGTGAGAATTTACCAACAGTAGTCGAAGGTGGGACTAACCACAAACTGGCGACAGGGCGTTGGGCGCCCAAGGCTCATCGATGCACGAGGGCAACGAAGGCTATCCTGTCTGGTCCGAGCTAATAGAAGGTGTACTGTTGCACAAGTCACATTTTTTTTTAGTGATGTTTATAGGATATCACCACATGCAGTGCATCGCAGTCTGGTGTGTATGGGGCTGCATAGCCGCAGAACAATCAGAGACCCTATGATGACCCCTGTCCACCGTCAAAACAATGGGCATTGGGCACGTGAGCGCCGGAACTGGATCTGTTAACGTGTGCGCCACCTGGGGAAGTGATAGCACCAGGATGCACTGTGGGACGATGACAAGCCAGTGGAGTCTGATGCTATGGGCAATGTTCTGCCGGGAAACTCGGGTTTGGCCATTCATGTGGACATAAATCTGACATGTGCCACCTACCTTAATATTATTGCAGACCAGGTACTTCCCTTTATGACAATGATGTTCCCTGGTGGAAGTGGCCTTTTTCAGCAGGATAATGCACCCTGCTTTGAGCCAAATTGAGCATCTGTGGGATGTGCTGGACCAACAAATTTGTTCCGCGGTGGCTCCACTTCGCAACCTACAGGACTGGAAGGATATGCTGCTATAACGTCTTGGTGCCTGATACCACAGGACACCTTAAGGGGTCTTGTAGAGTCCATGCCTCGGTGGGTCAACGCTGTTTTAGCAGCATGCAGAGGCCCAATATCATACTGCTGCATAGGATTATAGTCCTTTTCCTGACCAAATCTTTTAAGTACTCAGTCTTGAACCTATGTCTTTTTTAGTCTTTTTTGCTTTATATTGCTTGTAATGTTGTGATTCACCTCATAGCTGGTTGGCATATGACACTTTAACGAAGACTGGGAAATTGTAATGAATGGAAAAATACATCTGGGACCAACATTGTTGCTGAAAATGTGCACGGGCACCAAAGGACTCTATACCGTTACCCCACGACCCTACAGGGGATAGGCAGTTTGGAGAATGGATGGAATATCTGCAACAATAATACATTCTCAAGTGAGACAGTTGTAGTCCCACCTACAGTAACAGTTAAAAGAGCCAATCACCATTTTGATAGAGTCATTGCAATACTCAGAATGGTGGTTGTAGGAATGGAGGTTCCACCTTTAATTGTAAATAGCCAAATACCTTTTTGTTTGTCAGATTTTATTCCTAATTTAAATAGTTTTTGAAACATAATTTTGGGGGTTTTGCCTTGTTTGAGTAGAGCTGCACTTGCATGGCTGGAAATAGATGCTAGGCATTACAAATATAGCTGCTTATTGAACTGACTTGCCTAAAGGATTTTAAGGCCATGCTATATTGTTATTTGTGAATATAGTCATGGCTAAGAGGCATGGGTAGATCCCAAGTGATATTCAACAAAATATTGATCCACTTTTGGAGATGCTCATTGATATGGTCATCGGGTATTTCACATCATAGCTGTTAAAGGTGGGGTAAGCGATATTTGAACATTGTTGATGTTTGAAATCAACCCAAACAAACACACCCCTCTCTTCTTTGCTCCGGCCTCCAAAGCTCACCCTCCAATCCTAACCGCCCTGCTCCGAGTCGGTCTCAAACCCTGATCGCTGGCATGCAAGGCGGGTGCACTTACAAGGACGCTAAACAGTAAACATTGCATTCTCTAGCAGTCATCAGCCTGAACAACTCTCACTATCTAGCCTCTGTTACAGACGCAATGCAAGAGTGGATCTCTATTTATTGTAGCAGAATCGCAACAAAATAATGCTTCACGAAAAATAAAGCGAAGATGACAAATGGACGACAAGGAAGCACAAAAAATGAACATACAGTACACAAGAGTAAATACAAACAAGGGTTCGTTGTTAGTTGCCATCAGCACAGCAGCTCCAGACAAACAATGACACTCAAAACCAATGTTACTCACGTATAGAGTGGAATCAAAACAACCTCCTCGTCTGTTTTCAGGCCTTCCCACTTAGCTTTCTTCAGCGCTGGAAAACTTTTATAATATTAACGCAGGTCCTAAAGCTTTTTCCTGATCATAACCCTTCCATTTTCCAGTGATTTTTCTTATGAGCTTTTCTCTTTTGTAATGTCTTTCAGGCATCTCTCTTTCAACTGTCTTTCTTTAAATCTCCCTCTTGCTCGTTCTCTCTCCTCCACTGTCATACGCCCCCTAATGCTGATTGGCTAGGCTACTCACATATACGTCACAATAGAAAAGCAAAGGTCCTCGCCCTGGTGTTTTGACATGCCCTGACATTTGAGCTTATTTCTGTTACTTGTAACATTTTCATGGCTAAAGTCTGATTACTCTGTATTCAGCACAAACTCTGTTACAATAATATGTGAGCAGCATGTGTGTAAAAGTTTGTAGTTTTGAGAAAATTACGTTTGCAAAAAAAAATAAAACACATACTGAATATTTGTTCACAAGACTTTTGAAAACTGGATCACGTAGGCTAGAATTGTTGCTTCAAGGTGATGTAAAAATCACTCTGGCCACTCATTCACTTAAAACAATATATTGATTTAAAATGTATAAGACATGTTTTGTGTCTTTGTGTCTTTTGTGAAGGCTTATGCGGGGAGGGCGTGAATCATCATGAATATTGATGTTTTTCACACCTGAGAAAGACAAAGACACTCCCTCTAATGGCCCTATCAGCTGAATGGGACTGTGAGGGAACTAGAACAAAGAATATGAAGAGATTAAAAGAATAGCTTTTTGAATCATTTGCATTTATTTACAACACAACATAATTAAAATATACACAACGAAGGACAAAAAGTGGGACAAAAATAAGGGACAATCATGGTTCTTTATAAGGGACACTCAAAAATATGCATTAACTAGTGTTAACAAATGAGACCTTGTTGTAAAGTGTAACCGTTTTTTGTTATTGTCAAAAAACTGAAGTTAAAAAGAAATTACAATCTGGTTCTGTTTATTGCTTATCAGGCACATAAAACAATATTTTTTACTATTAGAAAAAAAAAACTTTTACAATTAAAAAAAACTTTGTCTGGTCTGGACAGACAAGGTTTTGGAGCTAGATGAATCTTGCTTTGAAGTGAAGTTTGTGAGATATACTTTGAATGGACTTCACAGGATGTTGTGACAGATATCTGTCTGTGCCGGTTTCATTTCTGAGGATTAGATTTAGATCACTCCTCTGCTCATGGAAAGAAACCTACAGACAGAGTAACTCAGCAAGCCAATATTTCAGCAATTAAGATCTCTTTACTCCTATATTGTCATCTGTCAATACAAAAGAAGCTTGCACGTACGTCCAGTCGTCCAGAGCGCTACATCCGTTTGCACTACTGGAGTTTTCCCATTGTGCTTTTGTATTAAACAGCAGCATATGGGAGTCGGACAAAGCGTTATTGGATCTGATTTCAAGGGCAGACCTTTCCATACCCATGCTAGTGTTACCTCTTTTAGACATCATAAAGGAATAGAGGAATGATTGTTCTGTGACCACAAGCTTTCCATGTGACACATGTGCATCATCTCATTTGTCCATTTCTGTCTATTCTTTTTGCTATTTTTGAGTCAGGGGCTGTGGGACACCCCCAGCCCTGACCCACGAAACTGCAGGTTAAGAGGTCCATTCCTGGATGCTGTACACCCATCACCATCAGGGGACTAGTAGCAAAACCAGACAGGAGGCCCACCATCAATGTGTTTGACCTCAAGATCAAATGTGAGTCAACAGATTTCACTCTTTTGGCTTTAACTTTGTAACATTGTTTCTTAATATAGAAATCAATTGCTTTTTAGTGTGGTGTATTAGTGTTTTGATAATTTGAACATCGATTCAAGTTCTAAATGATGTGACGCTTTGTCCTATCAGTTTATTCAAAAATACATTAAAATGCAAGTAGTTTTGCATATTTTAGTATTATTTTCTAGAAAAAAATATTTTAACAAAACATTTTCACTGCTTAGTGGTATTTAAAAAAAAACTGAAAAATTTGTCATCTGGTCATGTGGTCCAACCAACATGAAGAAAGAACATAACACAGGAAATGCTATCTTAGAAACAACTCATGCAGATTCTTATGACTGTCAGTCTCCCCAAAAACATAATGATATTTATTAAGTAATTAATATTTATTAAAAAATACCTTGAAATGTATACACTAGGTATAGAGGACATTTTCTTTTCTTTTACATTTTCCACAATGCATAAGTTATTAAATTTAAGTTTTCTTATAAAAGTTTTTCAAAACCCATATAAATACAAAGAGTACAAATAGAACTTGGCACATGTGTTTTACACTAGATTTTTCCTTATTTTTTATTGTGGACAGACACTATGTCATTGACCCAAATGTCAGCTCTTTCAAACTTGTACTAACCTTTGCCCTGGTTGAAAATTCCAAACAACCCTATTCTAATGTTAGCAAATCATTCCTTTCAAGCACATGCCTGTCCACTCGTCCACATAACTGATAAAAACATATTTGTTTCACTGGAACTGATGCTTTATTCAAATTAATGACGCACATGCTACTCTCTATGTTTGTTCAGCTGAAGGTGTGAGAGTGGGAGGTGAGGTGAAATGGAGACAGAGGAGACGGAAGGACGCACTTTAGTGCAGGTGATCAGTGAGAAGTACAGCCCAGAAAACTTCCCATACTGCCGTGGGCCAGGAGTTGGAGTGGTGATCCGGTCGAGTCCCCAAGGTTCACCTGTCAAAGGTCAGCTTTATTTTTGGTTTTAGGTGAAATGCTGAGCCTGCTAGTTAAAGAGGGTGTGTTAGATATGATCTGGATCCTGATACACTAGTTGTTGCCATTTAACACTGTTTTGCTTGGTTTGTAGAACTGTTGAAGGGCACATGTGTTATCATTATAGTAATGTATTCTAGGGCCAAAAACTAAAGGTTATTCCAGATATGTTCATCCTTCAATCCAAGTTAATCATGTATATAAATAGTGTTTTAAAAATCCTGTACTGGTAAATACGTTTGTATATTCAACTTTTAATGAATTTTCATCATTTAATTACATTAAATTGTTTAAAAAGCCATACTTGTGCGTGTGCATGTGTGTGGTGTGTGTGTGTGTGTGTGTGTGTGTTAGATCGTCTGAATCTGCCCAGCATCCTGGTTCTGGATGGTTGTGGAATTACGGAGGCCGGAGATGAAGAGGAGGTGGCCACTTTTTGTGCTCATGTGGTTGAGCTAGACCTCTCTCACAACCAGATAAAAGACTGGGGAGAGGTGAGAAAAATGTGTTTGTGTCACAATTTTGTCTCTGGTGTATTTACATTTGTGTATATAGCACAAAGAATGTCCCTATTCGATGTCGTAATAAGATATAGGTAACGCTTACTGTGAGATTAAATAATATTTAATTCATTACCTAATGCATTACGTATCATGAACTAACAATGAACAACAATTGCTAATGTTAATTTATGCAATTTAAAATAAAAAAAAATGCATTATTTTATGTAAAAATTAACAGACCAAGATGAATAAATGCAGTAAAAGTTGCATTAAATCATGTTAACATATATAACTTATTGTAAAGTATTACCTAATTTCACTAGCCTGAAGTTGGTGGATAGGAAAATTTTAAGAAAAGTTAAGGTGCGGGCACACTGAATACCATTGAAAAATCAACATTAAGCCATTCAAATCCAATCATTTCTATAGGAATCCGCATGTTCAGGAATTTTGAATAAGAATTTTGAAACATCTCCCAACGCAGATTTAGCATCATGTTAAATTCACAACGTTGAGCAACAGAATACTGCTTGTTTTGAAAGTGACTTCTGTTTGAGCAGTGCTTTGTGTATCACTACACTATTGACAGTGGACCTTTTTTGCAGGCCATATTTGGCTAATGTAACTTCACCTTTACTTTGACAAGTGTATTTTATGCACAGGTGAGACATTCAACAGTACAATGAAATAGAGGTCTGCTACCTGACACAAGCTCAACAAGACAAACTGGTTGGGTTCGGTCAGTTATTCATTCTCTTCTCTCTTTTCTTTTCCTCTCTGTAGATAAGCAAGATCCTGTCTAACATTCCTAATCTAGACTTTCTCAATCTGAGTATGAATCCACTGAGAGGGTCGAGTCTGGAGCCTGGAACTGCTGAAGCATTCTCAGGTCTCCGCCGCCTTGTGCTCAATAACACGCATGTCACCTGGGACATGGTGCACACACTTACACGAGAGACCCCAGAGTAAGTGTGTGTGTGTTTTGTAACATTTCAGTAGACTCTGAACTTGTGTTGCTGCCCCCTGCACATTAAGATTATATCTGTGTTATGTTATTTAAGTGTGCATTTAAGTTATTTATTATTTAAATGTGCATTTAAGTTATTTATGATTTAAGTGTGCATTTATTCTCTGCTTTGCAAAAGTTTTACTTTTTT